>CM026889.1:22601984-23201984 GCA_015227895.2 Colaptes auratus
GAGCAAGCTGCTGCAGTGTGAGGTGTCCTGCCCATGGCAGGGGGCTTGGACCTGGCTGATCCTTGAGGTCCTTTCCAACCCTGACATTCTGTGATTCCGTGAAGCTCCCCTGGTCACTGCTGCTTCCTGAAAAGCCAACTGAAAGAAAGAAGGTTGACCACAGCAAAAATGGCAGATGGGCAGAAAAGGCATCCAATCAAGCAGTGTGACTCACACCCAGAAGCCTTGCAAACAATTCCATGCTCAGCTTGGATCAGCTTGCAGAGGACACAACTCCTGGAACTCAGATTTATGTAACTCCTAATTCAAGCTGACGTTGGCTTTGACAGCATTGCAGGGGTCATCTGTGCTCTCCTGAGCAGCCTCCACGGGGAGGAGCCATCTCACTCATGCAATAGCTTTAATGTTTACAACTGACATCTTGTTGAAGGAAGAGCTGCAGTTATTAGAGGGGAATCATAGCAAAAACAACCCCAACAAAACCCAAACCAAACCCCAGGAAGGTTCTTTGGTGGTAGGTGAACTCTTCTCTGCGTCTCTTGGTATTTCTGAGGGCACTGCCTGGCTTTCAGGCTTTTGTTCCAAAATCATGCTTGCTTTTTGGCTGCCCCTTGGAGGAACAAGAGCCAAAAAAAGCCTAACTGCTGCTCGTGGTTAGTGCTGTCCTGCACCACCGAGTTTTGTCATTTGAGGATTGAAGAGGATTTTCTCCCTCTCTGGGCAGCTGCCCTCGTGGCAGCTGCTGCTTAAATCAAGGCCTGCGAGGTGTGCAGCAAAATTAGCAGAGCTGAGTCCAAGCTAAACAGGGGGGTTTGGGGGAAGCATCAATCAAATATTGATGGAAGAAGCCCTGAATTTTCCCAGAAGTGTATCTGGAGCACTGCCATGCTCCTTTAATCCTCATGCCCAGAGTGCATGGAGAGGAACAGCTGGGATGGAAATGGTTGTGCAGCCCTGAGAGAAGGGATGGTGAAACCTCTCCCCAGGCCCCACCACCATCCTCTGCTGCCCACCAATGAGCCTTGTGGGGCTTTCATGGCCTGCTCATCCCTTTCTCTGATAGCCTGAGAAGTCCCTCCCCAGCCTTCTTGTAGCCCCCTTCAGATCCTGGAAGGCCACAATGAGGTCACCTCGGAGCCTTCTCTTCTCCAGGCTGAACAGCCCCAACTCCTTCAGTCTGTCCTCACAGGAGAGGTGCTCCAGCCCTCTGCTCCTCCTCGTGGCCCTTCTCTGGACACCTTCCAGCACCTCCAGATCCCTCTTGGAATGGGGCTCCAGAACTGGAGGCAGTACTCCAGGTGGGGTCTCAGCCAGAGCTGAGCAGAGGGGGGAATCACCTCCCTTGCCCTGCTGGCCACACTTCTCCTGTGCAGCCCATGCTCTGGTTGGCTTTCCGGGCTGCAAGTGCACACTGAGAGCTCCTGGTGAGCTTCTCCTCCCCCAGCACCCCCAAGTCTCTCTCCTCAGGGCTGCTCTCCAGCCAGCCAGCCATATCCATCTGGATTGCATGGTGTACAAAGCTGACCCAGGAGCTCTTCTTTGTCGCCCAGGACTCATGTGAGCTCAGTGTCCCCAGTGCAAGCCCCCTGAGTCAAGCACATGTTGAAGTCTGGGGAAACACTCCTGTGTATTTTGAGCAGGGGGCGCTCTGAGGAGCAAAGGCTGAGAGAGAGGACTCAGTCTCAAGCTGCACCAGAGGAGGTTTAGGCTGATGTGAGGAAGAAATTCTTCCCAGACAGAGAGATTGGCCACTGGGATGTGCTTCCCAGGGAGGTGGTGGAGTCACCATCACTGGAAATGCTTAAAAAGAGCCTGGATGAGGTCCTTGGTGCCATGGTTCAGTTGATTGGCTGGTGTTGGGTGATAGGTTGGACTCCATGATCTCGAAGGTCTTTTCCATCCTGGTTAGTTCTGTGATTCTGTGTGTTTAGTCTGGAGAAGAGTAGCCCCAGAGAGGATCTGATCAACATTGATCAATATCTAAAAGGTGAAGGTCAAGAGGCTGGGGCTAAGTCCTTGTCAGTGGTGCCCAGGGACAAGACAAGGGGCAGTGGGCACAAAGTGGAACCCAAGAGGTTCCATCCAAAGATGAGCAGAAAGTTGTTTGGTGTGAGGCTGCTGGAGGCCTGGAGCAGGCTGCCCAGAGAGGTTGTGGAGTCTCCTTGTGTGGAGAGCTTCCAGCCCCCCCTGGGCATTGTGCTGCTGGGCAAGCTGCTGTGGGTGCCCTGCTGGAGCAGGGGCTTGGTCTGGGTGATCCCCACATGTTTCCCCCCCCTCCACCAAGCTGGGATTCTGTGATCCTGTGAGCTCTGTTGCTGAGTATAACAGATGCCTGCAGAAGAGTCCAACTCTTTCCTGAGGAGCCTCACATGTATGTCTTTGGCTATTTATATTCACATTTGGGGTCTATGCAGATGGCAGCATGGGCAGTGTGCTTCAGGCAGGTTGATAGCAGAGGCTCTTAGCAATATTTGGAGTCCTGAGAGAACCAAACCAGTTCTGGGATTCCTGTCTGTAAACAGAATATTGATTTCTGAACAGCATCATGCTTAATTTGTTAGGATAACATAGCAATCTATGCAATTAATGCTACTTATTAAACTGATATAATCCAATTAAGGAGCACAGAGCACAGGAGCAGCAGAGTGTGCTGAGATGGCCAAGAAACACTGGCAGCAGAAAGCCAGGCAAAAAGGCTTGGTAAAAGCTACTGGGCAAGGGAGATGACAGGGCAAGGGAGATGACAGGGCAAGGGAGATGACTGGTTTGGAACCTCAGGAGAGTGCCAGTGGCGAGGTGCGACTCTGGGGGTGGTTTGCACCATTGCTCTGTGCTCCCAGCTCTGCAACTCCAGCATCCACCCCTCTGACAGCCTGAGGGAGCTGGGGGTGTTCAGCCTGCAGAGGAGAAGGCTCCAGGGGCACCTCAGAGCTGCCTTCCAGGACCTGAAGGCATCCTGCAGGAAGGCTGCAGAGAGACTTTGGCTGAGGGGGTCTGGAGCCAGGCCAAGGGGCAATGGTTTGAAGGTGAGGCAGAGCAGGGTTGGAGTGGAGCTGAGGCAGAAGTTGTTCGTTGTGAGGGTGGTGAGAGTGTGTCCCAGGCTGGCCAGGGAGGCTGTGGCTGCCTCCTTGCTGGGGGGTGTTGAAGGCCAGGCTGGCTGAGGCCTTGAGCAGCTGAGTGGAGCTGAGAGGTGTCCCTGGGCATGGTGGGGAGCTTGGAGTAGATGAGCTCTGAGCTCCCTTCCAGCCTGGGCCATTGTAGGATTGTATGATAAGGTGACACCATCAACAGTGTTTAAAGCATGAAGCCATTGATTTAGTTTTGTCTGGGACATAAGCAGGTTTTGACTTGCATGGAAGGGAGAGGAGCATTTGGCAACTGAAGACAGGAAGAGATTTCTGCAAAGGATGCTGAGGAGCCCTTATGGGAGCTGCTGGTTCTATTAATAGCTTTGAATGGTCAGTGTGCCCTCAGAGCAGCTCTCTGCACAGCTGAAATAAGCAGGCTGGAGTAGTTTGCTATGGTCTGTGGGGGTGTTACTCTTGCTGTGCCTGCATGATCAAGGCAGGAAGGTGCTGCTGGGTGGCATGAATCCCTGTGCCAGTGGAAGTGTTCCCCTTGCAGAGATACAAAATGTGGGTTAGAGATGACAGGACCACAGCTCAGAGGATGTTAGGGGGTTGGAAGGGACCTCTGGAGATCTGCCAGTCCAAGCCCCCTGCAAGAGCAGGAGCAGAGAATCCAGCACAGGTCACACAGGAACACATCCAGACAGGGCTGGGAAGGCTCCAGAGAAGGAGACTCCACAACCTCTCTGGGCAACCTGCTCCAGGCCTCTGGCACCCTCACAGGGAAGAAGTTCCTCCTCATATTGAGGTGGAACCTCCTGTGCTGGAATTTCCATCCATTGCCCCTTGTCCTATCCCAGGGCACAACTGAGCAGAGCCTGTCCCTGTCCCTTCCTTCCTGACCCCCAGCCCTCAGCTATTGATAGGCATTGATCAGATCCCTCTCAGTCTTCTCTCCAGACTAAACAGCCCCAGGGCTCTCAGCCTCTCCTCCCCAGGCAGTGCTGCAGTCCCTTCAGCATCCTTGGAGCCCTCCCTTGGACTCTCTCCAGCAGATCCCTGTCCCTGCTGAACTGGGGAGCCCAGAGCTGGATGCAATATTGCAGGTGAGGTCTCAGCAGGGCAGAGCAGAGGGGGAGGAGAACCTCCCTGGCTCTGCTGGCCACACTCCTCTGAATGCAGCCCAGGACCCCCTTGGCCTTCTTGGCCCCCAGGGCACTTTGCTGTCCCATGCAGAACTTCTTGTCCCCCAGCACTCCCAGCTCCTTCTCCTTGGGGCTGCTCTCCAGCAGATCCCCTCCCAGCCTGGGCTGCTGCAGTTTATTCTTCCTTCCCAGATGTTGAGGTGAGACTGAACATGTCCCCAGACAACTCAAGTAGCTTTAATTTAACCCTCATTTAGATTAGCTGGAATAAGTCTTTAATTTGGGATAACAAGAAGATCATCTTAATAATGATTGAAATTAAATCCCTCCCTTCTTTTTCTCTGTTGGATACAGGAGTGTGAGATACCTTCAAAGGGGTTTATTCTTCTTTAACAAGCATTGGGAGTATCTTGTTGAATGAGGGAGAACTGGAAGGCTGAGGGAAGGAGCGTGGAGTCCTACATCTGGGAAACAACAACCACATGGACTAGGATAGGCTGGGTGCTGATCTGTTGGAAAGCAGCTCAAGGGAAAAGGCCCTGGGAGTCCTGGTGGACAATAGGATGCCCACAAGCCACCTATGTGCCCCTGTGGCCAAGAAAGCCAAGGGAATCCTGGGCTGGATTAGAAGGGCTCTGGTGAAAAGATTGAGAGAGGTTCTCCTCCCCCTCTGCTCTACCCTGGTGAGGCCACATCTGGAATCTTGTGTCCAGTTTTAGGTCCCTCAGATCAAGAAGGAGCTCAGGGAACTGCTTGAGAGAGTCCAGCACAGAGCCACCAAGCTGCTGCAGGCAGTGGAACAGCTCCCTGTGAGCACAGGCTGAGGGAGCTGGGGCTTGGAGCAGAGGAGCCTGAGGGCTGCCCTCATTGCTGGGGATAAAGCTGTGCAGGGCTGGAGCCAGGCTCTGCTCAGGGATGGCCAAGGACAGCAGAAGGAGCACTGGGGGCAAGCTGGAGCAGAGGAGGTGCCAGGGGAAGAGAAGGGAAACCTTTGTCCCTGTGAGGGTGCTGGAGCCTGGAGCAGGCTGCCCAGAGAGGTTGTGGAGTCTCCTGCTCTGGAGACTTTCCAACCCCAGCTGGCTGTGCTCCTCTGTGCCCTGCCCTGGGTGCCCCTGCTCTGGCAGGGGGGGTTGGACTGGATGGTCTCTGGAGGCCCCCTCCATGCCATAACACTCTGTAGTGAGGATTAACCTCTGCTTTGATTGAGGTCTCCCATATGGAACTCATGTTTTACAGGCTGGGACTGAGCAGCTACCTTTGTGTCCCAGAAAGGAGAAAAGCTCTGCAGTGGAGAACTTTCCCTTGTCAGGAACAATGAGAAAGAGCAGAACATGAAACCCCCAAGTCAGTTACCTTGCTTGTCATTTTTTTTCACCCCTTTAGAAAGGCTTCTGAATCGTTGCCATTGTACAGTGGTGATGCAGTGGGCAGGACACAGCTGTGTGAAATCCAGAGGAGCTTCCTGTGAGGTGTTTCAGGTGGTGCTTCCTCTCCCCCATCCCTGCTGCACACTGATTAGCAAACTCTGCCTGCTTTAGGTGGGAGTCCAGGAGCTGTGATCTATGTGCTTGTCATCTGCAGAGCTCTTGCTGCATCTCAGTCTTCAGGAGTGAAACTAAAGGGCAGGGAGAGGCTCTGGTTGGCAGGATGCAGTGCTCCTCTACAGCAAGATTCATTAGAATAAAATATGTCCACACGTTTCGCTGCTGCTCCACCAATTACCCTGTGCAGGGCACAGCATCGGCTCCAAGTGATTGATTGTGGCTCTGTCTCGTTGTACACTGGGTTGGAAACACACATCATGGCTGAAACAAGCCTTTGGGTATTGTCTGAAGGAGTTATCAACAGTGACAGCATTGTCTGCACCATTCAGGGCAGTCCCAGCTCCATCCTTTCACCTTCTGTCGATGGCTGGGTAATCAATTTGAGAGCTCTGTTAAGCACAAAGTGGAGTTCATTGTTGTCTGGCACAGGCCCAGCCTGCACATCTGAATTGGGCTGTGCTGGCAGAAGGACACAAATCCCATGTCCATCATCCATGCCCGACACAAGGGAACTTAGCAATGCTCACATCCAGCCACAAATGGAACTAAATAGAGAGAGAAACATGGAAGAGCTGAAAAGGGGAAAAAAGACATTTTCTCAGGTAAATTGGAAGTTCAGACTGCTCCCTGCAAACACTGAACCTACCACATTGATGACCAATGAGTGTATTGATGGCTGAGAGGCTCCCCAGGAGCCAGCAGGGCCCACATGCTGCCCAGCAGGCAGCTGTGTGCTGGGCTGCAGCCAGAGCAGTGTGGGCAGCAGGGCAAGAGAGGGGATTCTGCCCCTGGACTCTGCTCTGCTCAGACCTCACCTCCAATCCTACCTCCAGATCTGGTGTCCCCAGGAGAAGGACACAGAGCTGCTGGAGAGAGTCCAGAGGAGGCCACAAAGAGGATCCAAGGGCTGGAGCAGCTCTGCTGGGAGCACAGGCTGAGGGAGCTGGGGGTGTTCAGCCTGCAGAGGAGAAGGCTCCAGGGGCACCTCAGAGCTGCCTGCCAGGACCTGAAGGCATCCTGCAGGAAGGCTGCAGAGAGACTTTTGCTGAGAGGGTCTGGAGCAAGGACAAGGGGGAATGGTTTGAAGCTGAGGCAGAGCAGGGTCAGAGTGGAGCTGAGGCAGAAGTTGTTCCTCGTGAGGGTGGAGAGAGTGTGGCCCAGGCTGGCCAGGGAGGCTGTGGCTGCCTCCTTGCTGGGGGTGCTGAAGGCCAGGCTGGCTGAGGCCTTGAGCAGCTGAGTGGAGCTGAGAGGTGTCCCTGGGCACGGTGGGGAGCTTGGAGCAGATGAGCTCTGAGCTCCCTCCCAGCCTGAGCCATTGTAGGATTGTATGATAAGGTGACAACATCAACAGTGTTTAAAGCATGAAGCCATTGATTTAATGTTGTCTGGGACATAAGCAGGTTTTGACTTGCATGGAAGGGAGAGGAGCATTTGGCAACTGAAGACAGGAAGAGATTTCTGCAAAGGATGCTGAGGAGCCCTTATGGGAGCTGCTGGTTCTATTAATAGCTTTGAATGGTCAGTGTGCCCTCAGAGCAGCTCTCTGCACAGCTGAAATAAGCAGGCTGGAGTAGTTTGCAATGGTCTGTGGGGGTGTTACTCTTGCTGTGCCTGCATGATCAAGGCAGGAAGGTGCTGCTGGGTGGCATGAATCCCTGTGCCAGTGGAAGTGTTCCCCTTGCAGAGATACAAAATGTGGGTTAGAGATGACAGGACCACGGCTCAGAGGATGTTAGGGGTTGGAAGGGACCTCTGGAGATCTGCCAGTCCAAGCCCCCTGCCAGAGCAGGAGCAGAGAATCCAGCACAGGTCACACAGGAACACATCCAGACAGGGCTGGAAAGGCTCCAGAGAAGGAGGCTCCACAACCATTGCAGGGTTGTCTGATCTGGATATTTCAGCCCTTCCCCACCTGTCTGCATTTCTTTCTATTTCTTAGCATGCAGAGGGATTTTTGCCATCTTGTTGCCATTCATTTCTGCTGGCTCCAGCTTGGGGAAGCTCAGGCCTGCAGACCTGGCAGCGTTTGCCTTTGGGTCACAGCATTTCATTTCCCTGTTGGATCTGGCTTAGCCGTGGCGTTCTCCTCTTCCTGCCTGCTCACATTCTAAGTGACTTTACCTGGCTAGGAGGAGATTTTAAATGCACTTTCCAGCTTTTCTGCTGGCATGGTGTAATTTGTGGGCGGGAGGCAGACGATTTTCCAAGTCAAAGTGGAACTGCTGTGCAGGTGGGCTTTGTATTTCCCTTAGCACCCCGAGAGAGCATGAAGTGATAGCTCATTACAGCAGAGCACCCAAGGCAAATCTAACCCCTGGGAACATACCTAAATAGGGAATATTCGGTTTCAGGCCTCGTGAAATCAGAGTTTGAGCTTTGATCTTTATTGTTGTTGCAACACCTTTAATTTAGACAGATGTATTTCAGCTCCTTCCCAGTTAGAGCTTTCAAAGTCAGGTTTCAAAGTGCTTTTTTTTGTGTGTGCCTGTAAGTCTAAGCACGAAATACAACGAGTGCTGGATCCCAGTGTAAAATGTGATGAAGGGCTGTTTATTTCCAGGATAGGTTCTGGCCTATGGGAAGACAGAGGATGTGAGTTGGAAGGGATCTCTGGGGATCACCCAGCCCAAACCCCCTGCCAAGGCAGGGCATCCACAGCAGCTTGCCCAGCAGCACAGTGGCCAGAGGGAGTTGGAACCTCCCCAGAGAAGGAAACTCCACAACCTCTCTGAGCAGTCTGCTCCAGGGCTCCAGCACCCTCACACTAAACAACTTTCTCCTCCTACTCAGGTGGAAACTCCTGAGTTCCACTTTGTGCCCACTGCCCCTTATGCTGTCCCTGGGCACCACTAACAAGAGTCTGGCCTCAGCCTCTTGCCCCCCACATCTCCTTTAGCTCTTGCTGAGCATTGCTAGATCCCTTCTGGGGCTGCTCTTCTCCAGGCTCTTAGCCCCAGGGCTCTCAGCCTTTGTTTCAAACATTACTTTGACTCATTTTGTAAGAGCTGGTTTTGGATCTGTCTCATTTGGTATGATGCTGCTCCATAGTAAAGGAAAGGGAGACAGTCCTCTGCAGAGATGACAGAAAGTGCAAGGCTGGCAAGAATACCTCAGGGGGTTCAGGACAATGAAGAGTATCAAGGGAACAAGCAGCCCTGTGTGGTGTTCTCTCTGTGGGGCACCTGGAGCTGCTGATAACATGCAGCTAAGGCCAGTTACCTACTGAAAATGGGCATGCTGGAGGGGACCTTGATAAAGGTAGGTTGATGCATGTTCTATGCTTTGCCAGCCTATGGGAGGATGATTTGTAGTCTCCGAGTTTCCCACAGCTCAGGGGGGTGATTAGCAGAACCCCTTTGTCTAATTGTAGTCCTGCATGGAAGCCCTCAAGGTCTGTCAGCAGACAGGAGTATTGTCCTTGAGGACTGATTGACAGGAGGGGTGGCCCCTGTGCTGTGTTCCAGGGGACTGCAACCGTTCTGAGCTGCGCTGGGTGATGAGAGCTGCGTTGTAGAGAGGACGTGTTGTAGCCACGGTGTGCTGGGACAATGATGTGCTCTAAAAAGATAAACTCAGCAATAACTCAGAAAGGAGTTGGGACAGAAGGGCTGACAGCCAGCCTCACAAATGCAGGAGTGGTTCAGGGACACACTTGTCTTCAGCACACAATCAGCTCCACTGCTGCGGCCAGCTCGGCGGCAGCCAGGGCCACGACTTTCACAGACACGCTTTGTGTTCATGGCCATGCTGTGGCTGCAGCAGCTGGGCAACTGGAAATGTCTCCCCAGTCCCCAGGGAATGTTGCAGGTGAAGTCTGATTTGCATTCACCTTCTGCCCTTTAGCAGCATCGTGGATCATGGAATCAGAGCCCCTTCGGATCACCGCCTCCAAGTGTAAGCTAACGCTGACAGGTTCACCACTGAGCCAGATCCCTGAGCACCACATCTCCACGTCTTGTCCAGCTTAAACCTCCCCTTGTGCAGCCTGAGGTTACTTCCTACTCTCCTATTGCTTGTCCAACCTTTCCCTAACTCTGCCAAGGCTGGTGCTATACCCTGTCTCTCAGCACTGCATCTCTGCCTCTTTGAAATACCTCCAGGGATGGGGATTCAACCTCATTCCTGGGCAGCCTGTGCCAGTGTCTGAGAACCCTTTCAATTAGGAAGTTTCTTCTAATGTCTAACCTAATCCCTTGGTCCAGCTTGAGGCCATTTCCCCTCATCCTCTTTCTGGTTGCTTGAAAAGAGACCAACCCTCACCTGGTTCCGATCTCCTTGCAGGCAGTGATAGAGAGCAAAAAGGTCTCCAGACTAAACAACCTCCTCTAGAACCTTCAGCAGCTTGGTTGCCCTCCTTTGGATGACTTACAATGAATGTTTCAGACTCACAGTGGGTGTTGAGATCTGCCTTGAATGCTGCCAAGAGAAGTTGTTAACATCAAGGCTTTGCATGAGTTTGTGCATGAGAAGGAGAGGAGAGGGCTGTGGTTCTGTGGGATTGTGTGCTGCCCAGAGAGGTGGCAGGGCCAATGTCCCTGGAGGTGTTTAGAAAAGGACTGGATGAGGCACTTGGAGCCATGGTCTGGTTGATTGGATAGGGCAGGTTGATCAGTTGGACTTGATGCTCAAGGAGGTCTCTTCCCACCTGGTTGATTCTGTGCTTCTGTGATTAAGGCAAAGCAGACACAGAAGTAAATCAGAAATACTGGAGCTCAGCTCCTCTCCCCATCTCTCTACCCATGCTTCCCACAAAGTTTACAAAGTATTTGGGTAGGAAACTTTGCCACTGAAATCATTCTCCAGCTGGCACGTGGGTGAAGTCTGCCTCCAGTGGAGGCTCCAGTGGTTTTAATTGGATGAGGGAAAATCCATGGCAGCCAAGCAGGAGCAAGGCCATCAAACTCTAATGAATCCTTTAAAACAAATTACAGTGACGAGCCAGCTGACACATTCAATTTTCACCAGGGCAGGGTTTTCAGCAAGCTGCAGGCATTACTCAGAGACTTAAGTCTGCAACACCAGGATTTTCTTGTTTCTTTGCACTTGAGTGCATTAAATCAACTGGGTGGCTGCTCTCTCAAACCCAGCACTGGCCACACTGCAGCACGGAGCAGCTCCATGGCTCCCAGTGCTGCAAGTTGCTTGGGACAAACAGAAGAGGAGAGAACAATGACTTTCCAGTGAACTTTTCATACACACCTGCTGTGGAGTTTCCTGCTTGGCTCATCTGCAGTTCAGATAAATAATGATCAAGTGTGGGATCCGTGTAGCCAAAGCGCAGTTAGAGGCAAGGGTTTGAAACTGGAGCAAGGAACACTTAGGATGGACATCAGGAGGAAGCTCTTCACAAGGAGGACGGTGAAATACTGGAACAGGTTGCCCAGAGAGGTGGTGGAGGCCCCATCCCTGCAATCAGTCGAGGCCAGGCTTGGTGGTGCCCTGAGCAGCCTGCTCCAGTTGCAGATGTCTTTGGTAAGTGCAGGGGATTGGACAAGATGAACCTTTGAGGGTTCCTTCCCATGTGTGCTGTGGACTATCCGTGTATGCTCTCCACCCCTGCCCAAGGAGTACAGAAAATACTGCTCACTGGGTGGGAGAGAACTGGCAGTTTAAATGGAGGTGCTGCTCATAACTGCACACAGCAGCACAAAAGCAGAGAGAGCACACAAAGCTTCACAGTCCGCCTCAGCCACGCTTCCCCAGAAACCTCCTTAGGCCAACGCTTTCCACAAACCTCCCTCCAAACCAGGCCAACCCCCCAGGCCTCCAATGCCCCCCACACCATGCCTCTCTATCCCCCCACCGCTGCACCAAACCCAAATGATGCAGCTAAAATTCAGCTTGCCAGCTCCAAGCCCCAGCCAGGCTGCTCCAGGCCCCACTCCCCCACACAGCAAAGATAAGGGAGCCCATGCCAGGAAAGGGGCAGAGAGAGGGAGAGAAGGGGAAGGGCTGGATGGCTTGTGCTGTTCCCTTACAGAGGGGAGATGCAGGTATTCTGGGAATGAAATAACAAAGGATTACACTTTCCAGTGTGCATCTTCCAGACTGTCTACTCCTCCTGAAAGACTTCTCTATGGTTCTTAAAGGCATCCATCCTCAAACCATAACAGTGTGTGATATTCATACATAACTCTCTGCAGCATAGTACTGAATGTATCCTGAAGGATCTCTGCTTGTTTCTTGCCCATTTGGATCTAGAAATACTGGGGGGGGGGGGGGGAAGCCCAATCCTAGCTGGAAAATTTCCTTTCTGCTAGTTTTCCATTTAAATGGAACAGAGGATAACACACCACAAACAAGATACTAACCATTAAAGTGCAAAGGAAGAGAATACTGCTCCAAATATTTCACTGTCCAACAGCAATGCTCTGTGGAAAAAGTCCTTACTGGGTCCTCTGAGAACCTGAAAGGAAATACATGGGAATTACAACCAGGGAACTACTGGAGAGTGTCCAGAGGAAGCTGCAAAGCTGCTGAGGGGCCTGGAACAGCTCTATGAGGGGCCAAGGCTGAGAGCCCTGGGGCTATTGAACCTGGAGAAGAGCAGCCCCAGAGGGGAGCTGAGCAATGCTCAGCAAGAGCTGAAGGAGCTGTGGGGGGCAAGAGGCTGGGGCCAGGCTCTGGTCAGTGGTGCCCAGGGACAGGACAAGGGGCAAGGGGCACAAACTGGAACCCAGGAGGTTGCATCTGAAGAGGAGGAGAAAGTTGTTTAGTGTGAGGGTGCTGGAGGCCTGGAGCAGGCTGCCCAGAGAGGCTGTGGGTTTGCTCCTGGGCAAGCTGCTGTGGGTGCCCTGCTTCCGCAGGGGGATTGGACTGGATGATCTCCAGAGGTCCCTTCCAATGACTCTCATTCTGTGATTCTATAATACAGGGGGGGAGAAAACGCACCATGGCCTTTAATTAAGCACAAAAGAAATCTCTTTTCAATAATTATTCAGCTGTGTTGTGCTTTGGTGGCCGGCCCCTGTGGAACACCATCTGCTGAAGGTGCAATGTTCTTGGCTGCTGAAGAGCCGGACTCCCTGAGGCACCTCAACTTTTTACAGCTAGAGTTTCTGCAGTTCCTGGTGTGCAGGACATCCATCCTTATTGGAGAGGGCCTGTCAGGAACAGCATCCCAGAAATGCCTCTTGAATACTGGGGGTAATTCGTGGCGTGTTTGGAAGGTCAGCCATTAGCCGCCGGAGAGGCCGAGCAGCAAGGGGAGGGGATGCCAATTTATCTGGGCATTTCTGCCCGGTTAAATGGCTGTCAAGTGTGACAGCTGCATTTATAGCAAGAGTTAATGCTGCAGGATTTGTCAGGACTCTCTGACTCTCCTGACCTGAGCTTTAATTTAGTCACATATTTTCCTCCTCGGCGGGCACAAGACTAATGCGAGCCACGGTTGGGCTGGTTCTTGTTTCTCATATTGATGGGCCTGCTCCCACACCGTGCTGACTTGGCTGGGGCTGATGGCCCAGCCTATTAACCAGGCAGTCCTGTAATGAGGATATTAGTTTAAAGCCCTCAAGAAGAAGGGTGGTAGAAAGTTTGTCAAGAATTCCCATGGAGTTCCAAGGATTAGGCAAATGTTCAGCAGCTGCCTTCCCAAACTCCACGCCGTCATTAAGAGGAAGGAGAAGGGCTCCCAATTAGTATCGGCGCCGCAAAAGAGGCTCCCACTAAGCCTTTTAACAAACAGGGTTTCTGCTCTGTAATTTGTTGCCATTTAAGGTTATCTGAAAAGTGCCCCAGCTCCTCCTGTATGAATATGCTGATTGTCTATTAGAAACACATCTTGCTCCAGGTTAAGGGAATTTGTTATGTAGCAGAAGCTCTCCACAGATGCTCATTTGTTACCAGCACACTTGGGTGTTTTGGCCTCCCTTTCGAAGGGCAAGGGCTTTGCTCAGCAAGGAAATATTTTCTGCAAATAATTTAATTGGAAGGGAGAAAAAAAAACTAAATAAAAGGCTCTTCTCTTGTGTCTTTGTTAACTCTAACAGAAAGAGCCCTGTGAAGTTGCTTTGTGGAGTGTGTGGCACAGCACTCTGCATTCAGCTGCGGACTCAGTTGTGTTTCACCCCCCTACAACAGCTGCTGCTGCTTTGGACATACATCTTAGAGCTCCCTGCCCCTGTAAGAGTCTAAACCTTGTCTCTCTTGGTGCGACTCAACAAAGATAAAATCACCTTTGCTGCTTGCCCAGACACCAGCTGATGTGTATTGGGCAGACACCACTGGATAAGGACTCTCTGGAATGTGCACGGACAAGATCATCTCTACCCATCAGCTACACCGGGAAGGGAGCATGGTGAAAGGGACAATGGATTCACCACCTGAACACATACCCAAAGAACTGTATAGAAGACCTGAGCAACTACTGGCTCAGGAGAAGGAAAAGACCTGGGCAGTGCTGCCCTGAAGAAAAACAAAGAAAATACCAGGAGAGAAAAAAGGACAGAGACATCACCAGGGAGCCTGGAAGCAGCAGACCAGGAGGAGCCCTCTCTCTGTGTCCTAAGTTCTGCCTGCTGCAACTCATGGAGCTGAAGAGGCTGCTCAGATGAGGACTTGGTCTTTGGGGTCTCTCCCTCCCCTCCTCCAGCAGAGGACAGCACAGCCAACAAGGCAGCAGCCTTCCTCCACAGACCCAAACTATGTTGGGGGGTGGGGAGAGTGGTAACATAATTCCTTTCCTCTTCCCTCTCCCCTCTCCCTCTTCCCGCTTCCTCTTCCCTCTCCCTCTTCTCTCTCTTTTCTCTCTCTCCCTTCTTCTCTTCCATCCACTTTATTCTGTTAATCAATAGCCTCAAGGACTGTTGGTGTTTTGGCCTCGCTTGTGCCTCTAATTCCACACCACAGCAATGTTCAAGAGGCCTGAGGCTCTTTCCCTCTCTGAACTGAGACAGTGCCATGCCTCCACTCATTATTTTGTTGCTAGAGTTAAATTTGGGCTTGATGGGCCAGTGTTTTAAAATCAGAAGTAAACTCTTAGGTTGAAGAGCTTCTCTTCCCAAACTGACCCTGAATGTTGGGTTGTTCCTCATTGGTTTGAATTATCTCAGTGCCTGCAGAAGCTGTAACTTACTCTTCAGTTGTCTGCTAACAGGTAGCTCCCAGTGTTTTGTAGGTTGTGTGGATTGCATTCAAGCAGCTGCAGGTGAGGTGGGGAATGGAAGAAGGAAAACCTAAACTGAGCACCACAGGCTCACAGGATGTTAGGGGTTGAAAGGGACCTCCGGAGATCTTCCAGTCCAACCCCCCTGCCAGAGCAGGAGCAGAGAATCCAGCACAGGTCACACAGGAACACATCCAGACAGGGATTTGAATGTGACCAGAGCAGGAGACTCCACAACCTCTCTGGGCAGCCTGCTCCAGGGTTCTGTGACCCTTACAGTGAAGAAGTTCCTCCTCATGTTGAGGTGGAACTTCCTGTGCTGGGGGTTTCCATCCATTGCCTCTTGTCCTGTCACATTAAGTAACAGCTTGAAATAAGCTGAATGCTAGAGAATTACTGATGTCACCTTCATCTCCCTGTGCTAAACCTGCTCTGTTGCCAATGCTACCAAAATTGCCTGGAGGTCACTTACCCTGCTGCCTGTACTCAGGGACAGCTCCCAGTTTCCCTCTCATCTGTCTTTTCCCACTGAGATCCTGGCTTGGTTTATGGTTTGTTTGTGGTTGTGTGTGTTTGTTTGGGTTTGGGTTGGGTTGGGTTTTGCTACATCTCTGCTCCTACAGGTGGGGAAAACACCCAGGTGAAAGGCTGTTCAAGCACTGTGGCAGTTTGAGTGGCTGGTGGCTCAGTTGCCCTGATGTATTTTGCTTGTGTGAGCTTTTGGCTGCCGTTGTAGCAAACAAAGCAAAGTACAGGGGCAAATATCCAGAGTGCTGGAGCGAGGGTGCCTGCCTGCCATGTAATCATGCCTAATCTAATCACCTGGCATGTTGCTGCCTGGGAAAACAATCAGAATCAAGTTGGGTGCCAGGAAGAATGCCGTGAAATTGGGCTGCTTGGCCTTAAACCAAGCATTCAGCACGATTCTGCCAGAGCGAGACCAAACTACGAGAGGGACGGGGAGAGAAGGAGTCTCTGTGTAAAGGAATGACCTAAAGCACGGCAATGTGGCTGACCTTGGCTGGAAGAGTGCTGCTACAATGAACTGTTGTTTTGCCAGGCAGAAGTGATGAGCTGGGTGAGGCGATGGAGTGGACCCTCAGCAAGGGACTGGGGCAAGGGGTGGCTGATACCCTGTCAGGCTGTGCTACTGTTCAATGAGATCTGGGCAGGTTGGAAAGCTGGGAGAACATCATGAAGTTCAGCAAGGACCAGTGTAGAGTCCAGCATCTCATGAGCTCTCAATGTGCACTTGCAGCCTGGAAAGCCAATCAGAGCCTGGGCTGCATCAGGAGAAGTGTGGCCAGCAGGGCAAGGGAGGGGATTCTCCCCCTCTACTCAGCTCTGGGGAGACCCCACCTGGAGTACTGCCTCCAGTTCTGGAGCCCCTATTCCAAGAGGGATCTGGAGGTGCTGGAAGGTGTCCAGAGAAGGGCCACAAGGATGATCAGAGGGCTGGAGCACCTCTCCTGTGAGGGAGTTGGGGTTGTTCAGTCTGGAGAAGAGAAGGCTCCGAGGTGACCTCATTGTGGCCTTCCAGGATCTGAAGGGGGCTACAAGAAGGCTGGGGAGGGACTTTTCAGGCTATCAGGGAGTGATAGGACTAGGGGGAATGGAATGAAGCTGGAGGTGGGGAGATTCAGGCTGGAGGTGAGGAGGAAGTTCTTCACCGTGAGGGTGGTGAGGCCCTGGAATGGGTTATCCAGGGCGGTGGTTGAGGCCCCATCCCTGGAGGTGTTTAAGCCCAGGCTGGATGAGGCTCTGTCCAGCCTGATCTAGTGTGGGGTGTCTCTGCCCATGGCAGGGGGGTTGGAACTAGATGACCCTTGTGGTCCCTTCCAAACCTGACTGATACTCTGATACTCTGATACTCTGATACTCTGATACTATGATCCAAGCTGCCCAGGGAGATTCTGGATATCCCTTCCCTGGGGGTGTTGAAGGCCAGGCTGGATGAGGCCTTGAGCAGCTGAGTCTAGTTGAGACAAGTCTAGTCGAGAGATGTCGCTGCCCCTGGCAGGAGGTTGGAGTAGATTATCTCGGAGGTCCCTTCCAACCTGAGCCCTTCCAGGAGTCAAAGACCATATTCCTGTCCCTATGACTTCCCAACAAAGCTTACACCTTAGCATTTCAACCCTTTTCTGAAGGTGAAATCTGTTGTGAGCCGGGGCAAACGTTGAATCGAGGCACCACAGGTTCCATCAAGTGCGGCAAACATTTAAAGCGCAGAGAAAAGCTGCTGCGAGGCGTGCTGCTGCTGCTGCTGCACGCCTCAAACCTGAGGGGTTGTCATGGACCCAAAGTGAAGAGCAGGAGAGGACATTCCAGGAGCTTATTCTCAGTCTCACTGGAGCTTTTTGCCTGTGTCTAATTGGTTAGTTAATGGTAATTGAACGTTTATTCACTGTAAGTGCTCCGTAATCTGACTTGATAAGGACTTTTTTCTTCTCAGATGTGCTCCCATGTGACGCTGGAAAAAATCCAGAGAGTCAAGCCATGGCTTTTCTTGAAGAGTCATTATCTGCCTGCTAATTGTCTGAGCAGAGAAGTGTGCTCAGCTCATCCCAGCCATTTCTCAGGCTCTTTTAGTGCTGAAGGGATCTTTTGTGAGGCACCAATCTTACCTTGACCTGTAACAAAGCTTTTCAGCCTCTCTCTCTCTGTGTACAGAATTGTTCCCATTCCTTCTCTTCAAAGTTCTTCAATTTCCTGAGCAGCAGAAGCTTCAGAATTCAAAGAACTAAACTCCACTGACTGTGTTCAAACCTAATTCCCTCCATATAAAGGGCATAGGATTTATTTTTCGTGATGTGTTACTCCACTGTGATGCATCTGGAAGTGCAGCATTAGCAAAAGATTAGTAGGGCTGCACTTTCCTGACAGGTGGAGGTAGGTGGTTAAAGGGACTGACTCTGAAGGCTTCAATTCCTCTTTCAGAACAAGTCACAGAATGACAGAAGGCCAGGGGTTGGAAGGGACCTGCAGGGGTCACCCAGTCCCAACCCCCCTGCCAGAGCAGGGGCACCCAGGGCAGGGCACACAGGAGCACAGCCAGCTGGGGTTGGAAAGTCTCCAGAGCAGGAGACTCCACAACCTCTCTGGGCAGCCTGCTCCAGGCTCCAGCACCCTCACAGGGACAAAGCTTTCCCTTCTCTTCCCCTGGCACCTTCTCTGCTCCAGCTTGCCCCCAGTGCCCCTTGTGCTGTCCTTGGCCATCCCTGAGCAGAGCCTGGCTCCAGCCCTGCACAGCTTGATCCCCAGCACTGAGGGCAGCCCTCAGGCTGCTCTGCTCCCAGCTCCAAGCCCCATCTCCCTCAGCCTGTGCTCACAGGGACCTGTTCCACTGCCTGCAGCAGCTTGTTGGCTCTGTGCTGGCCTCTCTCAAGCAGTTCCCTGAGCTCCTTCTTGATCTGAGGGATCTAAAACTGGACACAAGATTCCAGATGTGGCCTCACCAGGGTAGAGCTGAGGGGGAGGAGAACCTCTCTCAATCTTTTCACCACAGCCCTTCTTATCCAGCCCAGGATTCCCTTGGTCTTCCTGGCCACAAAGACACATTCCTGGCTCGTGGGCACTCACCAGGTCCTTCTCCCCAACAGATCAGCCCCAGCCTGTCCTGGCCCAGGAGGCTGCTCTTTGCCAGAGGTCAGCTGCCCCGTGGGGCTGCCTGCCACGGTGTGCAGCACTGCATAGTCCATGGGTTGCGTTTCTTGCCTTGGAGTAGGAGCAAAGTCCACCAGAATTCAGTGAAGAGTGGAAATCCCCCCCCCTTGGTGTTTGCTCTCTCGCTTCCTGGGCTCTCCCCTTTTGTTTGTGTGGTTGTTTAGGCATTAATTAATGTCGGGATTAATTCTTGGTCGATTTATTAACGAGCAGAACGCAAAGAGTAAATTCAATTAATTGCTCTGTAGGAGAAGCCCACAGATACATTTCTGCCATCAAGGTTTGATATAACCCAATTAAAACCGGGATAGAACTCTTCCCTTTCTCTTAACAGGCCTGCTAAATTAGCTCTTTCCTCCTAAGAACAAAAATGCATCCCTGCAAACAAGCCCCACGGTGTTTAGGAATGGGAAAAGAGCTGATTTCTCGTCCCCTGCTAGTTGTAATCTGCGATTAAGTGGTGTGAAATGGGCCTAAGCCTTCCTGTAGGTGCCTTAGAGAGCTGCCTCCTCCCCTGTGCACTCAGAACGTGTCTGGAACAGCAGAGGAGACCCGGAGCACGGCAGGACTGATCTCCATTTTCTGCGTGGCGCTGGGGAACCTTTGCCAGCGGCACAGAGCCTCACCAAAGCCTGCTGTTTGCTCAGGGCCACAGAGCTGCAGCTCTTCCAGAGCCATGGGTGCAAAAAGAGGAGAAACCCTAATTATGGTTCCTGCTTTACATGGCAGAAGCAACTGGAAGAGGTTTTTCTGTCTCCTCACGTGAAGTTAATCCCTTGGGTCCATTTCTTGTTCTTTTGCATTGAACTGAATCTTCCTAAGCTGAAATCCTGGTGACTAGAGGTTGGACTGAAAAAGATTTGAGCTGATGCTCAGGCAGATAGATTATTAACCATGCCTACAGTGACCCTAAACCCCATGATATTCAGCTGCTCTGCTATTAGAATCACAGCACCAGAAAGGTTTTGGTTGGACAAGTCATTGAGTCCAATCATTCTCCATCTCCACCAAGGCTGGGGCTGAACTACATCCCTCAGCAACACGTCTCTGTGGCTTTGAAATGCCTCCAGGGAAGGGGATTCAGCCACCTCCCTGGGCAGCCTGAGCCAGGGCTTGAGAGTCCCTTCAGTCAAGAACTTTGTTGTGATGTGCAACCCAAACCTTCATTGGTGCAACTTGAGGCCACTTAGTATCATAGTATCAGTATCATAGTATCAGTCACTTCCTCTTGCCCCAGACATTGTTACACCCGAATTTCATCGTTGCTGTTGTCCCTGCAGGGGCTTCAGCACTCTCTTGGCAAGCCTTCCTTCTCAGTATGCTGGACATCCACAGCCTCCCTGGCCAGCCTGGGACACACTCTCACCACCCTCACAAGCAACAACTTCTGCCTCAGCTCCACTCTGACCCTGCTCTGCCTCAGCTTCAAACCATTGCCCCTTGGCCTGGCTCCAGACCCCCTCAGCAAAAGTCTCTCTGCAGCCTTCCTGCAGGATCCCTTCAGGTCCTGGCAGGCAGCTCTGAGGTGCCCCTGGAGCCTTCTCCTCTGCAGGCTGAGCACCCCCAGCTCCCTCAGCCTGTGCTCCCAGCAGAGCTGCTCCAGCCCTTGGATCCTCTTTGTGGCCTCCTCTGGCCTCCCTCTACAGCTCAGAAGGTACCTTAGGAAACAGCTCTTAAAAACAAAGGAGTCCAGGAGGGCTGCAGCTGCTTCAAGAAAGAACTCTCGAAGGCTCAGAAGAGGCTGTGCCAATGTGCTGGAGATGAGCCCTGGGGCAGACAGCCTGGATGGACAGACAATGAGCCTCTGAGTTTAGTAAGGGAAAAAAAGGGGAGAAAGGAGAGGTAACCCTTGAAATGTTTAAGGATGTTTAAGGATGCTGCTAGGTCATGCAGTTCTGGGCTCCTCAGTTTAGGAAAGATATTGAGATGCTGGGAGGTGTCAAGAGAAGGGCAAGAAAGCTGGGGAGGGGTCTGGAGCACAGCCCTGTGAGGCGAGGCTGAGGGAGCTGGGCTTGCTTAGCCTGGAGAGGAGGAGGCTGAGGGGAGACCTTCTTGCTCTCTCCAACTCCCTGAAGGGAGGTTGTAGCCAGGTGGGGGTTGGTCTCTTCTGCCAGGCACCCAGCAGCAGAACAAGAGGACACAGTCTCAAGCTGTGCCAGGGGAGGTTTAGGCTGGAGGTGAGGAAGAAATTCTTCCCAGACAGCAAGATTGGTCTTTGGGATGTGCTGCCCAGGGAGGTGGTGGAGTCTCTGTCCCTGGAGGTGTTTAGGAAGAACCTGGATGAGGCCCTTGGTGCCATGGTTTAGTTGATTGGATGGTGCTGGGTGATAGGCTGGACTTGGTGATCTCTGAGGTCTTTTCCAACCTGGTCTATTCTATTCTATGCTATTCTATTCTATCCTATCCTATCCTATCCTATCCTATCCTATCCTATCCTATTCCTTGGGTTCATAATTCAGCTGTGACTTGTTCATTAATAATTCAGAGAGAAGCTGTTGCTGCAATTCCCCCAGCAGCAATCCCAGCTGGTAGGCTCCACTGCTTCCCCAGCATTTCCCTCTTCCAGAGGCTGCTGCTCCACTGGTGTAATTGGCAGAGCCCCGTTGACTCCAGCAGAGCCTCAGTAATTCCTACCAGCATTTATTTGCATCATTAAAGGCATTTAAAAACCTGCTCTGGTAACAGAACAAATGATGTGATATTAAAGGAAAGTCATGCTCATCCTTTCATGAAAAACCCTTTGAAAGTCATCAGGGGAGGCTAAAACTCCACTTCTGCAGCTTGCTCCTCTCTCTTCTGTCATGTCACAGGCTCACAGGATGTCAGGGGTTGGAAGGGACCTCTGGAGAGCTTCCAGTCCAAGCCCCCTGCCAGAGCAGGAGCAGAGAATCCAGCACAGGCCCCACAGGAACACATCCAGACAGGGCTGGAAAGGCTCCAGAGAAGGAGACTCCACAACCTCTCTGGGCAGCCTGCTCCAGGGCTCTGGGACCCTCACAGGGAAGAAGTTCTTCCTCATGGGGAGCTGGAACCTCCTGTGCTGCAGTTTCCATCCATTGCCCCTTGTCCTATCCCAGGGCACAACTGAGCAGAGCCTGTCCCTGTCCACTCTCTCCTGACCCCCAGCCCTCAGCTACTGATAGACATTGACTAGGTCCCTCTCAGCCTTCTCCTCTGCAGACTGAACAGCCCCAGGGCTCTCAGCCTCTCCTCCCCAGGCAGTGCTGCAGTCCCTTCAGCATCCTTGGAGCCCTCCCTTGGACTCTCTCCAGCAGATCCCTGTCCCTCCTGAACTGGGGAGCCCAGAGCTGGATGCAATATTGCAGGTGAGGTCTCAGCAGGGCAGAGCAGAGGGGGAGGAGAATCTCCCTGGCTCTCCTGGCCACACTCCTCTGCATGCAGCCCAGGACCCCCTTGGCCTTCTTGGCCCCCAGGGCACATAACAAAAATACTTTTACTTGGGAGGTTGCCAAAATAACATTAGTGGCTCTGTTCTCCACCTTGCCTTCCCCAGTGGCAGGGTTCCATCCTCTGGTCGTGTGGGGTTGGTATTTAGGGGTTCACTCCTGGCATTTCAGAGACTTTGGAGGTGCAGCACTTTGTTCATGGCTGCAGGTGTGAGTGCACACTGCGCATAATGAAGGCAGCTGACTGGTGGGAGCTGTGACCTTTACCAGCTTCAGAAGGGCCCTTGGCAAGGCATCTCTAATCAAAAAGTACCTCCAAGCTCTGCAGGTTCACGAGCTCAGGGGGAGAGTGAGCACCCTTGAATTATTGAGTGGCCAAGATGAAAACTGTGGGCAGGAGGCAGTGCTGTGTGGGGCCTGGAATGCAGTTAGAAAAGCAATAGCTGCTTGTAGTTGTGAGGCTGCTTCGATGAATATTGCATCGCTGGGACGCAGCCTCAGCACTTCCCTCCAGCTCTTCCTCTTGCTCTGCTCCTTCCACTTGGTCCCCTGCACTGTGGAGCTCCCTGGTAGCAGTGTAGGAAGTGCTAAAAGCACTGGGTTGTGATGAGGAGGAGGAAGAGCTTCCCATTCGCTCAGGGGCCATGGAACATGCCAGCCCAGTTCAGGTTCATGTTGTAGATAGCAACACTCATTCCACCCGACACGTGCTGAGAGCTGTGTTGCTGGCAGTGCTCTGTGTCCAGCTCTGGGCTCCCCAGGTCAGGAGAGACAGAGACCTGCTGGAGAGAGTCCGAGGGAGAGCCAGGAGGATGCTTAGGGGACTTGAGCATCTCCCCTGTGAAGAGAGACTGAGAGTCCTGGGGCTGTTTAGTCTGGAGAGAAGAAGGCTGAGAGGGATCTGATCAATGTCTATCAATAGCTGAGGGCTGGGGGTCAGGTGGAGGGGGCCAAGCTCTTTTGGGTGGTGCCCAGGAAGAAGCCAAGGACCAAGGGATGCAAACTTGAACATATAAGATTTCAGCTCAACAGGAGGGGAAATTTCTTTGGTGTGAGGGTGACAGAGCCCTGGAGGAGGCTGCCCAGAGAGGTTGTGGAGTCTCCTCTGGACACATTCAAACCCCCCCTGTATGCCTTCCTGTGCAGACTCCCCTGGGTGCCCCTGCTCTGGCAGGGGGTTGGACTGGATGATCCCTGGAGGTCCCTTCCAGCCTCTAATGTGCTGTGGCTCTGACTGTGGCTGTGGCTGTCTCTCTTTTTAGAGAAGAGATCTCCCAGAGATCTCCTTCTCAGATGTCTCTGATCATATTGGTTTGCATTTGGGAATTGCTCTGACCTAAGGTTGAATTCTGGGGTTCAGATTCAAGGAGAGAATTGGTACCTCTGGGCAAAAGGCAGCAGACTTTGGTGAGGCTGCTCACCAGGGAAAGCTCTGCAGCAGCTGCTGAGGGAAAGCTCATCCCAAAGGCAGTGAGTTCCATGGGCTGACTGTCAGTGACTTCACTTGGATCTGGATGAAGCCCATGGAATACTTTAAGCTGGCAAAGCCCTTGAAGCTCATCCAGTCTGACCACTCTCTAACTCTGCCAAGGCTGGTGCTAAACTATGGCCCTCAGCACCACAGCTCTGCCGCTTCTAAACTGCCTCCAGGGATGGGAATTCAGCTACTTCCCTGGGGAGCCTGTTCCAGTGTTTGAGAATCCTTTCAGGGACAAATTTTGCCTCATGTCTAACCTAAGCCTCTCCTGGTGAAACTTCAGGCTGCTTTCTCTTGTCCTGTCACTTTCTCCTTGGGAGAAGAGACCATCACCTACCTCGGTCCAACCTCCTTTTAGGGCAAGCCGGTCTCCCTTCAGCCTCCTTCTATCCTGGCCAAACTCCCCCAGCTCCCTCAGCTGCTCCTCACCAGCCCTGTTCTCCAGACCCTTCACCACTTTTGTTGCCCTTCTCTGGACCTGCTCCAGCCCTCAATGTCCTTCTTGGAGTGAGAGGCCCAAAACTGAAGCCAGGATTCAAGGTGTGGCCTCTCCGGTGCCCGGTCCAGGGGACAACCTTGCCCTGCTGCTGCTGGCCACACCACCGCTCAGCTAGACACTGGCTCATGTTCAGCTGCTGTCAACACTGGACAAGCTTCCCTAAAGTCAGTGTGTCCAGAGACTGAGTGCTCTTAATTGTAATGTGTTGGTTGCTCTGTGGTCTGGAGCACAGAACTAGATTGCCATCACCGAGCTGCAGCATTGAGAGCTGTGATGGAGTGCCTGCAGAACCCTGGCGCCTGTGCATGATGCCAGCAAAGGAGCTGCTGCTCAGGTGCTTCATGGATTGTGCAAGCTTGCAGATGAAGCCTGTTTAAGCAGCCCCTAGGTCACACAGGGCTTCATATTCCTGTTCCCTGGTGCATGGTAGGGAGAATTGCTCTTAGGAAGGACCTGGACCTGATGGAGCAGATCCAGAGGAGGGCCATAAAAATGATCAGAGAGTTGGAGTAGTTGTGCTGTGAGGACAGGCTGAGGGAGCTGGGGGTGTTCAGCATGGAGAAGAGAAGGCTCCAGGCAGACCTCAGAGCAGCCTGCCGGTACCTGAAGGGGGCTACAGGAAGGCTGCAGAGAGAGTGTTCCCAAAGGCCTGCGGGGACAGGACCAGGGACAGCGACTTCAAACTAGAGCAGAGCAGATTGAGATTGGATGTGAGGAACAAGTTCTGCACCAGGAGGCTGCTGGAACCCTGCAACAGGTTGCCCAGGGAGGTTGTTGAGGCCTCATCCCTGGAGATACTCATGGTGAGGCTGGACAGGGCTCTGGGCAACCTGATCTAGTTGGGGATGTCCCTGCTGAGTGCAGGGGCTTGGGCTGGGTGAGCTTTGGAGCTCCCTTCCTACCCAAACCATTCTATGAGCAGGAATCCTGCCCACCCCCTGAGTGCAGGCATCACCCCTAACATCTCAGATTTGCTGCTTAGCTTAGCCAGCTCTGAAACATTCTCCAACTGCAAGGCTCACAGAACAAACCTGAGCAGTGGCTCCTTAGGGCTGCAGATGGAGCTCATTTGTAACAGCACCACTGATGTCTCTCTCCTCATGCTGCACCTCTCTGTCTCTTTGAAGGAGCAGGTTGTTACAGCTGCTGTTGGACACATGACTGCAGGAAGCTTTGTGGGTGTAATCCAGCTAAGCTAACTCTCCTGGGACAAAACCCCTGCCACGTTTAGAGCAGCTCAAGCACATTCATATCTGTATTTCACCTTTGGCTTGCACACAGAATTGATTTCACACCAGAGCTGGTGCCTGAGCTCTGCTATCCTCACTCTTGAGGGAGGAAAAGCACTTGGATGGAAGCAGGATACTCCTGTGCTCATCCAGGGGATTTGTTAGCTTAGCTTCAGTTTCACAAGAGAAGCAAGGGGCAAGGGCAGTTCGGTGGTGAGACAGGAAACCTCTGTCTTACTTGGGACTGGAGAGGAAATCACTGCTCCACAGGCTCTTGGGGGCAGCTGCTGGGCTCTGAGTTGCAGGGCTGGGCATGGAGCAGTGAAGAGTCAGGGTATGGGGAGGTGTGGGGCAGAGGCACTGCCTGCTCTGGCATGGGGGGGATGTGGGGCAGAGGCACTGCTTGCTCTGGCATGGGGAGGTGTGGGGCAGAGGCACTGCCTGCTCTGGGGACATGTGGGTACAGCTGGAGCAGGCTGGAGCAGCTTTGCTCTCTGGCTTCTGCCAACATGGAGGTCCTGAGCCCAGGCCTGTGTGTTTCCAGCACACTCTGGGGACGTGCATCATTCATCCCTGTTCAGCAGCCCCTGGGTTTGGCCTTAAGGTGCTGCCACAAGGCAGTGTCAGCAGCCTTGCTCTGCACTGATGCCCACTCTCACTCTGGTTACTGCACATGCATGGTTTGCAGGTGGAGGGAGGGGATTCTGCTCCTCTGGGCTTCCCTGAGACCCCCCTGCAGTGCTGGTGCAGCTCTGGAGCTCTCAGCACAGACAGGGACCTGTTGGAGCAGGGCCAGAGGAGGCCACAGCAGTGCTGGCAGGGCTGGAAGCCCTCTGCTGTGAGGCCAGGCTGAGTGAGTTGGGGTTGTGCAGCCTGGAGAGGAGAAGGCTCCAGGGAGAGCTTCTGGTGGCCTTGCTGTGTTTAGAGGAGCCTAGAGGAAAGCTGGGGACAGAGCTGTGAGCAGGGCCTGTTGGGACAGGACAGGACAAGGGGTAATGGATTTAGATTAAAAGAGGGAGATTCAGACTGCAGAGAAGGAAGAAATATCTCCCCCTGAGGGTGGTGAGACACTGGCCTGGGGTGCCCAGAGAGGTGGGAGCTGCCCCATCTCTAGAGCCGTTCCAGGCCAGGCTGTTCACTGAGCACCCTGCTCTGGCTGGGGATGTCCCTGCTGACTGCAGGGTGTTGCACTGGATGACCTTGAAAGGTCCCTTCCAACCCAAACCGTTTATGATCTCTGGAGTGTTTCTTCAGCCTGGCAGGACAGAGGGCATCAAACCCACCTGGGAGACCTGTGAAGGGAAGGGGCAGTGCAGGCTCACCCGTGCTGGGTTGTGCCCTGTACTTGGCAGCCAAACACAAGCGACCCAGCTGCCCGCTGAAGCCCTTGGTGCATAGAGTCATTGGCAAGAGGAGAGGAGTGAGGGTGTGTTTGAGTTGTGAGAGGTGTGTCATGCTCCAGAGGTGATTAAAAATACATAACAAATGATTACCTGGAGGAGCTTGTAAGTGGAGACCTTGGCAGGGGTGCAGCAAGAGTCCTCATGCAAAATGATTTCATAATGGCTGAGGAAGAAATTATTTATCAACTCATCAAACACAAAGGAATAGCTAATTGTGGCATGCATTATAGTCTTTATTATGGCACATGATTAGCAGCCTCTGCTTCTGCCTCAGTGCAGCAGCTGAGCACAACTGGTAGAGGAACAAATATGATTGATATTAATAAGCATTAGCATCCTCGAGGAGACCTTCTGGCGCTCTGTGGCTCCCTGCAAGCAGGTTGGAGCCGTGGGTTGGGGCTTGGTCTGTTCTCCCAGCTGACAGGCAACAGGGCAACTAGACACAGCTTCAAGTCGCACCAGGAGAGGCTCAGGTTGGACATGAGGAACAATTTCTTCCCCCAGAGGGTTCTCAAGGCCTGGCCCAGGCTGCCCAGGGCAGTGGTGGAGTCCCCATCCCTGAAGGGGTTTCAAAGTGATGGAGAGGTGGTGCTGAGGGCCGTGGTCTGGTCACCTGGCAGGGCTGGGGTAGCAATTGGACTTGATGACCTTGAAGGCCTCTTCCAACCAAAGCAATCCTGTTCTGTTCCTGTTACAGACACACATGTCATGAAACACAGACATTTAACCAAGATTCCAGAGCCTGGCCCTAAAATATCCACTTGTGACCCAGCAACTCTCTGTCTCAGACAGGTTGGGGCCACGGGCAGTGTCTGTGTGAGCATCACTGGGGGGTGGAGGGCAGGGTGGGAGCAGTTAGTGTTTTCCCTCTGCCTCAACCCTCCTGGCTAGAAGGACCCTCCTGGGGCTACCTGACCCTTTCTGCTCTGCATGAGAGGGAATAAAGGAATTGAGATCTGTGTTTTCAGGGGGCTGCCGCTGCAGGAGCTCCGTTCTGTTCAGCAGATGATCCCTCCTCCGGGGCTGGCTGTCGCTGATGGCTTTGGCTCTGATCTTGCAAGTGCTGAAGTTACCTGAAACAAGAGGGGTGATTGCCCTGTCAGTGAACGCTGATAGCTCAGGCTGGACAAAGAGGGGAAGTTCCATTAACTTGTGGCAAAGGGGAGGGGGATCAGGGGGGTGTCAGTGCTGCCCTCTATGGCTCCAATTTATGGACAGAGGGAAGCTCTGTGTGTGGAGTCTCAGCTCTGCAGGGTGAATCTGATGAGGGAGGCTTTATGGAGCAATACTGAAGCAGAGGGTCAGGTTGTGCAAGTTGTTCTGTGTGCAGTTGCCTGGGTGCAGAAGAGACTAATTTGTGGGTCAGGAGTGTTGGAGGGTCCCAGAGCAGATTGCAGAGGAGAGGAGAGGGCCTCCATTCCCAAAGCATTGCTGGTGAAGTGTCTGCTGCCCTTCCAACACAGATGGGGAGCCAGCAGAGCACTCACCTGCTCTGTGTGCCACAGCCTGCACATCTAAGCAGCTCTCACTCCCGTGCTATGATAAATCACTCAGCTCAAGCATTAACTGACTGGTGTCATGGGCAGGTCACTGCAGTGAATAATGGCTTAGTAATCCCAGAACTGTTTAGATCAGAAGAGGTCTTTAAGCTCATCAAGTCCAACAACTAACCTGAAAGTGCCACCTTGCCCCAGAACTCTGTCCCTCAGCACCACCTCTACACAGCTTCTAAATGCCTCCAGGCTGGTGACTTCAGCACTGCCCTGGGCAGCCTGTCCCCAGCCTTGGCAACTCTTTGGGGAAGAAATTTTTCCTAATCATAGAATCACAGAACGGTCCAGATCAGAGGGGAGCTCCAAAGCTCAGCCAGCCCAACCCCCTGCACTCAGCAGGGACATCCCCAAACTAGGTCAGGTTGCCCACAGCCCTGTCCAGCCTCACCATGAGTATCTCCAGGGGATGAGGCCTCAACAACCTCCCTGGGCAACCTGTTGCAGTGTTCCAGCAGCCTCCTGGTCCAGAACTTGTTCCTCACATCCAATCTCAATCTGCTCTGCTCTGGTTTGAAGTCGCTGTCCGTGGTCCTGTCCCCGCAGGCCTTTGGGAACAGTCTCTCTGCAGCCTTCCTGTAGCCCCCTTCAGGTCCTGGCAGGCTGCTCTGAGGTCTGCCTGGAGCCTTCTTCTTCTGCAGGCTGAACACCCCCAGCTCCCTCAGCCTGTGCTCACAGCAGAGCTGCTCCAACCCTCTGATCATTTTCATGGACTCCTCTGTACCTTCTCCATCAGCTCCATTTCCATACTGTGTTGAGGGCTCCAGACCTGCGCACAGTACTCCAGGTGAGGTCTCAGCAGAGCAGAGGGGCAGGATCCCTCTGTCCACCTTTGGCCACACTGCTTTGGGTGCAGCCCAGGCTGCCCTTGGCCTTCTGTGCTGCAAGCTCACCCTGCCTGCTCCTGTCCAGCTTCTCATCCACCGGGCATCCCCAAGTCCTTTTCCTCAGGGCTGCTTTCTGCCCCCTCCTCCCCCAGTCTGTGTGGACAGTGAGGATTGTTCTGGCCCAGGTGCAGAGCCCTGCACTTGCTCTTGCTGAACCTTGTGAGGTGCACCTGGGCACCACCCCTCCAGCCTGTCCAGGTCCCTCTGGATGATGTCAAACACAGAACATAGAATCAACCAGGTTGGAAAAACCTCAGAGATCATAAAGCCAACCTAATACCTAACACTTCCTGACTACTAAACCATGGCTCCAAGAGCCACATCCAATCCCCCTCTTGAACACCTCCAGGGATGGTGACTCCACCACCTCCCTGGGCAGCACATTCCAGTGGGCAATTACTCTTTCTGGGAAGAACTTTCTCCTTACCTCCAGCCTAAACTTCCCCTGGCACAGCTTGAGACTGTGTCCTCTTGTTCTGCTGATGGGTGCCTGGCAAAAGAGACCAACCTCTCCCTGGCTACAACCTCCCTTCAGGGAGTTGGAGAGAGCAAGAAGGTCTCCCCTGAGCCTCCTCTTCTGCAGGCTAAGCAAGCCCAGCTCCCTCAGCCTCTCCTCACAGGGCTGTGCTCCAGACCCCTCCCCAGCTTTCTTGCCCTTCTCTGGACCAAAGTTATCCACCAAGCATCCTCAATTCTCTTCAGCACACAGTCTAATGATCCAGCACAGTCAGAAGTGAGATATTTATTGTCTGCTGAATCCCCCTGGTGTTTCAGCAGCACCACTCAGCTTGGTGCCACCTGCACACTGCTGCTGGTGCATTCAATCTCACTCTCTATGCCATTGATACAAATATTAAACATCACAGTTCCCAGTAGAGACCCCTGAGGGACACCCCTGTCACTGCTCTCCTTCTGCACTTCAAGCCATTGAGCACCACCCTCTGGATGTGACCATCCAGCCAGTACCTTATCCACTGAACAGTCCTCCCAGCACATCCAACCCAACAACCCACCCACCATACCCAAACCCCACTGTCCACCCATCATATTCAACCTACACCTCCCTTGGTGCAACATGAGTCAGTTTCCTCTTGTCCTATTGCTTGTTCTGGGAGAGAACAGACCTCCTTTCATCCTCCTTCCCTCCTACCCATAGAGAAATGATGTTTCCAGGCAAGATTCTGGAACAGGTCATCTTGAGTGTGATCACACAGCACTTACAGGATGGCCAAGGGATCAGGGCCAGCCAGCATGGATTTAGGAAGGGCAGGTCCTGCCTGACCAACCTGATCTCCTTCTATGATCAGGTGACTGCCTGACTGTTGATGTGGGGAGGCCTGTGGATGTGGTCTACCTGGACCTCAGCAAGGCCTTTGACACCGTCCCCCGCAGCAAACTGCTGGCCGAGCTGTCAGCCCCTGGCTTGGACAGCAGCACTCTGAGCTGGGTTAGGAACTGGCTGGAGGCTGAGCCCAGAGAGTGGTGGTGAATGGTGCCACTGCCAGCTGGCAGCCAGGCACCAGTGGTGTCCCCCAGGGATCAGTGCTGGGCCCCATGCTCTTCAACATCTTTATTGATGATCTGGATGAGGGCATTGAGTCCATCAGCAGTAAATTTGCGGACGACACCAAGCTGGGGGCAGGAGTTGATCTGCTGGAGGGCAGAGAGGCTTTGCAGAGGGACCTCGACAGGCTGGACAGATGGGCAGAGGCCAAGGGCAGGAGATTGAACACATCCAAGTGCCAGGTTCTGCACATTGGCCACAGCAACCCCATGCAGTGCTACAGGCTGGAGAGCAGCCAGGCAGAGAGGGACCTGGGTGTGCTGGTTGATGAGAGGCTGAACATGAGCCTGCAGTGTGCCCAGGCAGTAAAGAAGGCCAATGGCATCCTGGCCTGCATCAGGAACAGTGTGGCCAGCAGGAGCAGGGAGGTCATTCTGCCCCTGTACACTGCACTGGTTAGGCCGCACCTTGAGTCCTGTGTCCAGTTCTGGGCCCCTCAGTTTAGGAAGGAGGTTGACTTGCTGGAGCATGTCCAGAGAAGGGCAACAAAGCTGGTGAGGGGTTTGGAAGACAAGCCCTATGAGGAGAGGCTGAGGGAGCTGGGGTTGCTTAGCCTGGAGAAGAGGAGACTGAGGGGTGACCTTATTGCTCTCTACAACTCCCTGAAGGGAGGTTGTAGCCAGGCAGAGGTTGGTCTCTTCTCCCAGGCAGCCAGTACCAGAACAAGAGGACACAGTCTCAGGCTGCGCCAGGGCAGGTTTAGACTGGATCTTAGGAAGAAGTTCTATACCGAGAGAGTGATTGCCTACTGGAATCGGCTGCCCGTAGAGGTGGTGGAGTCACCTTCACTGGAGGTGTTCAAGAAGAGGCTTGATGGGGTGCTTGGTGCCAGGGTTTAGTTTTTCAGTTGTTTAGGTGGGTGGTATTGTATGTATTGTACTGTATTGTATTGTATTGTACTGTATTGTACTGTATTGTATTTAGGTGGGTTGGATTGGTTGATGGGTTGGACGCGATGATCTTGAAGGTCTCTTCCAACCTGGTGTATTGTATTATTGTATTAACTTGGGTCACTTGTGATTAAGCCTATAGAAAGGGCTGGAGAAGCAGCTCGGGGGGGTTTGATCTTTTTGAAGGCATCGCAGCCCCCTTGGAAGGCACAACCACCAAAGCGCTTTCCTGCAGCAGGGCCTTCTGGCAGCTGCTGAGAATCTGCAGTGATTCTGGGCTGCTGAAACCATCTGCATGTGCTCAGCAGCATAAATAATGCAGGTTATTAGAAAGTATGGCACATCTTAATACGCTTGCTCTCATTAGGGAGAGTGGTACATGGTAATCAGAAATTCACCAGGAGTGTTTACAATTAGTGGTGTCTGCTTACAAGTCACTAATGAGCAGGTCACAGACACCCTGCTCCTGCTCCTCACAGCACTCATTGGTGCTTTCATTTTTTCTGAGCATCATAACTGAGATCAATATTTAAGCAGGGCAGTATTTACATTTGGGTTTAGCATTCAGGCCTTGTGACACTCAGCAATGCTTCCTGACTGCTCCTAACCCACAGCAAAGTCTTCAGATGTATTCCCTCCCAGGAGCTTCCCCTTCACAGCAGGATTTGTCTTTGCATTCAGCATTCACTTGCACAGGGATGTGCAACCAGCACCCTCAAGTCTCTTTCTTCAGAGCTACTCTCAAGCCCCTCTGCATCCAGCCTGGATTTATGCCTGGGATTGTCCCAACCCAGCTGCAGGACCTTGCACTGTTATTTGTTGAACTCATGCAGCTCACACTGCACACTTCTCAAGCCAGACCCCTCCCCAGCTCTGTTGCCCTTCTCTGGACACCTTCCAGCAGCTCAACATCTTTCCTAACCTGAGGGGCCCAGAACTGGACACAGGACTCAAGGGGTGGCCTAGCCAGTGCTGAGCGCAGGGCAGAAGGACTTCCCTGCTGCTGCTGGCCACACTGTTCCTGATGCAGGCCAGGATGCCCTTGGTCTTCTTGGCTGCCTGGGCACACTGCTGGATCCTGTTCAGCTGCTGTCCACTGCTATCCCCAAGTCCACTTCCGCTTGGCTACTCTCAGCTACTCTCAACCCCAGCACTGCATGGGGTTGCTGTGGCCAAAGTGCTGCACCTGGCACTTGGACTTGTTGAATGCCATCCTGTTGGACTCTGCCCATCTGTCCAGCCTGGCAAGGTCCCTCTGCAAAGCTCTCCAACCCTCTAACAGATCAACTCCTGCCCCTAGCTTGGTGTCAGCTGCAAATTTACTGCTGATGGACTCCATCCCCTCCTCCAGATCATCAGTAAAGATATTGAAGAGGCTGGGGCCCAGCACTGCTCCCTGGGGGACACCGCTGGGAGATAGGTATTCACCACCAGATATCTGCTTCCAGGTCAGTTAACAACAAATAATTTCAGTTGCTCTGCATCTGCTGAGCTCTGCCTGTGTGCTTTTGGGGCAGGAATGATGCTTCAGTCAGGTCTGGGCAATGCTAGCAGAGCTTAAAGCTTCTTATGTCCACGAATTAGAAGAATCAATCTCTCTGAACACATTTCAAATTGATCTTTGATTGGACCACATGACTCTTGGATGAGGCACCCTGGTATTAGTCAATTTGACTTGGAAAGATGATGATTCAAAGTAAAATGGAAAGATGACCTATATTGAGCAGCTGCAATCTGCAGAGGGATTTTTTTTGGTTGGGTTGGTTTGGTTTTTCTCTCTTTTTCTATTGCTCTGCTGCTCTGTTTGTGAAGTCCTTGCTGTGAATACTAATGGCTGTGCCTGGGGCTGTGTCCAAAATTGCTAACTCGGGCATTTCCATTAATGATCTGTGGTCTGTACTATTGCTTTCATTCTGGCTTTGAGTTACTCAGAATCCATAGCACAAAATGCTTCTACATCCTCTGCTTATCAGAGCTCATTTCCGTCTAACAGTTGCACAGAGCTGGAGGGCTCTGACTTCACCTCATCACCTGCTCTTCATAGATTCCCAACAGAATGGGTTGGGTTGGAAGGGACCTTAGAGCTCATCCAGTTCCAACTCTCCTGCCACGGGCAGGGACACCCCCCACCAGCCCAGGTTGCTCAAGGCCTAATCCTACCTGGCCCTGAACACCTCCAGGCTGAACAGCCCCAACTCTCCCAGCCTGTCCCCACAGGGGAGGTTCTCCAGCCCTCTGATCATCTTAGTGGCCTCTTCTGGACCCTCTCCAGCAGCTCCAGGTCTTTTTGCTGGGGCCTCAACCACCTCCCTGGATAACCCATTCCAGGGCTTCACCACTCTCATGGGGAAGAACTTCCTCCTCACCTCCAGCCTGAATCTCCCCACCTCCAGCTTCATTCCATTCCCCCTAGTCCTATCACTACCTGAGAGCCTGAGAAGTCCCTCCCCAGCCTTCTTGTAGGCCCCTTCAGATCCTGGAAGGCCACAATGAGGTCGCCTTGGAGCCTTCTCTTCTCCAGACTGAACAGCCCCAACTCCTTCAGTCTGTCCTCACAGGAGAGGTGCTCCAGCCCTCTGCTCCTCCTCGTGGCCCTTCTCTGGACACCTTCCAGCACCTCCAGATCCCTCTTGGAATAGGGGCTCCAGAACTGGAGGCAGTACTCCAGGTGGGGTCTCAGCAGAGCTGAGCAGAGGGGGAGAATCACCTCCCTTGTAACTATAGCTTGCATTTGCTTCCAGCTGATCCAGTTGTGCTTAGTCGATGTGAATGGGAAATCTCAACCCACTACAGAGTTTGAGGCTATGCCTTGAAAATTTTTCACAGTAGTAAAATGTAAACAAATCACCATTGGGTATGAAAAGGAAAATAAAGGTCATTCTAAATGATCCCTTTGGAAGAGATATCTACCCTAAGATGTAGTTCCCACAAGAATTTCTCTCTCTCCTTGATTCTTCACCCTGGGAGAGATCCTAACTTGCTTCTGCCTGAACTTGGCTGCATTGTTTTGGCTAAGGCTAATTTCTCTCCTCCTTTCTCTTCTCCCTTTTGCACAGGGGGGTCTGGGAGGGCAGAGAGGGAGAAGCTGGTAGCTTCCCCTGGTCCTTGGCCAGTGGTGTTCCTGCGCTGTGTGTCGGTTGTAAATCCCTGTAGCTGTTGTAACTCCTGGATATTTTGCACATGTTCATTGCATCCCATTGTAGAGTGTAAATACAGCTTTCAGTTGCTTCCAGCTGAGCTGATCTGGCAGATTTAACACTGGGGGAGGCAGAGGGGGGGGAATTTCAACCCACCACATCTGGTTGCAGTTTTCCCTTCACATGCAGCTGGATGACTGAAGCTCATCTCTAAAGCTAGCAGGATGCAGCTGATAACAACGTTTTCATGGCTAAATTACCCCGAGCTGCTTGGCCTTATCCCCTGCCACAGAAGCTTTGCAATGGGAGCACTGACAGGGCAGGACACTCAGAAATTTCCATCTGAGCGCTCCATTGTGTCGGCTCCTCCAGAGCCATCTCGAGGCGGCTGCCTTGCCAGCTGCGTCGATAGCAGAGGCTGCAGATCAATCTGTAACGAAGGCAGATGAGATAATGCTGCGAAGAGCAGCACTGTGATTCCCCCCAGTAGCTGGAAGCTGCAGTTACAGTGGTGGTGTTGGATGCAGCTGCTTTCCAAGTGCCTCTTAGACCTGCACCTTGGAACAGCCAATGATGAATAACACGAAGCTACCGGAGCAGCAAGCTGCTCGTAAAGCTTTGAAGGGTAGCAGGTCTCATCTGCAGGCTTCAGAATGCAGTTAACAGCTCTAAAGTACAAACTGCAGCACTTTGTCTTGGTTTTGTTGTTACTAAGCCTTCTGTTGTATTTTCATTGCTGAGACTCTGGCACAGGCTGCCCAGGGAAGCTGCCTCCTGCCTGGACCTGTTGAAGGCCAGGCTGGCTGAGGCCTTGAGCAGCTGAGTCTGGTTGAGAGGTGTCCCTGGGCATGGTGGGGATGTTGGGGCAGATGAGCTCTGAGCTCCCTTCCAACCTGAGCCATGCTGGGACTCTTTGATTATACACTGAAAAGAACTCTAAGACATAGCTTAAGGTGGCCTTAACCTTCCAGACCTATTGACTGTATGAGAGTGCAGCCAACCCCCCCAAGAGCCATCCCCACAGTGCAGATGTCCATTGACAGAGGGTGTGGCTAACTGGAAGCCACGAGAGGCAGGAGGCACATACACATCCATCTCCACACAGACACTTCAGGCCCTGTAAGGAGCAGCAACCCACAGCTTCTGCTGCTCTCTACATTTCCATGACACTGCTTACTGTGACTCCAGGATCAGGTTATCTGTGCCTGCTGAATCCAAAGTGCAATTAGCTTACACTGGGCTCCAAGTGATTCATTGTTTTAGACTTCATTTCACTTCCTCCTGAGGTCCCTTCCAGCCTGAGCTGTTCTGGGATTTTGTAATTTTTCCACATGCAGAAAAATTAATTTATCTGGAGAGCTGTAGGTGAAAAAGGGAGAAGCAAAACCACAACCACAGTCAGGTGGCTGCAACTAGAAGTACTGACGGGGGCACAAGGGTCTCTGCTGTGACATCTGCTTGGCTAGCTGTTCTGCTGTGATTCTGCAGGTCATGGTTCAGGTGGAGGAAGTCCAGAGGAGTGCTCTGCACCCAGCAGCAGCACATGAATGATCCTCTGCCACTGCCTGTGTAACAACATCACAGAATCACAGCATGGTCTGGGTTGGAAGGGACCTGCAAAGCTCATCCAGTCCAACCCCCCTGCACTCAGCAGGGACATCCCCAACTAGATCAGGTTGTCCAGAGCCTTGTCCAGCCTCACCTTAAATATCTCCAGGGATGGAACTTCAACCACCTCCCTGGGCAACCTGTTGCAGTGTTCCAGCAGCCTCCTGGTGCAGAACTTGTTCCTCACATCCAATCTCAATCTGCTCTGCTCTAGTTTGAAGTCGCTGTCCCTGGTCCTGTCCCTGCAGGCCTTTGCAAACAGTCTCTCTGCAGCCTTCCTGTAGCCCCCTTCAGGTACTGCCAGGCTTCTATAGGTAGAACACTCCAGGGTTTAGGCCAATTCAGGTGCCAACAATAGCAGACAGCAAACCAAACTGCTGAACACCTTCAGCTGCAAGCTGGAGGCCATTTCCATAAGCAGCTCAGCATTCCCAACAAGCCATTCCCATTTGACTGACTGAGATGCACTTCATGGAAGCTGGTGAGTGATTCTGGAAGACAGCTATATCCATCAGCTTGTTTTCCTTGACTGTTTTTCCTGCTTGGCTATGCAGACAGGCCTGGTTTTGTCTTGGTTGAGTAGCAGAGGACACCCCCTTGATGGGGCAGCACAGAGGGTGTTGGTGAAGAGGCCACATTCACCTCTGCTGATTGCACAGATACATAGAATGGATTGGGTTGGAAGGGGTCTTTAAAAGTCATCTTCTTCAACCTCTCTGCAGTGAGCAAGGACATCTTCCAGTAGGTCATCATCTGAAACTAGAGCTTCCTCTTCAGCTCCTCAGTGTGCCCTTTGCCTTCCAGCACATTTGTCCCAATTTCAATTTCTGTTTCCCTTACCTGAAAGGAGACTTTAGAAGGCAACCTTTAGAAAGCAGTGAGGTAAAATGGCACAGGCTGACTGCCTCCATCTCTGCTGCACTTTTAGCCTGTCCTTTCTGATAAGAGGCCTGTAGATCCCCCTACTTTGTAGCAAGCCTTTCTTCCAAGGTGATGCTTTGAACTTCCCCTCACAAGTGGGCAGGAGGATGCCCTCGTGGGGACATCCACAGGGTTCAGCAGTGATCAGGGAGGCTGTGGAGGCCTCCTCTCTGGAGCTGCTCAAGGCCAGGCTGGATGAGGCCTTCAGCAACCTGCTCTAGTGGCAGGGGGGTTGGACCTAGATGATCTTTAAGGTCCCTTCCAGCCCAATCCATTCTGTGATCAGCATTCCCTCCACGGTGGGTTTCCTTTCCTGTTGAACACGAGGAATATTCCCAACCGTTATCACTGCAACAGAACGTTGAGGCAGAGACTTCAGCAATGTGAAAGGTGGTCATGAGAGCAGCCTGAGCTTCCCTCGTGCCTGCCTTGGAGAGAACACAGCCAGCTAGGGCACCTTGCAAAGCAATAAAAGCAAATTAGCTGGTGAAATTGTTCTCTCTAGCGTGCAGCGCACTGTTTCCTTCTGGACTAAGTCGGTGGTAGGGAGGAAAGGCTGAAAATGAAGAGGTTACTTCTCTGTTTGAGCAGACTGAGGGAAGCAAAGGGATCCTGCTGCTCAGTGGGTGTCTGTGAAGGAAAGCTGCTGCTTTCCCCAGTTCCCTTCCCAAACAGGACTTGTGTTCTCCACGTGTGGCAGAAAAAGGCTGGCTGCCTACAGAGGATAGAGTGCCTGCAAGAGGATTACAGGCTGCTTACTACAAAGGTTACAAGAGCGATAAGGATCACTGTTATCCTGCAGGAACCTTCCCACCAACACCTCTCATAGCAGGTTTTATGCTCCATTTGCCCTTCTGCTCTGCTGAATGGTTTCAAAGTTCACATCTCAGCAGGGTTGCTCCATCTTACAGCAGTACAAGAGAAACCATTTCTGCAGGTAATGTCCTTAAGGTTGATGCCTGGGAGCGAGGCTCCTCTGGTGTAAAGCAGCACAGCCCTGACAAGACAAGGCTGTGTCTGTGTGAGCTGAGGCTGAGCTTGCTTCCTAGAAAACCCAGCAAGACCCAGGCTGCAGAGATGCCTGCAGCAAAGTTCAATTAGAGATAATGATCTAGTCTAATCCTTCCCTAAAATCCGCAGTCTGGAGGCGAGCAAGAGGTTAATCATTGAAACCCAGTGGCAGCTGGATTGGAGCAGCTCTGTGAGGAGCAAAGGCTGAGAGCCCTGGGGCTGAGAGCCTGCAGAAGAGCAGCCCCAGAGGGGAGCTGAGCAATGCTCAGCAAGAGACAAAGGAGCTGTGGGGGGCAAGAGGGTGGAGCCAGACTCTGCTCAGTGGTGCCCAGGGACAGGACAAGGGGCAATGGGCATAAACTGGAACCCAGGAGGCTCCATCTGAAGAGGAGATAGCTGTTTGGTGTGAGGGTGCTGGAGGCCTGGAGCAGGCTGCCCAGAGAGGTTGTGGAGTCTCCTTGTGTGGAGAGCTTCCACCCCCCCCGGGCATTGTGCTGCTGGGCAAGCTGCTGTGGGTGCCCTGCTGGAGCAGGGGCTTGGACTGGGCGATCTGCTGAGGTCCCTTTCAACTCCTTTCATGTTGGGATTCTGTAACACAGAGATCAATGGCACAAGCATGTACCCACCAACCCCTTCAGAGTTCTACATAGTCCCTGCAGAGCCCAGTCCCTCTGTCCCTTCTGCCTTCCATCCTGACCCAGGTCCAGAATCCAGCTCCTGAGTCTGGTTCCCACCTGTGCTGAGTCCAGTCTGGGTCTTGCCCAGCATCAGTGGCACCAATGGTGTAGACTGGAGCTGAGGCAGAAGTTGTTCGTTGTGAGGGTGGTGAGAGTGTGTCCCAGGCTGGCCAGGGAGGCTGTGGCTGCCTCCTTGCTGGGGGTGTTGAAGGCCAGGCTGGCTGAGGCCTTGAGCAGCTGAGTGGAGCTGAGAGGTGTCCCTGGGCATGGTGGGGAGCTTGGAGCAGATGAGCTCTGAGCTCCCTTCCAACCTGAGCCAGTCTGGGATTCTAAGACTGTGGCTCTCCCATTCCTAGGCTGGCTCAGGGCATCACAGCACATTTCCTTACTTCCATATTGCAGGCTCTAGCTCTGTGGTACAAAGAAGCATTGCTGAGTCCTAAGGAGAAGAATGGATAAAAAGAGGTTTGGAGCAAGGGGGATCATCTCATATTCCACCTCTTCCATTCCAGCCAACGGACCACTGGAGATTGCTCTTGACTTGCCTTTGATGGTGAGTTTCCTTCTTTATTTATACAATACAGAGATTGAATCAGACCACATTCTTTGTTTCACTTCTCATGCTGCCAGCAGCAAAAAGTGCAGGTAAAGCAGATCATGAAATAGGTTGTCTTGAGAGGGGCCTTCATCAGCAAGGCTGCACAAAATGGGGAGCAGAGAGGAGGCTAAGGAGAAGGTACACACGGGCCTGCTAATCAGTGGCTTAGCTCTGCTCCTCTGGAAAGCAAAGTCATTTAATACACTGAGACTAATCCCAGCCCCTTTTGCCAACACTGTGCAGAGTGAAGGGCTCCTGCTGGTGTGGGCAGGTGTCTGAAGGCAGGGCTTGAAGTGGCAGTGGGGCTTGAAGTGGCAGTGGGGCTTGAAGTGGCAGTGGGGCTTGATGGCAATGCCTTCGCTGGCAGTAATGCCTCACGCAGTGCTTTGCCTCCAGCTAAAGCTCCACAGCCAGTCTAGGACATTAGTGACACAAAGTCATTATCCTCTCCTGAATGTCATCCAGTGGGACTCCAAATGTTAAGTATCCCCCCTGACAGAGGACAAAGCATTCTGTCAGTGTTCTGTGTGATCAGTGGGCAGCTTATGGCATCACTCTTCACCTGCAGCCTCCAATTTCATCCCATCTGATAGCAGGCATCCTCTGACAAGGAGCTGTCGATACGCCATGTCCGAGCAAGCAGCCCTCCTCCTGGGAAGCTCAGAGTCTGCAGGACAGCCCAAACAATTGATTGGTTTTGTGTCCAATAGGATTTTCCTCCTGTCACTGCCTAGTGTTAACTCTTCCCCTTCCTTGGTCTATTCCACACAGGAGATATTTACTGCCAGGGAGCAAATAGACTCAGACAGCATTTGTCACCTCTTGGTGTCTTCTGTTGTTGTTTGCAGAGGTGGTTGGAAGGAATCATAGCATGGTCCAGGCTGGAAGGGACCTCCAAGAGTCATCCAGTCCAACTTCCCAACCAGTGTTGGCTTCAGCAATGGTTTCTCTCCATCCTAAGTTCCAAGAGACAGACTTTCAGTCCAGCTGAAATAATGCTGACACTGGCAATTGCTACAAAAGCCTTATCAAGAACACAACTGAAGATAGCACATAAGAAAACTTTCTTGATTGCTGGTGTCATAACTCCTCCAACATCCTTCTGGATCCAGCTGTCCACAGCTTCAGTCTTTGTGAAGAGTGATGGGCAGGGGTGGTTCATGGAGCTTCATGGTGGGGATTACACAGAATCACAGAGGGGTAGGGGCTGGAAGGGACCTCAAAAGCTCCAACAGTCCAACCCCCTGCCAGAGCAGGGGCACCCAGGGCAGGTCACACAGGAACACATCCAGGTGGGTTTTGCATCTCTCCAGAGAGGGAGACTCCACAGCCCCCCTGGGCAGCCTGCTCCAGGCCTCTGTCACCCTCACAGGGGAAAAAACTTTTTCTCATGTTCCCATGGGTCCACCTTTGTGTGTTAGCACTTACCTGCAGCCTTTTCCCTCATGACCCTCTGCCTTGTGTCTCAGCTACAGTTTGAAAACTGCCCAGCAGCTTCTCCAGCCTCGTGGGACATGAAGGAGGATGGTTTGTTACCTGGTGGCAACCTGCATTTGTCAGGCACTGAGCACCATGCAGCCTGCAGAGCACAGGGACAGGTGAGGCAAGTGTGCTTGCCCAGGGCTGAGGTTTTCAGTCCCTCCATCACTATTGGAAAGGCCTCTGCTGGAGCTGCAGGTGATGTTCCTTTGGGCCAAGAGGTCACTTCCCATTGCCTAAAGAAGCAAAGGACAAGCAGTTGGAGATCGTGGTGAGGAAGGAATCAAAGAACTGCCTTTAAGATATGAACAAATTACTATACTTTCAAGGCAAGAGGGCTCAAAAGACACAGAAAGAACTGAGATGAAAACCAGTAAGATTTTTTTCTTCACATGAAGTCAAAAGATGCTGTGAAGAAGTTTGGGGTTTGGGTTATTTTTGGTGACTCAAGGATTCTAAAGCCATTTTTAAACAGGATTATGCTCTCAGGCCTTGCTCTTCTCATTTCCTTACCTCTTAGCACTGTTTCTCCAAGGGCTTGTGCTGGTGTCACTAGGAGGGGCACCTTTATAGACAGCATCCAAAGTGCAGGCAAGGCTGAAAAGGGAGAGCCTGCAAAAGCCTTGTTCCAAATTCAGGTGGTGAATTGTGTGTCAGCTGCTGGAAAGGAAGAGCCTTTGAGGTAAGTGGGTACAGCCCTTGTCAGAAAAACCAGCTCTTAAAGTAGAGGACAAGATCTCTGCACAAAGTGATGAGTGGGAAATGATTGATGAGCTCAGCTGAGCATGCAGAATAAGGTCAATGTCTGTGTGCTTTGCTAGCCAGCTCTCTAGATGCACTTCCCATGCAGGTCTCATAGCATTTCCTATGAGGCTTCCACCTACAGTACCAGCAGGAGCAGGGAAGTCATTCTGCCCCTGTACACTGCACTGGTTAGGCCACACCTTGAGTCCTGTGTCCAGTTCTGGGCTCCTCAGTTTAAGAAGGACATTGAGACTCTTGAATGTGTCCAGAGAAGGGCAACAAAGCTGGGGAGGGGTCTGGGGCACAGCCCTGTGAGGAGAGGCTGAGGGAGCTGGGCTTGCTTAGCCTGGAGAAGAGGAGGCTCAGGGGAGACCTTCTTGCTCTCTCCAACTCCCTGAAGGGAGGTTGGAGCCAGGAGGTCTCTTCTGCCAGGCAGCCAGCAGCAGAACAAGAGGACATGGTCTCAAGCTGTACCAGGAGAAGTTTAGCCTGGAGGTTAGGAAGAAATTCTTCCCAGAGAGAGTTGTTAGCCATTGGAATGTGCTGCCCAGGGAGGTGGTGGAGTCACTGTCCCTGGGGGTGTTCAAGGGGGATTGGATGTGGCACTCGGAGCCATGGTTTAGTAGTCAGGAGGTGTTGGGTGACAGGTTGGAGTTGATGATCTCTGAGGTCTTTTCCAGCCTTATTGATTCTATGATTCTACCTTCCCAGTGGGATCCCAGAGGTGCTGTGGTGGGGTAAAATTACACACACCCACCCCCCCCCACACACACACACTATTTTGAGGAATTACCCCCAAAAGAAATTGCTCAGCCCAGCTCAGTTTGGGATGGGAGCAAATGGAGCTCTCTCTACAAGCAAACTACCATCTAGAAAGATGCAATGCAATGGAGATGTACAAAATACACCACAGCTGTACAACAGATACACAACAAACAACACAGGAACTCCTCAAAACCCCTGCATGGATCCAGGGGACCATTCACCTCCTCCCCCACTCCCTCCCTCCTTCCCACTACCTCACACAGGAGTCAAAACAGAGATGCTCCTGGCAAGGCCATGGGAGGGAGAGAGAGGGAGAAAAGCTGTAAGCAGAAGTGACAGAAGAAGAAAAGAGAGCAAGAACAGTTTGTGTCTCTGCTCTCTGTCCCAGTAGCAATCCAATGAATTCCACAGCCCTTAGCATTATTTTCCTTTTGTATCCAATGGCCATTTATGTCCCTTTCAGGCTTTGCAGTCAGGGACTAGGCTAAAGTTCCCTCTTCAAACTGCAACAGGTGCCTAGGCTCTGGCCATTCATCCTGGGGGATCCCAGGTCTGGGCCATGAGCCCTTCTCTGTCTGCAGTGGATTGTCCCCTCTTCACTGCCAGCCTGTCTGTTGTTGTTGAGTAACCCCAATGGAGTCTGTGTTTGGCTGGAGGATGGACTCTGAGCTGCCTGGCACTGCAGCAGAGGACATCAACTGAGGGAGGTACACCAGCAACCACCCTGGATTTATGGAACTGGGAGTTCGTTTCTCATTACAGCTCACAGTAAATCATCCTCCACTTGCTTTGGCTTGGAAATTGCTTCAGCTGCTGCCTTTACCTCCATTCTTTTGTGGGCATCAAATCACTCAGAAGAGGCTGCACATGTTAGAACAAAACAGAATGAGCTGTGCTTGAAAAAGAAGGGGGAAAGCAGCGAGCCAGATCTGCAGGAGTCTCTGGGATCTTTGCAAGTGGACCACAAGACACAGCTTTCCCCAGGGGATCACAGCTTTCCCCAGGGGATCACAGCTTTCCCCAGGAGTCACACCCCACCCAGTCATCTCAAGCTTATTTTGTGTATTTTTCTCTGTGAAGCTGGGCAGCTGCTTTGGACATGCTGGGATGAGCTGGTAGGAAAAGTCCCAGTTTCATGTCTGAGAAAGAATGACCTCTCTGACCTGGTGTAACTTCTACTCAGGCTTCAGCGTTAGCAGAGCTGAGCTGAACAGCTGGGGCTGTGCAGTCTGGAGAAGAGAAGGCTCCGAGGTGACCTCATTGTGGCCTGCCAGGATCTGAAGGGGGCCTACAGGAGGGCTGGGGAGGGACTTCTCAGGCTCTCAGGTAGTGATAGGACTAGGGGGAATGGAATGAAGCTGGAGGTGGGGAGATTCAGGCTGGAGGTGAGGAGGAAGTTCTTCCCCATGAGAGTGGTGAAGCCCTGGAATGGGTTGTCCAGGGAGGTGGTTGAGGCCCCGTCCCTGGAGGTGTTTAAGCCCAGGCTGGATGAGGCTGTGGCCAGCCTGATCTAGTGTAGAGTGTCCCTGCCCATGGCAGGGGGGTTGGAACTAGCTGATCCTTGTGGTCCCTTCCAACCCTAACTGAAACTATGAAACTATGAAACTATGAAGGTGGAAGCTGAGAGGGCGACTGGGGGAGCACTGGGCACTGCCTGCAGCTCTGGCCTGAGCTGTTATCATATTGGATAACATCCTGGAGAAGAGGAAGCCACTTGCTCTGCAGAACAGCTTATCAGGCTCACCTGTGGCACTTTGGATAACCTGGAAGCAGAAACCAATATACCTAAAAAAGCCCCACCAAAAATCAAGGCACCATCAATCCTAACAACAGTTGCTTTAATTTCCTTTTACATGCCAGGGACATGTCAGTGGAAATGGGTTCAGACAAGGATCACTCCTCTTCTTCATCTGCTCTGCACTTCCTGCCACTGCAAGGCAGAAGATCTGCAGGTTTGCAGGTTTATTGCTTTCCTGTACCAAAAGAAATAACAGAGAATCCCAGAGCGGCTCAGGCTGGCAGGGAGCTCAGAGCTCATCAGCTCCAAGCTCCCCACCATGCCCAGGGACACCTCAGCCAGCCTGGCCTTCAGCACCCCCAGCAAGGAGGCAGCCACAGCCTCCCTGGCCAGCCTGGGACACACTCTCACCACCCTCACAAGGAACAACTTCTGCCTCAGCTCCACTCTAACCCTGCTCTGTCTCACCTTCAAACTATTGCCCCTTGGCCTGGCTCCAGACCCCCTCAGCATGTGCTATAAAGCATCTGAGTACTCATTCTGCATCACAGAATCAACCAGGTTGGAAAAGACCTCAAAGATCATCAAGTCCAACCTATTACCTAATACCTAACACCTCCTGACAACCAAACCATGGCTCCAAGTGCCACATCCGATCCCCTCTTGAACACCTCCACGGATGGGGACTCCACCACCTCCCTGGGCAGCACATCCCAATGGCAAACGAACCTCTCAGTGAAGAACTTCCTCCTCACCTCCAGCCTAAACCTCCCCTGGCACAGCTTGAGACTGTGTCCTCTTGTTCTGGTGCTGGCTGCCTGGGAGAAGAGACCAACCCCACCTGGCCACAACCTCCCTTCAGGGAGTTGCAGAGAGCAATGAGGTTCCCCTGAGCCTCCTCTTCTGCAGGCTAAGCAAGCCCAGCTCCCTCAGCCTCTCCTCACAGGGCTGTGCTCCAGACCCCTCCCCAGCTTTCTTGCCTTTCTCTGGACACCTTCAAGTCTCTCAATGTCCTTCTTAAACTGAGGAGCCCAGAACTGGACACAGGACTCAAGGTGTATCTTTCAGAGCAGTGTTCAGCTCGGGTCCTACCTGGGCCTTTGCCTCTCTAATGTTTCTCCTTTGTATCCACGGATAAGTGGTGCCCGGGGCACTCCCAGCCAAGCCCAGGCAGAAGGTGTGCAGCGCTCTGGAGTCTGTTGACTGAGAACCAGGGGGGCTGAGCTGCAGGGTGAGAGCAGAGAGGGAGGAGAGAGAGATGAGGCAGAGCTATGGGAAGGTCCATTTCAGCCGGGAGCCGCCGCTGTCAGTGAGACTGCCCAGGAAGCGTGGAGTGCCTTTGGGATTGGTGATGGGGTTGGACTGCGTGCTGCAGGTCAGAGGCAATGGGGCACTCTGTCTTGCAGTGCTCTCCTGGATGTCTCACAACACGGGCAGCTCCTTTGCCTGCAGGCAGGAGTTGCAGATGGGTTGTGTGCTGATGGTATTGAGAGGTGGTGCTGAGTCTCAGGGAGAAGGGAAGCAGAGGCAGAGGAATTGGGTAATGTAGATAAATAGAGGGAAATGAGATCTACACCAGAAGTTTGATTAAATTTGGAACTGGCTGCTGGACCAGAAAGATAGAGCTAAGTAAAAGCATGAAGTTAACTAAGGGAAAAATGAGTTTGAAGCACGAGCAGAACTCAAATTCATCTTTGCCAGGGAGGAAGGGAGGCTTGCTGTGACCTTGGGAGCTGCTTTGGGTGCCACTCACGTGCAGGCCCTCCAGCAGCACCAGAGAATCCTTTGCAAAAGGCAGCTCTTCTCTTTCTTTGGGTGCATCTCACACACAGCTCCCCTGTACAGTCATGTTCAGTCTCCATTCCAATCTGCTGAGAAGCCAGGTGAATGAACTAGCATGGGAGCCCCAGCTTGGGAGGCCAGGCTGTCTCTGACATCGAAGTAGCCCCAGGTTGCCCATGGTGCAGGGTGGAGGGCACCTGGGCATGTCATGTGGACCATAGGCAGCAGTAAGAGCAGTGGCATCTCTGAATTGTCTACATGTAGGGTACTGCTGTGACAGGACTCATGAGTCCTAAAAAGGTTGTCTGCTGTTGGTGTTAAGCTAAGACAACAAGAGATCCATGGGGTAGCAATGTGCCCTGGTAGCTAAGAAGGCCAAGGGGGTCCTGGGCTGCATTCAGAGGAGTGTGGCCAGCACAGCCAGGGAGGTTCTCCTCCCCCTCTGCTCTGCCCTGCTGAGACCTCACCTCCAATATTGCATCCAGCTCTGGGCTGCCCAGTTCAGGAGGGACAGGGATCTGCTGGAGAGAGGCCAAGGGAGAGCTACAAGGATGCTGAAGGGACTGGAGCACTGCCTGGGGAGGAGAGGCTGAGAGCCCTGGGGCTCCCTCCCTCCCTTCCCTCCCTTCCCTTCCCTTCCCTTCCCTTCCCTCCCTTCCCTTCCCTTCCCTTCCCTTCCCTTCCCTTCCCTTCCCTTCCCTTCCCTTCCCTTCCTTCCCTTCCCTTCCCTTCCTTCCCTTCCCTTCCCTTCCCTTCCCTTCCCTTCCCTTCCCTTCCCTTCCCTTCCTTCCCTTCCCTTCCCTTCCCTTCCCTTCCCTTCCCTTCCCTTCCCTTCCTTTCCCTTCCCATGGTTCCTCCCTATCCTTCCTCAATGCCTTCCTGCCTGGGGCCTGGAACAGCTCTGTGAGGAGCAAAGGCTGAGAGCCCTGGGGCTGAGAGCCTGCAGAAGAGCAGCCCCAGAGGGGAGCTGAGCAATGCTCAGCAAGAGACAAAGGAGCTGTGGGGGCAAGAGGCTGGGGCCAGGCTCTGCTGAGTGGTGCCCAGGGACAGCACAAGGGGCAGTGGGCACAAAGTGGAGCCCAGGAGGTTCCACCTGAAGAGGAGGAGAAAGTTGTTTGGTGTGGGGTGCTGGAGGCCTGGAGCAGGCTGCCCAGAGAGGTTGTGGAGTCTCCTGGTGTGGAGAGCTTCCAAACCCTCCCTGGGCATTGTGCTGCTGGGCAAGCTGCTGTGGGTGCCCTGCTGGAGCAGGGGCTCGGCCTGGCTGATCTCCAGAGGTCCCTTGCAAACCCACCACGCTGGCATTCTCTGATCTCCAACTGTCCTTTTAAGCATATTTTATCAACACCCTCTCTGCTGGGATAAGAGTGGCTCTGGACATGTTGGCTTAGACAACCCTAGGAGCAGACAAGGTGCATCCCACAGACAATTGGCAGTGTTCCCTAGCTAAATCCTTCACAATGATGGTTTAGTGCCATGGCAGCAGCTACATGGTAAGAAAGCAAAGAGCACAGGTGTCTTGCCAGCCAATTTCAGTGACCAGAAGGCAGGAAATGCTGGCCTTCCTTGTTTTAACAGCTAGATGAATGATGTCTGAGCAGAGAACAAAATCTCAGCGTCATGATCCTTAACTAACCCATCAGAAACAGCCTCAGGAAATGTGTGGAGCTCTGTGTGTCAGAGAGGGATCTTCAAGACCATTTAATCTTCCTCAGGCACACCAGAAATAAAAAGGAGCTCTGAAGCCTTCCAAGGCCAATGGCAGCATGTGGAGGCAACATCCCAAGTATTTCAAATCATGTGCACAAACCCAGGACTTGAGCAGTTAGTTATCAGCCTTTAGTTGCTGGGTAGGGTTGACAAGCCCATGTTTGCATTTCTTAGCCTCCCTGATGAGGCTTTTGCCTAGAATTGTCATAACCCTCTAGACCTGCTGCTAGAATCACACAATCATAGAGTTTTCAGGGTTGGAAGGGACCTCAAGGCTCAGCCAGGTCCAAGCCCCCTGCCATGGGCAGGGACACCTCACACTACAGCAGCTTGCTCACAGCCACAGCCAGCCTGGCTGCAAACACCTCCAGGCAGGAGGCTTCCACCACCTCCCTGGGCAACCTGGGACAGGCTCTCATCACCCTCCTGGGCAACAACTTCTTCCTCACATCCAAGCTGAATCTCCCCACTTCTAGTTTTGCTCCATTCCCCCCCAGTCCTATCACTCCCTCACACCCTCAAAAGTCCCTCCCCAGCTTTCTTGGAGCCCCCTGCACATCCTGGGAGGCCACAAGAAGGTCTCCTGGGAGCCTTCTCCTCTCCAGCCTGCACAACCCCAACTCTCTCAGGCTGTCTCCAGAGCAGAGCAGCTCCAGCCCTCTGCTCCTCCTCGTGGCCCTTCTCTGGACCCCTTCCAGCACCTCCAGAGCCTTCCTGGCACAGAGGCTCCAGAACTGGACTCAGAGCTCCAGCTGTGGTCTCAGCAAAGTGGAGGAGAGGGGGAGAATCCCCTCCCTGGCCCTGCTGGCCACACTTCTCTTGGTCCAGGCCAACACCAGCTGTGGCAGCTGCCTGGAAGATGGAGCAGTGGAGTTCAGGGCAGTCACTGGCGTCTCAATCAAATTCCATATTTACTCCCTGAAATTCTGTGTCCCCAGTGCGTGACCTACACTGCCCTGAGGGGCAGTTGGGTTTGGGTGATGTGGTGGAGTCTTGGAATATTGGCCTCCATGACATTGTTGGTGTTAGCAACAGTGTTACTTCCTGAAGGATGATCCTAACCTCATGGAGCTGCTTTCCAGCAGGGCAGCCCCAAACCTCTCCTGGTGCCTGCTGCTATTTCTCCCCAGCTGCCGGACTCTGCCCTTGTCCTTATTGACCTTCCTGAGGTTTGCCTGCACCCAGCTCTCAGCCTGTCCAGCTCTGGTTGGAGAGCAGCACAGCCTGAGAGGTCAGCCACACCCCCCCCCAGTTTTGTATCATCATTGAACTTGCTGAGGGAACTCTGAATGCCCTTGCCCAGGTCGTTGGTAAAGACCTGGCAGTGCTGGGTTGCTGGCGCACTGCATGATCTCAGAGGGTTTTTCCAACCCAAACAGTTCCATGATGCTATGTCCAAGAAAAGCTGCATTGTGCTGTGACTATTGCATCTCCCAGGGCTGCATTTGGTGCTGTCCTGGCAGTGTTGGCACAGGCACAGCCACTGCCTCCCTTTGCCAGCTGCAGCACGCAGACCTTTGTGGTGCTCGCCTGGCGAAACTCAGGCACTCACCCATTGATGAAGTGCTTCAACAGAGAAGATCAAAAGCTCTGGAAGCTGTTTGCTGCTCTCAGAGTTTCTGTAATCAGCTGACTTCTCCCAGCCATTCCAGTAGTGGGGGACAGCAAACACAAATCACATCTGCCTGAGAGAAGCAGTGGTACTGACAGTGGTCACATCGGATGTCTGCAGCAGGCAGTGCGACTCCGTCAACACTAATGAGGTTTCCTTCTCCCCTTTCTTCCTGCTGCTCCCTTAGCAGCTAGAAGTCAGGAACTCTGCACACTCACTGTGGGGAAAACAGAATCTCTCTGTGCTTTCTTTGAAAGAAGCAGGAAGTGTCTGCTGGAAAGGGAAGGGTTTGATTAGCTGTGAGGATAAAGCAGAAGAGGCAAAATCCGCCGAGGCTTCCTTTTGCCACGGACACCTCGATTTCCTGCAGCAGCCACAAGCAAACAAGGCTGCTGACCCTTTTCAATCTGCTCTGAACCAGACCCCACAGTCTTTGTTGGCAGCTCTCTATTTGATGACTGTGGCAAAAATTAGATGAGAAGAATTGGGCTACAATGAGAAACCTGAATTGACAACAAATCTGTGTCTTATGTGGTGCAGAAATGATTTTTCCCTGGCTCGAAGCAGGCAGTTCAAAGCCCCCAGCAGGATTTCAGTGTTAGCTTGTGGAAGAGTAAATGTTTGCTGAGCTCCATCTTCAAACACTTCCAGCATGTTGACCACTCATTTGAAATCCTCCAGTGTATCTTTTATCTCTTCTGCCTTCATGCTGTGTGGAAGTAAATACCAGAGGTATTTGTCCGATGCTGCTGCTGCAACAGCCCAATTTGCTGGGTTCTCCCCTGCCTCTACTCTGCCTTGCTGAGGCCACAGCTGGAATAGTGTGTCCAGTTCTGGGCCCCTCAGGTCAAGAAGGAGCTCAGGGAACTGCTTGAGAGAGGCCAGCACAGAGCCACCAAGCTGCTGCAGGCAGTGGAACATCTCCCTGTGAGCACAGGCTGAGAGAGCTGGGGCTTGGAGCTGGGAGCAGAGCAGCCTGAGGGCTGCCCTCATTGCTGGGGATCAAGCTGTGCAGGGCTGGAGCCAGGCTCTGCTCAGGGATGGCCAAGGACAGCACAAGGGGCACTGGGGGCAAGCTGGAGTTATTCCATAGTCTCACCACCCTCACAAGCAACAACTTCTGCCTCAGCTCCACTCTAACCCTGCTCTGCCTCAGCTCCAAACCATTCCCCCTTGGCCTGGCTCCAGACCCCCTCAGCAAAAGTCTCTCTGCAGCCTTCCTGCAGGATGCCTTCAGGTCCGGGCAGGCAGCTCTGAGGTGCCCCTGGAGCCTTCTCCTCTGCAGGCTGCACACCCCCAGCTCCCTCAGCCTGTGCTCCCAGCAGAGCTGCTCCAGCCCTTGGATCACCTTTGTGCCCTGCCATATTGCTTTCAGCTAACAATCCCTTTAGCCTTATCCCTAGGTGCTCAGGCACCCTGCATCACTGTGTACTTGATGTTGTTTCCAAATTCAGTTTCAAATCCAAAAAGTCCTTGCAGGTAGCCTGCCAGTCCTGAAGAGTTTCCTTACCCACATCACACTTAACTTCTGAGTCAGTTTTTGACCTTCTCTATACCTGAATCCAGAGTTTACATTTCAGGACTGGTTTGCTGCTGGTTTCCTACATTTCAGGACCGATTTTCCCTTTGGAGAAGTGTGGCTTCTTGGGTTTGCCTGCAGCACAGCTTGCTGGGGCTTCTCCATGGCTATCACTGGAAGGTGCTGTGAACCCAGCAGGAGGTGTGTCCTTCAAAACTGCTCTGCTAACTGCAGGGTTACTCAGAAGGGAAATCTCTTCTTGGTGTGAGTAACATCCTGGCTTCCAGGTTTGCATTAATCTGCAGTCAAGGAAACCCTGCTGATGTTCTTCGCTTGAGGGAGGTTCTCCTCCCCCTCTACTCTGCCCTGCTGAGACCTCACCTGCAATATTGCATCCAGCTCTGGGCTGCCCAGTTCAGGAGGGACAGAGATCTGCTGGAGAGAGGCCAAGGGAGAGCTCCAAGGATGCTGAAGGGACTGCAGCACTGCCTGGGGAGGAGAGGCTGAGAGCCCTGGAGCTGTTTAGTCTGCAGAGGAGAAGGCTGAGAGGGATCTGATCAATGTCTATCAATAGCTGAGGGCTGGGGGTCAGGAAGGAAGGGACAGGGACAGGCTCTGCTCACTGTGCCCTGGGATAGGACAAGAGGCAATGGATGGAAACTGCAGCACAGGAGGTTCCACCTCAGCATGAGGAGGACCTTCTTCCCTGTGAGGGTCCCAGAGCCCTGGAGCAGGCTGCCCAGAGAGGTTGTGGAGTCTCCTCTGGAGCCTTTCCAGCCCTGTCTGGATGTGTTCCTGTGTGACCTGTGCTGGATTCTCTGCTCCTGCTCTGGCAGGGGGCTTGGATTGGAAGATCTCCAGTGTGGCATCCTGTGAGCTGTGATCCTGTGGGAGAAAGGGCCTTGAACATCTCCATCAGAGCGGGCGACCTAGGCAGGAGTACCAAAGGGATCCTCTTAGTTTGGGCTTAAATTTTTTGGTAAGTGGCTAAGTGTGTGAAGCCTCAGTCTTTTTTCCCCCTCTATTTTCCATTGCAGTGGAGGTGTGTTTGATGGTCTCTTTTCAGTGAACAGCTCTGTCAGGGCTTTAGGGGACATAATTACAGTGGAAATAAATCAAGCAAGTGACGCATGGGCAAGGTGTCCCCAGTGGGTGTTCAGCTGAAGGCCTGGGTAAGGTAAGGCTATTTGTTTACTGCTCATGTCCTAAAGCATGTGTACAAGCTCCTCCTGTTAATGGAATGTACTAGAACATTGCAACGCAGCCAGCTTGAAAGGAAGGTGCTTGTGACCTCTGCTAAGCTTTGTGCTGTTGGCTGACGTGGATGTGTAAGCAGCACACATCCAGTAAGGCTTCTGAGGAGCCCAGATGGACATCCCTGGCAGAAGCTTTGTGTGGTGTACGCAGGGTGTGGGGGATGTGGAATAAAAGTAGAGTTGGAAAACACTCTCAGCATCCTGAGTGCTTTCTCTAGTGTCAGTTCAACAAAAGAGAACTTGAGCTTTCTCCTGGGACCACCTTCTGAGCTGCTTAACAGCGATGTTCCAGCATGGAAGCCCTGAGGAGAGGCTGTAGCTGTTTCTCCATGCCCTGAGCCAGCTGTGGTTTTAGGGAAGGTGGAGCAGAAGGCTCCCTGGAGCAGCACTGCAGCTCTGGTGTTCTCTGCTGGTGCCTGATGCTGTGGAGATGCCTGCCTCCAGGCCAGGCACCACCTACACTGCCCTATCAGAGATGGGCTAGCAGAAGGCTGCTGCCAGGATTCCTTCCACAGCAACATTTCCTTCCTGATTCTTCTTGATAGAAAACTTGCACCTGGGATTTGTTGAGCTTCACAAGGCCAAGAGCCAGGTCCTGCACTTGGTCACAACAACCCCAAGCAATGCTGCAGGCTTGGGGCAGTGTGGCTGGAAAGCTGTTGACAGAGAGGGACTGGAGGTGCTGATGGACAAGCAGCTGAACAGGAGCCAGCAGTGTGCCCAGGGGGCCAAGAAAGCCAAAGGCCTCCTGGCTGGGAGCAGCAATGCTGTGTCCAGCAGCAGCAGGGAGGGGATTGTCCCCTGGCACTCAGCTCTGGGGAGGCCACACCTGGAGTGCTGGGGTCAGTGTTGGGCACCTCAGTACCAGAGAGCTGTGGAGGTGCTGGAGCCAGGGCAGAGCAGGGCAGGGAAGCTGGGAAGGGCCTGGAGAAGAAATGTGATGGAGAGCAACTGAAGGAGCTGGGGATGGTTAGTGGGAAACAGAGGAGGCTGAGGGGAGACCTCCTGGCTCTCTACAGCTCCCTGAAAGGAGGTTGTGGAGAGGCTGCTGCTGGTCTCTGCTCACAGGTCATTAGTGACAGAACAAGAGGCAATGGCCTCAAGCTGCCACTGGGGAGGTTTCGACTGGAGAGTAGGAAACATTTTGTCCTGGCAAGAGTGGTCAGGGATTGGAATGTGCTGCCCAGGGAGGTGGTGGAGTCCCCAAGCCTGGCTGTGTTTCAAGGTGGTTTGGCTGTGGTGCTTGGGGCTCTGGTTTAGGGGTGAGCCTTGCAGAGCAGGGTTCTGGGTTGGAGTTGGTGATGCTGAGGCTCTGTTCCAACCCGAATGATTGTGTGATCTTGTGATTGTGTAAGCTGTGGTATTTCTGTGCTCATACTGAGGCAGACTATTTGTGCATTGATCCTGCATTGATCAGGTGAGGGCAGTGCACATTCTCGTGGCAGTGATACCTCAATTACTGCCTCTAGAAATGAAACTGAAAAAACAAGCAAAGCACCAGCACCCAGGGACTGCTCTTCCTGACACCATCTCTCTGCTGTTCCTTTCACATCCCTCCAGAAGGAAAAAAAAACCCACCCTAAATCCCCCACCCCCCCCAAAGAGGCTCTCACTTCTATAATGGTGAGTTTAAGGAAGAGATTTTGGGGAGCCAATAGACAACCACATAGTGGTAGTGGCCTTCCATGTAGCTGAAGGCATCAGAGCAGTGCAGAGCAGCACCCCCACGTCATCTTGATGGTGTGGGCATATCCCACATCCTGAGAAGTGACTGCAGCTCTTTGTACCAGACCTGAGACACAAAAGCCTCTCATCCTCATTCGAGCCTCATGTCCCCATCTGCTCTGCTTCCCTCCTGAGGACATCCGAAACCTGGAGGACACCGTGGGGAAAGGTGATGAAAAGGGGAGAAGCTGATTAGGAGAATTAGTGAACAGCACTGAGGCAGAGCTTTGATATCAACCTGCTCCACAGAGCTGCAGCTGCAGCACAGGCAGGAGGTGGAATTCCAAAGCCCCAAACCCTGACAGTCCCTTCAGGTCTCTGTGGGTCGTGTTCCTCTGCCTGCAAGCTGCAGGATGTTCAGATCAGCAAGCTGAGCTGGGTGACCTCCCAGGGAATTAATGTTTAGCAAATGAGTAATTGCTGCTGTCATTCTTACAGTGGTGTGGCTCTCCCTGGTGCTGCAGCCAGGGCAAGGAGGCTGAAGGAGAGCAGCCCGAGAGGCAATCTTCTCGGTGCTGATGGAGGATCAAGAGGATGGGGCCAGAGTCTCGTCAGAGGGGCCCAGTGACAGGACAAGGGGCACCAGCCACATCTCAAGAATTGGGTCTGGGTGTGGTCTCCTCAGTTCAAAAGAGAGAAGAAGCTACTGAAGAGAGTCCAGTGGGGGTTAGAAAGGTGCTGAGGGTCCTGGAAGAGCTGTGTAAGGAGCAAAGGTTGAGAGCGTCGGGGCTGAGAGCCTGGAGAAGAGCAGCCCCAGAGGGGATGTGAGGAGCCTTCAGCAAGAGGTAAAGGAGCTGTGGGGGAGAAGAGGCTGGGGCCAGGCTGTGGTGAGTGGTGGCCAGGGCCAGGAAAAGGGGGAAGGGGCAGAAAGTGGCCCCCAGGAGGCGGCATGTGAAGAGGAGGAGGAAACCCCAAGGAGCTGTGGAGTGGTGCTCACAGCCGCGCAGGTGTGGTAATGAGCAGTTGGTATTTGCAGAGCAAAAGGCAGGGTGAGGAGTGCGCCGCCGCCGCCGCCGCCGCCGCCGCCTGTCCGCCGCCGCCTGTTACAGCGCCTCACGCACACCGTTGCTCACAAATTACCTTGATGGCCCAAACTGCTTCTACCGTCTGCGGGAATAATGCCTGCAGCAGCCCTTTGGAGTTCCTGTAATTAAAGCCGTTCCAAAGTTTTCACTACAAAGCGCAGTCGAGGCACGCAGACTGATAAAGGCAAACGCAGCTTCCACAGCGCCTTTGCCCCCCTCCCCTCTCTCCTAAGCACAGCTCCCACTGTGCCAGGAAATTACAGAATGTCCATCTTTCCATTTGGCTCCACAACAGAGGATTTCCACCTCCCCGCTCCACGCTCTTCGTTTCTTTTTAGTTGGTTTTTAAAAGCGGAGGCTTTAATGGAGGACAAGAAAGGGGGGAAAAAAGTAGGGGAAAATAGAAGGAGAGGAAATAGAAGGAAATAGAAGGAGAGGAAAGAGAAGGAGAAAAGATGAAGAAAAAGAAATATTCTGCTGTGACATGGTGCCAGAGTTAAATGGGAACAGAGGACTGGCAGACAGTTTGGAGTGCAAGGAAGTCAGGGCACCACCCAGGCCCATTCCCCTGGCTCAAGTGCTGGAACATCTCTGTGCTCCAGCACTGTTCATTGCATGTGTTTTATGTTGTGTGCATTATGCACCTCCAGCATTTAATGCTGCTCTGTTCATTGTGCCCATTTGCAAATTGATTTGGGTATCGATTGCCTCCCAGTCAAAGATCCATGTGCAAGCTAACTGCATTTCTTCTTGCTGAATTGGACAGTGAAAGGATGTAAAGGTCTTGAAGACACCAAAGCAGTGAAAGAGAAAAGGCACATGGCAGGAATGGCTTAGAAAAACCAATTCCTTGCAGACCCCATGGGAAGGAAGAGCTCTTGCATGCTGGCATTGGCACCAGATGCCTGAAGTCTGGGTTCTTGACACACGTGCCCCATAGAGCTGAGGTGTGCTATTGATGTGATACTCCCTCTAGATGTTCACTCCTGTGTCATTGTCGATGCTGACCAGCCCTTTGTCACCACCTGTGGAGGCTCTCGAGGTGGCAGAACAAATATTCTCACACAGGCTTTTGGTGGCACAGAATCACAGAACATATCCAGCTGCAAGAGACCTCCAAGCTCACCCAGTCCAACCCTCCACCCAGCACTGCAGGGTCAGCACCAAACCATGGCCCTAAGCACCAGCTCCACAGCTGCTGGAACACCCCCAGGGATGGGGACTGCAGCTCTGCCCTGGGCAGAACATTCCAATGGCTCAGAGCCCTTTCTGGCAAGAAAGATTTCCTAGCACCCAGCCTGAACCTGCCCTGCTGCAGCCTGGAACCATTGCCTCTGCTCCTGTCCTTGCCACAAGGAGCAGAGGCTGTCCCTCCTCACTCCAACCTCCCTGCAGGGAGCTGCAGAGAGCAAGGAGGTCTCCCTCAGCTCCTCTTCTCCAGCCTGACACACCCCAGATCCCTCAGCCCCTCCTCTAGCCAGGGGCTCCAGGCCTCTCCAGCCTGCTGCCCTGCTCTGGACAGGCTCCAGCCCCTCAATGTCCTCCTGCAGGGAGGGCCCAGAGCTGAGCACAGCACTTGAGGTGTGGCCTCCCCAGTGCTGAGCACAGGGGGATGGTCACCTCTGGCCATGCTGCCCACCCTGCTTCTCACCCAAGCCAGGAAGGCCTTTGGCTTTCTGGCCCCCTGGGCCCTGCTGGCTCCTGGTCAGTGAGTGCCAACCAACACCCCCAGGTCCCTCTCCCAGCTGCAGCTTTCCAACCACACCTCCCCAGGTCTGGAGCTTGCTATGAACTATTACATAAGTCAGCATCCCAGGAAAAGAAAACACACAATGTAAATATTTATAGTTCTTGAAAGGCCACTGTCAGGTTTTTATTTCTTAACTTGATACATGTGAGAGGAAATAATAAGCAAGAGAGAAAGGCAATAAAGAAAGGAGGCATTAAAGTGCTTCAAGGATTAACACTCCAAGCAAGACAAAGGGGTGGCTGGGCACAGAGCTGAACTGGTGGCAAATCTCTCTGAGGCTGTACAGGAGCCCAGTGGGCAGATGGATTGGGCAATCATTTGATACCAATCAGTTTATAACAAGCATAGAACAGAAGAGGAGAAAGGCAAAGAGATGTGCCGTGTCTAAAAGCAGCAGGTGTCAGAGTGGGGGCTGCCAGCAGGCTTTGCTGAGACAGCTGCTCTCAAATGAGCAAGTGACACGATGGGACAGGCAGGACAAGCCCCCTGAGGAAGGAGGTTCAGAAGATGCAAGAGAGGTCAGTGCTCTGCTCCCTGGCAGGTCACAGAATCACAGAACTTTAGAGGTTGGAAGGGACCTCCAGGCGGCATCCAGTCCAACCCCCTGCCAGAGCAGGGGCACCCAGGGCAGTCTGCACAGGAATGCATCCAGGGGGGATTTGAATGTGTCCAGAGAAGAAGACTCCACAACCTCTCTGGGCAGCCTGCTCCAGGGCTCCAGCGCCCTCACACCAAAGAGGTTTCTCCTCCTGTTGAGCTGAAACCTTCTCTCCTCAAGTCTGTATCCATTGGTCCTTGGCTTATTGCTGTGCCCCACCCAAAAGAGCTTGGCCCCCTCCACCTGCCCCCAGCCCTCAGCTATTGATAGACATTGATCAGATCCCTCTCAGCCTTCTCCTCTGCAGACTAAACAGCCCCAGGGCTCTCAGTCTCTCTTCACAGGGGAGATGCTCAAGTCCCCTAAGCATCCTCCTGGCTCTCCCTTGGCCTCTCTCCAGCAGGTCTCTGTCTCTCTTGAACTGGGGAGCCCAGAGCTGGACACCGGATTGCAGCTGCGGTCTGAGCAGGGCAGAGCAGAGGGGGAGCAGAACCCTTGCAGTAAGCTCTGCCTGCTTTAAATCCCCAGCCTCTCTTCTCCATGTCTCACTTACTCCAGTAATTTCATACTAATGCTAAAACATTTGTAAGTCCCATGCAGTGCTCTCACATAATGAGATCTGCAGCTTTCCTCTCTCAGCTCTCCAGTGATTGATGCTCTTGCTCCAGGTATATTCTACTGAACATTGTTAACCACTGGATAAATTACCCTGGGATTTAGGCAGCACTCCCCAAATCTCTCTCCATCCTCATTACTTCAGCTAATAAAATATGATAGTAATTTTTCAGTTTAGAATTCAGCTGATTTTTCTCCTGAGCTTCTGAAAGACAGATCCCTTTCCAGATGTCATTAGTTCTTTTCAGAATCTTTAGGGGGAGATGTCTTGGGCTTGGTTGGGTCTTGGTTGTTTGCTTGTGGTTTCTTTCCTCTTTGTTTTTTGGTGTTTTGGTTTGGGGGGTTGGGGTTGTTTTTTTCTCTTTTTGCTGCTGTGGTTTTTCTCTGTCTTTGTTGTTATTGCATTTGTTCTGGGGCTGGTGCCCCTTTGGATGGGTGTCTTGGATTTAAGAGCAGACAGATGCTCTTTAACCCTTCTCAAAGGGGTTAAAGAAAAATGCCCCCCACCAGACTGGAAAGAATTGGAAGTTTAAATGGAAGTCATATTCATAACTACATACAGCAGTGCAAAAGCAGAGAGAGTGCACAGGTCCTTAGTGCACCTGGGCCACAAACCTCCCTCCAAACCAGACCAAATTCCCTCCCTCCCCCATACCATGCTGGCATCCTGGCCTGCTTCAGGAGCAGTGTGGCCAGCAGGAGCAGGGAAGTCCTTCTGCCCTGTGCTCAGCACTGCTCAGGCCACCTTGAGTCCTGTGTCCAGTCTGGGCTCCTCAGTCAGGAAAGATGTTGAGCTGCTGGAAGGTGTCCAGAGAAGGGCAAGAAAGCTGGGGAGGGGTCTGGAGCACAGCCCTGTGAGGAGAGGCTGAGGGAGCTGGGCTTGCTTAGCCTGGAGAAGAGGAGGCTGAGGGGAGACCTTCTTGCTCTCTGCAACTCCCTGAAGGGAGGTTGTAGCCAGGTGGGGGTTGGTCTCTACTGCCTAGCCCCAGGTGGCAGGAGAGGCAATGGCCTGGAATTGTGTCAGGGGAGGCTTAGGTTGGAGATTAGGACAAATGTCTTTGCTGCAAGAGTGGTCAGGGATTGGCAGAGGCTGCCCAGGGAGGTGGTGGAGTCCCCATCCCTGGAGCTGTTCAAGAAATGTGTGGCCATGGCACCTGGGGCCATGGCTTATGGCCATGCTGGGGTTAGGTCACTGGTTGGACTCAATGATCTTAGAAGGCTTTTCCAAGAGCACAGCCTAGAACCACAAACAGCTTGTGTTCAAGTGTTCATTCCATGACATTTATTGGTCTTCCTACCTTCTCATTTGACATTATGAGCAGGTTTGGATTCTTTTCTGAGTGTCCTGAGTATAGAACCCTGGCAGCCAGACTTGCAACAGCCACTCTCGAGGGTCTTGCTGTAATTTCCAACACTTGCTCTCAAGCAAGAAGTTTGAAGACTTCCAACTGCCCTTTGTTCCCCAGGATACCACAGAGCTTTTTGGTCTGCAGCTGAGTTTTGTGGAACATGCAGGATGATCTGATCTTGGTTTATTGTGAAGCAGAGACCTGGGCTTGGTGAAGGTGACAAACACCTTACTGAGCAACTGCAAGGCTGCAGAGGAAAGTTTCACTGCAGAAATCAGAGAATCACAGAATTGTCAGGGCTTGGAAGGGACCTCAAGGATCAGCCAGCTCCAAGGCCCCTGCCTTGGGCAGGGACACCTCACACTACAGCAGCTTGCTCACAGCCACAGCCAGCCTGGCTGCAAACACCTCCAGGCAGGAGGCTTCCACCACCTCCCTGGGCAACCTGGGACAGGCTCTCACCACCCTCATGGCCAACAACTTCTTCCTAACATCCAGTCTGGGTCTACCCATTTCTATTTTGTTTCCTTTCCCCCCAGTGCTATCACTCCCTGACACCCTCAAAAGTCCCTCCCCAGCATTCTTGGAGCCCCCTGCAGATCCTGGAAGGTCACAATGATGATTGCTCTATGTAAGGAAAAAAAGATTGGAAGAGCATAAACCAGAAGTTAGTCATTTGGCATAGGCACCACCGAAAGATCCTGGCACCCTTCATCCTGAATCCCACCCCTCAGCTATTGATAGACATTGCTCAGACCTCCTCTCAGCCTTCTCTTCTCCATACTAAACAGCCCCAGGGCTCTCAGAGTCTCTTCATAGCAGAGATGTTCCTGTCCCCCACTCATCCTTGGAGCCTCTGTTGGACTCTCTCCAGCAGGTCTTTGTTTTTCCTGCAGTGGGGGTCCCAAAACTGGACACAGTATTGCAGGTGTGGTCTCACCAAGGAGTGAGAGCAGAACCTCCCCAGCCCTGCTGGCCACACTTTGCTTGCTGCACCCCAGGATGCCATTGGCTCTCTTGGCCACAGGGCACATTGCTGTCCCATGCAGACTCCTGTCCACCAGCACTCCAAGGTCTTTCTCCATGGAGCTGCTCTCCAGCAGGATGAAGGGAGATGGTAGCCAGGTGGGGGTTGGTCTCTTCTCCCAGGCACCCAGCAGCAGAACAAGAGGACACAGTCTCAAGCAGTGCCAGGGGAGGTTTAGGCTGATGTTAGGAAGAAATTCTTCCCAGACAGAGAGATTGGCCACTGGGAGGAGGTGGAGTCACCATCACTGGAGGTGTTTAGGAAGAGCCTGGCTGAGGCCCTTGGTGCCATGGTTTGGTTGATTGGCTGGTGCTGGGGGACAGGTTGGACTGGGTGATCTCGAAGGTCTTTTCCAGCCTGGTTAGTCCTGTATTCTGTATTCTTTCTGCCTTGACACTAAGCCATGCAATATTGAATTCAAAGCATGTAGGTGTGTGGTTTATGTCAAGCAATCCTTCACTTAGCAAGACTTCAGATATTAAACCAGAAGCTACCATGAGGCTGCAGGAGTTGTTCAGCAGCAGAGCTCGCTCAAATCCAATATAAATATCAGATTGCAGCTGGGCCGTAGGGATGGGCCTAGTTTTCCATTTTACTGGCAACTTTATTTGGCTTTTGAGGACTCTGGGAAGCAAACAAAACCAAGAGTGTAAAAGTGTCCAGCTTCAATAGGTGCTTCTTACAGAGGTGGGGGTTGGTCTCTTCTCCCTAGTCTCAGGGGACAGAAGGAGTGGAAATGGCCTGGAATTATGCCAGGGGAGGGTTAGGAGGGAAGTTAGGAAATATTACTTTGCTGCAGGGCTTGGCACAGGCTGCCCAGGGAGGTGGTGGAGTCCCCAGCCCTGGAGGTGTTCCAAAACTGTGTGACCATGCCTCCTGGGGCCGTGGTTTGGTGGCCATGGTGGCGCTGGGTTGAGGGTCGGGCTGGGTGATCTCAGAGGGCTTTGCCAACCCAAACCATTTGGTGATGCTGTGATTTTACTCCCCTGAGCAGGTAGCACAGCCCTCCTTCCAGGAGGGGCCTGGGGCTGGTGGGGATGGCAGCATCACTCCAGAACCCCCTCATTAGCAAACCCACAGTGCCAGGAGAGGACTTCTGTGCTGACTAAAGCCCACGTTCTGTTCTGCTCTGTTGGAACTGGCTTTTGTTTTCCCACGGCTGTGAGCTGCAGAGGTACTCAGAGATGCTGTGAAGCTCCCAGGAATTAGTCTCAGGTTTAAAACGTTCCTGAGCTGCTCAGATCTTTAAGCAAAGAGCCTTTGTTGGCAGCCCCTGCCTCTTACCAATACGATACAATAAATCCAGGTTGGAAGAGACCTTCAAGATCATCGTGTCCAACCTATCAACCAATCCAACCCACCTAAACAACTAACCCATGGCACCAAGCAGCCCATCAAGTCTCCTCCTGAACACCTCCAATGATGGTGACTCCACCACCTCCCTGGGCAGCACATTCCAATGGGCAATCACTCCCTCTGTATAGAACTTCCTCCTAACATCCAGTCTAAACCTCCCCTGGTGCAGCCTGAGACTGTGTCCTCTTGTTCTGGTGCTGCCCTCCTGGGAGAAGAGACCAACCCCCACCTGTCTACAACCTCCCTTCTGGTAGTTGGAGAGAGCAATGGGGTCACCCCTGAGTCTCTTCTTCTCCAACCTAAGCAACCCCAGCTCCCTCAGCCTCTCCTCACAGGGCTTGTCTTCCAAACCCCTCACCAACCTTGTTGCCCTTCTCTGGACACGTTCCAGCAAGTCAACCTCCTTCCTGAACTGAGGGGCCCAGAACTTTCCTCTTCATTTGTTTTTTTTTTTAAGCATAGAGCAGTCTTCATATTTTATTATTTCTGTTATTTGGAGCAACGAAAAGGACTCTTGGGATAATTGAGGAGGGATAGAAAAAACAATTGCCCCGAAGCACCACGATTTAAATGTAAATCAGTCAGGTTCTCGCTCTTCAGAGCTGTGTTAGGCCTTCCCGAGCTGCCCTATTGTGGTGATCCTTTCCAAATTGCCCGATTTTCCCTGCTAAACCCCTGCTCTCGGTGATCTGCATCTTCATCCTCCACCAGGCTTCTTTAAGAGTGATGCCACTAATGGAAGCTAATGTCCTGGAGATTTCTGTGTGGCTCGCAGCTGGAGTGGGGGAAGCTGGCTTGCAGAGCTGTCAGGGTGTGAACATCATATTTATGCTAAATCACACAGAGCTGTCTGAACCTGCAGCTTCTCTTTCTGGCCTTCAGCTTCTGAAACGTGCCATGGGATGCTGGAGGCTCGGGCTGGGCTTTTTTCCACCAGATAATACTGGTTAGAGAGCAGTGGAAAAGGACCTGGGGGTGCTGGTCAACAATTGGCTGAAGATGAACCAGCAATGTGCCCAGCTGGCCAAGGCAGCCACCAGCATCCTGGGCTAGAAGCAACAACGGTGTGACCAGCAGGAGGAGAGCAGGATTGGGCTGTTCAGTCTGGAGAAGAGAAGGCTCCGAGGTGACCTCACTGTGACCTTCCAGGATCTGCAGGGGGCTACAAGACGGCTGGGAGGGACTTTTCAGGCTCTTAGGGAGTGATAGGACTAGGGGGAATGGAATGAAGCTGGAGGTGGGGAGAGTCAGGCTGGAGGTGAGGAGGAAGTTCTTCCCCATGAGAGTGGTGAAGCCCTGGAATGGGTTGTCGAGGGAGGTGGTTGAGGCCCCATCCCTGGAGGTGTTTAAGCCCAGGCTGGATGAGGCTCTGGCCAGCCTAATGTAGTGTAGAGTGTCCCTGCCCATGGCAGGGGGCTTGGAACTAGCTGATCCTTGTGGTCCCTTCCAACCCTAACTGAAACTATGAACTATGAAACTATGATTGTCCCCCTGCACTGGGAAGGCCACACCTCAAACCCTGGGTTCAGTTTTGGGCCCCTCACTCCGAGAAGGACACTGAGGGACTGGAGCAGGTCCAGAGAAGGGCAACAAAGCTGGGGCAGAGTCTGAAGAACAGGAGGGAGGAACAGCTGAGGGAGCTGGGGGTGTTCAGCCTGGAGAAAAGGAGGCTGAAGAGAGACCACCTGGGTTTCTACAACTCTCTGAAAGGAGGCTGGAAGCAGGTGGGGGTTGGTCTCTTTTCTCAAGGAACAAGTGGCAGGATGAGTTTGAAGTTGGCTGAAGATGGACATGAGAAACAACCTTTCCCAAAAAGGGCTGCCCATGGCGGTGGTGGAGTCCCCAGCCCCAGAGGGATTCGAAGCTGTGGAGATGTGAAGCTGAGGAACATGGTGGTGGTGATGCCCTAGCAGTGCTGGGACAGCAGCTGGACTTGATGATCTTAAACACCTCTTCCACCCAAAATGATTCTCAGGTTCTGTTCTAGGATTCTCTAGTACAGTTACCAAGAACTACATGGCCCAAAGGCTGATGGACTGCTTGCAGGTCACAGCTCCTGAGTGATCAGAACAGGAGAGCTGCATGTGGCAGGAGTTGAGTGAAAAGTGTGTGTGTGTGTGTCTGTGTGTGTGTGTGTGTGTGGCATGCCCTCTTTGGCAATCCTGATCCATCACATCCACTGGGATGTGATTGTCATGCAGGTGCTGGCAGGCAGAGGAGAGCTGATTGTGCTGAAAGGATGAAGGCTTTGGCAGAAATCCTGAGCTGTCAATCAGGCTCAATCCAGCAGCCATCCTTCTCATCCTCACCTCCAGCTTCTTTGGTGTGAGGGTGCTGGAGGCCTCGAGCAGGCTGTCCAGGCAGTTCATTGAATCTCCTTCTCTGGAGAGCTTCCAACCCCCTCTGGCCACTGTGCTGCTGGGCAAGCTGCTGTGGGTGCCTGCTTTAGCAGGAGGTTGGTCTGGATGCTCTCCAGAGGTTCCTTCCAACCCCCAAAACTCTGTGGTTCTTTATCAGTGCCCACAGCCATACAACATCAAGGAGAGCTTCACGCTCTGCCTGCACATAGAAGCCCTTCTCACCTTCTGCTGGGAAAGCAGGAGCTAGTCCTAGTGGCCATCACTTCTTAACAGACATTCCATCCAGCTGTCATTTATCATAGTCAGGGAAGTCTGTGCAGGCACTGCTAGCACAAAATTACCTGCTAGCTTTCCATGGAGAGCAGTGAGGATGAGCCCAAACCCAACATGCCAACCTCCTCTCAGCTGCAGCAGCAGCTTGGCTATTCAGCAGCAGCTCTGAAGGGCAGCACAGGCAGCAAGCAGCGCTCAGGCAGAGCTCTGAACACAGGGATGAGGAGAGAGAGCAGGGGGCTTTGGGTTTCTCAGCTTGTTTGGATTTTTTGGGTTGACTGTAGTGGTGGGAGGGTTGCCAGTGATAATGCTCAGATTGGACCTCTGGACACCTCTTAATGTGGTCAGGACAGAGCTGCCTGCCAGGACCTGAAGGGATCCTGCAGGAAGGCTGCAGAGTGACTTTTGCTGAGGGGGTCTGGAGCCAGGCCAAGGGGGAAGGGCTTGAAGCTGAGGCAGAGCAGGGTCAGAGTGGAGCTGAGGCAGAAGTTGTTGCTTGTGAGGGTGGTGAGAGTGTGTCCCAGGCTGGCCAGGGAGGCTGTGGCTGCCTCCTTGCTGGGGGTGTTGAAGGCCAGGCTGGCTGAGGCCTTGAGCAGCTGAGTGGAGCTGAGAGGTGTCCCTGGGCATGGTGGGGAGCTCGGAGCAGGTGAGCTCTGAGCTCCCTGCCAGCCTGAGCCACTCTGGGATTCTGTGTTGATAGTCTTGGTTTGTTTTTTTCCTGCCTTGTCACAGTCCTTCAAACTCTGCAAGCCTCAGTCAAAGCCAGACTTGGGGGCCACCAGGGATCCATCTTCAGAGCAAGGCAGCTGCTATTTTGGGTTTATTAAGTAGCAAAATCTCTAACTGCTTGCTGAGAAATGTGTGGGCAGCTATAGTCTAGACAGTGTTGCTTTGCACTGAATCCTGCTGCTGTGATTTACAATGAGTGTGGTTATTGATATAACAATGTGGGGTAGAAGCAGTGCTTTGGTCCCTCCCCCATCCCAGTGTTACAGTACTCGTCAATCAGAGGGAGCTTCAGTCCGTGGTAGGGAAAGAGCTTTCCCAGGCACCTGAACACAAAAGGATTTGTTGCCTTCAGCTGGAAACTTCTTCAGTCTTTGCAGGCAGCATAGGAAAATAATGATGAATTGCCAGTCATAGAATCATAGGTTTATAGAATGGTCCAGTCTGGAAATGAGCTCCAAAGCTCAGCCAGTCCAACCCCCTGCACTCAGCAGGGACATCCCCAGCCAGATCAGGTTGCCCACAGCCCTGTGAGCCTCACCTTGAATGAGCTCCAGGGATGGGACCTCACAACTTCCCTGGGCAACCTGTTTCAGCGTTCCACCACCCTCCTGGTGCAGAACTTGTTCCTCACATCCAATCTCAATCTGCTCTGCTCTAGTTTGAAGCCATTGCCTCTGGTCCCGTCCCTGCAGGCCTTTGGGAACAGTCTCTCTGCAGCCTTCCTGTAGGCCCTCCTCAGGCAAAGGCACAGACTCAGTGTCAGGTGGAAAGCTGCCTCTCCCCTTCCCAGTGTTTTTAAGCCAGCTGTGGACATGGTCAGGAACTTCAGCCAGGCATGGGATGATGACAATTGTTTTGACCCAAAGAAATCAAGGAAGAAGCCTGGCAGATGTCATGCTCCTGAGTCCAAGCATTTTTGCTGTCAGGTTTCACTCCTGAGAGCAGTCTGCAGTCACATATGAGGAGATGCCATTTCCCCCACTCTGCACAAGCCAATGAAGGGTATCAAAGATGCAGAGTGGCTAACACAATGATCTGAGGTTTGCATCCCCCTAGCCCCCTTTCTACCAGCTCAGCCCTGCAGATGCAAGCCAGGCTGAGTGATGAGAGCAAACAGCACTCTGCAATATGCAGAGGAAAGCTCAGTGAAGCAGAGCTGCAGAGCTGCAGCAAAGGTCACTTGTTCTCTAGAGACAAAGAAGTGAAAAAACCTGTAAAACATGTTGTGCTTAGCCAGCCCAGGAGGGCCTCAGGTTTTGATGGCTGTTAACAAGTGAAATCAAATCCTCCCTGTTTCATGTGCTGCCCCATGAAGTATAAACCAAGGGAACACAACCTCAGGATCCTGTTCTGAGCTATAAATGACAAATAAAAAGACTAAATGGCTCTTATGAATGGCCCTACTTACCTTTTAATGCCCAGAAAGAGCTTCGTGGGGGAATGTCTCCTCTCCCTTTTAAGTCCTTGGCTGAAGTTATGTTCTTTCCCTGAAAAAGTGAGCTTCCTCCCCATAAAACACAGAATCAGAGAATCAATAAGGTTGGGAAAGACCTCAGAGATCATCAAGGCCAACCTATCACCCAACACCTCCTGACAACTCAACCATGGCTCCAAGTGCCACATCTGATCCCCTCTTGAACACCTCCAGGGATGGGGACTCCACCACCTCCCTGGGCAGCACATCCCAGTGGCCAATTCCTCTTTCTGGGAAGAACTTTCTCCTCACCTGCAGCCTAAACCTCCCCTGGCACAGCTTGAGACTGTGTCCTCTTGTTCTGGTGCTGGTTGCCTGGGAGAAGAGACCAACCCCACCTGGCTACAACCTCCCTTCAGGGAGTTGGAGAGAGCAAGAAGGTCTCCCCTGAGCCTCCTCTTCTGCAGGCTAAGCAAGCCCAGCTCCCTCAGCCTCTCCTCACAAGGCTGTGCTCCAGACCCCTCCCCAGCCTCGTTGCCCTTCTCTGGACACCTTCCAGCAGCTCAACATCTTTCCTAACCTGAGGGCCAGAACTGGACACAGGACTCAAGGTGTCAGCAAGTACTCTCAGCAGCCCTCTGCTCTTCTTTCTCTTCTCCTACATGCAGGGGGCAAGGTGGGGGAAGGGAGGAAGCTGTTGGTAGCCCTCTGGTTTTGTCCAGGGGGGTTCTTGTGTGGTTCCTAAGTTGTAAGTCCCTGTAAGTACTGTATATTTTGTACAGATCCATTGCATTTCATGCTTCTAGATTGTAGTTGTGCATACAGCTTCAGTTGCTTTCAGCTGAGCTGCTCTGGCAGCTTTATGCTGGGGGGAGTTTCAACCCACCACAGGACCTCAGTGTACCTCTCTGTGTTGGGTGGGAGCAGCAGGCAGGCAGACTGCAGCGAACTCCTTGGTGTCCCAGTCTCTGGAGCAGCAGGAGGAGAAGGGGGCTAAATGTGGTTACAGTGCAAGAGTGGCAGTGTGTGGGAAAAAGGAGAGGATCCCTGGCTCTGTGGCTGCTCAGAGGTCACACAAGTCTCACACAATGAGCTCTTGGTGCAGCCTAGGAGCAGAAAATCACAGAGAGATCACAGGGGCTGATGTAATGAGACCTTGAGCAACCAGGGCTCGTGGAGGGGTTCCATCCATGGCAGGGGGTTGGAAGTGGGTGAACTTTAAGGTCCCTTCCAACCCAAGCCATCTATGAATCTGTGAATTTCCAACAGCTGAGGCTTGCTGGGCAGACACCATGCTTTAGCCTTCATCACTCTAACATCCAAGAAGAAAAATGGGTTTGTCCCCAGGCCAGAAAAGACTAAGGATGCCTGAAGCAAATGTGCTATGGGAATGATCCTTTTCTTCTGGCTGTGTGTTTTCTGAGGGATCTGTGTTGCTCTTTTTAACAGCTTCACATTCAGTCTTCCCTGCTAACAGGATCAGGTGCTAACAGCAGCAAGTGCAGGCTTCTGCACATGGGTCAGAGCAATCCTCAATATCACTACAGGCTGGGGGAGGAGGGGATAGAAAAGCAGCCCTGAGGAAAAGGTCTTGGGGGTGCTGGTGGGGGAGAAGCTGGCCAGGAGCAGGCAGGGTGAGCTTGCAGCACAGAAGGCCAAGGGCAGCCTGGGCTGCATCCAAAGCAGCACTGCCAGAGATCCAGAGAGCTGATTCTGACACTTTGCTGAGACCTCACCTGCAGAGCTGTGTGCAGGTCTGGAGCCCTCAGCACAGGAATGACCTGGAGCTGATGGAGAGGCTCCAGAGGAGGGACACAAAAATGCTCAGGGGTTGTGAGCACAGGCTGAGGGAGCTGGGGGTGTTCAGCCTGCAGAAGAGAAGGCTCCAGAGAGACCTAATAGCAGCCTGCCAGTACCTGAAGGGGGCTACAAGAAGAATGGAGAGAGACTGTTTGCAAAGGCCTGCAGGGACAGGCCCATGGGCAATGGCTTCAAACCAGAGCAGAGCAGATTGAGATTGGATGTGAGGAACAAGTTCTGCCCAGGAGGCTGCTGGAACACTGGCACAGGTTGCCCAGGGAGGTTGTTGAGGCCTCATCCCTGGAGCTATTCCAGGTGAGGCTGGACAGGGCTCTGGGCAACCTGATTGAGTTGGGGATGTCCCTGCTGACTGAAGGGGTTGGACTGGCTGAGCTTTGGAGCTCCCTTCCAGCCCAAATCATTCTGTGATTCTCTGTCTTGCCTGGAACACTCAGTCAGCTGCACCACCGAATTACTTCTGAAGGTGCTTGGAGCTTACTCATCTGGAAGCTGTCAGTCAAAGGTCAATAAGACATGCACTTGAAATCACCACTCTGGGACTGGTAACACAGAGCATGACTCAGTCCCACAGACCTGTGCTCAGCCTATCCCTTAGTCCTTCATTTGTCTTCCTTGCTTGCTATTCCTAATCTTTTATGCTTCTTGCTTTTGACAATTAGACTGCAATAAATTCATGATGATTTGCTTGTGTTTGATGGTGCCCTACTGAGGAGATCTTGCTTTGTAATAGGCAGGGAACACAAACCAAAAATCATGGGTAATGGACCAAACTGATTTTGTTCTACTTGGGCACACTTGGAATTCCATAGGGCATTTGTATAGGAAAATAACCAGGAGAAGGAGTGAAACAGCAGTTTTCCCTCTCTCTGCGTGGGGTGGATGTGATCTGGTTATGCTTAGAGCTGCATGTGATGAAGTAGGAGAGGATCTGGGAAAGAACAACCCCAAGCAGCAGTACAGGCTGGGGGCTGCTCTGTTGGAGAGCAACTCTGGGGAAAAGGACCTGGCAGTCCTGGACAATGAGATGCCCACAAGCCAGCTATGTGCCCCTGTGGCCAAGAAGGCCAAGGGCATCCTGGGCTGGATTAGAAAGACTATGGTGAGCAGGTGGAGAGAGGATCTCCATTCCCTCTACTCTATAATGATGAGGCAACAGCTGGAATATTGAGTCCAGTTCTGGGCCCCTCAGGTCAAGAAGGACCTCAGGGAACTGCTTGAGAGAGTCCAGCACAGAGCCACCAAGCTGCTGCAGGCAGTGGAACAGCTCCCTGTGAGCACAGGCTGAGGCAGCTGGAGCTTGGAGCTGGGAGCAGAGCAGCCTGAGGGCTGCCCTCAGTGCTGGGGATCAAGCTGTGCAGGGCTGGAGCCAGGCTCTACTCAGGGATGGCCCAGGACAGCAGAAGGGGCACTGGGGGCAAGCTGGAGCAGAGGAGGTGCCAGGGGAAGAGAAGGGAAAACTTTGTCCCTGTGAGGGTGCTGGAGCCTGGAGCAGGCTGCCCAGAGAGGTTATGGAGTCTCCTGCTCTGGAGACTTTCCAACCCCAGCTGGCTGTGCTCCTGTGTGCCCTGCTCTGGCAGGTGACTGATCAGTTCCAGACCCAACTTGATCTCATTAGTTCAAGCTTACCTACTTGATCTTTGATAGACATGAGAGCAGGTAAGGTAAAGCTGATGAACTGAGGACCACAGGCATGAGATGGGAAGCCAATACTGCTGCCGTTGAGGGGATTAATGAGATGTGCTGTGTGAAAGAGCCTCTGAAACTGTCTTCTGTGACCTGTAGAAATATGGATATCCATTTTCTCCTTCCTGAATTGATGGAATGATGTAGAGAATGTGTCTGTGTGTGTATATTGACATGGCTGGGGTGGAAAATGAAATTAGGGCTCAGAGCTTGAGAAACTATTAGAGCAAATAGCCATGGCAAGGCTTCAGAAGGAACTCATTGGAATAAAAACTGAGCAGGAAAATCCATCTGCAGTCTGCAGGCTTGATGGGAATCTACTGCACAATTGGTCTGGAGAGATGAGTGCAGCCTGGGCAGTGGGGACTGCAGTGTCTGTTTTGCTCTCTGAGCAGAGCCTTTGGCTGGGCTTCCTGCACACAAAGAATTCTTTCCGATGGTGGAGCACCAAAAGTGACCTCTTTGTCCCAGGGGTGTGTCCCATGCACACTGCACCATCACAGAAACCACCTGGTTGGAAGAGCCCTCCAAGCTCATCCACTCCAACCCTCCACCCAGCACTGCAGGGTCAGCACCAAACCATGGCCCTAAGCACCAGCTCCACAGCTGCTGCAACACCCCCAGGGATGGGGACTGCAGCACTGCCCTGGGCAGAACATTCCAATGGCTGAGAGCCCTCCCTGGCAAGAAATATTTCCTAGCATCCTCCCTGAGATAGGTGGTGCTGGTGCTGCTTGCAGGGCTGCCATGCAGGCTTCCAGCCTCCCTCCCTCCCTCATCAGCAGGACATCCAAGCTGAGTTTTGCTTCTCTGAGTTGCCAGATAACTTGGTTTGCTCATCTTCTACTGGCTCTTTGTAACTGTCCCCTCTAGCCTCCTCCTCTTTAGCTCTCTACAACTACCTGAAAGGAGGTTGTAGTGAGGTTGGGGTTGGCCTCTCCTCCCTAGAACTGGTGTTAGAGAAAGAAGAAATGGCTTCAGGTTACCCCAGGGGAAGCTTAGATTGAATATCAGGAACAATTTCTTAGCTGCAGGAGTGGTCAGGGATTGGCACAGGCTGCCCAGGGAGGTGGGGGAGTCCCCATCCCTGGAGCTGTTCAAGAAATGTGTGGCCATGGCACCTGGGGACATGGCTTAGTGGGCATGGTGGTGCTGGGCTGGTGGTTGGACTGGGTGGTTTTGGAGAGCTTTTCAACCTTAATAATCCTGTCATTTTTTTATTACATTGCTGGAGTACTTCTCTGTCTCTGATCACACCTTCACTCTCGAGGAAGAAGAGGCAGAGAGGGGGACAGCATACAAAGGATCATTCCTGTTGCTAAAGCTGTGCAGGGTGAGTGCCCAGAGGCTGGAGCCAGGCTCTGCTGGGGGATGCCCAATGCCAGCACAAGGGGCAGTGGTGGAAGCTGAGGCAGAGGAAGTGCTATGGAAACAGGAGGAAGAATTATATCCCTGTGAGGGAGACAGAGGCCGGGAGCAGGCTGCCCAGGGCGGTTGTGGAGTCTCCCTCTCTGGAGAGATTCAAAACCCACCTGGATGTGTTCCTGTGTGCCCTGCTCTGGGTGCCCCTGCTCTGGCAGGGGGGTTGGGCTGGATGATCCTTGGAGATCCCTTCCAACTCCTAACACTCTGTGATTCTGTGATTAATGCAAAAGAGCAGTTCTCTCATGCATGGGACAGTTTAGGCTGTGCCTGTAAAAAAATTCTGAGCAAATCCACAGTCAGGTGTGAAAAGGAATCACAGAATCACAGTATCACAGGATCACCAAGGTTGGAAGAGACCTCAAAGATCATCGAGTCCAACCTGTCACCACAGACTCATGGCTAGACCATGGCACCCAGTGCCACATCCAGTCCCCTCTTGAACACCTCCAGGGATTGGGACTCCACCACCTCCCTGGGTCCCTCCCCAGCCTTCCTGTAGCCCCCTTCAGATCCTGGAAGGCCACAATGAGGTCACCTGGGAGCCTTCTCTTCTCCAGACTGAACAGCCCCAACTCCTTCAGTCTGTCCTCATAGGAGAGGAGCTCCAGCCCTCTGCTCATCCTCGTGGCCCTTCTCTGGACACCTTCCAGCACCTCCAGATCCCTCTTGGAATAGGGGCTCCAGAACTGGAGGCAGTACTCCAGGTGGGGTCTCAGCAGAGCTGAGTAGAGGGGGAGCATCACCTCCCTTGACCTGCTGGCCACACTTCTCCTGATGCAGCCCAGGATCTGATTGGCTTTCTGGGCTGCAAGTGCACACTGAGAGCTCCTGTTGAGCTTCTCCTTCCCCAGCACCCCCAAACACCATCACTGACCCTATAAAAGCCCCTCAGTTCTGCTCAGCCTCTTCCCTGACCTGGTGTTGGGTTTGCTTTCCTTAGATATTTGCTGGCAATGCTTTGTCAGTTTGGTAACATCAAACTTTTCTTCTTCCTCTTGAAGACTACACAGAAATACAACCATAAAAAAGTGCAGTAGACATTGCTGGAGGCAGAAGGCTGTGTCTGAGGGTGCAGAGGTTCAGGAGGACACAGCAGGGTTGTTCAGGGCTTTGTTCAACTTGAAACTCAAGACTAACATCTTTTATGATCATCTCCCTGTGAGCACAGGCTGAGGCAGCTGGGGCTTGGAGCTGGGAGCAGAGGAGCCTGAGGGCTGCCCTCAGTGCTGGGGATCAAGCTGTGCAGGGCTGGAGCCAGGCTCTGCTCAGGGATGGCCAAGGACAGCAGAAGGGGCACTGGGGGCAAGCTGGAGCAGAGGAGGTGCCAGGGGAAGAGAAGGGAAACCTTTGTCCCTGTGAGGGTGCTGGAGCCTGGAGCAGGCTGCCCAGAGAGGTTGTGGAGTCTCCTGCTCTGGAGACTTTCCAACCCCAGCTGGCTGTGTTCCTGTGTGCCCTGCCCTGGGTGCCCTGCTCTGGCAGGGGGTTGGACTGGATGGCCTCTGGAGGTCCCTCCCAACCCCTGCCCCTCTGTGATTCCAAGATATGTCCACATGGTAAAAATGTCTCTGTGGAGACAACTTGATTGTCCCAGTGGAAACAAAGCAGCCATAACATTGCAGAGTCCAGCCTCATGGTGGCTGATCAGTTCCAGACCCCACTTGATCTCATTAGTTCAAGTTACCTACTTGATCTTTGATAGACATGAGAGCAGGTAAGGTACAGCTGATGAACTGAGGACCACAGGCATTAGATGGGAAGCCAATACTGCTGCCTTTGAGGGATTAATGAGATGTGCTGTGTGAAAGAGCCTCTGAAACTGTCTTCTGTGACCTGTGGAAATATGGATATCCATTTTCTCCTTCCTGAATTGATGATTGCCCTGGGTGGTGCTGCTCTGGCAGGGGGGTTGGACTGGATGATCTTTCAAGGTCCTTTTCAATGCAAACCAGTCTGAGATTCGGCGATCCCTCTGTTCTGAAGGGGAGCTGGCACCTGTCATGTGAATCCTCACTAATGGCTTTGTGACAATTCCCAGCCACTGCATCAGGTGAACTCCCATTATCTGGAACCTCCTAAACACAGCAAGCTGACTAGTTATTTATCTCCTTCCCCTTGGTTCCCTGACCTCCAATTATATCACTGCTTTTCATTCCACAGCAGCTTTTGTCCTTCGCAAGGTTTTCCGTTCTTTTCCGTGCCATGGAAGTCAAGCAGATGGTAAAACAATATTCTGAGGCAGCCCTAAAGAGTGGTCAGGTTTGAAGCGTTAGTCTGTGTGTAAACCAGCTCCTGTAAAGCAGCTTACACAGCTCTGCTTACAGCTCCTGCACAGCTTAGCCCAGCAGAATTCATTTCACACTGTTGACACAGAGTTTGCAATACAATACAGTACAATAAACCAGGTCGGAAGAGACCTTCAAGATCATCGTGTCCAACCTACCAACCAATCCAACCCACCCAAACAACTAGATCATGGCACCAAGAACCCCATCAAGTCTCCTCCTGAACACCTCCAGGGATGGTGACTCCACCACCTCCCTGGGCAGCACATTCCAATGGGCAATCACTCTTTCTGTGAAGAATTTCTTCCTAACATCCAGGTTAAAACTCCCCTGGCACAGCATCAGACTGTGTCCTCTTGTTCTGGTGCTGGCTGCCTGGCAGAAGAGACCAACCCCCACCTGGCTACAACCTCCCTTCAGGGAGTTGGAGAGAGCAAGAAGGTCTCCCCTGGGCCTCCTCTTCTCCAGGCTAAGCAAGCCCAGCTCCCTCAGCCTCTCCTCACAGGGCTGTGCTCCAGACCCCTCCCCAGCTCTGTTGACCCTCTCTGGACACCTTCCAGCAACTGAAGGCAACCTGCTCTGGGTCCTCTGCTCTGGTGGGGGGGTAGGACTACATGATCTCCAGAGGTCCCTTCCAACCACCACCATTCTGTGACTCTGCAATAAATAGTAGAAGTGCTGCATACTAATCAAATAAGATGACTGCAACAGATTTGTGTCATCACTAGAGTAGCAGTGGTGAATGTTGGAAGATATCAGAGTAGGTTTATGGCTGGATTAGGTCCTGGAAGCAGAATAAAGGAAATATTGGAGAGAGCTCTGGGCAAAAGGACCTGGGAGTGCTGGTGGACAACAGGATGCCCCTGAAGCATAAATGTGCCCTTGTGGCCAAGAAGGCCATGGGCATCTAAGGGATCCAAGGGATTAGAAAGACTGTGGTAACTCAAGAGAGGTTCTTCTCCCTCTCTACTCTGCCTGCTGAGGCCACAGCTGGAATATTGAGTCCAGTTCTGGGCCCCTCAGGTCAAGAAGGACCTCAGGGAACTGCTTGAGAGAGTCCAGCACAGCCACCAAGCTGCTGCAGGCAGTGGAACATCTCCCTGTGAGCACAGGCTGAGGCAGCTGGGGCTTGGAGCTGGGAGCAGAGGAGCCTGAGGGCTGCCCTCATTGCTGGGGATCAAGCTGTGCAGGGCTGGAGCCAGGCTCTGCTCAGGGATGGCCAAGGACAGCAGAAGGGGCACTGGGGGCAAGCTGAAGCAGAGGAGGTGCCAGGGGAAGAGAAGGGAAAACTTTGTCCCTGTGAGGGTGCTGGAGCCTGGAGCAGGCTGCCCAGAGAGGTTGTGGAGTCTCCTGCTCTGGAGACTTTCCAACCCCAGCTGGCTGTGCTCCTGTGTGCCCTGCCCTGGGTGCCCCTGCTCTGGCAGGGGGTTGGACTGGATGGTCTCTGGAGGTCCCTTCTGTGATTCTGTGCTATATGCCTGACCTGAGGACTCTTCCCAAGGAACCACTACAGGTGTGTCAATATTTGCAGGCCCTGCCTACGTGCTTTAGTGATAATCATGAGAGCTCCTTGCCACTGCAGTGTGATACACCTGAACGTTTATAGCCTGCAGCCATCCTGTTCTTAACTTTGTCCACATAGATGCTGAAAGGTATCAAATGCAGCCTGTCCTTGGACAGCCTTCCTTTAAATATAGTGAGAAAGGACAGTACCAAAGGTGGGTGTCTTAAAACTGCTCCCCTGGGGAACACTGAGGAGTGCTGAGCTGTGCAAAGTAAGCCCAGATGGAGCTGTGTTTCATATCTGCCTTACAAGAGTGTTTCTGCTGGAACATTCCTCAGTGGCTCTGGTACTATTAAGAGCACATTTAAATTTCATATTGTAGGATTGGCTGCATGGGATTGATATTGACTCCAGCCCCCCAGGGCTTTGGTGAGGAGCAAAACATTTTGGAACAAGAGGCAGCTGGAGCGGTGCCGACTGCTTCTGGCCTCCAGCATGGAATAAATCCAACTCCCTTCCAGCCCTTTCATCACTTCTGTCCTGACAGCAGCTCGGGCTGCCACTTCAGACTTTCAGATGGTAAGACACAAGTAGATGAGAACGCAGTTTAATTGGAACAGAACTCCATTATCACTTCTGAGACCTTCATGGCACTTCCTGAGGGAGTGGTGCCTATGGTGCCTATCCCCCACCCCACTGCCTGCAGCACTGTGTGCCTGGCTGCCCTGTGCCCCTCGTGCCATCACCAGGGCATGCAATGTGCACGTCCCTTCCTTCTCCTAAGGCACTCCTGGCTTAGCTAAGGACCAAACCATGACTGATTGTGCAGTGGGCATCTGCACAGCTCTCACACACATCCCTGGAAGGCTGAGAAGCAGCAAACTCATGAGCAATCAAGCCAACAGACACAACATCTTCCACACCCCAGCATAAAAAGATCCTGCCCAGTGTCCCCAGGAAGTGGCCAGCAGGGTCCCAACCAGCATGGGGCTCCTGCAGACTCAGAGTGAGAAATAGCTCCTGCTGCAAAGAGGCTGCAGCCAAACCAGAGCAGGTGAAGAAGGGGAGAAGGTGGAATGTTTCTCAGCAACTTAACCCAGGTGCTTGGTGAAGCTAAACACAGAGCTCCGGGTTTCAAGCTGTGTCCTACAAATTGGATGGATTCTGTTCCCTCTTGGTGAAAAAAAATACCAAATAATTAGGAAAAAAAAAAGTCACATTATTCAGTGGTTTTAAATTGCTTCATTTGTCTCTGGTGCCAAGATTGAGGAAATGCCTGAAAAATGCCAAAGCTACTCCAGGGCTTTTCAAATAGAATTTTCATTTTGGTTCTCTCCCCTCTCTCTGCTTTTTTTCTCTCCCCCTCTCTCTGCTTTTCTCTCCCCTCTCTCTTGTGTTTGGTTCTCTTCCTTCTCTCTGTTGGTTCTCCTCCTTCTCTCTGTTGGTTCTCCTTTCTGTTTTGGATCTGTCCCCCTCTCTGCTTTGGTTCTCTCCCTTCTCTCTGTTTTTGTTCTCTCCTCTCTCCCTCTGCTTTTTTCTCTCCACACTCTTTCTGTTTAGTTCTCTCCTGTTCCTCTCTGCTTTGCCTCTTTCCCCTTTGTGCTTTGGTTTTCTTCTCTCTCTTCTCTCTGCTCTGCTTCTCTCTCTGTTTTGCTTCTCCCCTCTCTGTGCTTTGCTTCTCTCCTGCTTCTCTCTGCTCTGTTTCTCTCCCCTCTCTGCTTTGGTTCTCTCCCTTCTCTCTCTGTTTGGTTCTCTCCTGTTTCTCTCTGCTTTGCTTCTCTCCTCTCTGTGCTTTGCTTCTCTCCTGTTTCTCTCTGCTCTGTTTCTCTCCCCTCTCTCTCTGCTTCGGTTCTCTTCCCTCCTCTCTCTGTTTGGTTCTCTCCTGTTTCTCTCTGCTTTCCTTCTCCTCCCTCTCTGTTTTGGTTCTCTCCCCTCTCTCTCTCTCTCCTTCTTGGTTCTCTCCCCTCTCTCTCTCTCCTTGGTTCTCTCCTCTCTCTCTCTCCTTGGTTCTCTGCTCTCTCTCTCTCTCCTTCTTGGTTCTCTCCCTTCTCTGGGAAGCAAAGGCAAAAATCCAACCCCACTGCAGGTGTCAGAAGTAGCTGTGCATTGTGTACTTGTTCCTTTTACTAGCTTATAAATCAAGGCTGCAAGAATTGTCACTCTCACACTCAATCCCTCTGCCATTCCTTCCCTGTGTAGAGCATCTTCTCCCCAGAACAGGCTTTCTACAGGCCTCAGCAGGACAGGAATGACTCAATGGCTCGAGGTACACTGACAACCTCACAGGCTGAATTTCTTTTTGCTGTAAGGACACTTCAGTCCTCAGAGAGACTCAGAGATTTGGAGGGGGAGCAGAATGCTCTGGAGTGTGGGTTGTGTTGTAGGCTGCAGCCAGAGCAGTGTGGGCAACAGGGCAGAAGAGGGGATTCTGGCCCTGGACTCTGCTCTGCTGAGACCTCACCTCCAATCCTGCCTTCAGTTCTGGTGTCCCCAGCAGAAGGACACAGAGCAGCTGGAGAGAGGCCAGAGAAGGCCACAAAGATGATGCAAGGGCTGGAGCAGCTCTGCTGGGAGCACAGGCTGAGGGAGCTGGGGGTGTTCAGCCTGCAGAGGAGAAGGCTCCAGGGAGACCTCAGAGCTGCCTGCCAGGACCTGAAGGCATCCTGCAGGAAGGCTGCAGAGAGACTTTTGCTGAGGGGGTCTGGAGCCAGGCCAAGGGGAATGGTTTGAAGGTGAGGCAGAGCAGGGTTAGAGTGGAGCTGAGGCAGAAGTTGTTCCTTGTGAGGGTGGTGAGAGTGTGTCCCAGGCTGGCCAGGGAGGCTGTGGCTGCCTCCTTGCTGGGGGTGTTGAAGGCCAGGCTGGCTGAGGCCTTGAGCAGCTGAGTGGAGCTGAGAGGTGTCCCTGGGCATGGTGGGGAGCTTGGGCAGATGAGCTCTGAGCTCCCTTCCAGCCTGAGCCATTGTAGGATCCTGTGATTTTTCTCAGGGAGCTGCTGTAGCTGTCCAAACAGACTCACCTCCTTTTGCCTCCAGTTTTTATTCTAAACTGTGTGGGGAGGGGTTTTTTGTTTTGCCCTGGTTTCCCCTGGAGTCTCTGCATTCCTGTGGACGTTGCATTTGCTTTTATTAAAATTAATGCCTTGGCTCCATGCTTGGTTATTCCTGGAGCATGTGAAGGATGGCAGGCTGGGCTGATTCCTTGGGAAGGTTCTGCAAGAGCCTTTTGCCATATGCCAAATTTCCTTGAAAAGAAAATTCAGGATGATTTGGGGTTTTTCAAAGGAGCTCGGAGCTCCTTACAGGAGCCAATTAACATTTTATCTGCTTCTTGTTGGCTCACCTTGAGATAGGAACTACAAATGCTTTGATAAATGGTTGCAAAAAGTTTGGCTAACTTTGAAGCCTGCTTTTGTAAGTCTCTGTGATGGTTGGGAACTCATAGAATCACAGAATGGTCTTGATGGGAAGGGACCTCCAAAGCTCATCCAGTCCAACCCCTTCTGCAGTCAGCAGGGCCGTGCTCCACTAGATCAGGTTGCCCAGAGCTCTGCTCTGTAAATCTTGAATATCTCCAGGGATGAGGCCTCAACCACCTCCCTGGGCAACTTGTTGCAGTGTTCCAGCAGCCTCCTGGTGCAGAACTTGTTCCTCACATCCAATCTCAATCTGCTCTGCTCTAGTTTGAAGTCGCTGTCCCTGGTCCTGTCCCTGCAGGCCTTTGCAAACAGTCTCTCTGCAGCCTTCCTGTAGCCCCCTTCAGGTCTTGGCAGGCTGCTCTGAGGTCTGCCTGGATCCTTCTCTTCTGCAGGCTGAACACCCCCAGCTTCCTCAACCTGTGCTCACAGCAGAGCTGCTCCAAGCCCCTGAGCATTTTCATGGCCTCTTCTGGACCCTCTCCATCAGCTCCAGGTCCTTCCTGTGCTGAGGGCTCCGGACCTGCACACAGCACTGTAGGTGAGGTCTCAACAGAGCAAAGTCTCAGAATCACCTCTCTGGATGTCTGGCCACACTGCTTTGGATGCCCAGGATGCCCTTTGCCTTCTGTGCTGCAAGCTCCCACTGCCTGCTCCTGTCCAGCTTCTCATCCATCAGGACCTTTTCCACAGGGCTGCTTTTCATGACAGGCTGCCCTTCTGAGGCAAGCACTTTGCAAGGGGCTGTTTCTTCTCTCTCTCAATTGAGGATCAAAGTCAGTGTCATAACACCATGCCAGGTCAGGTCTCAACCCTCTTACTGGTGGTATCATGTGCCCTTTACTTTAATACATGGTTGCCTTTAGCCTTTTGTCTTGGGAGAACTATTTCTATTCCTGAACAAACTTCACAATGTTTGTTTTCCTATTCCCAACAATTCTTTTATTGAGGACTACAGGAAAAGGATTTGTGACAACTTAGGTCTGCATTGCAGCTGAGCAAGGAGACTAATCCCATGTGTGGGTTTTATGCACCCTTGCTCGTCTATGCTTTAAAATGAGAGCAGAGCAGATTGAGATTGGATGTGAGGAACAAGTTCTGCCCCAGGAGGCTGCTGGAACACTGCAACAGGTTGCCCAGGGAGGTTGTTGAGGCGTCATCCCTGGAGACATTCAAGATATACAGAGACAGAGCTCTGGGCCACCTGATCTAGTTGAGGACGTCCCTGCTGACTGCAGAAGGGGTTGGACTGGATGAGCTTTGGAGGTCCCTTCCAACCCAGCCCATCCTGTGACTCTATGAATACATTCAGCAGCCATTGGCTGCACTGGTGTGTAGACACTTGTAAGGGTTTGGGTTTTCTTTGCTCATTTCTAGCTTTCAAGAGCTGTGAAAGCAGTGAGCCTTTGGCAGTTCCTGCTCTTTTATTTATTTCCTGCATCACTGTGGGTTTGCCATCTGAACTTACAGAGCTGGGGTCAGGCTGGTTGGGGTGCTTTGCCCCTGAAGCAGGTACTTCTCTGTGATAGCAGGCACTTCATAATCTCTGTAGCTCTTAGTCAAGCCCACCTTGAAATCATCCCAGCCTACTGTTAATTAGCACAAGTTCCATGGAATTAGCAGAATGAGTTGCCACGGGGGGAAGGAAGTGCCCCTCTCATTGCAGCACGGCAGGCACAGTGGATGTGGTTGTGTCTCTGATTCCCTCAGCTATGGAAGGAGCACCATGAAGGGAATCAGTGGTGTGACTTTCCCCTAACCCCTAGCTGCAACAGGATCCTAATAAATGAGGTGCAGAGAGCAATTTTTCATTTGGAAGTAAGAAACAAAACGACATCTCCCCAGCAGCAGCAGCAGCAGGCACGGTGACCTCCAGCCTGCCCGTCACAGACCATCAGCCCCGGAGCACCTGCCACAGCCTGGGGTTCTCCTCTCAGAAAAGATCACTGTGGCAAGACACTGACCACAGGAAACTGTCCTGTTAGCGTCTGCTCTTGTTTTATATCCCCATCAGTCAGCCCTAAAGCCTTCAAATCCCAGCAAAAGCTTTGGAAGTGGAGCAGGGGTGTTTGGTAACAGAATGCTCATTTCCTTTAAGTACTTCCATCCAGCCCTGCAGAAGTAATCACTTTACAGAAGCTAATAAAGAATGGATTAAGCTACAGCTTTGAAGAACTCATCTCCAAAGGGCCCTGAAACCACTGTCTAAAAGCAATATTATCAGTCTTAGAAGCTGAAAAATTACACCAACAGATCTGGGTCAGTGCATTATGGGGAGAAACAATAGAAGTGGTATCAGAAATAGCACCAAAAACCTGCTTCTAGTAGTCTAGGGGGATTTAAATCATCAACTTTGTTTGCTCTTGGAGGCTTTGTGGCTTGACTGGGTGGAAATCTGCACCCTCCTGTTCCAGATCTGGCTCACAGGGAGAGCTCTGCTTCAGGGTTTTGTTTTAAAGGCCAACTCCTGTAGAGGCTGTTGTGTGGGAGTGGAAAATCTTGCCATAAGGACAGGCTGAGGGAGCTGGGGGTGTTCAGCCTGCAGAGGAGAAGGCTCTAGGGGCACCTCAGAGCTGCCTGCCAGGACCTGAAGGGATACAATACAATACAATACAATACAATACAATACAATACAATACAATACAATACACCAGGTTGGAAGAGACCTTCAAGATCATCGTGTCCACCTATCAACCAATCCAACCCACCCAAAACAACTAGATCATGGCACCCAGTACCCCATCAAGTCTCCTCCTGAACACCTCCAATGATGGTGACTCCACCACCTCCCGGGCAGCCCATCCAATGGGCAATCACTCTCTCTGTAGAGAACTTCCTCCTAACATCCTGCAGGAAGGCTGCAGAGAGACTTTGCTGAGGGGGTCTGAGACAGGCAAGGGGCAATGGTTGGAAACTGAGGCAGAGCAGGGTTAGAGTGGAGCTGAGGCAGAAGTTGTTCGTTGTGAGGGTGGTGAGAGTGTGTCCCAGGCTGGCCAGGGAGGCTGTGGCTGCCTCCTTGCTGGGGGTGCTGGGCTGTGGCTGCCTCCTTGCTGGCTGAGGCCTTGAGCAGCTGAGTGGAGCTGAGAGGTGTCCCTGGGCATGGTGGGGAGGTTGGGGCAGATGAGCTCTGAGCTCCCTTCCAGCCTGAGCCGCTCTGGGATTCTTGTGAAGCACTTAGTAGCAAAAGGACAGAGTTAATATGCTGAGTGCAACCTTTTACTGGTGTGCTAAGACTGGCATTTCACATTGTTTCAGCACTCTCATTGGCAGCAGCAGCAAAAAAAATACTGAATAATCTGATAATGGGGTGTGGGGGAATAACTGGGTTGTCTGACAAAATTATCAAAGCATTCTTTTCTTTTGTGGATGCTAATGGGTACCAGGAAACTACCTATCTAGCAGCTGTGTAATTTGATTGTGTGTACTATTGTGAGAGGTAATTAAGGATCTGAGAGGAGGGGGGGGGTGGAAAGAGTGAAAAAAAAAGAAGAGAAGTACAAAAGAAGGAAAAATATTTTAAAAAGAGGGGAAAAATAAAAGAGGGTGGGGGGGGAGGGGGAAAGGAAAAGAAAAGTTCCATACTGGAATGAGCTGTAGAGCCACAGGAAAGCTATTAAAAAAAAAATCAATTACTCTGTGGAACATGAGAAGCTCCACTGCAGAAATTACAAGCAAAGCAGTGCAGAAATTACAAGCAAAGGAGCTGCTGGTAACCACTCTGCAGCCATTGCTCAGAACAGTAGAAGCACTTCCAGACAGGAAGCCAAGTCATCCATTATGGAACGCCCCCAGGACTGAGACTTGCTCCAGGAGGACTTCACATTCCCCTTCTGCAGAGGAAAGCAAATCTGCAAGAGAGAGAGCTACTTAGCAGGGAAACTGCAGTGGGATTAAAAGTCCAGGGAGCACGGTTACAGGCACTGTAGTGCTGGTGGTATCAGTTCAGATGAGTGTGTTACATATTGAGAGGTTACTCCTCCTTTCCCTGCAGGAGTAACTGTGGGGCAGTGCATCCTTTCTTTCCCATGGTTAGCCCCTGGTGCCAGCACTCATGCACCGAGATCAGCACTACAGCATGAGAGAGGAACAGGTTGTATTAGGAAGAGTGGGGCCAGGTCAGGAGAGGTTCTCCTTCCCCTCTGCTCTGCTCTAGTGAACCCACATCTGGAGCACTGGGTCCAGGTCTGGGATCCCAAATTCATGAGAGATAGGGAACTGCTGGAGAGAGTCCAGAGATGGCTACAATGCTGCTGAGGGGCCTGGAGCAGCTCTGTGAGGAGCAAAGGCTGAGAGCCTGAAGTCGAGAGCCTGGAGAAGAGCAGCCCCAGAGGGCAGCTGAGCAATGCTCAGCAAGAGCTGAAGGGTGGCAGGCAAGAGGATGGGGGTGCCAGGCTCTTGTCAGTGGTGCCCAGGAACAGGACAAGTGGAACCCATAAAGTGCGTTCTTCTTCACCTCTACTCCATCCTAGTTGAGCCACATCTAGAGTATTATGTCCATTTTGGAGTTCCCCAGTTCAAGAGAGTCAGAGAACTGGAGCTGGAGAGTCAGAGAACAGAGAGCTGGAAAGAGTTCAACAGAGGCTCCAAAGCTGCTGAGGGGCCTGGAGCAGCTCTGTGAGGAGCAAAGGCTGAGAGCCCTGGAGCTGAGATCCTGGAGAAGAGCAGCCCCAGAGGGGAGCTGAGCAATGCTCAGCAAGAGCTAAAGGAGCTGTGGGGGGCAAGAGGCTGGGGCCAGACTCTGCTCAGTGGTGCCCAGGGACAGGACAAGGAGCAATGGGCACAGACTGGAACCCAGGAGGTTCCACCTGAAAAGGAGGAGAAAGTTGTTGTGTGAGGGTGCTGGAGGCCTGGAGCAGGCTGCCCAGAGAGGTTGTGGAGTCTCCCTGTGTGGAGAGATTCCAACCCCCCTGGGCATTTGCTGCTGGGCAAGCTGCCATGGGTGCCCCTTCTTTAGCAGGGGGTTAGAGTGGGTGATCTCCTAAGGTTCTTTCCAACCCCTGCCATTCTGTCATTCTGTGCTATCACATATTTGAGCCACCACTGGAGACTTGCTCCTGCAAAACATCAGTCTGTGATGTGAAAGCCTGAATGGAATGCATGGAGGAGCAGCCAACACTCCCAGTAGTATTTTCACAACAGAATGGATTTCCCTCAAGGGAACTCACAGTCTGGCAAAACTGGCAAGTTAGACACACACACAAAAAAAAAGGAAAAAAAAGAGAAAAAGTCCCTTTCCAAATTGTTTTTTCCCCCTGCTATTACTTTCTGATACTAAGACAACAAATTACTGCATTATATTAATTTAGAACTTGGCTTCCAAAGATTAAACTTGGGTAAGGGATTAGCAAAGCTGCTGATGTGCAGCGCTCAGAAAGGTAAAGAGCTTTTGCTTTTAGCTTGTTTTCAAAAGGATTTGATGTTTGATGTCTCTGCTGAGCTTTACCCTGCAATGGTTGTCTTAGCACATTGGAAACGTGGCCCTTTGCAAGACAGATTAAGTCTGGAGCCTTTCTTGACAGATTAGCTCAACAGACAAGAGAGCTTCGATCAGTTTATGTGCGATGCAGAGGCCTCTAATGAGTTCATTTCTGAGCACTTCTTCAACATGAACAAGAAAATAATCTCAGCATTTGCACCTCTCTTCCTTTTGTTAGCCTCATGTGAAATGTAGCCTCTCACTGAGCTTTCTTCTCTTCCAAAAGATCCGTTAATTAGGAGCTGATCCAAACTCCCTTCCAGCTCATTGTCCTCCCTCTGAGCTTCTCCCTCTTTGAGACCTCGTGGTGCTGATGGCCAACATTCCCTAATAACAATATGTGGTGGGTTGAAATTCCCCCCCATCATTCACTTTGCCTGGAAGCAGATGCAAGCTGTGCTTACAGGCAGAGCTACAATCTGCAACGGAATGCAATGGATGTGTGCAAAAGATCCAGGAGTTACAACAGCTACAGGGATTTACAATGGATAAACAGCACAAGAACACCACTGGGCAAGGACCAGGGGAAGCTATTAACTTCTCCTTCCTTGCTTCCCCCTCACCCCTCTCTACAAAAGGGAGAAGAGACAGAGGAAGAGAAGTTAATACCAAAACCATGCAGCCAAGGTCAAGCAGAAGCAAGTTAGCGAGGCAAAAAGCAAGAAGAGGAGAGAAATTGCTTTGGGAACAAGATGTTACGGTAGCTCTCGCTCCAATGGGATGGTTTAGAATGAGCTTCATTTTCCTTCTCACACCCCAGAGTGGTTGGTTTACAGTTTACTACTTTCTGTTCAAGGGGACCAAGACAGCCGAAGGCCTCCTGGCTTGGGTCAGAAGCAGGGTGGGCAGCAGGGCCAGGAGGTGACCATCCCCCTGTGCTCAGCACTGGGGAGGCCACAGCTGGAGGGCTGTGCTCAGCTCTGGGCCCTCCCTGCAGGAAGGACATTGAGGGGCTGGAGCCTGTCCAGAGCAGGGCAGCCAGGCTGGAGAAGGACCTGGAGCCCCTGGGCTAGAGGAGGGGCTGAGGGAGCTGGGGGTGTTCAGGCTGGAGAAGAGGAGGCTGAGGGAGACCTCCTTGCTCTCTGCAGCTCCCTGCAGGGAGGTTGGAGTGAGGAGGGGACAGCCTCTGCTCCTTGGTGGCAAGGGACAGGAGCAGAGGCAATGGTTCCAGGCTGCAGCAGGGCAGGTTCAGGCTGGGTGCTAGGAAATCTTTCTTGCCAGAGAGGGCTCTGAGCCATTGGAATGTTCTGCCCAGGGCAGTGCTGCAGTCCCCATCCCTGGGGGTGTTCCAGCAGCTGTGGAGCTGGTACTTAGGGTCATGGTTTGGTGCTGACCCTGCTGTGCTGGGTGGAGGGTTGGACTGGGTGAGCTTGGAGGTCTCTTGCAGCTGGCTGTGTTCTGTGATTCTGTGACTGTGTGTGTGGTCTTTCTGTTCAGGGTGAGGACAGCAGCTCTCAGAAGCCACCCAGGCTCACTGCAAGGCTGCTGCAGATCTGCAGGAGTGAATGTATCTTGCTGACTACATTCAGAGCTTGTTCTCCATTGGTTAGGAGAGAGCAGAGTCCTGTACCAAGCGTTGCTCAAGAAGGTGGTTCGGAGCTTTTAGTTGGATTGAAGGCTGGCAGCAGCTCCTTCACAGTGGCCCACACAAATCCTGTTTCTGTGTCTGTTAGAGAGCAGATGCCAAGTGCATGCATCAGCAGATTGAGCCTGACAGCCAGCATCCTGGGTGGGATGACTGCTGACCTGAGGCTTGACATCTGCCTGCTGCAGCAAGATTGAAAGACATCCTCTTGCTTTCAGCATGTGGGAGCTCCCTAAGCAGACCTGAAATCCTGAAGATAGTAGTTTGGGGCTGAAGAGGCAAAAGTCACTTGCAAAAACAGAGGTCAGATAAGGGTGGGCCAGGCATAACTCTTTCCTGCCTTGGTTCTCCAAAGGTGTCTCAGGGAAACACCTGTGACAGTTCCCTTCAGCACAGCATCCACAGGAGCAGGTGGTCAGGCTGCTTGGGCTGCTCTCCTCTGCAGTTCTCTCCACAGAAGGAAGCACTGCTGAGGAGGCTGAGCCAGCCAGCTGCAGTGACTCCACATGAATGAGGCCAAAATCAGCAGCAGGTATGTGAGGAATTTTCACTTTTCCTTCCTACCCAGATGGGAGGATTTGTGCATTTTTATTGTTTTGGGAGAAAAATGTCATTAATGTCTTTTTTCCCCCCTTCCCTTTGTAATTGATGATTAAATCTTCATTAAATTGGATTTAGCAATTAAGAGTCTTCCAGTGGACTTTAAGCATTGCTCACTTCATGTAAGAGAAATGAAATGAGCACATGGTGCACTCACATGGTAGAAGGAAGAGTGTTGTTAATTATGAAGTCACTGTGGGTGTAGAAAGAATCTTGGTGTCATCCTAACCCAAACCTTTTTCCCTTATAGCCAGAGTCAGCTCTTAGCTGGAGCCTTAAATGAACAAAATCACTCTCAGGAATGGAGATCTTATTTGGGATCCTTCAGATTAAAACTACCCAGGTGCTTTCTCCACTTGCCTGAGGCAGGTCTAAGGCAGCCACTTCTCCTTGAACTTCATAAGCTTATTACCCCATCCTCTACTCTGCCCTAGTGAGACCTCACCTGCAATATTGCATCCAGCTCTGGGCTCCCCAGGTCAGGAGGGACAGGGATCTGCTGGAGGGAGTCCAAGGGAGGGTTCCAAGGATGCTGAAGGGACTGCAGCACTGCCTGGGGAAGAGAGGGCTGAGAGCCCTGGGGCTGTTCAGTCTGGAGAGGAGAAGGCTGAGGGGGATCTGATCAATGTCTATCAATAGCTGAGGGCTGGGGGTCAGGAGGGGAGGGACAGGGACAGCCTCTGCTCAGTTGTGCCCTGGGATAGGACAAGGGGCAATGGAAACTGCAGCACAGGAGGTTCCAGCTCCCCATGAGGAGGAACTTCTTCCCTGTGAGGGTCCCAGAGACCTGGAGCAGGCTGCCCAGAGAGGTTGTGGAGTCTCCTTCTCTGGGGCCTTTCCAGCCCTGTCTGGATGTGTTCCTGTGTGACCTGTGCTGGATTCTCTGCTCCTGCTCTGGCAGGGGGCTTGGACTGGCAGATCTCCAGAGGTCCCTTCCAACCCCTAACATCCTGTGAGATCTTACTTGGGATCCTTCAGATTAAAACCACCCAGCTGCTTTCTCCACTTGCCTAAGGCAGGTCTAGTCACAGCTAATTCTCCTTGAGCTCCCCAAGCTGGTAGCCTGCTTTAGTTACATACTGATAAGTGATATGGATGGGCCAGGCAAGCACAGTGGCCATTCTCTTAATTTTTTTGAGTTTCAGTTGTGATCTCCATGCATGTTTTTTTACTTGCTGTTAATTAATGGAGTCTGGTTTGCCTCCAGTTCTGTGTTCATTGAAGCTTCATCTGATTGGTAAATGCAGCAGCAAAATCTGCTCTGCCTTCCAAGCCGCAGCACGGTCCAGAATTAAGAGAAGGTTGGTGGGCAAGCCTTATCCTGTGCAAGATGCTTGGGTCCCTCAGTAACTACAGCTGGTATCCAGCCCTTGTGATCTGGCTTATTTTTCTTGCATCACTATAGAGACAGGAGTCAGCTGGGGAAAGCTGTAACAAAGCCACAGATGTTTGGGAAGCTCTCTCTTCCCCTTAATTTCCAGGAAGCCTTGGATGCCTTCACTGCTTTCATACCTTTGGAAGTTTCCCCCCAGCAGCCTCTTAATTGAAAGAGGGTCTCAGGCAACAAACCAGGCTAATCAGGGCCTTTCTTGGTGCACCACAGAGCTGGTATGTCCATTTGTGTCCACAGGCAGGAGAGCTTGCAAAACCAGCAACACCACAGAAAATGCTATTTATTTTCCTGTCTTCTCCAAGAGACCTTTGCTGCCAACAGAGCTTCTGCAGAAGGGTAGAGAAAAGGACCTGTGGGGCCCAGTGTGGCTAATATTCAGAACAACCACAAAAGAGTGATCTGATTCTGTTCTTTTTCTTTTTTTTCTCTCCTTTGTTTTCTCTTCTCTCCATGCTCAGGCTGGGTTTGTTGTTCTCCTTTTTCCTTTGAGCTGACATTGTGAAATCAGGGGGGTGAGCAGCGATTGCTGTGCATGAAAGGGAAAACTGCCTGCCTGAAGCACAAATAAACAGACCCTGGGGTGGGGCTGAGGTGGCTGAGTCTTCCTGCACAGGCTCACCATTGGGATTGAAGGGGGAAAGAAGGGTCTGGAGTGTGGATATCTGAAAAAAAAAACGAGAAGAGAAAAAGCAGGAAGCAGGCTTCCAAAAGTCTTCCTTGCTCGAGTTCCTCTTACAGCTCCTTTGAAGAACCCCCTTTCTTCTGTGACAGGCCTGATGGAGTTGGGTAGCTTGTTCTAGTAGAATAATCCTTGTCACAGCCATGGGTACATTCATAGCAGTGTCCTCAGGTCTAGGAAAGCAGAGGGAAATTCTGCTCAGCATGTCTGATCAGTCTGTGATTATAAGTACATTTCATCACACAGGGGGCTCCAAATGCCTCGAAGGGACTGAGTCAACAGGTTCAGCTTGGCTCAAATCACAGGATCAGTGGTAGAGGCTGGAAGGGACCACCAGAGATCACTGAGCACCCCCCCTGCCAGAGCAGGATCACCTAGAGCAGGGCACACAGGAACACACCCAGGTGGATTTGGAAGTCTCCAGAGAAGGAGACTCCACAACCTCTCTGGGCAGCCTGCTCCAGGTCTCCAGCACCCTCACTGTAAAGAAGTTTCTCCTCATGTTGAGCAGAAATCTTTTATGTTCAAGTTTGCATCCATTGGTCCTTTCATTATTGTGGGCCACCCAAGAGAGCTTGGCCCCCTGCACTTGACCCCACCCCTCAGATATTGATAATCATTGACCAGATCCCCTCTTGGACTTCTTGTCTCCAAACTAAACAGCTCCAGGGCTCTCAGCCTCTCTTTTAGGGGAGATGTTCTGGTCCCCTAATCAGGTTCTGTAATGTTTAACTGAATATTGAATTGTTATTTAATTAGTTGACCTAGGGCAGTTTTGGACATTCTAAGAGATAGATTCCTATGCAGAAATCATAGAATCCTGGAACAGCTCAGGCTGGAAGGGAGCTCAGAGCTCATCTGCTCCAAGCTCCCCACCATGCCCAGGGACACCTCTCAGCTCCACTCAGCTGCTCAAGGCCTCAGCCAGCCTGGCCTTCAGCACCCCCAGCAAGGAGGCAGCCACAGCCTCCCTGGCCAGCCTGGGACACACTCTCACCACCCTCACAAGGAACAACTTCTGCCTCAGCTCCACTCTGACCCTGCTCTGCCTCAGCTTCAAACCATTGCCCCTTGTCTTGGCTCCAGACCCCAAAAGTCTCTCTGCAGCCTTCCTGCAGGATGCCTTCAGGTCCTGGCAGGCAGCTCTGAGGTGCCCCTGGAGCCTTCTCCTCTGCAGGCTGAACACCCCCAGCTCCCTCAGCCTGTGCTCCCAGCAGAGCTGCTCCAGCCCTTGGATCCTCTTTGTGGCCTCCTCTGGCCTCACTCCAGCAGCTCTGTGTCCTTCTCCTGCTGGGGCCACCAATGATGTTTTTTATTCTAGAATATCTCCTAGGACCTGGAAGCATTTTTAGGTTCAGAGTGAACCTTGTTCTCCTAAACAACTCAAAGGCTGAGAGCTCCAGGAATGTCAATGCTTTGCTGCTGTAGATTAATATTTGTGTTTAGCTTCCCCCAAATTTGCCATGTGTCAGCTCTTATATCCCAAGAAATGAATAGGAAGGAAGTGACAAGATGCCTTGACAGGTGTGGAATGAAAACAGGGTGGGATGAGAGTAAAACTAAATGCAGGCATGCTGCTCTTTTCTGGGCTGCTGCAGGGAAGCATTCTGCTGTCTGGGGGCTCTGCTGTTGCTGTGTTGCTGCCTAGGAACCTTAGTTGTGCATGCAGATCCTGCTGGGCAGGCTGCTCTCTGCACAGGAGAAGGAAAGGTGATCTTGTTCAGCAAGCAAATATAAGGAGAGGTGGTTGCAATTGAGATCTCCAGCAGAGCTTCTTCCTTCTCCCTTAGTGGTTTTCTCTAAAGGTGGAAGAATCTGGGAAGTCTTTCATGCTGGGTGTTTTATTTTAACTATGATTCTGTTTAAAGCTTCAATCTTCTTTAGGAGATGTAACTAGGAAATACATCAGAGTGTAATCCAAAAGGAAACAAGCACCTGCAGCCAAGGCAGAATTTCCCTCATTTCAGACATGAATTTGCCTTTAAATCACCTGAAATATATAGTCCGGAGGAAGGAGGCTGAGGGGAGGCCTTCTGCCTCCCTGCATTTCCTTGAAAGTAGGTTGGGCACAGGTGGGGGTGGGTCTCTTGACTCTAGTAACAAATGATAGGACAAGAGAAATGGTCTCCATTGTGCCAGGGGAGGTTTAGGTTGGACATTAGAAGAAACTTCTTCCCTGAAAGGGTTCTCAAAGACTGCCACAGGCTGCCCAGGGAGGTGGTTGAATGCCCATCCCTGGAGGGGCTGAAGAGGCAGAGACGTGGTGCTGAGGGACATGGCTTACCACCAGCCAGTTAGAGAATGATCTTAAAGCTCTTTTCCAGCTGAAATGATTCTCTGATTCTCTGCTCCAACCTCCCCACCATGCCCAGGGACACCTCTCAGCTCCACTCAGCTGCTCAAGGCCTCAGCCAGCCTGGCCTTCAGCACCCCCAGCAAGGAGGCAGCCACAGCCTCCCTGGCCAGCCTGGGACACACTCTCACCACCCTCACAATGAACAACTTCTGCCTCAGCTCCACTCTGACCCTGCTCTGCCTCACTTCAAACCATTCCCCCTTGGCCTGGCTCCAGACCCCCTCAGCCAAAGTCTCTCTGCAGCCTTCCTGCAGGATGCCTTCAGGTCCTGGCAGGCAGCTCTGAGGTCTCCCTGGAGCCTTCTCCTCTGCAGGCTGAACACCCCCAGCTCCCTCAGCCTGTGCTCCCAGCAGAGCTGCTCCAGCCCTTGGATCATCTTTGAGGCCTCCTCTGGCCTCACTCCAACAGCTCTGTGTCCTTCTTGTGCTGGGAACACCAGAACTGGAAGCAGCAATCCTTAATTGACCATTTAAAACAGGATCAACATTCATTTTGCTGTTGAAGCAGCTGCACTGTGAATTTATTTAGCTCTCAAGACTGCTCTTATCAACACCCAATTCATTTCTTCACAATGTGGACAGATAAAGAGCAGCAGCAGGCTAATTCTCCAGGTTGCAGCTAACCTAATTCCTTCCAGGCTTCTGCTTTGAAACAGGTTCTGCTTGCACACTCAGGGATTGTTCACAATTTGTTGGAGCAAGATATAATTCTCTGTTCATTCCTTGCTTCTGATTTGCCAGTGGGTTGCTTCCCACCATCTGATGTGTGCCTCCTGCTCTTAAATGTCAAGAGGACTTTGTACAGCTGCTTGGAAGGCAGCTTTTTGCTTAGCAATAATATGTCAGCCTTATTGTCCTGGCTGCAGAAATCAGTTCTTCAAACACCACGTTGCTCACACAAGTCCCTCAGATCCTCCTTGTGGTAACTGCCTCCAGAAATCAATGTTAGCTGCCTTTCCTCAGCAGGGGCAGGGAAATCAAACAGAAGCACAGTGAGAAGGAATGAGCACTGGGTAACTGAACTTCATGAGGGACACCATGGGGTTGGGTGGGTTGGTTGGTTGCTGGGTGGGTTGGTTGGTTGCTGGGTGGGTTGGCTGCTTGTCTGGTTGCTTGGGGTTTTACTACCTACATGGACTACTTCTGCATCCCTAGAACCTAAAAGGTGGATTGTGTCCAAAGTCATCCTTTCCTCCTGCAGATCCAGCAGTTTGACTTGGTACAGAACCAGGAGCCCATGGAATTTCACATGCCAGGCACCTCTGGAGGAAGTGTGTTGGCAAATCCTTCCAGAGTGCAACTGCTCTGGTTTTAAGTGCAGCTAAGTGAGGTCCATCCATTGCAATATTTAATGACACACTTGTTCTAATCTAAGGCATAGAGAATCAATCTCCTGTTTTCAGTGTTTCTATTACATGTCTGTCTGGAGAGGTCAGGGTAGGTCTACCCTATCGTCTATGACTACAAGTGTGGAGAAGAACCATGGAAAGACAGAGTGGTGGGAGCTGGAAGGGACCCCTGGAGATCATCAACCCCCTTGTGCCATGGTTTAGTCATGAGGTCTGTGGTGACAGGTAGGACTTGATGATCTTTGAGGTCTCTTCCAGCCTTGGTGGTTCTGTGTGATTCCGTGTGTGGAAGCAGAGCACCCACAGCAGCTTGCCTAGGATCAGAATAGCCAGGTGGGGTTGGAAGCTCTCCACACAAGGAGACTCCACAACCTCTCTGGGCAGCCTGCTCCAGGGCTCTGCCACCCTCACCACACAGAAGTGCCTCCTCACGTTCAGGTGGCACCTCCTGGGTTCCAGCTTGTTCTTGTTGCTCCTTGTCCTGTCACTGGGCATGTGGTAGGTTGAGAGACCAATTCTCCCACCACAGGCAAGAATGAGACTCAGACAAAGGGACTGCAAAAGTGGTGGGAAGTTAAAACGGAAAAGCAGTGAAAATTTTACAGAGAACCACAAGCACAGGGACAAAAGAGAGATCCCAAACCAAATCTCAAGGCATCCCACCCCCACCTGAGGGTACACCCAAAACCCCCAGGGCTCTTTCTTCCCCCCCCTCCCCGGGTCTTGGGCCTAGCTGGCCCAAGAGAGGCTGCTGGACCCTCTGGGACATCACAGGTGCCAGCATCAGGGGCTGGCACCCAGCCTGAACCATCACAGGGCATCACCCAAAGAGCTTGGCCCCTTCATCCTGACCCCCAGCCCTCAGCTATTGATAGACATTGATCAGATCCCACTTAGCCTTCTCCTCTCCAGACTAAACAGCCCCAGGGCTCTCAGTATTTCTCCATAGCAGAGATGTTCCAGTACTCAAGACATCCCTTATGTCTTTCCCTTGGACTCTCTCCAGCAGGTCTTTGTCTCTTTGGACCTGGGGAGCCCAGAGCTGGGCACAGGATTGCAGCTGTGGTCTGAGCAGGGCAGAGCAGAGGGGGAGCAGAACCTCCCCAGCCCTGCTGGCCACACTTTGCTTGCTGCACCCCAGGATGCCATTGGCTCTCTTGGCCCCCAGGGCACATGGCTGTCCCATGCAGAACTTGCTGCCCAGCAGCACTCCAAGGTCCTTCTCCACGGTGCTGCAAAGCAGCAGGAGACCCATGGTATGCCCTGGTGCCTGGGGTTCCTCCATGGCTTCAAGACTCTGCACTTGTCCTTGTTGAACTCCATGAGGTTTGTCTGCAGCCAGCCCTCAGCCTGTCCAGGCCTCATTGGATGGCAGTGCAGCCTGAGGGGTGTCAGCCAGCTTTATTGTTGAGAGGGCTGCTTATCCATGGTCGTGACAGAATATTGATGAAATACATTAGAATACTGAAGTCACAGAAGTTAGACTTCGCTGCCTCCTCTGAGTGTGTTTTCTAAACAAGCACAGAGAAATGTAAACTGGAGCATGAGAGCTCTTTAGGCAGGCTTCTGTCCCCAAGCACCCTGGCATTTGATAAAAAATATCATCAGCATCAGAAATAAATAAATAAGTAAGTAACCCTCTCCCTTCCTACCATCAGTCACACTTAAATCACAGTGAGTGCCTCGTTAAAAGGAAAGACTGCCACTAAGTAGGTGTGAAGGCAGCAGAATTCAAGTCAGTTCTTGGGGGACTTGCTGCTGCTCTGTCCTTTGGTCTGTGATTAATTTTTAAGTAAATGAAATTACACAGGCAAGAGGCCTTAGAGGCTTCTGATCTCATGCTCTCTGAGCGTTCAGATTGAGCAGGAAAGCAGAAGCTTGCCATGTTGGGCAACTATTGTAATTAGAGCAGCTTGCTAGGCACTAGGAAATTCTGATGCCAGGGACAAATGCTCTGCTGTATCTGTTCTTCCCTTTTGTCAGCACTGGTGTGACACAAGAGATCTAAACCAGGGAGGATCTTCCAAGTGTGTGCTGTGGAGTAAGCTCAGGGTGCTCCCATGGCACTGTGACAGCTCTAGGCAGCACAACTCTACAGCCTGTATCCTATAGACTCACAGCTCTGCTCTTTCACAGAAGGTTAGGGGTTGGAAGGGACCTCCAGAGGGCAGGGCACACAGGAACACACCCAAATGAGTTTTGAAAGTCTCCAGAGAAGATGACTCCACAGCCTTTCTGGGCAGCCTGCTCCAGGGCTCTATCACCCTCACCACACACAAGTGTCTCCTCATGTTCAGGTGGCACCTCCTGGGTTCCAGCTTGTTCCTGTTGTTCCTTGGGCACCACCCAAAAAATCCTGGCCCCTTCATCCTGACACCCACCCCTCAGGCATTTATGGACATTGCTCAGATCCCCTCTCAGCCTTCTCCTCTCCAGACTAAACAGCCCCAGGGCTCTCAGTCTCTCCTCACAGCAGAGATGTGCCAGTCCCCAAGACATCCTCACAGTTCTCAATTAGACTCTCTCCAGGTCTGGGTGACTCAAATTGGGCTCTGAGCACTATAAATTTAGCAAATCCTCAAGCCAGCAGATGTTTGCTGTAGCTGGTGGCAGTCTGTGAGGCACAGGCTGGAACAGCATATATAAAAAATACCTTGAGTGGCTTAGGAAGTGCTGCCAGCTCTTGTTTGATTAATGCACTTCATCTCACCCTTCACTTACAGCTTGGACCACTCTCAACAGCAACAGAAAGCCTGGGTAGAAACTAATTTTGGTGTATATGCAACACCTCCTGGCAGAAGGTTCATAACAGCCTATTAAAGCTTGATTTACCTCCCTGGCTTAGAACACTTAGGAAATCTGAAGACCTAAAGTTATCACAGCAGACTCTTCTTTTCCCCAGAAAACAATTACTGTACATGACTAATTCAATCACCTTGGCTTCAAAAGTCTGGTGCAAATACATAAAGCAAAGCTGAGCAAAGCTTCTTTGATTTATTGCAGTTGCCAACTTGTCTGTGGTATTTCTCATCCTTAATCATCACTGCATGAAATCAGGACTAGCACGGAACTGATCTGCTAAATGAGTCAAAGTGCTGCAGCGCTCCTGGACACTGGATGAAAGCTGTGTTATGTGACAGAGCTGATCTATTTGAGCAGAGGTTTTGTCTGGATTATAGACTATAAATCTGTTCTGTGGGCTGTTTTGTTCTGATCAATATGCTTTGCATCGAGGCTCTGTGGCTCAACGCGCTTCCATCGCAGATGGGAGCTGATTCATTCAGCCTGATGTGGTTTGTAGCCATTTGGCTATCTATTAAGCATAGAGACTTCTCTTTTCTCTTGGCTTGTTTTGTTTAAAAAAAAAATAGGCTAATTTGTCATTTTATGGGATTAATTAAACTCAGACAATTTGTCTATTGAATTATGTGGTGGCTTTGTGTAACTGTGATAAGAGCTGGGTTGGCTCAATATTAAGAGCATTTAAGTATCTGCCCCTCAGGCAGCAGAAACAATGCAAACTTCTGAGGGGCTCCCTGCATGGGGCTGGTGCTTTAGACATCTGCTCTGATAGCAGAAAAGCCTGGGTAGGAGATGCATGCTGTCAAGGCTTTGAAAAGTTTCTCCTTGGAGTAGAGCACTTGTCACAAGGAACCTGCTGATCTGGTTGCCATGTGGGAGCTAGGAGAACCATCTGGAATGAGGATAATTCTCATGACCCCCGGACTCGAACCCCAAAAAGCTTTTTGCTTGACAAGATACTTATGAAAGCTTTTTGGTTGGTTTGGTTTGGGTTGGGGTTTTTGCATGCTGCTGGGTTTTTTTTTGCCCCCACATCCTAGGAGGCTTGGAATGGCACAAAATATCTGATGTTGATGGGCAAGTGTTCCACCAGGCTGGGAGTTAGCGGAGAAGTGATGTTGATGGGCAGGAGTTGCACCGTGCGCAGGCTGGGAGTTGCTGCTCCTGGTGTCTGGAGTAGGAGTCCTGGTTTCTAATTTTCCTATCTTCTGCTACGCAAACTGTTTCAGCTAAATCTTGCTGTGCATTAGTTCCATTACTCCCAGATGATTTCAGCCTGTGATAGATGGGCAGTTCTGCTCTGCAAATGGGAAGCACTGACCCATACATCATGCGGGAGCACAGAAGCGTCTCTGCTAGTTACTTGTGTAACTCAGGAAAATGAGGTTGTCAAAACATGGTCTGGAGGTAATGCTGCAACAGCTTCTGCACAATAAAAAGGGGAAATGGAATTAAGAGAGGTCTTTGAAATAAGAAACAGTGTTATCACACTGCAGATATCTGTATTAGCCTCTTGGGTAGCATCTGAGAGCTTACATGGAGAAGGCGCCGAGTCCAGAGGAGGCCACAAAGATGAGCCAAGAGCTGCAACGCCTCTGGAGAAGAGAAGGCTCCAGGGGGACCTCAGAGCTGCCTGCCAGGACCTGAAGGCATCTTGCAGGAAGGCTGCAGACTTTTGCTGAGGGGGTCTGGAGCCAGGCCAAGGGGGAATGGTTTGAAGCTGAAGCACAGCAGGGTTAGAGTGGAGCTGAGGCAGAAGTTGTTCGTTGTGAGGGTGGTGAGAGTGTGTCCCAGGCTGGCCAGGGAGGCTGTGGCTGCCTCCTTGCTGGGGGTGTTGAAGGCCAGGCTGGCTGAGGCCTTGAGCAGCTGAAGACCTTCTCAGCTGAGTGTAGCTGAGAGGTGTCCCTGGGCATGGTGGGGAGGTTGGAGTTAGATGATCTTTGAGGTCCCCCGCTGCTGGGCTATGATTGGACTCAATGATCTCAGAACTCTTTTCCAACCTCAATGACTCTATGAACAAATTCAAGCCTCTTCCCTGAGTTAGGGTAACAGCTGAAGTCTTAAAACATGAATGGCTTTCTTTCAGAGCCAGGATGGGCACAGTATGCCAAGAGGAACAGCTAGCTTGTTTCCTCTCATTTTCAAGCACGTGTGCCATCTATTTGGATGTAGTTTGCGGATTCCAGTGAAGTGTGTCCAAGAAGAAAGGTAAATTCTGTTAGTAAGCAATCAGAACGTGAAATGTGTATGAAATTAATACCAGGAAAAAATTCTTCACTTGGAGGGGTACTGGAGCAGGCTGCCCAGAGTTGCTGTGGAGTGTCCACCTCTGGAGGCATTCAAAACCCACCTGGACATCTTGCCTGTGTGATTTTTTTGTTTGTTTAATTCTGGGTGGCCCTGCTCTTTCAGGGAGGTTGTACTAAAGGACCTGCAGAAATGTCTTCCAAGCCCTACAACCCTGTGACACGTGTGTGTGTGTGTGACCAGAAAAGCCAGCAGTGGTGGGAAGCTGCTCCTTTAGATCAAAGAATCGGGCCAGGTGAGAAAGAGTTCGAGCAGAGAAATGCTGGAGCACAGCAGCATCTTTATCTGTAAAAAGGAAGCTGATAGTGCCTGCCAGAAGAGTAGCAGAACAAGATTAGAAGAGCAAATGGCAAAGCTTTTCCTGTTCCTCTTAGTCATGCTACACCAGGGTGTACTCCTGAATTGGCATTTGCTTTACTTTGGGACAACTATGAGTTAGTGTAAGCTAGGGGTGAGAGGAAATTGCTGGCAAATCTGCCACAACACTTGCAATGAAATCTCAGCATCTCTTTGTAATATTTTTTCCCCCTGCTTCTTCTCACCTGGCCAGCAGGAGCAGGGAGGTCATTCTGCCCCTGTACACTGCACTGGTTAGGCCGCACCTTGAGTCCTGTGTCCAGTTCTGGGCCCCTCAGTTTAGGAAGGATGTTGACTTGCTGGAACGTGTCCAGAGAAGGGCAACAAAGTTGGGGAGGGGTTTGGAAGACAAGCCCTATGAGGAGAGGCTGAGGGAGCTGGGGTTGCTTAGCCTGGAGAAGAGGAGGCTCAGGGGTGACCTTATTGCTCTCTGCAACTCCCTGAAGGGAGGTTGTAGACAGGCAGAGGTTGGTCTCTTCTCCCAGGCAACCAGCACCAGAACAAGAGGACACAGTCTCAAGCTGTGCCAGGGCAGGTTTAGACTGGATGTTAGGAGGAAGTTCTATACAGAGAGAGTGATTGCCCATTGGAATGGGCTGCCTGGGGAGGTGGTGGAGTCACCATCCCTGGAGGTGTTCAGGAGGAGACTTGATGGGGTGCTTGGTGCCATGGTTTAGTTGTTTAGGTGGGTTGGATTGGTTGATGGGTTGGACATGATGATCTTGAAGGTCTCTTCCAACCTGGTGTATTGTATTGTATTGTATTGTATTGTATTGTATTGTAAAAAAGGACATAATTAGATCAACAGAGATCTGTGAAGTGATTGCAAATGAGGAGGCTTTTCACTGGGTAATTTATTCAGCTGCTAGTTTTTGGCTGCCCAACTTGTTAAACAATAAATACAAGCAGAATCTCCCTCACTGTTAATGGGAGTTGTATGATGCCCAGGAGTAAGAGATGAGAGGTAACTGAGATGGTTACACCAGAAAGGAAATGTGATTCCTTGTCTGCATCACCAGCAGCAGGAGGGAAATCTAATGCTGGAGGTGTGGTGATACCTGCAGAAGAGTTGTGCTGTAGAAACAAATTCTGATCACTGCCTTCCAGGCCCTGAAGGGATCCTGCAGAGAAGCTGCAGAAGGACTTTTCCTGAGGGTGTCTGGAGCCAGGCCAAGGGGGAATGGTTTGAAGCTGAGGCAGAGCAGGGTTAGAGTGGAGCTGAGGAAGAAGTTCTTCAGCAGGAGGGTGGTGAGACTCTGGCACAGTCTTCCCAGGGAAGCTGTGGCTGCCTCCTGCCTCGGCATGTTGAAGGCCAGGATGGATGAGGCCTTGAGCAGCTGTGTGTAGCTGAGAGGTGTCCCTGGGCATGGTGGGGAGCTTGGAGCAGATGAGCTCTGAGGTCCTTTCCAGCCTCAGCTATTCTAGGATTGTATGAAATTCTGTTTGACAGCGTAAGATGAGATAGGGAAGGGGACAGTGGCTCTCACTCTGGCAGCAGTAACCAAGTGTGGCCCTTGCTAAGGCACTACTAAGGCACTGTTAAGCAGAGTACAAGACAAAACAGGTCCTCTGGAGAAAGGTTAGGTATGAATTCTTCATTAGTGAGCTGTATTGAGACCAGCCACAGGATAGATTTCCATTACAGCTTAATGCAGATGGCTGAAGGGTCAAACAGAGCTACAACAGCACAGGATGAAGGCACCTATGAGGGCTGTGGTGTGGTGAAGAGGAAGAAGAGGCTGTGGAAAACAGGGAGGAATGATGGTTTCTAGAATAATGGTGACAAGCAAAGAATCAAAAAGTATGGTTTAAAGTGATCATCATCTCAGTTCCCAGCCAGCCCTGCAGTGACAATGAGGGTAAATAGGGTTGCTGAGGAAATGCCCCAAGGTTAAGCCTTCTTCTGTACAGGATCACAGATGCTAGGGGTTGGAAGGGACCTCTGGAGATCTGCCAGTCCAAGCTCCCTGCTAGAGCAGGAGCAGAGAATCCAGCACAGGTCCCACAGGAACACATCCAGGCAGGACTTGGAAAACTTTCTGAATTCTTCAATGTTTTTTGTCTATGAGCCTGGGAAAGTCATCATGATTGGGAAACCCTGTGCTGTGTTCCTGCAAAACGAGCACTGCTGCCTGGCATGGATGTCCAGATGTCAAACACATCTCCTGTGTCACTGGAACATTGCTGAGAGTGCCAAGGGGGGTTGCCAGCACTGCCTGAAGTGCTGCGACCCAGCACAGATCAGGATGTTGGCATCTGGGGATGTTGGCATCCTCTGTCACTCTCCCACTCTTCAAAGCATCCTCTCGGAAGGGAAGAGGAGATTGTGCCTCCCAGAGTATTTAATGGTAAAGAAGGACTGGTGGCTGTGCAGACAGAAGGAAGCAGAGAGCTGGCCTGTGGGGTTGAGACCTGCTTGCAGAGCCCTAGCAGGCAGGAGCAGCAGGACAGGAAAGTGCTGGCAGCCTTGAGAGAAAAGGCAGATGAGCTCTTCTGCTCTTCATGGGTTTGAGTGGTCTAAGGGAGGTTTCTGGAAGAGCACAGGTTGCTTCATGGTATTTGTTATGCCTTGATCTTCACAAAAGTTTCTAACTCCATCAGTGACAATTTCTTGGTAGGTTTCCTTGCCCACCTTATTCTCAGGGCTGTCAGTGTCCAGCCCCACTGGCCTGAGACACCTCACAGGATCACAGGATGTTAGGGGTTGGAAGGGACCTCCAAAGATCATCCATTCCAAACCTCCTGCCAGAGCAGGGCCTTAGAATCCAGTAGAGGTCACAGAGGAACACATCCAGACAGGGCTGGACTGGCTCCAGAGGAGGAGACTCCACAACCTCTCTGGGTGGCCTGCTCCAGGCTCCCTCTGCTCTGATTTAACTGGTGTGTGCTGCAGAAGATCAAATGAGCTATTCTGGTATTCAGACTACTACTGTGGATGTTATCAGAGACCCAGGAGGTCCTCAGAAGCCTCCTGATTTGATTTCATGGTAATCTTTCTGAATGATAATTTCTGTGAGAAGTCCTTTTTCTGTGCCAGAAACAAAGTGCTGGCACCACATGCTCCTCCACTGCAGCTGCCCAGAGAGCTCAGGCTCAAAGTGGTTTCCTGGGGAAACCATGGAGACAATTGATAGTTTCCAGATCTGTGTGAGGAGCTATTTGCCCTCTAGTGCCATGCATTTGTTGTTAAAAATAATCTGTGAAGGGTCTGCAAGGAAAGGTGGTTCAGTGTCCCAGGCACAACAGGGGGAAGAGGGGAGTGCATTCTCATGCTAACAGTGGTCATGGCGGGGACAGCCAGCAGCTGAGTGCCAGAGGCTCTCCAGGAACCCTCTGCCTTCCCTAAGGGAAGAGAAAGGGAAGAAGGGAGAGAGGCTGATGGGCTGGGAAAGAAACTAACCCAGCTGGGATGGGAAGAAAACATGCCATGGGATAGAGACACAGGACACAAACCAAGATGGAACCCAAGCCCTGAGGGCAAGGGTGGCACCACTGGCACCACTGGTGCTGGGGGCAGGCACTGGGCAAGTCCCAGCCTGGGCTCAGCAGCAGATGGGAAGTGGATTCAGGAGCTGGATTCTGGAGCTGGATTGAGGAAGACAGGGATGGGGATGGAAGGCAGAAGGGAGAGAGTCCTGCTGGGACAGCAGCCAGGGAAGGAGAGGCTTGAGCCTGGTCATCCCTCAGCTTGTTGCTGAAGATGCCATGCATGGGCTGCAATCCCTTGGGGGGTATTTGAGGCTCCCCTGTGCTGTCTGCTCCTCCCCACAGCTGCCCCCTCTGCCTTCCTGCCCCCCAAGCTGGGGCAGAGCTGTGGCAGTGCCCTTGGTGTGCAGAGCAGCAAGTCTGAGGCAGGGGCTCTGTGCCCCCCAGGCCTTGTCAGGAGCTCTGCCCCTCAGCTTCTCCCTGCTAGCAGCAGCCCTGGCTGTGCCAAGCTGCCCTGCCCTGAGCTGTGGCACAGCACTGAGCAGAATTGGTGCTGGTCCAGCTCAGAGCTGGACAAATCCCCAAATATAATTATTATTATACTTTTGAATGATTTAGGATACAAACCAAGTCCTAAAGAGTGCAAACTGCAAGCTGCTCACCTTTTCTGCCAGAGGAAATATCATTACAGCTGCTCTAAAAGTCAGCAGAAGTCCTGATGTCCCAAATCTCCTCCTGCACCTCCAGGTAACTTTCAAATCAAAAGCAGTCATTGTATCAGGCAGCAGCTCACACTGAATTTTAGCACAAAAATGAACTTTGGGAAGGGTCTACCAATTTGCTTCCTGTACCTTTTCATTAGCTTCAGAACATGGAGAATACATTCCATTTTCTGCTTGAAAGAGGTTATTTTAGGGGGCTCAGGCAGGTTTTGCACTATCTAGGTTGTACTACATTTAGGCCATTTTCTTCTTGCAGGGGAATGACTGTGATGGATTTGAGACTAAAAATAGCTGTGCAATGCCTACAATGATACAAAAATTGTAGTGGGACCCTGGCATGGAGCTTGCTGGTCACTGACAGTACCTCACATCTGTAATTGTGGAGGAAAGTGTGTCAAAGGACTAACACTGAATCCCACTGGGCATGGGCACAGAGAGCTCTCAGTGCAGTGAAAGGGCAGGCAGCTCTCACAGGATCATAGAATGCCTCAGGGTGGGAGGGAGCTCAGAGATCATCATCTCCAAGCTCCCCACCATGCCCAGGGACACCTCTCAGCTCCACTCAGCTGCTCAAGGCCTCAGCCAGCCTGGCCTTCAACACCCCCAGCAAGGAGGCAGCCACAGCCTCCCTGGCCAGCCTGGGACACACTCTCACACCCTCACAAGAACAACTTCTGCCTCAGCTCCACTCTAACCCTGCTCTGCCTCACCTTCAAACCATTCCCCTTGGCCTGGCTCCAGACCCCCTCAGCAAAAGTCTCTCTGCAGCCTTCCTGCAGGATGCCTTCAGGTCCTGGCAGGCAGCTCTGAGGTGCCCCTGGAGCCTTCTCCTCTGCAGGCTGAACACCCCCAGCTCCCTCAGCCTGTGCTCCCAGCAGAGCTGCTCCAGCCCTTGGATCCTCTTTGTGGCCTCCTCAGGATTCACTCCAGCAGCTTTGTGTCCTTCTTGTGCTGGGGACACCAGAGCTGGAGGCAGAATTGGAGGTGAGGTCTCAGCAGAGCATAGCCAAGGGGCAAAGTCTCTCTGCAGCCTTCCTGCAGGATGCCTTCAGGTCCTGGCAGGCAGCTCTGAACACCCCCAGCTCCCTCAGCCTGTGCTCCCAGCAGAGGTATAGAATTTTATAGTTTATAATATGAATGTATATAAACTTGATACGAAATTTGCTCTATTGAAACACAAACTCTCCTCACTCTGCCTCTTACATTCTTAATTCCTGGAGGTTAGAGGGTCTTAGTTTTTGCTTAGTTTGAAATGGCCCTGATTGAAGCCTCTAAAGAACAACTGCATAAAAGATCTGAAATTTAAAAGGATCATCAGAGGGAGCTGGGGGTGTGCAGGCTGGAGAAGAGGAGGCTGAGGGAGACCTCCTTACTCTCTGCAGCTCCCTGAAGGGAGGTTGGAGTGAGGAGGGGACAGCCTCTGCTCCTTGGTGGCAAGGGACAGGGGCAGAGGCAATGGTTCCAGGCTGCAGCAGGGCAGGTTCAGGCTGGGTGCTAGGAAATATTTCTTGCCAGAGAGGGCTCTGAGCCATTGGAATGTTCTGCCCAGGGCAGAGCTGCAGTCCCCATCCCTGGGGGTGTTCCAGCAGCTGTGGAGCTGGTGCTTAGGGCCACGGTTTGGTGCTGCCCCTGCAGTGCTGGGTGAAAGCTGGACTGCATGCGCTTGGAGGGCTCTTCCAGCCAGAACTATTCTGGGATTCTGTTAATCGTGGAGAAACAGGGAGTAAAATTCCTCCCTGTTCTAGGCCGTGAGTGGCCATGTGCTGTTGAACCTTGCAATCTCTCTCCCGCACCCAGGTGGCAGTAACATTCTCTTGATGTTTTTGAGGACGCTGCTCTGCCTGGCAGGTTCAACATCCCCACCTATGCAAACCGCTTCAAAACACAACCCCCCACCCCCGAACTAGTAATTGTAAGGCAGCTTAATGCCCTTGTAAAGGCTCCCTTCAATCCAGCTGCGTGCTTCCCTACCACACACATCTGTCCAGACGTGGAGGGGTTTAATTAAGTCCAATTAATTTGTTGAAAGAGGAGGAAGCATCTCAACTTTTAGAGCAGTGATACAGCCCTGTGGGATCTTAAGGCTCAATTATCTGCTTTTCAAGAGCATGTCTTCTGTCTTCTCCAGGAATTTGGCACACAGTCACACTTAGCTCCTCTCTATTTGCTATGGAGAGCTTGATCTGAGTGGGCATTGTAGTTGCCCAGGCAAGGGCCAAGGTATTGTTGAGCCTTAAGGATGCTTGAGCACCAACTGAATGCTGCTGCTCTCGGTAGGATCTTGGCATCTGGGAGGTGTTTAAATAGCTTCCAATGGAGATCTGAAGTTCTGTGTGCCTTAGAGAGTAAATGATAGGAAATTCCTCACTCTCTGCTCCTTTGTAATATGAAGCTTTATAAATGGGTACAGTAAGAGTGTGATGAGTAGGTGGAGGGATGTTGTCCTCCTCCCCTACTCTGCCATAGTGAGGTCACATCTGGAGCACTGGGTCCAGTTCTGGAATCCCTGCTTCAAGAGAGACAAGGCAACAACCAGAGAGAATACAGTGAAGGATACAAAGCTGCTGAGAGGCCTGGAGCTTCTCTATGAGGGGCAAAGGCTGAGAGCCCTGGGGCTGTTGAGCCTGGAGAAGAGCAGCAGTGAGGGTGGGGGGCAAGAGGCTGAGGCCAGGTTCTGCTCAGTGGTGTTCCAGGACAGGACAAGGGGCAATGGGCATATATTGGAACCCTGGAGGTTCCATCTGAACAGGAGGAAAAAATTCTTTGGTGTGAGGGAGGAGGCCTGGAGCAGGCTGCCCAGAGAGGTTGTGGAGCCTTCATCTCTGCAGAGCTTCCAACGTCCCCTGCCCATTGTGCTCCTGGGCAAGCTGCTGTGGGTGCCCTGCTTTAGCAGGGGGGCTGGACTGGATGATTCTCAGAGGTCTCTTCCAGCCCCCACCACGGTGGGATTGGGTGATAACATGTTGTTTGGTTTACAGAATCATTTCCAGGGGGCTGGGTGTTGGCTGCAGGATCAGCTATGTGTATTTTGTGCATACAAAATCTCTGAAGATAGCTAGATCCTGAGTTGTCTGCTTTGGGAGCCAATTTGACTCTGAGCCCAACATCATGTTGTCCAGCACTTCAAAACTCATCTGTGCTTGTGTGTTTTGATACATTTTCAGAGCACAGAGAAAGGATTGCTGCTCCCTGCTGCAGACTGTGATTTACAGTGGTCATTTGAAGTGACCATTAGTGCATTCTAAAGCTCTGTCTGTCGTGCCAATGCAGTTAGATGCTTCTAAAACCGAAGCACAGGATCTGCTCCCTCATGTGCTCAGCACCAAACCCACCCAAATGACTTCTAAAAAGTTTGAGTGTTCCTGCCTGGATGTGCACTTTCCCAATATATATCCTGGGGAAGTGAATATTGGAATCCAATGAAGATTCAAGGAGAATTTAGACCAGGCAGTAAGAAGCTTTAAAAGGCTGTGTAAAATGGGTAAAGATGTGCAAAGCAGCCCTTCTTTCTTCATTAGCACAGGCAGTCTGCAATAAAAACACAGCAGAGCCATCCTAAAAGGAAACAGTGGGGCATGGGTGTTAGGAGGATGGGCTGAGAAACCGGATCAGAAAGGGTGAGTCCTGCAGCCGTGCCATGAGCCATGGGCTGGGCTCCATGATGCCCAGGGTCTTTCCAACCTGCATGTGTCTGACTCTGTGATGGCAGAGCTCAGCAGTGCCAAGGGTGACAGGCAAGGGGAGTGATGGCTTTCTTCCCTCTCTGGCTGGTAGGGTCCTTCAGGGCATGGAGAGACCCTCTGCAAGAGGCCAGCGAGGTGTCTTCCTCCTTCCCACCATTGCAGCGGACACCACAGCACAACTTTGCCTGTCAAAGCAGGACTCTGAGTACCCAAGATGCCCAGAGCACTGCAGGCCCAGGGGTGCCCTGTGTTTCTTCTCCAGTTCATGAGCCAAACACGGATCAGGAGATGTACTCTTTCCTATGGACTCCCCTTCCTGGAGAAGAGCAGGCTCTGGGAAGACCTAATAGCAGCCTGCCAGTACCTGAAGGGGGCTACAAGAAGGCTAGAGAGAGACTGTTTGCAAAGGCCTGCAGGGGCAGGACCAGGGGCAATGGCTTTAAGCTGGAGAAGAGCAGATTTAGATTGGATGTGAGGAACAAGTTCTTTACTATGGGAGTGGTGGAACACTGGAGCAGATTGTTCAGGGAGCTATTCCAGGTGAGGCTGGACAGGGCTCTGGGCAACCTGATCTAGTGAAGGATGTCCCTGCTGACTGCTGGGGGGGTGGACTGGATGAGCTTTGGAGGCTCCTTCTGGCTCAGACCATTCTGTGGCTCTGTGACTCTGATGATGGTAAGGTGTAACAATTTCATCTCTTTTGCTTCTTATTTGATTTATGTTTCCACCCTCCTTATCCACTAAACTTCTCACCTCCATGTGTATTGGGTTTTAGGATTTAAAAGTGTAAGTGGGAGGGACCTAGGCAAGGGCTGTAAGGTGTGTGAGGCCAAACGTGTGCAAGAGGAATTGCTCCTCACAGGAGGTGGTGCCAGGTCTGCACTCTTACAGACAGCGTGGGGCAGCTGGAAGAGGTAAGGAAGGGCAGCTCCTATCCCACAGCACTATCCCCCAGCTCCTATCACACAGCACTTACAGGATGACCAAGGGATCAGGCCCAGCCAGCATGGATTCAGGAAGGGCAGGTCCTGCCTGACCAACCTGATCTCCTTCTATGCCCAGGTGACTGCCTGGTGGATGTAGGGCAGGCTGTGGGTGTAGTCTACCTGGACTTCAGCAAGGCCTTTGCCACTGTCCCCCACAGCAAACTGCTGGCCAAGCTGTCAGCCCCTGGCTTGGAGAGCAGCACTCTGAGCTGGGTTAGGAACTGGCTGGAGGCTGAGCCCAGAGAGTGGTGGTGAATGGTGCCACTGCCAGCTGGCAGCCAGGCACCAGTGGTGTCCCCCAGGGATCAGTGCTGGGCCCCATGTTCTTTAACACCTTTATTGATGATCTGGATGAGGGCATCGAGTCCATCATCAGTAAATTTGCAGCTGACACCAAGCTGGGGGCAGGAGTTGATCTGCTGGAGGGCAGAGAGGCTTTGCAGAGGGACCTCGACAGGCTGGACAGATGGGCAGAGGCCAAGGGCAGGAGATTGAACACATCCAAGTGCCAGGTTCTGCACATTGGCCACAGCAACCCCATGCAGTGCTACAGGCTGGGGTCAGAGTGGCTGGAGAGTGGCCAGGTAGAGAGGGACCTGGGGGTAGTGGTCGATGGTAGGCTGAACATGAGCCTGCAGTGTGCCCAGGCAGCCAGGAGGGCCAATGGCATCCTGGCCTGCATCAGGAAGAGTGTGGCCAGCAGGAGCAGGGAGGTCATTCTGCCCCTGTGCTCAGCACTGCTCAGGCCACACCTTGAGTCCTGTGTCCAGTTCTGGGCCCCTCAGTTTAGGAAAGATGTTGAGATGCTGGAAGGTGTCCAGAGAAGGGCAAGAAAGCTGGGGAGGGGTCTGGAGCACAGCCCTGTGAGGAGAGGCTGAGGGAGCTGGGCTTGCTTAGCCTGGAGAAGAGGAGGCTCAGGGGTGACCTCATTGCTCTCTCCAACTCCCTGAAGGGAGGTTGTAGACAGGCAGAAGTCGGTCTCTTCTCCCAGGCAACCAGCAGCAGAACAAGAGGACACAGTCTCAGGCTGCCCCAGGGGAGGTTTAGCCTGGAGGTGAGGAGGAAGTTCTATAGAGAGAGAGTGATTGCCCATTGGAATGGGCTGCCTGGAGAGGTGGTGGAGTCACCATCCCTGGAGGTGTTCAGGAGGAGACTTGATGGGGTGCTTGGTGCCATGGTTCAGTTGTTTAGGTGGGTTGGATTGGTTGATAGGTTGGATGCGATGATCTTGAAGGTCTCTTCCAACCTGGTCTGGTCTATTCTATTCTATTCTATTCTATTCTATTCTATTCTATTCTATTCTATTCTATTCTATTCTACTCTTATTCTATTCTAATCTACTTCTGTTCTATTCTACTCTATTCCTATTCTATTCTATTCTACTTCTCTTCTCTTCTCTTCTCTTCTCTTCTCTTCTCTTCTCTTCTCTTCTCTTCTCTTCTCTTCTCTTCTCTTCTCTCTTCTCTTCTCTTCCTTCCATTCCATTCCTTCCATTCCTTCATTCTATTCTATTCTATTCTTTCTCTTCTATTCTATTCTATTCTCTTCTCTCTTCTTCTCTAATTCTATTCTATTCTATTCTATTCTATTCTATTCTATTCTTTCTATTCTATTCTATTTATTCCATTTATTCCATTCCATTCCATTCCATTCCACTCCATTCTACTTCTATTCTATTCTATTCTATTCTATTCTATTCTATTCTATTCTATTCTATTCTATTCTATTCTATTCTATTCTATTCTATTCTATTCCATTCTATTCTATTCTATTCTATTCTATTCTATTCTATTCTATTCTATTCTATTCTATTCTATTCTATTCTATTCTATTCCATTCCATTCCATTCTACTCTACTCTGCTCTATCCTATCACCTGGTTGGAGGAGAAAGCCCTTTCATGCTGAGGTGAGTTACCTCACTCCCTAAAGGTTTCCAAGTTTCGAGGCCAGTGTTCAAGACAGCCCAGAGGTGTGAGCACCAAGGCGTATCTGGAGAGCAGCATGGCATGATCAATCATTGATGACAAAGCCAACTTTTCGTGTTAGGATGTGCAGAAGCACGTTGTAGACATCTGTTCTGGCTGCAGAACAAATGGCAAACGTTTTCCTTCCCCAGCTCTTTTCCAGTGAGTAATCTGCTCACAACTGAGCGGGATGAAATGGGATACAGTCACGTGAATGTGCAGCGCCGGGGAAGGAATGGATCTCTGTACAGATGAAGCCATAAATTATGGATGTCTGACATTTTGATACATCTCAGGGACCCCACAAATCAGATTCTCTTTGAAGCTATCTATTCTGTATAACATGTGAGCTAGCAATAAATTACAGCTGTTATTGATATATTAAATAGAGTATGCAAAGCGCTGTCAGACCTTGCCGATGACATCAAACCAACACATCTTGCGCTGCACCACTGCAAAGCACACTCCGAAGCTTCACCCTGCCACGATGCCCTTGACACCAGTGAACTTGTAAGTCTTACAGCTGCCTTCCAGTAGCTGAAGGGATCCTGCAGGATGCAGATGGTGCAGCCCAGCAGGCAGCTGTGTGCTCGGCTGCACCTGGAGGAGTGTGGGCGGCAGGGCAAGAGAGGGGATTCTGCCCCTTGGCTCTGCTTGCTGAGACTTCGCCTCCAATCCTGCCTCCAGCTCTGGTGTCCCCAGCAGAAAAAGGACACAGAGCTGATGGAGTGAGGCCAGAGGAGGCCACAAAGATGATCCAAGGGCTGGAGCTGCTCTACTCTGAGCACAGGCTGAGGGAGCTGGGGTGTTCAGCCTGAAGAGAAGACTCTGGGGAGGACCTTAGAGCCCCTTCCAGTACCTGAAGGGATCCTCCAGGAAGGCTGCAGAGAGACTTTTGCTGAGGGGGTCTGGAGCCAGGCCAAGGGGGAATGGTTTGAAGGTGAGGCAGAGCAGGGTTAGAGTGGAGCTGAGGCAGAAGTTGTTCCTTGTGAGGGTGGTGAGAGTCTGGCACAGGCTGTCCAGGGAGGCTGTAGATGCCTCACAGAGTCACAGAATTGTCAGGGCTGGAAGGGACCTCAAGGATCAGCCAGTCCCAACCCCCCTGCCATGGCCAGGGACACCTCACACTACAGCAGCTTGCTCACAGCCACATCCAGCCTGGCTGCAAACACCTCCAGGCAGGAGGCTTCCACCACCTCCCTGGGCAACCTGGGCCAGGCTCTCACCACCCTCATGGGCAACAACTTCTTCCTAACATCCAAACTCAATCTCCCCACTTCTAGTTTTGCTCCATCCCCCCCAGTCCTATCACTCCCTCACATCCCCAAAAGTCCCTCCCCAGCTTTCTTGGAGCCCCCTGCAGATCCTGGAAGGCCACCAGAAGGTCTCCTGGGAGCCTTCTCTTCTCCAGACTGCAAAACCCCAACTCTCTCAGGCTGTCTCCAGAGCAGAGCAGCTCCAGCCCTCAGCTCCTCCTCGTGGCCCTTCTCTGGACACCTTCCAGCACCTCCAGAGCCTTCCTGGCACAGAGGCTCCAGCACTGGACCCAGAGCTGCAGCTGTGGTCTCAGCAGAGTGGAGCAGAGGGGCAGAATCCCCTCCCTGGCCCTGCTGGCCACACTTCTCTTGCTGCAGCCTAGGCTCTGCTTGGCTCTCTGGGCTGCAAGTGCACACTTGCCTCCTCTCTGGACATGTTCAAGGCCAGGCTGAGAGGCAGGCAGCTGAGTCAGTTGAGAGGTGTCTGTGGTCATGGCAAGGAGGTTGGAGCAGATGATCTCTGAGGTCCCTTCCACCCTCAGCCATTCTAGGATTCCATGATGCATTTACTCTTTCCCCAGGAGCTGTGCTTGTCAGAGTCCTGTCTGTAGGTGTGTGCATCCACCTGCAAATCTGTGACATGTCTCTAGATGGTGTTTCTGTGAGGGCAGGATGGTAAGACCACCCTAGGGATCTCAGGAAGGATGGTCTCAGCTCCTGGTCAGGAGCCTCAGATGCTGCCTGTGGCCTGTGTTTGGGCTCACCTGGTGGCACTCTGATGGAGCACACACAGGATGCAGCCAGCCTTTGAGTCCCTGTGTCCATACAGCAGGTGAGGCTGCCCCTGGAGGTGGTTTGGGAGGGTTCAGGGTTTGTGCAGCTTTCACTGAAGGTCTGCGCGCAGCCGGGATTTGGTTTCTTTCTCGGTAGCCATCTGGAAGATGTGGAGAACAGCTGCTCCTGCAGCAGGTGCCAGCTCCTGCATTTCCTGGGAGAGAAGCTAACAAGATTTTCGGAGTTGTGCCTTTTAGCTCAGCCGAGGCTGCTATTGGCGGTTGCTGCGGTGGCTGTGTTGAGCAGGCAGCACCTGCACAGCGAAAGGGCAGGCAAGCACCTGGAGCAGGAACGTGTCTGCGCAGAGCATGGAAATGCCATGGAGAAGAACCTGCTCTGAAAGAGTCTGTGATGAATACAGTTTCTGATCATATTTTAAACAGCTCAGTGAAAGTTTTATTTCTGGAAGGAAGAGCAGAAGCAAATTAACTGCTTGGAAGTAGGTGAGCAGAGGTGAGCAAGGACTGCTTTCTTCCTGCCACTGTCCACAGCCCCCTGAAAGGAGGTGGCAGCGAGCTGGAGCTTGGTCACTTCTCTTGATTACCAAGTGAGAGGACAAGAGGAAACAGCCTCAAAGGCTTGGAGTACCTCCACAGCTGATGGAATGGCCAGCCACAGAAGCCTCTTGAATTCTGAAGGCACTTCCAGGGTTCATGCCATGTTTAAGTAGCAAAAACAACAACTACCTTTATTTGCTATCAGAGTAATCCACTAAATTGTCACAGAATTGCTTTAGGTTCAGTCAGAGAGACTGTAGTGAAAAGAGCACTGATGGATCAAAATTTCACATTAAAGTGTACTTGGTTGTGTGAGATGGATACAGATGGTGCAGCCCAGCAGGCAGCTGTGTGCTGGGCTGCAGCCAGAGCAGTGTGGGCAGCAGGGCAGGAGAGGGGATTTTGCCCCTTGGCTCTGCTCTGCTGAGACCTCACCTCAGTCCTGCCTCCAGCTCTGGTGTCCCCAGCACAAGAAGGACACAGAGCTGCTGGAGTGAGGCCAGAGGAGGCCACAAAGGTGATCCAAGGGCTGGAGCAGCTCTGCTGGGAGCACAGGCTGAGGCAGCTGGGGGTGTTCAGCCTGCAGAGGAGAAGGCTCCAGGGGCACCTCAGATGCCAGGACCTGAAGGCATCCTGCAGGAAGGCTGCAGAGAGACTTTTGCTGAGGGGGTCTGGAGCCAGGCCAAGGGGGAATGGTTTGAAGCTGAGGCAGAGCAGGGTCAGAGTGGAGCTGAGGCAGAAGTTGTTCGTTGTGAGGGTGGTGAGAGTGTGTCCCAGGCTGGCCAGGGAGGCTGTGGCTGCCTCCTTGCTGGGGTGCTGAAGGCCAGGCTGGCTGAGGCCTTGAGCAGCTGAGTGGAGCTGAGAGGTGTCCCTGGGCATGGTGGGGAGGTTGCAGCAGATGAGCTCTGAGCTCCCTCCCACCCTGAGCCATTCTATGAAATCCTGTAATAAACATTGATGACCTTCTACTCTAATCATCCTTTTCAGATAGCTTGGACAAATATTCCAGTGACTACCAGAGCTGAAATGCTGATACCAGGGAATAAGCACAACATTAATAATCTCTCTGGGGGTTCATGACCCAGTTACTTGGAACTTGGCCCTCACAAGACCCTTCCTTTGACCTGTCTTAGTTTCCATAACAGATGTCATGCAGAGCTGAAGGTCTACATCCAGCCATTTATCCTTCTATTAAAAACGTTGCAGGAGATTTTCTGTCTATTATTAGCCTGCCTTTTAGGGCTATTTCTCCCAGTTCACTTACAACTGCTTGTAACATGATTTTATAACAACAGTGTATTTGATACTGCAAAGTTGCCTGGAGGATTGGAAATGATTCAGTGGAGGCAGATTCCCCAAAGAAAAGAAGCTTTTTTTGTTGTTGTTGTTCAAATAGATTCTAAAGGTCAGATCCTTTCAGAAGGCAGTTTAGCTGTTAGTAGAGATGCTGAGAAGCTTGAAGGGAAAATCTGAGCCTGCCATTCCCAGGTTCTAGTTGTCCTAGAGTTCACTTGGTTGAAGAGGATCATTCATGCTGCCTTCTTCAGGAGGACAGACTGAGGGAGTTGGGGCTGTTCAGTCTGGAGAAGAGAAGGCTCCCAGGTGACCTCATTGTGGCCTTCCAGTATCTGAAGGGGGCCTACAAGAAGGCTGGGGAGGGACTTTTCAGGCTATCAGGGAGTGATAGGACTAGGGGGAATGGGATGAAGCTGGAAGTTGGGGAGATTCAGGCTGGACGTGAGGAGGAAGTTCTTCCCCATGAGGGTGGTGAAGGCCTGGAATGGGTTGTCCAGGGAGGTGGTTGAGGCCCCGTCCCTGGAGGTGTTTAAGCCCAGGCTGGATGAGGCTCTGTCCAGCCTGATCTAGGGTAGAGTGTCCCTGCCCATGGCAGGGGGGGTTGGAACTAGATGATCCTTGTGGTCCCTTCCAACCCTAACTGAAACTATGAAACTATGAAACTCAAGACAGAAACATTCCAGGCTAAGAAGTTTATCTTCTGTAACCTCAAATCTGAGAAGGGCTCCACACATTTTTGCATTCTACATGGAGTCATAGAGTCACTAAGGCTGGAAAGGGTCTCTAAGATCATCCAGTCCAGAAGTCAACCCAACACCACCATGCCCACTGAACCATGTCCCAGAGTGCCATATCTACATGCTCTCTGAACATCTCCAGGGATGGTGACTCCCCCACCTCCCTGGGCAGCCTGGTCTGATGCCTGACCACTCTTGCAGCAAGTAAAGTTTTCCTGCTCTCCAATCCAAACCTTCCCTGGTGCAACTTGAGGCCATTTTTTCTCATTCTCTCGGTAGTTACTTGAGAGAAGAGAGCAGCTGCACCTCCCTGCAGCCTCCTCCCAGGGAGCTGGAGGGAGCAGCCAGGTCTCCCTTCAGCCTTCTCTTCACCAGGAAGGTGCCAGGTAGGGACCATGTAAGCTGCCAGTGTTCAGCCCTGCTGAGAAGGTTTGAACAAGAAGAAAATACTGCTTTTGGGGTGGGTGGAGGGAAAAGTTCCTGTTGCTAGTGAGAAGCCTCTGCTGCAGTGTGTTGTGAGATATGAGGTCATTGGTTTTGCTGGAGTGGTAAGAAATGCAGCAGAGCACTGATCACACATCTGTGATGACTCTCAACCAACACTTTGCCACAGCTGCTGTTGTGTAACTCCATTTTCTCTGGAGAATTTTGAAACAAGGCTGTTCTTGATGATGAAGTAGAGTCCCTCTGGGGAATATAGGCACACTGGCAGAGTCACTGGGATGTTGGGCATGGTTTCTTCTACAAAGCAAGAGTCTAAGGCTGTGCTGGATAGGTTCTTGAGCTGTGCAGTGAGGACAGAGGAAGCCACAAAGTGACCTAAGGGCTGGAGCAGCTCTGCTGGGAGCTCAGGCTGAGGGAGCTGGGGGTGGTCAGACTGCAGAGGACAAGGCTCCAGGGGCGCCTCAGAGCTGCCTGCCAGGACCTGAAGGCATCCTGCAGGAAGGCTGCAGAGAGACTTTGGCTGAGGGGGTCTGGAGCCAGGCCAAGGGGGAATGGTTTGAAGCTGAGGCAGAGCAGGGTCAGAGTGGAGCTGAGGCAGAAGTTGTTCTTTGTGAGGGTGGTGAGAGTGTGTCCCAGGCTGGCCAGGGAGGCTGTGGCTGCCTCCTTGCTGGGGGTGTTGAAGGCCAGGCTGGCTGAGGCCTTGAGCAGCTGAGTGGAGCTGAGAGGTGTCCCTGGGCATGGTGGGGAGCTTGGAGCAGATGAGCTCTGAGCTCCCTTCCAACCTGAGCCACTCTGGCATTCCATGAGCTCACTGGGTTGTGGTTAATAAGTAGTACCTGAAAAGCAATGCAAATAAAGGACTGATAAAAAACCATAGTTCCCTATAACTAGAAGTAAATCTGCTTCAGTGAACCTGAACAGGTTCTTTTGTTTTTAATGCCTGCTACCTAAATGAGTTGCTAATACCTGCTAATTCCATTCTTATCAGCTCAGGGGGGAAAAAAAAAGGAATATAAAAAAAGAGCAAAACCCATCAGAAAAGCACTGCCTGCAGCCAAATAAACTCTCTTATGACACATTGAAATTGGTTACATAAAATCTCAGGCTTGATGGGTATTGAAAAGAAAAGGGAAAACTCCACCACATCCACAAAGGGTTTGGGTTGCTCAGCTGCACTCAGCCAAAGACAGCTCCTGAGGGCCTGGAAGGAATTCTGCAGATTAAGGGCAGAGGATGGTGGAAGTCTTTGATAGTCAACAAAGATGCCATAACTTTGACTACACAGGAGGTGTGTGCCCGTGGGGTTACCTGCAGCTCCTGTCCCTTCAGAGCTTCCCAACTGGGAAGCACAGGGCAGCTCTGCTACAGGAACTGCAACTGGAAAGTGCAGCTTAGTGCTGGGGAGATTGGTATCACAGAACAGCTCAGGGTGGGAGGGAGCTCAGAGCTCATCTGCTCCAAGCTCCCCACCATGCCCAGGGACACCTCTCAGCTCCACTCAGCTGCTCAAGGCCTCAGCCAGCCTGGCCTTCAACACCCCCAGCAAAGGAGGCAGCCACAGCCTCCCTGGCCAGCCTGGGACACACTCTCACCACCCTCACAAGGAACAACTTCTGCCTCAGCTCCACTCTGACCCTGCTCTGCCTCAGCTTCCAACCATTGCCCCTTGGCCTGGCTCCAGACCCCCTCAGCAAAAGTCTCTCTGCAGCCTCCCTGCAGGATGCCTTCAGGCACTGACAGGCAGCTCTGAGGTGCCCCTGGATCCATCTCATCTCCAGGCTGACATGAGTTGGGTGATGGTTGGACTCAATGATCTGCCAGGTTTGTTCCAACCACAACACCATTCCATCATTCTAACACACGAGTATGGTTGGGGCTGGTGACCTTGGAGACCTTTTCCAACCACAACCCTTCTATGAGACTGTGGCTCCCCCAAGCTGGGAGGTGTTGCCACTGAGTCATCTCTCCGTGCAGCATTGTGACCCTGAGCACATGAGGCTCAGGCTGCAGCAGCCTTCCTGACCCCGGGGTGTTTGCCTCCTCGAGGCTTCGATTAGGCTGAGTAATTAAAACAGCCACCTAATTACTTCACGAAGGTGGAAGAGAAACCTTTATCCACAACAGCATCTTCTGCATCTGGTGAAATATTTTCCCTGCCTTCCCAGACAGCCAAGACTTCTAAATCAGCAGCAGAGTCTTCTTGCTCTCCTGTTTCCCCAAGTGTAGCAGGCAGGGAATGCAATTTGCTCTTGGAACGTGCTGAGCAGACCATGGAGCTCTTATCACTTCCCTCCTTTGCTCCTCTTTTTCAGAATGCTTTTGGTTGTTGTTGGTTCATTCTTCTTTACTTCCAGAAAGTCACACAGCCTGAGCATGCACCCCACCTGGAGAGGCAGTTCTGAAGAGGGTTGTGCTGGATTTCTGGGGCCAGCAGCAGGAGAGATTTCAGTTTCATTCTGGACTGTGTTCACTTCCCTCAGCCGCGCTGCTGTGCTGCAAGGCTGGGCAATTGCTTACCAAAAGGACACAGCTGGGAATTGCAGGTGATCCAATGCTATCTGCTGCCTGGGTTCTTTTTCCCTTCTGCTAAAACCAGGCACTAAACCCAGCTCTGGCTCTTTCCACAGGCAGTGCCTGTATTCCCCAGCCACATGCACTCAGCCCTGCTTTGAAGCTGAGGAAGGCAGGGACGGTATTGCCACCTCCCAGTTTTACTTGGCTTTTACACTCTCTGTGCAGATTCCTTTGGCATTTCCACAGCTGGGCAAGCTCAGTTCCTCTCAGACTGAGGTGAAGAACGACTTTGGCCAGGCTTGAGCTGCTTCCTGCAAGCGTGGCTTGGCAGAAGGAAGAGCTGGTAAGCTGCGGCGTGGATGTGCGCACAGCGCAGCTCGAGGCCAGCACGGACACTGAGCCCCCAAGATTACCAGCACTGGAGATACAAACCTCTGCATTACTGGCAGGAACCAGCGCTGCTGAAATGACTTCTCACACCCCTTCACACCACTGCAGAAGACTTCTCTGTAATGGATTCTGTGCTGCTTACTGGCAAGAGCCAAAATATGCGAGGTGGAAAACTTAAGAAAAAATATGTTGGGAAGACATCAGGGCCCTCGTGACTCCTCCACAGGAGCCTGGAGCAGAGCAGGCTAGGGCTTGGAAGAGACTGCTGGAGACTGTCTAATGGTCTCCAGGGGCACAAATCCAATTTGGGTGCAGAGTGGGTTGAGAGCAGCTCTGGAGAGAGCCTTGGAGGTGTTGGTTGCTGAGCAGCTCCCCAGGAGCCAGCAGTGCCCTCCTGCAGCCCAGCAGGCAGCTGTGTGCTGGGCTGCAGCCAGAGCAGTGTGGGCAGCAGGGCAGGAGAGGGGAATTTGCCCATTGGCTCTGCTCTGCTGAGACCTCACCTCCAATCCTGCCTCCAGCTCTGGTGTCCCCAGCACAAGAAGGAGCTGCCGGAGAGAGGCCAGAGGAGGCCACAAAGGTGATCCAAGGGCTGGAGCAGCTCTGCTGAGGCAGCTGGGGGTGTTCAGCCTGCAGAGGAGAAGGCTCCAGGGCCACCTCAGAGCTGCCTGCCAGGACCTGAAGGCATCCTGCAGGAAGGCTGCAGAGAGACTTTGGCTGAGGGGGTCTGGAGCCAGGCCAAAGGGGCAATGGTTTGGAGCTGAGGCAGAGCAGGGTTAGAGCGGAGTTGAGGCAGAAGTTGTTGGTTGTGAGGGTGGTGAGAGTGTGTCCCAGGCTGGCCAGGGAGGCTGTGGCTGCCTCCTTGCTGGGGGTGTTGAAGGCCAGGCTGGCTGAGGCCTTGAGCAGCTGAGCTGAGAGGTGTCCCTGGGCATGGTGGGGAGCTTGGAGCAGATGAGCTCTGAGCTCCCTCCCACCCTGAGCCATTCTAGGAAATCCTGTAATAAACATTGATGACCTTCTACTCTAATCATCGTTTTCAGATAGCTTGGACAAATATTTCAGTGACTACCAGAGCTGAAATGCTGATACCAGGGGAAAAAAAAACCAACATTAATAACCTCTCCTGGGGTTCAAGACCCAGTTACTTGGAACTTGGCCCTCACAAGACCCTTCCTTTGACCTGTCTTAGTTTCCATAACAGATGTCATGCAGAGCTGAAGGTCTACATCCAGCCATTTATCCTTCTATTAACAACGTTGCAGGAGATTTTCTGCCTATGATTAGCCTGCCTTTTAGGGCTCATTTCTCCCCCAGTTCACTTACCAGTGGAGGTTGGAGCAGATGATCTCTGAGGTCCTTTCCAACCTGAGCAATTCTGTGATTGGAAATGATTCTAATCCAGCTGCTGCTGCAGTCATAGCTGTCCAGAGAGACCACAGCTAAGTCTTCTGTAAAGTCACAGTAATCAGAAGTCAAACCAGGCAGCTCTGCTTATGGTCTGCAGTCACTCCAGGACCCATACATTGGAATGGAATGATGTGCTAATGTCTGTGGACATGGGTAGTTCAACAGGGTGTCCAACACTGAGTGCTATTATGTGAGGGCAATTATTGACACAAGCCCTTAGCATCTTCATTAAAACACCTTCTAACAGTCACTGTTGGTCTCCCATTGTTGTGGGTTTCTTCCTTATTCAGCTGCTGGACTACAACCTTGGGAAAGAGCCTTGCAACAGCTTGCTTGTAGTCTTGGCTTTTGCATGTTTAATCCACACTTAAAACATCTTAGCAATCCTGGAACTCATCAGTATAGCTTTTTCTATGAAAGAGAAGTAATTTCCTTCCTCTGCTGGTACAGGAATGGGAGATGAAAAGGAGACTGCACATGTTTCAGACAATCCTGTCTCCATTATCACTCTGCAAATTAGCACATTGTCTTAATGCCATGCAATCAGGAGTGACAGTGCACAGAGTTTGCTGAGAACTAGTGGAGGTTGTAAGAATGTCTTTGGAAGTGTGACCCCAAAAAAACCAGCAGGGGTTAGTGTCAGACAAGGCACTGTCATGAAATAAATGAAGGCTCTTTGCTGTATACCACAGGCAAAGAAGCAAAAATCAGCTGTTAGAGGCTGAATCTCACAGAATGTCATAGAATGGAAGAGACCTCCAGAGATCATCCAGTCCAACCCCCTGCCAGAGCAGAAGCACCCAGGGCAGGGCACACAGGAACACAGCCAGTCTTCAAAGAAGGAGATTCCACAACCCCCCTGGGCAGCCTGTTTCAGGCCTCTGTCAGCCCCACAGGAAAAAAAATCTTCAATCTTCCTCCTGTTTCCATGGCACTTCCTCTGCCTCAGCTTCCACCACTGCCCCTTGTGCTGGCATTGGGCATCCCCCAGCAGAGCCTGGCTCCAGCCTCTGGGCACTCACCCTGCACAGCTTTAGCACCAGCAATGAGGTCACCCTCAGGCTCCTCCTCTCCAAACTCCAGAGCCCTCAGCCCCCTCAGGCTCTCCTCATGGGGAAGATCTTCCACTGCCTGCAGCATCTCTGTGGCCCCTCTGCTCCACCCTGCTGAGACCACAGCTGCAGCTCTGGGTCCAGGTCTGGAGCCTCTGTGCCAGGAAGGCTCTGGAGGGGCTGGAAGGTGTCCAGAGAAGGGCCACGAGGAGGAGCAGAGGGCTGGAGCTGCTCTGCTCTGGAGACAGCCTGAGAGAGTTGGGGTTGTGCAGGCTGGAGAGGAGAAGGCTCCCAGGAGACCTTCTTGTGGCCTTCCAGGATCTGCAGGGGGCTCCAAGAACGCTGGGGAGGGACTTTTGAGGGTGTCAAGGAGTGGATAGGACTGGGGGGGATGGAGCAAAACTAGAAATGGGGAGATTCAGCTTGGCTGTGAGGAAGAAGTTGTTCCCCCTGAGGGTGGTGAGAGCCTGTCCCAGGTTGCCCAGGGAGGTGGTGGCAGCCTCCTGCCTGGAGGTGTTTGCAGCCAGGCTGGCTGTGGCTGTGAGCAAGCTGCTGCAGTGTGAGGTGTCCCTGCCCATGGCAGGGGGCTTGGGACTGGCTGATCCTTGAGGTCCCTTCCAAGCCTGACAGTTCAGTGATTATGTGAAAGGAAAGCTAGGGGCTAGGAATTCTTTCTGCTGATGTGCAGGCTCCTGGGTTCTATCACTCTCCTTCCAGGCAAACTGCTCACTGAGGGCCAGATCCACCCCTGCTGGGATGTGGTGGGACAGAGATGAGAGCAAGGTGGAAAGGCAGGGCAGGATCATCAGGTACAGTTTGCACTCCTGTAACCAAGCTGGGGATTTGGTTTCCAGCAGGATGTAAAGCAAGATCTAATTCTCATCAAGTTCCATGCTGACAAACCCTCCCTGGGAGGCCTTTCCAATTCCCATTCTGTTGAGGCAAGCCAGGACCCACAGAAAGTGTTTTTCACCTGCTCCTTCCAAAGCTTTCATTATGCTTGAAGTTCAGGGATTCTGGGGGGTTTTTGGTGTTTTTTTTTTCAGCTGTATTGTAAATCTTCTTCCCCCATAAGTGGTTGTGTTTTTTTCCTCCCTTGGAACACACAGGTGATGAATATTCACAATCCCTGGTGAAAGCTGTGCCAAAGTCATGCTTCAAACCTACAAAGCCACAGCCAGAGAGCCAGGCAGAGTGTGAGCTGCTTGCCCACCAGCTGCAAACCTCTCCTCCATCTCAGACCTACCCAAACCTTTCTGTTTATTTGCCCTTTGTAAAAAAAGCCTTTCCAGAGTCTCTTCAGTTTGCTGGATAAAACCAAAAGGGAAAGGGCAGGACAGCAACTTGAGTGCTCACTCTGGTATCTGCTTGCTGGTAGGATTGCATGGGTGTGGATATATGGGTAGAAAATGGGCACACATTTCTACTGCCAGCAAATGCTGGGGTTGGGCTTCCTCCTAAAGACTGCTGCCTGTAGGACTTGAGGCTTTCTGCCCTTAAAGACTGCTGCCTGTAGGACCTGGGCTTCCTCCTCCTAAAGACTGCTGCCTGTAGGACCTGAGGCTTCCTCCTCCTAAAGACTGCTGCCTGTAGGACCTGAGGCTTCCTCCTCCTAAAGACTGCTGCCTGTAGGACCTGAGGCTTCCTCCTCCTAAAGACTGCTGCCTGTAGGACCTGAGGCTTCCTCCTCCTAAAGATTGGTGCCTGTAGGACCTGAGGCTTCCTCCTCCTAAAGATTGGTGCCTGTAGGACCTGAGGCATCCTCCTCCTAAAGACTGTGCCTGTAGGACCTGAGGCTTCCTCCTCCTAAAGACTGCTGCCTGTAGGACCTGAGGCTTCCTCCTCCTAAAGACTGCTGCCTGTAGGACCTGAGGCTTCCTCCTCCTAAAGACTGCTGCCTGTAGGACCTGAGGCTTCCTCCTCCTACAGATTGCTGCCTGTAGGACCTGAGGCTTCCTCCTCCTAAAGACTGCTGCCTGTAGGACCTGAGGCTTCCTCCTCCTAAAGACTGCTGCCTGTAGGACCTGAGTGGCAGAAATGCCACAACAGTTACAGTGAAGATATTATAACTATGTGGTTAGGTCTCCACCTAAAGAAAGGTGGTTTAGGTGGTTCAATTTTAAGTTTAGAGTCACAGAATGGTTTGGGTTAAAAGGACCTTTAAGGTCATCTAGTTCAGCCTCCTTGCAGTGAGGAACATCTTTGGTTGCAACCCCAAGCAGAGCTCCAGGCTTGGGGCAGAGTGGCTGGAAAGCAGCCAGGTGGAAAAGGATCTGGGGGTGCTGATGGATGGTTGAACATGAGGCATCAGTGTGGCCAGGTGGCCAAGAAGGCCAGTGGCATCCTGGCCTGGATCAAAACCAGGGTGGCCAGCAGAAGTAGGGAAGTGATGGTGCTTCTGTACTCAGCCATGGTGAGGCCACAGCTTGAGCACTGGGTTCAGTTCTGGGTGACATAGAAAGGACATTGAGGGGCTGGAGCACGTCCAGTTGTGGTGGTTTGAGCCTTAACTGGGATTTAAGAGCTCAGATGGGGGCAAGACTGAGAATCCCTCCCCTGCTTCCCACCCCCCAAAAAAAAGCACAGAAAAGGAAAGAAAGGGGGATAAGGAAAAGAAAAAAATAAAGGAGGAAGCAAATCTGGTAGAGAGGTAAAACTTTGCTTTAAGCTATAGATATATAAAACAATATCAGGGAGGGTTCACAAGGGTAAGGAACAAGGGTAGATAGGGAGAATATATACAAAACCAACAGTCCTTGAAGATGCAGCAGGGAGAAAGACCAGGCCTGACAATGTGGCAGAGAAGCAGGAAGCCAGCAGTGGCTCTTGGTCCTCTCGTCCAAGCGAGGCAGAAGCAAAGGATCCAAATGGTCACTGTACCCTCCCCTTATAGCGTTGCTGGCCAGGGAGGGGGAGTGGAACAGACTAACTTGGTTTCCTGGGGGGAAACCCCTACTCTGGGGACAGCAAGGCTCTCACCACCTCCCCCTGCTGTTTTCAGGATGGGCATAACCATCACACCAGTGAAGAGCAGTGAGGCTGGGGGGGGTTTGGAGGGCAATGAGGCTGGGGAGAGGCCTCGAGCACAAACCTATGAGGAGAGGCTGAGGGAGTTGGGATTGTTTAGCCTGGAGAAGAGGAGGCTCAGGGGAGACCGCATTGCTCTCTACAACTACCTGAAAGGTGGTTGTAGCCAGGTGGGGGTTGGTCTCTTCTGCCAGGCAACCAGCACAAGAACAAGAGGACACAGTCTCAAGCTGTGCCAGGGGAAGTTTAGGCTCAAGATGAGGAGAAAGTTTTTCCCAGAGAGAGTTGTTGGCCATTGGAATGTGCTGCCCAGGGAGGTGTGGAGTCCCCATCCCTGGCAGTGTTCAAGAGGGGATTGGATGTGGCACTTGGTGCCATGGTTTAGTAGTCAGGAGGTCTTGGGTGACAGGTTGGACTTGTTGATCCTTGAGGTCTCTTCCAACCTTATTGATTCCATGATTCTATATAAGAGTGGCTGAGGGAGCTGGTGGTGTTCAGTCTGGAGAAGGCTGAGGTCAGACCTCAGTGCTCTGTACAGCTCCCTGACAGGAGGCTGCAGTGAGGCTGGGGTTGGTCTCTTCTCTCAAGTAACCAGCAAGAGGACAAAAGGAAATGGGTTTGAGTTGTGCCAGAGGAGCTTTAGATTGGACATTAGGAAAACTTCTTTACTGAAGTGGTGGTGAGGGGTTGGAACAGGCTGCCCAGGGAGCTGGTGGAGTCCCCATCCCGGGAGGTGTTCAAGAAGCTGTAGATGTGGTGCTCAGGGCATGGTTTAGTGGCCATGGTAGCTGGGTTATGCTGGAACTCGATGATCTTAAAGGACTTTTCCAGCCTTGGTGACTCTGTGATTCTATGACCTTCAACTAGACTGGGTTGCTCAGAGCCCCATCCAGCCTGACCTGCCGTGGGTCCAGGAAGGAGGCTTCTACCACCTCTCTGGGCAGCCTACAGGTCCTACAATGCTGTGTGCTTGACAGCTGTGGAGCAGCTTCCTCCCCACTCTGATCAGCTCAAACCATTAGCTGTGTGCTACGGATGAACACGCTCCCGGGGCTTCTGCTTTTCACCTGCTTGTCCTCACAAGTTTATGTAACAGACTTCTCCTAATACCTTAAAGGGGGGGAAGGCAAGAGCAGGCAAGAAAGAGATGTGTCCTCCTCTTTCATCTAAATTTACCCAGGAAAATAGTTGCAATGAAATTAGAGATGTGCTGAACTATCCATAGGAGATTCCAATCCATTATTAGCCTACTCACCCTGCTACTTATCTTCAAACACACACACCACCAGCAGAAAGGATTTAGGTTACATTTGAGTAATCCACATCTTGTAGGTAGTGGGGTTTAGTGAAACTGGAGCACTTGTTACTATAATTTAGCTACACAAAAAGCCCAGCATTTAGGGCACTAAGAGGTCTGACTTGCATGCACAAAAGCAAGGAGTCTCGTGGCTCTAGCAGTAGGGGTGGGAGTGTCAGTCTGGATTTTTCAGCCTTAAACCTGAATTTCCTTGGCTTTGTGGATTTGTCAAACACCTAAGAGTGCTTAAATAGAAACTTTCTTCTCGGTGATATGCAAGACTCTACAACACAGCCTTTCAAAGGAGAAAAAAAACCCCAGGAAGAAGCAGTAGAATCAGTGGGGTTGGTGTGGCTGTGCTAAGGAACCCTTGTCTTCTGGGGTGGTAGCAGCGAGGCAGACAGCTGAGTTCCTTCCTAACCACCATGTGAGGAGAAGCTGTGACCTCTCAGGAGGGGTTTTTGCCTCTCTCTGGCTCAGTTTCCTGCATGATCAAATGATGATCAAAGTGAGTCCCCAGGGGCTGCAGCCAGGGGCTGCAGCCTGGCCTAACTTGCACAGGTAATGCGTTAAATGGGGAGGCATCAGGATCTGCTTGCTCAGCACTGTCCTGATGCTGAGCTGTGTAGGAGCTCATGTGGGCCACTGCCACACCAGCAGTAAGATGCAAAAGCCAAGAACTGAGTGGTGGAGAAGCTGCTCTCTACACCTTAGGAGGATGCTGATGGTTGCAAGGGATCTCCAGCCATGTTGTTTGCTGTGGTGGATGCTTTGCTTTGCTTGCTTCTTCCAAAGCCCTCAAGTTTTATATAGTGGACAATAAGAAACAGATACTTAGGGGGTGTTGCTGTTGGGACACTGCCCCTGGAGGTGTTCAAGAGGGGATTGGACGTGGCACTTAAAGCCATGGTTTAGTTACACGTGAGGTGTAGGGTGACTGAAGGAGTTGGGGCTGTTCAGTTTGGAGAAGAGAAGGCTCTGAGGTGACCTCATTGTGGCCTTCCAGGATCTGAAGGGGGCCTACAAGAAGGCTGGGGAGGGACTTCTCAGGCTATCAGGTAGTGATAGGACTAGGGGGAATGGAATGAAGCTGGAGGTGGGGAGATTCAGGCTCGATGTGAGGAGGAAGTTCTTCCCCATGAGGGTGGTGAGGCCCTGGAATGGGTTGTCCAGGGAGGTGGTTGAGGCCCTGTCCCTGGAGGTGTTTAAGCCCAGGCTGGATGAGGCTCTGGCCAGCCTGATCTAGTGTGGGGTGTCCCTGCCCATGGCAGGGGGGTTGGAACTAGATGATCCTTGTGGTCCCTTCCAACCCTGACTGAAACTATGAAACTAGGTTAGACTTGATGATCTCTGAGGTCTTTTCCAACCTTATTGATTCTATGATTCTATGATCATATCTACAAGTCCCCAAAGCCATTCTCATTAATTAGTCAGTACATGATATGTGTAAACTGGTTTCACATACTGGGATAGGAAGTGCTAGGGACCACACAGGGAGTTTGGAGCAGATCATCTCTAAGGTCCCTTCCAACCTAAGCCATTCTAGGATTCCAATATTCCAGGGTTTGAGATGGAATCTTTGTTGCCAGTGGACAGAGAGGACTTCCATACAGAGCATGTGTCAGCAGGGTGTAGCACTTCCAAGTATCTTCAAAGTGGTTAAGTACATCAGCTCTGGGATTCTCCTTCCTGCCCAGTGTCTTGTGGGAGAGGTGGATCACACTTCTGCAGGCTGAATGTTGGACTGGGGGGGAAGCACATCTTGGACTGTACATGTTGCAAATATGTTGTGAAATAGTCCTGTGTGTGGTGTCTGTTACTCTTTTTCCTCTTGGAGCAGCTGTTGGATGTTGGTCTTGGTAGCTGCATCACCCAAATGCAAGTAAAAATGTGGCCAGCTTTGGCCTCTTCTGAGGTTTTCTGCTTCAGCCTAATTTTTGAAATGAGAACTTTGCAGGTCTGTTTGGTGGGTTGAGAGCAACTCTGAAGACAGAGCCTTGGGGTGTTGGTTGCTGAGCAGCACCCCAGGAGCCAGCAGTGTCCTCATGCAGCCCTGCAGGCAGCTGTGTGCTGGGCTGCAGCCAGAGCAGTGTGGGCAGCAGGGCAGGAGAGGGGATTCTGCCCCTGGACTCTGCTCTGCTGAGACCTCACCTCCAATCCTGCCTCCAGTTCTGGTGTCCCCAGCAGAAGGAGGGTACAAAGCTGCTGGAGTGAGTCCAGAGGAGGCCACAATGATCCAATAGCTGAAGGGATCCTGCAGGAAGGCTGCAGAGAGACTTTTGCTGAGGGGGTCTGGAGCCAGGCCAAGGGAGAATGGTTTGAAGCTGAGGCAGAGCAGGGTTAGAGTGGAGCTGAGGCAGAAGTTGTTCCTTGTGAGGGTGATGAGAGTGTGTCCCAGGCTGGCCAGGGAGGCTGTGGCTGCCTCCTTGCTGGGGGAGTTCAAGGCCAGAGAGCTGAGTCTAGTTGAGAGGTGTCCCTGCTCATGGTGGGGAGGTTGGAGTAGATCTCTGAGGTCCCTTCCCACCTGAGCCATTCCAGGCTTAACTGAAATGAGGCTGTATGAGTAAGATGATAACATGGCCCTGTGTGTCTGATTTGAATCGATCCAAACTAATAACTGTGATGGAAAATGTCACCAGAAAATTGCTCATCAGGGATGCAAAAATTCCTTCTCTACTTAACCCACGGCCTCTGTTTTCCCTGTCACCCAAACCATTATCAGTACAATTCCCTTTCTTGCTGGTGCTTTGTGGAAGGAAGTGGCACCACTATGTGCAACACAAATGCCTTATGAAATGCTCTCCAATCCCACTCTGGGGTGTGTGAGAAGGGTTTCATTCTGGCAGTCTCCACAAGTGCTGGGCAGCAGCCTGCTTGTGCAGATACAGCTTCCAGTGCGTGCAGGCTCATCTGTTGGCGTCCTCCTGCCAGTGTGCTGGCAGCTGCTCAGGCAGTGATTAGCAGAGGTTATTGTAGGGGTCTCCCATTTAATAAAGCTGCAAATCAGAATGCAGTGGTGCAGCTGTCAAGCAGGGAGCTGTGCTCCTGATGGCAGGTTCCTTAGGTGAAGCTCTCCCGGGCACTGCTTTCTGCGCTGTCCCACGCCTGCTTGCTGAGCCAGGCTGCAAAGACAAAGTTCACTCGGAGGTGGTGGCAGAAGTGACTCTAATTTGCATTGGAAGACCTCCAGCTAGGTCTGCATTCAGAAGAATTTGCCATTCAAAGGGCTGTGCTACCTATACAATGTCAGTCCTGAGCTCCCTCAAAATGCCTACCTCTGCAAGGCAGTACTGGGAGCAGTACTGAGGGCAGAGAGACAACAAGAGCTATGGCAGAGAGGAAGGGGCATGAGCAAGGGGTTCAGTACATCTCCACCTGGATAAGCAAGCCCTGACAGTGGGTAGCTCTGGGAGGATATGAGGGAGGCATTGGCTTGGGAAACACAAACTTTGCTCTTTCATTCTTTATTTTCCCTCCCTCTCTCCCTTCCTTCATTTTATTATCATTTATTTCATTTTTCCCTTTTCCTATTCCCCTTCCTTCTCCCTTTCCATGTTCCCTGTCCCTTTGCCTATACCCTCTCCCTTTCCCTTTTCCTCTATGTTTTCCTCTTCCTCTCCATTTTCTTTATCTTCTCCTTTTTCCTCCCCCACTCCCTCTACCACTCCTCCTTCTCCTCCTCTGCTTTTGCCCCTCCCTCTCCCTTTTGCCCTTCCCTTTCCTTTTCACCCCTCCCTCCTCCATTCCCCCCCATTCCTTTCCTTTTCCCTCTCCCCCTTCCTTTTCTTTTCCCCTCTCCCCCTTCCTTTTCCTTCCCAGTTCCTGTCCCTCAGAAGAGCTGAGTGCTGAGCCATTGCTGCGTGCTCTGAGAGCCCTGCATGTTTCTTGGCAGCTCTCCTTTTTGCATGGAGGAGTGGCTGGGTTGAAAACCCAGAGAATGCCAGCAGTGTCCCAGGATTGGCAGGTGTGAGGACAAACTGTCTTAGAGGTCCTTCCTTTGGATGACTTACCTCTTATTCCTTCAGGTCAGGATCTTCTTGCTTGCCCGAGAGTCAAGATGATGACAGTGATGATGATGATGATGAACTCTCCACTTTGGGCTGAGTTAAACCTCTATTTCTGGATAGAAATTGTTGCACCTAATGAATCACAGAATCACTGTGGTTGGAAAAAAACCTTCAAGATGAAGGCCAACCTCTAACTCAACCAGGGCTGTCACTACTACACCATGTGCTTGGTATAGTGCCTTGGGGCAGGTGGAAACTTGTGTCCACGCCCTGTGACACAGGCTGCTGGTGACATTCCTCCCATGGCCCTTCGCCCCTGTTGCTTGCTGCATATCTGGGTGTGAAAGAACTGCCTCAGTGGATTCTAATTTGAAATCATTACTCTCAATTTTCCAACAGGAAGCAGCCAGCCAGTATCACAGCCATCAGCCTTTGCAGCAATCCTCCAAACCTTTCCACACCAGACCAAGAGTTTCATAAGTAATTAATTGCTGAAATGATGCATTGCTATCTGCAAGAGCCATTTATAGACATTGCCACAAAGTCAGCTCAGAAGAATGAAGGTGAGCTGCTGGATGCTTCTAAATGGGCCCATTCAGAAAGTAATAATAAGAAACTCGTGAGAGAGATTATTTGTAGGAGGTCCAAGCAATGGTGAAAAGGCCAAGGTGTCACTTTTTAAAGTTAGCTTTTGTACCTCCTGTTTGCAAACTTTCTGCAGCTGAACTAACTGTAAATGTATCCTGGATTCAGCTGTGGAACCCTCAGTGCAAGGAGAATATTGAGAGGCTGGAGCCTGTCCAGAGAGGGTGAATGAGGCTGGGCAAGGGTCTGGAGAACAGGGCTGGCGAGGAGCAGCTGAGGAAGCTGGGGGTGTTCAGCCTGGAGGAAAGGAGGCTGGAGGGAGGCCCTTCTGGCTCTCTACAACTCCCTGAGAGGAGGCTGGAGCCAGGTGAGTTTTTGTCTCTTCTCTCAAGTAACAAGTGAGGGAATGGCCTCAAGTTGTGCCAGGGGAGCTCTAGGTTGGCTATGAGGAAAAATTTCCTTGCTGCAAGAGTGGTCAGGGGTTAGCACAGGCTGCCCAGGGAGGTGGTGGGGTCTCCATCCCTGGAGGTGTTGGAGAAACCTGTGGCCATGGCACTTGGGGCCATGGTCTAGTGGCCATGGTAGGGTTGGGTTGAAGGTTGGACTCAATGATCTTAGAGAACTTTTCCAAGCTTAATGACTCTGCCAAGCCACAGGGGAGCATTTCTGCTGCCTGCAGAACTCACAGAGTTCATCTGGCACTGTGGCTTTCCTAGGTCATTTCCATGGAGTCCAAGGGACAACACCTGAGCAGCTTCTTGAAAGTAACTGATCCAAAGCAGGCCAGCAGTAAAGCGTGGCTGGGTAATGGTACCCTGCAGCCGTCACCTTTGCCTGAGGACACACAGCACGGAGTGAGCCCTTCGGGATGTGCTGCGGTTGGCTATGCCAAGGAACTTGGACAAAGACAGCAGTGTTACAAACCAGTTAAAAGTCCCAAGTTGGGCTATTTTTAGAGAGAAATGGCCCCTTGCCCATTTTTGGGAAGGACAGGAACAGAACTTTTCCCACCGTGTTTGCATTGGCGGGAGACAGCTCAAGCCCACTACGAGATGCAGGACAACATCTGCTGCCCTGGAACATCCTGTCTGGCTTCCAGCAGCTGGCAAGAGGTAGATGAATGTCACCACCCTGCACTGCCATCTGCAGTGCTCTGGCTTGTAGATGTTCAGCCACGTGAAGAGCTGAGGAAGTCTGAAGTGAGTGCTTGCAGGTTCAGAAGCAGGCAGAGGGTTGCTATTTGTTTTGCCTGGAGTTTAACCCGAAGAAACAAACCACATTACTCTTCCTCTGTAGCTGGAGCCCGGGAAAGCTGTGCCTTTGCAAGAAATCCACCAGCTCATAAATCTTCCTTGACCTTGACTGGAAAATTGTAATAGCTTTGAAATACATTTTTATTGCTTTAGGATCACCGAAGGTGTGAGCTTTCCTCTCGCCGCCCAGCCCTTCCTCCCTGAGATATGGTAGCAGCTTACACCTTTGGTTACTAAGCAGGAGGGGTTTGATTTGTTCCAGTTGGCCAAGAAATAATGGGAAGCAGCCCTGGATAATTACAAATTGGTCATTAAGAGGTAGCACAGCTCTAAGTGCCCTCAATTAGGCTTATCAGCACTGACTAACCACCAGCCCGGGCTTGCAGGGTAGGTGGAGATTTGGAAACCAAAGCCAAAAGACTGAAAAATCAACTGTCCAGAAGGCTTTGCAGTGTGTTCATGTGCAAAGGGAATGCTAAGGAGCTCTTATGGTAGCTGCTTTATAACCAAGGGCAATATTATCTACCAGACCTATTAGGTACCTGTGGGTGTAAATTGCTGCGGTCTTTAAGGCCACAGGTAGATGGGGAAAGCTCATGAAAAGCAAGGTACTGCCTTCATCTAATTAAGCAACCAATATCCATCTCTTCCCTTTGGTTTCTCTCCTCTTAATCTGGCTTTAAAATGAAGAAATTTGAAAGCTCTTGATGGCATTTTTATACTTTTCCTCATGTCTCTAACTATATTTATCTGATCTCCTGGTAAATCCTTTAGGGCTGAATTTAGTGAATCCATTATCTGCTCTACACCACCAGAATGCAATTCAATAATTCAATACCATTCAGGAAAAGAAAAACCACAACCCCCCCCACCCAATGCCTATTTTTAGACATTCAGATCCTCATTCAGCTTTTTCTCTACAGCAAGTGCCAGGGACTGCAGCTGGGGATCACTCTTCATATATTTCCCTTTCCCTATCAATGTTTTATTAGCTCTTTTGGGGTTGGATTTTAATTGAACTGAATTAATTCTTGCCAACATACTGTGAGGAAGGTGATAAAAATGACACCCAGAGTTTTACAAATGGTACTGCTCAAAGTGCCATTTCTAATGGATATCAGAGAATCCTACAATAGCTCAGGCTGGAAGGGAGCTCAGAGCTCATCTGCTCCAAGCTCCCCACCGTGCCCAGGGACACCTCTCAGCTCCACTCAGCTGCTCAAGGCCTCAGCCAGCCTGGCCTTCAACACCCCCAGCAAGGAGGCAGCCACAGCCTCCCTGGCCAGCCTGGGACACACTCTCACCACCCTCCCAAGGAACTTCTTCCTCAGCTCCACTCTGACCCTGTTCTGCCTCAGCTTCAAACCATTCCCCCTTGTCCTGGCTCCAGACCCCCTCAGCAAAAGTCTCTCTGCAGCCTTCCTGCAGGATGCCTTCAGGTCCTGGCAGGCAGCTCTGAGGTGCCCCTGGAGCCTTCTCCTCTGCAGGCTGAACACCCCCAGCTGCCTCAGCCTGTGCTCCCAGCAGAGCTGCTCCAGCCCTTGGATCATCTTTGTGGATCAGGAGTGGGTGCTGCTCCATGTAAGACCCTTTGCATTCCAGGGCCCAAAAGGGAAAAACAAATGAGGTGTCATGAAGATGGGGACAGCCACCCATCCACCCACACCCCACCCATCCACCCATCCATCCATCATCCATCCATCCATCCATCCATCCATCCATCCATCCATCCATCCATCCATCCATCCACCTTACAAAGTTGCGTTGAATTTGGCAACCTGCATCTGCAAGTAAAGTTTGCTTTAGTGTCCTTTTCTCTGTTTCCATTTGCCTGCAGTAGTAGTGCTGTGTCCAGTGGGGGGGACACCCTTGGCCATGGGAGGAGCCTTGTTTCCTGGTCCCTGGAGTGCTGTGATTCCCTCCTCCCTGCGCTACGCAGCCTTGCCGAACAGCAGTGGCCATGGAGAGGCGAGCAGCCCACAGCTGCTCCAGGCTCAGCCACGTCATTTAGAGTGACAGAGAAAGATTTTCATTGCTGTTCCCCTCTGCCAACAGTAACAGCTTCACACAGCCTTTTGTCCATTAGCTGGATCTCCACAGTCACCTTCCACCAGGCATGTGCTGCTTGGCTCTTCCTCCCCAGTGGAAAACCAGCTCCCCTCTTGTCAGTTCCCAATGCATGGTTGCACTGCTGCAGGTGCAGGTGGAGTTGTGTAAACCACAGAATCATCAAGCTTGGAAAAGATCTCTGAGAGCATCAGGTTGAACCATCACCACCCAACCCCACCATGGCCACTAAACCCTGCCCCACAGTGCCACATCTGCATGAGGTTTGAACACCTCCAGGGATGGGGACTCCACCACCTCCCTGGACAGCCCGTTGTTTAGCCTGGAGAAGAGGAGGCTCAGGGGAGGCCTTCTTGCTCTCTCCAACTCCCTGAAGGGAGGTTGTAGCCAAGTGAGGGTTGGTCTCTTCTCCCAGGCAAGTAGCAGGTGGCAGGTTGAAAGGCTGATGCTCCCACCACGAGCAAAAGAAAAACTCAGGCACAGGGACTGCAAAAGTGGTGGGAAGTTTAAATGGAAAACCAGTGAAAGTTTTACAGAGAACCACAAGCACAGTGACAAAAGAGGGAGATCCCAAAGCATACCCAAAAAGCATCCCACCCCCACCTGAGGGTACACCCAAGCCCCCCAGGGCTCTTTCATCCCATCCCCTGCTTTGGGCCAAGCCAGGCCCAAGAGAGGCTGTGAGGTGGCTCACCCCACTACCAGGTAGCAGTGAGGGAAGAAAGAGAGAGTACATGGCCCCTTGCTGATGTCTTATAGGGGAGCAGGGCATTATGAGAAGAAATACCCAGCTTCCTGGGCCCACCCATTAGGCTGGACCCTTTTAGGACATCACAGGTGTGGCTTGAGTAGTGCCATCGGGGGGGGGGGGGGGGGAGGGGGGAATCCATCCGGAACCATCACATAGCACCAGAACAAGAGGACACAGTCTCAAGCTGTGCCAGGGGAAGTTTAGGCTGAAGGTGAGGAGAAAGTTCTTCCCAGAAAGAGTAATTGGCCACTGGAATGTGCTGCCCAGGGAGGTGGTGGAGTCCCCATCCCTGGAGGTGTTCAGAAAAGGCTTGGATGTGGCACTTGGAGCCATGGTTGAGTTGTCAGGAGGTGTTGGGTGACAGGTTGGACTTGATGATCTCTGAGGTCTTTTCCAACCTTACTGATTCTATGATTCTATGATTCTGATGCTTGAAGTGGCCAAAAGAGACTGCAAAAGTCTCCTTGGGGATGGGGACACCACGGGGTTACACCCCACCTTGGCCAGACACTGAATGTCCATTTCAGGAGCTCAGGAGAGCTCAATTCATGGCAGTTGTAAAGGAAGTTGTGCCTCAGCTGGTGGCAATGATTGGCACCCTGAGTGCACACTGAACCCCATCCCCTGGGGCTGTTCTCCACCACAGGCACTTTGTGTGCTCTGTAGCCTCACACCCTAGAGCCACCAATGGCCAGATCCACTTTCCTGCCTCTTCCCTTCCTGGGCCCTGTTCCTCCTCTCGAGCACTGGCTGCTCTGTGCAGAAGGGATGTCTCAGGTGAGTTTTGGGGCTGGAAGGCTGCAGAAGGACCTTGCTGAGCACATGGCCATAATTTTAGCTGAATTTATGAGTCACTTCGCCAGCTTTTAAAAGGATCATTTGGATCAATCCCTGCTCCAGCTTTCCACGTGATCCCAGAGTTAGGGAGATGTTTCATGAGGCAGTTAAAATCAGAAGCAGGGCCTGCAGAGTCACACAACACCACAGAGAGAACCAGCAAAACGTTCTTTCCTTCCTTTTGAAGGTCTAGTGAGCAAACTTCTTTGCTGGCTCATCAGACACCACGAGTTGAGCATGGGAGCACTTTTTAAGAGGGACTTTAACAGAAGGAACAGCAGCTTTCCCCAGTGTCATTAGGAGATGACATTTAGAGAAGAGTCAAAGAGTCATTAAAGTTTGATGCATGCTTCCAGATCTTCTGTAACGTGAGCCTTCACCCTCCCAGCCAGGCTGCGTGCAGGCTCCCAGGCTGGCAGGCGGATCCCCGGCTCCTCAGAGCGTTATCAATTCACCATCACACAATGTCAGGAATTCAAGGATCAGCTTGCCACCGAGCATGATTTGGAGGGAAACATTTCAGCTTCCTGCCTGGGCATTGTTCTGTGTCCACCAGTCTGCAGCAGGCACTCTGCATGCTGCTGGAGTAGAAAGCAATTAGAGAAGCGACTGCTGCTAAGAGCTCTTGTAGCTGAAGCTGGAGGTTGCAGGTAGCAGGCATGCTGAGGACTGTTTATTTGAGAAGAGGCTTACAAAGGGGAATGATGTTCATACATTTACTTTGGTGCCAATTTTATGGAGAGCTCTGAAAGTAGGGTTTGGGTTTTTTTTCCCCCCCTGTCCCTGGCAATATGGTCTGTAAGGAAACCAAACCCTGCAAACAGAAGAGGCTTCCAGAAAGATCAAAGAGTGGTTTCTGTGACTGGAGGTAGGTTCATGGTTTGGGTTGGAAGGGACTTTAAAGATGATGCAGTGCCAACCCCCCCTGCCATGGGACACCTCCCACTAGACCAAGTTGCTCAACTAGGGCTGAGATCCAGCTGGCTGAGGAGGGAACTTGTGCTGTCCCTTTGTTTCCAAGAGAAGAGCTGATTAAGACATCAGCTTCTTTGGCTTCCATCTTCATTCATTACATTGTCAGCCTCTGTTACCCCCTGAGAGCTCTTTGTAGTGCATCTTCACTACCGAGAGAGATTCCTGGAGCCAGCAAGATATTTCAGGGTTAGCTTCCCTTTAAAGTTGCATTAATTTCAGGGGCTTGTGAGGCTGAGTCAGATAACACCTCTGGTGTCAACTGTTGTCATGCATCACACAGGATTATTTTGTCAGAGCCCAGGGGCCAGTCCTTTGTCTTCATGTTCCACCTGTGCTCATGTTGTCGTGCACAAAGCATAACTCAGCAACTTTCAAGTGACTTTGGCTTTCCTCTGAGCAGCTTACACTGACCTGGGCTCTGGGAGGGAAGAGGAGAGGGTTCATGATGGAAGCTTGCCTTCTTCTCCAGGCTGGCCTGGACCCATTCTTCTCACAGGTAAATACCATGAATCACCCCACCCCACCTTGCCCTAAGTTAACCTCGATGTGTACTCCTGGTGCACTCAGTGATTTCTTTCCAAGAGGGGTTTGCACAGATCAAAAAGTGATTTCTGGCATGATGATCAAATACTGAGTTCCTGGGTCTCATTGAACTGCACTTGAACTGAAGGAGAGTTTCCTTTGGCTTCCATGCAGCTGATCTCACCCCTTCCAAGGTGAGACCATAGCAGATGCATATAAGGTCTAATGAGCTGAACCTGGATGTGTGGAAAGCTGCAAATGTTGATTTGGCTGATTGAAGACCCTTTGGTTTGTAAGCACCTTTATTGCAAGCAACACAAGCCAGCTCCAAGCCCACGCTCTGGAAATGAAAGGTCCTAATTTGTCTTATCTGCCCCCTAAGATGTTTGAATCTGAAGCTGTTTGAGGAAGGAGGCTCCCTGGAGACCTTTTCCTGGTAGAGCTTTTCAAAATCCTACTACAGCTTGCTCAAAGTCACAGCATCCTTGAGCTTCTGTTATTGTTGTTATTGTTACTGTTGTTAGGGTTTGCAAGCCACTGGGCTCCCAAGTGCTGCCTGCTGCTGCTGAGCTTGCACCAGACTTGAAGGAATTTTATAGACAGCTGGTCTGTGCATGCCCTGAAGGGGCAGGGGAGGGAGAGGAAGGTGGTTTTTACACTGATACGTGGCATTACTACACAGAACAAAACCATGGAGGTGGAGGAGTCCTCCCATCACACATAACTGATGCACAAGCAGCCTACAAGACCTCCAATGCACAACAGGAGAAGGTGGGGACAGCTGCTCAGAGTAGGGCTGTCCTTCATGGCACAGCTGACAGTTTGCTAGTGTTTGAATCAGCTGTTGCTTTGGGTCAGAACCAGACTGGAGACTACAGAGTCTAAGTAACATGGCCAGGAAGGCCACAAAAATCAAGTGGCCCAGCTCAGCCTTTGTCCCACAGCAGAGCCACACTCGCAGCATTTCTTGCTAAATGTACTGAAATAAGGAAGACTGGAAAGGGGATCAAATAGAAGATGGAGACCAGAAGAGGGGCCAAAGGAGGAAGTATTTTAGCCACAGGGTTTTGGGGGAGGGAAAGGAAAGACCTTTATGTCTGCAAATGTCCTTTGGATGTGAAGAAGCTGCAGTGCCTGCAGCCTGGGCTGTGCAGCAGGAGGTGTCACTGATGCTGCTGATGCAATGATTCCATGCAGGTGAGTTCCCAAGGGCAGGCAGCTTAATACATCTGAATTCTTCCTCTCTGCCTGGAGCAGCCTGTCCCTAATTTCTGCCAGGAGTTTTGCCTAAGGCTGAGCCTGCCTTGGGGAGGATGCTGCAGCCTGGGACCCTTTCCCTCCGTTTGCTCTTGGAAGAGTGTGGAAAAAGTTTCACAGCTGGGATAATCCAAGAAGAGTTTATGTGAGGAATAAAACAAAAACCCCAAAATAGTAACCTAATGCAATATTAAAATAATTCAGTTAAATATTTAAGGCTGCAGAGGGATTTTCTGCCTGGCATGTCTCATAGTGTGGCTAAGATACACACGTGTTACTTGAGAACGAGAGGCTGTGGTGCTAACAAGAGGTCATCGTGGGCCCTGTGGACACTCACAGAATACTTTGGGTTGGAAGGGACCTTAAAGATCACCTGGTGGGCCTCCACCCCCCCCAGTTAGCCTATCTTGAAGTGGGTGTGAGGGTGAGTCATTGCCAGCACCTGCTGGAGAGCCCTGACAAGGTCCTGCAAAGCCCAGGCTGAAAGGTTGTGAAGCTGAAGGGCTAAGGGCAGAGACCAGCACTGCTTGGGAAGAAGAGTTCAAAAACGTTGCAAAAGAAGGCAGAGGAGAAGCAGGAGCCACAGGCAGGAGAAAAGATGTCTAAATCAAGTTGTGTTTGCTTGGATTTCTGCTGAGAAGTTTATTGCTTGATGGGGGAATTGAGGAGCATATGCTGGGTGGAAAGCACGCGGGGCAGGACTGCAGGGAGTGGAAGGAAGCAGAACGAGCACAGCTGTTACATTCTAGCCTGTTTAAAAGAAAGGAAGCTCCAATAACATTGCAGTGGGTGGCACCAACTAATTTCATCCCAGAAAATGACTAACAGGCTGAGCACAGTGAATAGAATAGAATAGAGTAGAATAGAATAGAATAGAATAGACCAGGTTGGAAAAGACCTTTGAGATCATCAAGCCCCACCTATCACCCAGCACCATCTAATCAACTAAACCATGGCACCAAGGGCCTCATCCAGGCTTTTTTTGAACACCTCCAGGGATGGTGACTCCACCACCTCCCTGGGCAGCACATCCCAGTGGCCAATTTCTCTTTCTGGGAAGAACTTTCTCCTCACCTCCAGCCTAAACCTCCCCTGGTGCAGCTTGAGACTGTGTCCTCTTGTTCTGGTGCTGCTTGCCTGGGAGAAGAGACCAACCCCCTCCTGGCTACAACCTCCCTTCAGGTAGTTGTAGAGAGCAAGAAGGTCCCCCTGAGCCTCCTCTTCTCCAGGCTAAGCAACCCCAGCTCCCTCAGCCTCTGCAAGTTATGCACCATGAAGCTGCTGGAACAGGTTGCCCTGGGAGGTGGTTGAGGCTCCATCTCTGGAGATATTCAATGTCAGGCTCACCAATACTCTGAGCAACCTGATCCAGTTGAGGATGTCCCTGCTGACTGCAGGGGGTTGGATTGGAGGAGCTTTGGAGGTCCCTTACAACCATCCTGTTGTTCTGTGGTTGGTGTTCTAAAAACAAGGCATCAGCCAGTGCCTTCAGGGAGGGTTGCAAGATGATTTCTTTGGGCCTTTTTGAGCAGTGCAAGATGGACATTTGGCCCTTTGCAATAGGTCTGTCAGCTTTTGCTTCTGATTAAAAAATACAACTTTAATAAGAAAAAGAAACAAATAAACAAACAAACATGGCACCAAGCACCCCATCAAGTCTTCTCCAGAACACCCCATGCAGAGCTACAGGCTGGGGTCGGAGTGGCTGGAGAGCTGCCAAACAGAGAGGGACCTGGTGGTGCTGATCGACAGCCACCTGAACATGAGCCAGCAGTGTGCCCAGGGGGCCAAGAAGGCCAAGGGCATCCTGGCCTGCATTAGGAATAGTGTGGCCAGCAGGAGCAGAGAGGTCATTGTGCCCCTGGACTCTGCTTTGGTTAGGCCACACCTTGAGTTCTGTGTCCAGTTCTGGGCCCCTCAGTTTAGGAAGGACATTGAGACACTTGAAGGTGTCCAGAGAAGGGCAACAAGGCTGGGGAGAGGCTTGAGCACAGCCCTGTGAGGAGAAGCTGAGGGAGCTGGGGGTTGCTTAGCCTGGAGAAGAGGAGGCTCAGGGGAGACCTCATTGCTCTCTACAACTACCTGAAGGGAGGTTGTAGCCAGGCAGAGGTTGGTCTCTTTTCCCAGGCAGGCAACACCAGAACACAGTCTCAGGCTGCACCAGGGGAGGTTTAGACTGGATGTTAGGAGGAAGTTCTATACAGAGAGAGTGATTGCCCATTGGAATGGGCTGCCCGGGGAGGTAGTGGAGTCACCTTCATTGGAGGTATTCAGGAGGAGACTTGATGGGGTACTGGGTGCCATGGTCTAGTTGTTTAGGTGGGTTGGATTGGTTGATGGGTTGGACACAATGATCTTGAAGGTCTCTTCCAACCTGGTGTATTGTATTGTATTGTATTGTATTGTATTGTATTGTATTGTATCCCCTGCTGCTGCCTAGGTAGAATGACTTGAGCTGCCTCCCTTGGGCCTGCCCAGGCCCAAGGCTGGGTTGGGGAGGGAAGAAAGAGCCCTGGGGGGGCATGGTTGGGTGTACCCCCAGGTGGGGATGGGACGTTCTTGGGTATGTTCTGGGCTCTCTTCGTTTGTCACGGTGCTTGTGGTTCTCTGTACATCTTCCACTGCTGTTCTTTTTTTTGTGTTTTTGTTGTTTTTTCCCATTTAAACTTTCCACCATCTTTTGCAATCCCTCTGTCTGAGTCGTTGTCTTGGCCCGTGGTGGGAGAATTGGCCTCCCAAGCCACGGCACAAAGCTGCTGCGGTTTTGAGTCTCCAAGCTCACATCTTGCAAGCAGCTGAACGGCAAAAGAGGGCTCATACAGCAGGCATGGCGAGCTGGAGGTTGTGGAGGCTTCCCAATAAATAAATCCACAAATGTGGGGAATGTCAGGGAGAACAAAGGATTATTTATTGTGACACTTGGGGCATTAGGAGAGCTAAGAGCTGAAAAACAGGAGAAGAAAAATGTGAGCTTTGTAGCAGGGAGGGGGAAAACCCAAAAGCTTTGACAGGGAAATTGATTAGGGCTGTGGAACAGTTTTCTGAAGAGAGTGAGGTTGACCTTCTGGTTTGGGAAGCTGCAAACTCTACTGAGTAAAATCCTGGAGAAAAGCACAGCAGGGAATGAGCTTTCACAGCCAGAAATAGAGTAGAGATGATCTATATGGTTAGGCTTCTTCAGAGTTGTTGTTGAGCTTGGGGTTTATTTCTGAAGCTCAGAAGGGGAAAGAGTTTGGAGTTCATAAATGAGGACTTTTCCAAGCCCTGTCCTCACTGTGATGCACATGGGGAAGAGCAAACAGACCCTGCAGGGTGGTATAGGGCAGGGAGAAATTGAATGAAATTCACCAAGGGCAAGGGGAGAGGCTGGCACCTGGGAAAGAACAACCTCATGGAGCAGGACAGGTTGGGGACTGACCTGCTGGAGAGCAGGGAAGGGAAAAGCGACCTGGAGGTCCTGGTAGCTGGGAGGTTGACCATGAGCCAGCAATGTGCTCTGGTGGCTAAGAAGGCCAAGGGCATCCTGGGCTGGATTAGAAGGGCTGTGGTGAGTAGGTCGAGAGAGGTTCTCCTGCCCCTCTGCTCTGCCGCGGTGAGACCACAGTTCAAGAAGGACCTCAGGGAATTGCTTGAAAAAGTCCAGCACAGAGCCACAGAGCTGCTGCAGGCAGTGGAAGATCTTCCTCATGAGGAGAGCCTGAGGGAGCTGAGGGCTCTGGAGCTTGGAGAGGAGGAGCCTGAGGGTGACCTCATTGCTGTTGCTAAAGCTGTGCAGGGTGAGTGCCCAGAGGCTGGAGCCAGGCTCTGCTGGGGGATGCCCAATGCCAGCACAAGGGGCAGTGGTGGAAGCTGAGGCAGAGGAAGTGCCATGGAAACAGGAGGAAGAATATTTTCCCTGTGGGGCTGACAGAGGCCTGGAGCAGGCTGCCCAGGGGAGTTGTGAAGTCTTCTTGTGTGGAGATGTTCAAACCCACCTGGCTGTGTTCCTGTGTGCTGTGCCCTGGGTGATGCTGCTCTGGCATGGAGGTTGGACTGGATGATCTCTGTTGGTCCCTTCCAACCCCTAACTTTCTGTGATTCTGTGTTTCATGCAGTGATGGTAGAACTTTGTGCTGTTCTGATCTTCCTCCACCAGTATAGATCAGGAAGCATTGGCTCCTTGCTTTGGGAGCTTTCAGGTCTTGTACAGCACTGTCAGCTGTCAGCTCAGGCTGAGGGCCAGCAGACTGAGTGAGGTTTGTGTCTGTAATGCTGATGGAGGTGTGGATGTCATGTTGTGGACAATCTGCCAGGATCAGTGGAGCACTTCTAAGTGTGTGATGCCTTCAGCTTCAGATCTCAATGGTGTTCCATGGCACTTTGTCAGTGAAGCTCATCTGCTCCTCTACTTGATGTCTTCTTTATTCCTCTGTTATCGTAGAACTCTAAACAGTGGCTCAGTGACACACAACCAAGCGAGTCAGGACATACGATGCCTACACAGTGTATCCTTGGAAAACACTGTCTCCTCTCTTCACTGGTGTTCATCACAGAATCCCAGCATGATGGGGTTGGAAGAGACCTCTGAGAATCGTCCAGTCCAGCCCCCTGCTCCAGCAGGGCACCCACAGCAGCTTGCCCAGGAGCACAATGCCCAGTGGGATTTGGAAGCTCTCCACACAAGGAGACTCCACAACCTCTCTGGGCAGCCTGCTCCAGGCCTCCAGCACCCTCACACCAAACAACTTTCTCCTCCTCTTCACATGGCACCTCCTGGGTTCCAGTTTTTGCCCCTTGCCCTAAGGTTGAGCACCACTGCTCAGAGCCTGGCCCCCGCCTCTTGCCCCCCACAGCTCCTTTAGGTCTTGCTGAGCATTGCTCAGCTCCCCTCTGGGGCTGCTCTTCTGCAGGCTCTCAGCCCCAGGGCTCTCAGCCTTTGCTCCTCACAGAGCTGCTCCAGGCCCCTCAGCAGCTTTGGAGCCTCCATTGGACTCTCTCCTGTAGTTCCCTGTCCCTCTGGAGCTGGGGAGCCCAGCACTGCACGAGTTTCCATGATCATTTGTACCACAACACAGATCTGGGGACTTCAAAGGACATCTGATCAATGATAGGAAGTTTAGTACTCCTGAACTACACATAATATATAAATCCTAGGTAAAGCATCATGATAAAGACTTTCTCAAAAGCATAGAATCATTTTGTACTTCAACCACAGAGTTGTAGAATAGCTTGAGTTGGAAGGGACCTTAAAGCTCATCCCATTCCAACCCCCCCTCCCTCTGCCATGGACAGGGACACCTTCCACTAGCCCAGGTTGCTCAAGACCTTGTCTAGCCTGGTTTTAAGCATTTCCAGGCCTGAGGCATCCACAGCTTCTCTGGGCAAACCATTCCAGTGTCTCACCACCCCCATAGTATGAACTTCTTCCTAACACCCAATCTAAATCTACCCTGCTCCAGCTTAAAGCCATTGCCCCTTCTTCCATGACTGCATGCCCTTATAAAATGTTCCTCCCCAGGTTTCTTGTAGCCCCCCTTCAGGTACCAGAAGGCTGTTGTAAGGTTTCCCTAAAGCCTTCTGCATACTCAACTGACGTAGCTATTGGAAGGCAGCTCTAAGGTCCACCCAGAAACCTCAACCTGTCCTCACAGGAGAGGTGCTCCAGCCCTCTGATCACCTTTATGGCCTCCTCTGGACCCACTCCAATAAGGACTTAGAAGCCAACCCAAAGCTCTGAAAAAGAAGCCCCGTGTTTGGCACAGGGCTTTGGTTTGCTGTCCCCAAGTTGAGCTCAGCACAGCAGCAAGAGGTGGACTGGCTGGAGGTTTGCATTTTAACAGGGTGTGTTTTTCAAAGATCCAAACTGAAATAAGGTCATAGTCTTAGTTTGAAAGTCAATTAACTCAGGGAGCAGAAGGAAAGTTCATCTTAATCCACTAATGTGTGGCTCAGTGGTAATTAATTCGAGTCTTTGCAGTGGCTTCAGGAAAGTAAATTATTATTCTAGAGGAGGAATCTCCAAAATGTTTCCTTTGGTTCTAGGGCCTCCAATTATGATGAATAAATAATTGACATAGTTTTGTTTTACAAACTCATTATACAGTCTGGGAGGACTGGCACTGGTGTCACTTGTGAATTGTTCTGCAGAGCAAGGGAAGCAAGAGGCAAGGAAGGACCAGGTCGCTGTAAGCTGTGTGCTGTCCTTTAATTGAGCTATGAGAACCACCTCCCTGCCCTTGCTGCCTCAGAAGGCAGGGGCATAGCCCAGCTGGCTTGAAGCAACACCAAATACCATAAATAACAGAAAACATTCCCAAGAGAATGCTGCTGAGGACATCCTGAATTTCAGCACAAAATCTTTCCTTTGGCGCGAGAATGCCTTTCAGGCGGACCCCAACACACGTGGCCTCAGAAAGGGCTGTCCAAGGGTGCCAGGGATTTGCCTTCGATGTAGATCACAGAATCCCAGAAAACATCTGCCTGGGAGAGGCTTCCAAGCTCAACCCAGCACTGAAGGGCCAACACTAAACCATGTCCCCAAGTGCCAGGTCCACCAGATCCCTCCTCACTCCTCACTTCTCCAGAAGAACAGGATATGGCATTTCACTCTGTTCATGGTCCAAACAATCTAGGACAGGTTGGACAGGTCTCTGAGACACCTGATCTAGTTGAAGACCATAGAACCATCGTCACAGAATGGCTCAGGCTGGAAGAGAGCTCAGAGCTCATCTGCCCCAACCTCCCCACCATGCCCAGGGACACCTCTCAGCTCCACTCAGCTGCTCAAGGCCTCAGCCAGCCTGGCCTTCAACACCCCCAGCAAGGAGGCAGCCACAGCCTCCCTGGCCAGCCTGGGACACACTCTCTCCACCCTCACAACGAACAACTTTCTGCCTCAGCTTCAAACCATTGCCCCTTGGCCTGGCTCCAGACCCCCTCAGCAAAAGTCTCTCTGCAGCCTTCCTGCAGGATGCCTTCAGGTCCTGGCAGGCAGCTCTGAGGTGCCCCTGGAGCCTTCTCCTCTGCAGGCTGAACACCCCCAGCTCCCTCAGCCTGTGCTCCCAGCAGAGCTGCTCCAGCCCTTGCATCATCTTTATGGTCTCTTCTGGCCTCTCTCCAGCAGCTCTGTGTCCCTTTGTTGATGGAGACAGCAGAAGAACACAAAGCTAATTCCCAGATAGCTTTAGGAGGAATTTGCTCCTTGTCTGAGGGCATTGCACACTTGAGTATTTGCCATGTGCCTGGCCTCTGTGCTCTCCTGCAGTCTGCAAAGAGCCCTTTCCCCACCAGGACATGGCATACCTGGAATGACTCAGCTCATTATTAAAGGATACCGAGCCTGAGAGCCTGGAGATAATGACTCCTGCAGCCTATTAGAAGAGTTCACAGAAGCATGGCATTATTTTAGCATTCCATGAGAGGTGCAGGACTACAATCACATCGAAGTTTTGCATTTTTGTAGCTTCTACAAACACAGTGGCCAGGTCTAAACTGTGGCATCTGCAAGCTCTTAGCTCCACTAGCAAGTGACGTCAGCGTGTGTGGCAGCGGTTCTTTCCCCGTCCCAGACAAACTGCTGTCAATGTCACCTCCAGCACCTGCCCTGCCTTATTAGCAGTTGGGAAATGCTATTTGCCAAAGTTTTGCAGCATTTTCCAGCCCTCAGCAAAGTCAATTAATTACAGTCTCCACTGTGGCATGAGCAGTGCAATTACTTCCCCGCTCCCTTTGGTTTCTGTTGACCAGCAGAGGTGTGAGGCAAACACTTGGACTCCAATTACTGCCTCGTGAGACGGCACAGGAGCTGCAGCTCCTCATCCTCTCTGCTTGAGGCTCAGCATTTCCCATGGGGAACTTCCATTTTTCCATCTCCTTTACTTTTGTGTTACCCAACACACCTGGGGGTATTCAGGCTGGAGAAGAGGAGCCTGAGGGAGAGTAGAATAGAATAGAATGGAATGGAACGGAACGGAACGGAATAGAATAGAATAGAATAGAATAGAATAGAATAGAATAGAATAGAATAGAATAGATTGGAAGATTGGAATGGAATGGAATGGAATGGAATGGAATAGAATAGAATAGAATAGAATAGAATAGAATAGAATAGAATAGATTGGAAGATTGGAATGGAATAGAATGGAATGGAATGGAATAGAATAGAATAGAATAGAATAGAATAGAATAGAATAGAATAGAATGGATTGGAAGATTGGAATGGAATAGAATGGAATGGAATAGAATAGAATAGAATAGAATAGAATAGAATAGAATAGAATAGAATAAGGTTGGAAGATACCTTTGAGATCATCAAGTCCAACCCATCATCCAACACCATCTAATCAACTAAACCATGGCACCAAGGGCCTCATCCAGTCTCTTCTTAAACACCTTCAGTGATGGTGACTCCACCACCTCCCTGGGCAGCACATTCCAATGGGCAATCACTCCCTCTATGAAGAATTTCTTCCTAACATCCAGCCTAAACCTGCCCTGGCACAGCTTGAGACTGTGTCCTCTTGTTCTGGTGCTGGGTGCCTGGCAGAAGAGACCAACCCCCACCTGGCTACAACCTCCCATCAGGTAGTTGTAGAGAGCAAGAAGGTCTCCCCTGAGCCTCCTCTTCTCCAGGCTAAGCAACCCCAGCTCCCTCAGCCTCTCCTCACAGGGCTGTGTTCCAAACCCCTCACCAGTGATGCAGTCACCACCCCTGGGAGTGTTCAAACTGTGTGGAGCTGGTGCTTAGCCTTCAGTGCTGAGCTGAAAGTTGGACTGCATGAGCTTGGAGGTTTCTCCCAGCTGGATTTATTCTGGCATTCTGTGGTTTGGCTGTTGATTGTTCCGTGTCACTGTGGGGGTTGGTGGAGGGTGGCTTTTGCTATTGGTTTGGTTTGGTTTGGTTTGGTTTGGTTTGGTTTGGTTTGGTTTGCTTTGCTTTGCTTTGCTTTGCTTTGCTTTGGTTTGCTTTGCTTTGCTTTGGTTTACTTTGCTTTGCTTTGGTTTGCTGGGGGAGTTGGCTTTGCATTGTGACTTTTTTTTCTGAATTTGTTTTTTGGTTGGAAATTTTTTGCATTGGCTTTGCGGGGTTTGGTTTTATTGGTTTTGATATTCTTGGGTTTTTCAGGTTGGCTTTGGACAGTTGTTTTGTGTTTTGTATTAGCTTTATTGTGGGTGGCCTGGTTGTGCTTGGGTTGGTTGTGTTGGCTTTTGTTGTGCTTGGGTTAGTTGTGGTTGGGTTGGCTTTGCTGTGCTTGGGTTGGTTGTGGTTGGGTTGGCTTTGTTGTGGTTGGGTTGGTTGGGTTGACTTTGTTGTGATTGGATTGGTTGGGTTGGCTTTGTTGTGGTTGTGTTGGTTGTGTTGGTTTTTGTTGTGCTTGGGTTAGTTGTGGTTGGGTTGGTTGGGTTGACTTTGTTGTGATTGGATTGGTTGGGTTGGCTTTGTTGTGGTTGGGTTGGTTGGGTTGGCTTTGTTGTGGTTGGGTTGGTTGTGTTGGCTTTGTTGTGATTGGATTGGTTGGGTTGGCTTTGTTGTGGTTGGGTTGGTTGGGTTGGCTTTTGTTGTGCTTGGGTTAGTTGTGGTTGGGTTGGCTTTGATGTGGTTGGGTTGGTGTTGTGGTTGGGTTGACTTTGATGTGGTTGGGTTGGTGTTGTGGATGGGTTGGTGTTGTAGTTGGGATGGTCTTGACGTGGTTGGGTTGGTGTGGTTGGGCTGGCTTTGATGTGGTTGGGTTGGTTGGGTTGACTTTGTTGTGGTTGGGCTGGTGTCTTTGCTTGGTTTTCCAAATGATTGCTGAAGATGCCGTCAAGACCATCACTGAAGAACCCAATGCTGCTATTCACAGCATCTCCATCTTCCAGGAGCTGTTCTTTTCCCAAACTATGACTATGGATTTATTTTACTGGATATTTCTGCCCCCTGGATTCTGTCTCCCCATGGTTCAAAGCACAATGCCACAGCCTTCTGTCCCTTGGTAGGCTTTGTGGGTGGGAAAACCCCAAACACACACACTGGGCACTAGTCTATTGTCATTGCAGCAATGAATGCATTGCAGTTGATATGAGAGCAAGCCAGAGAGGAGTGATGGAACTGTGTGCCTGGAGATCTGCATGTTTAGAATGCATGGACTGGATGCCTAAAGGCAGCAAGGAAATATAAATCCTCAGCTGCACACCAGAAGTACTAAATACAGCAGTGCTGTGTCTCAGGAAGGGGAGAACCAGGGCTACATCTGGTACCCATCTACCTGGTGCAAAGATCAGGGAAATTAGACATAGAGTGCAGATAAAAAGCAACAACAATGAAAGACTTCAATTACCTTGACTGAGAGTGAGAGTAGGCAGAGGGGTCAGGGAAGACCAAGATGCAGAAATTACTTTTATTTTTTTCCCATTGAGTGTCTAATACTTTATAATTTATTTAGCTTCCTGGTGGCAGACTGTCAGCACTCAACCAAATAAAGCTGCTGATTTCTTTTCCTGGAACTGGTGTGGGAATGGGGGAGAATTGCTTCTGGTTTTGCAGTTTCTGTGGTTCTGCATCTTGTGGAAATTCATGAAAATTAGTGTGGCTCAGTAAGTGTCACAGCTATGATAAAATGAGCCCCAGAAGGCAAACTGGATCCTAGGCTGCAGCCAGAGGAGTGTGGGCAGCAGGGCAAGAGAGGGGTTTCTGCCCCTGCTGAGACCTCACCTCCAATCCTGCCTCCAGCTCTGGTGTCCCCAGCACAAGAAGGACACAGAGCTGCTGGAGAGAGGCCAGAGGAGGCCACAAAGAGGATCCAAGGGCTGGAGCAGCTCTGCTGGGAGCACAGGCTGAGGGAGCTGGGGGTGTTCAGCCTGCAGAGGAGAAGGCTCCAGGGGCACCTCAGAGCTGCCTGCCAGGACCTGAAGGCATCCTGCAGGAAGGCTGCAGAGAGACTTTTGCTGAGGGGGTCTGGAGCCAGGCCAAGGGGGAATGGTTTGGAGCTGAGGCAGAAGTTGTTCGTTGGGAGGGTGGTGAGAGTGTGTCCCAGGCTGGCCAGGGAGGCTGTGGCTGCCTCCTTGCTGGGGGTGTTGAAGGCCAGGCTGGCTGAGGCCTTGAGCAGCTGAGTGGAGCTGAGAGGTGTCCCTGGGCATGGTAGGGAGCTTGGAGCAGATGAGCTCTGAGCTCCCTCCCAACCTGAGCCATTCTGTGATCTTTTCTGTTTTCCTGGTCTTGCAAGAAATATCATCCATTATAAATCAGGGGAAGGGGGGGGGGAAGCCCATTTCTTATTAATTCATTTTTTTTAAGTGTTGAGAATTGTTTTGCTGATTTTTCTCTCCCTACAAAGCAGGCAGCTGTGCAACAGAGAAGATCTTCCTTCAGATCAGGGGCAGTAGGCTTTAAAAAAACCCACATCTCGAGTTGTTGTGTTTGTTGGTTGATTATCAACATTCTGCTGCTTTCAATAGCAAAGGGAGTGTTGAGGCACACTCTCCAGGGACCTGCTGTTGTTGGGCTCATGTAGGAGATGTAAATTCTAATGCCTCAAAACTTATGCATTGAAAGCAGAGTTAATATTTATAGCTGCTGTGGAAAGTGAGAGACTTTCTGCCAGGGTGATGAGCAGGGGGAGGATTTGTAGTGAAGCATGGGGAGAGTGGCTGCTCTTTCATTTCCTCAGGGGTTGGGGTAAGGGTTGGTTTCTTTATTCTCTTTATAGACATCCGAGTTTTATTCCTGGAGAGGGAACTGAAATGAAGGACAGCAGTTCCCAGGCTGATGGCAGAGGGGTGCATGAAGGGAGAAAGCTGGATGGACAAGGGGCACAAACTGGAACCCAGGAGGTGCCATCTGAGCAGGAGGATAAAGTTGTTTGTTGTGAGGGTGCTGGAGGCCTGGAGCAGGCTGCCCAGAGAGGTTGTGGAGTCTCCTTGTGTGGAGAGCTTCCAACCCCCCCTGGGCATTGTGCTGCTGGGCAAGCTGCTGTGGGTGCCCTGCTGGAGCAGGGGGCTGGACTGGACGATTCTCAGAGGTCTCTTCCAACCCCATCATGCTGGGATTCTGTGATGAACACCAGTGAAGAGAGGAGACAGTGTTTTCCAAGGATACACTGTGTAGGCATCATATGTCCTGACTCGCTTGGTTGTGTGTCACTGAGCCACTGTTTAGAGTTCTACGATAACAGAGGAATAAAGAAGACATCAAGTAGAGGAGCAGATGAGCTTCATTGACAAACTGCCATGGAACACCATTGAGATCTGGAGCTTGGGCTGGGTGAGCTCCAGAGGTCCCTTCCAATCCTTATCATTCCATGATTCTGTGATTCTTCCATCTTCCATAAACCTTGTACACATCTCAGTCCATCCTACAGCAGACCTTTCACCTGCTTTGTCCAACTGTATTGCTGTTGACTTGTGCAAACTCCATCCTGCCAATGCAGAGTGCATTACCAAGTGACCCATCACTCAACTCTGTCCATTCCTTTCTGATTAACCAAGGTGTTGTGCCCTCCTCTAGCAGCAACCAAGCATTAACTCAGATAATTTTGTCTCTAGCACCATGCTGCTGTTCCTCTTCTCTCCTGTTTATGGCAGCCCTCTTGCAGATATGTCATTTAAAGTAACTTAGCTGACAACCCAGCAAGTACTTAGGTGCCTTGCTGTGTGGATATGCTTTGGCAGGTGCTGAGTTTGTTCTGCAATTGCACTTGGAGAATGTGAGCTTAGGTAAAGGCACCTTCCTGAGCAAGTGCTGCTAGAAGCTGCCAAAGCAAGGTCATACAGAGCAAGTTGCCCAGCAGCACAATGCCCGGGGGGGTTGGAAGCTCTCCACACAAGGAGACTCCACAACCTCTCTGGGCAGCCTGCTCCAGGCCTCCAGCACCCCCACACCCAGCAACTTTCTCCTCCTGTTCAGATGGAACCTCCTGGGTTCCAGTTTGTGCCCACTGCCCCTTGTGCTGTCCCTGGGCACCACTGAGCAGTGCCTGACCCCAGCCTCTTGCCCCCCACAGCTCCTTTGTCTCTTGCTGAGCATTGCTCAGCTCTCCTCTCGAACTGATTTTCTCCAGGCTCTCAGCCCCAGGGCTCTCAGCCTTTGCTCCTCACAGAGATGCTCCAGAAGCAGCTTTGTAGCCTGCATTGGACTCTCTCCAGTAGTTCCCTGTCTGTCTTGAACTGGGGAGCCCAGAACTGGACACTATAGTCCAGGTGTTATGTGACCTGGGTATGGTTGGAGGGGGAAGAGGACCTCATTTGCCCTGCTGGCAACTATACTACCCAGCTGCAAACCCAATATGCCTTCAATTGTCTTCCTCTGCCTTTGGTCTGCACTCCGGTCAGGACAAGAGTGCAGCTGAAATGAATTCGTTCAGCTGCATGGCAGGGCAGCAGCACCAACTGCTTTGCTGTAAGAGGTGCAGGGTGTCAGAAGGCTGCTGATGTGTTTCTGTGATTACTCATCTGCCTGCACAAACCAAGCAGAGTGGCACCTTCGGAGCACAATAGCACAGATTGGAGGGTGCTCAGGACATCCTCCCTCCACCGCGTCCCTAATTGAGCTATTGAGCTGCGGACAGGCAGGAGGCACAGCATTTGTTCAAGGCATTGAGTGTGGCTGTTCTTGGGAAGGCTTCTCCTGCATTCAAATCAGGATAAGCCACTTCATTGGCGAGGTTCTGGCAAGGTTCATTATTATTATTATCTTTTTTTTTTTTCCTGTTCAGAAATCTTATAGCTGGGGGAAATCAATGCTGCCATTTCATTTTGTAGCCTTGAAGCTTGAGAATGTCAGAGGAGTGATTTATTTCCACAGACAATGCAGTTCCAGGCTAGGAGTGAGCGATAGCGTTGGGTGTGCTTGAAAATGTGAAGGTGCGAACAGGCCAAGCCATGCAGAAATTGAGTGTGGAAGAGAAAATGCAAGGCAGTCCCTCTGCATCACACAATCAGATCTCAAAGTGCAGGCAGGCAGGGATGGCTGCACCAGCTGCACCAGCTGCACCAGCTGCACCAGCTGCACAGGATGCACAGGCTGCACACGATGCACCAGCTGCACTGGCTGCAACAGCTGCACCGGCTAAACAGGCTGCACCAGCTGCACCAGCTGTACAGGCTGCACCAGCTAAACAGGATGCACCAGCTGCACTGGATGCACCAGCTGCACCAGATGCACCAGCTGCACTGGCTGCAGCAGCTGCACCGGGTAAACAGGCTGCACCAGCTGCACCAGCTGCACCATCTGCACTGGTTGCACTGGCTGCACCAGCTGCACTGGCTGCAGCAGCTGCACCAGCTAAACAGGCTGCACCAGCTGCACCAGCTGCACCATCTGCACTGGTTGCACTGGCTGCACCAGCTGCACTGGCTGCAGCAGCTGCACCGGCTAAACAGGCTGCACCAGCTGCACCAGCTGCACCAGCTGCACCATCTGCACTGGTTGCACTGGCTGCACCAGCTGCACTGGCTGCAGCAGCTGCACCAGCTAAACAGGCTGCACCAGCTGCACCAGCTGCACCATCTGCACTGGTTGCACTGGCTGCACCAGCTGCACTGGCTGCAGCAGCTGCACCGGCTAAACAGGCTGCACCAGCTGCACCAGATGCACCATTTGCACTGGTTGCACTGGCTGCACCAGCTGCACTGGCTGCACTGGCTGCACCAGCTGTACAGGCTGCACTGGCTGCACCTACTGCACCAGCTGCACTGGCTGCACCAGCTGCACTGGCTGCACTGGTTGCAGCAGCTGCACAGGCTGCACTGGATGCACCGGCTGCACCAGCTGCACCAGCTGCACCAGCTGCACCAGCTGCACTGGTTGCACTGGCTGCAACAGCTGCACCGGCTGCATCAGCTGCACCAGCTGCACTAGCTGCACTGGCTGCACCAGCTGCACAGGATGCACCAGCTGCACAGGCTGCACTGGCTGCAACAGCTGCACCGGCTGCACAGGCTGCACCAGCTGCACAGGATGCACCAGCTGCACAGGATGCACCAGCTGCACTGGATGCACCAGCTGCACTGGCTGCAGCAGCTGCACCAGCTGCACCAGCTGCACTTACTGCACCAGCTCACCTCCTCACAGCAGGCACAGGTGATTTGCCCATTTGTATTTCCCATGTGCTCCAGACCTGTGGAACAAGGATTGGCTCTGCAGGACATGTGGCCACCTGCCTGGATTAGCTGGCACCCCGGCACTGTGGGCTCAGGCTGTGAGAACATGAGGAGACCTGGAGGATACTTCTCCAGGCTGGGAAGTATTGGAACGCCTTGGGTGAGGAAACTGTGTGACTGTGGACCTCTGCCATGCTGAGACAGGGACACAGAGCAGTTGCAGTGAGGCCAGAGGAGGCCACAAAGATGGTCCAAGGGCTGGAGCAGCTCTGCTGGGAGCACAGGCTGAGGGAGTTGGGGGTGTTCAGCCTGCAGAGGAGAAGGCTCCAGGGGCACCTCAGAGCTGCCTGCCAGGACCTGAAGTCATCCTGCAGGAAGGCTGCAGAGAGACTTTGGCTGAGGGGGTCTGGAGCCAGGCCAAGGGGGAATGGTTTGAAGGTGAGGCAGAGCAGGGTTAGAGTGGAGCTGAGACAGAAGTTGTTCCTTGGGAGGGTGGTGAGAGTGTGTCCCAGGCTGGCCAGGGAGGCTGTGGCTGCCTCCTTGCTGGGGGTGCTGAAGGCCAGGCTAGCTGAGGCCTTGAGCAGCTGAGTGGAGCTGAGAGGTGTCCCTGGGCCTGGTGGGGAGCTTGGAGCAGATGAGCTCTGAGCTCCCTTCCAGCCTGAGCCATTCTGTGACTCCTCTGAGACCAACCAGGTGAGGTGGGTGCAGAAGCATTAAAGTAATGCTAAGAGAATGAATGGAAAGAAAGAATGAAGCAGCAGCTATTTCTGGATTGAAAAACAACAAAAAAAAAACACCAAACAACAACCAACCACCAGATAGTGAAAAGCAAAATGAACAAACAAAGGCTGAGGAAAGGGAAAAGAAAATCAAACAGCTTATGTTGAGAGAGTGATGAGGAAGGGGAGCTGCAATGACTGACTTATAAACCTAAATTAGAGCCACCCCTTGTTACTGAGACCCAGCAGCAAGGCTGGCATGGCTGGGATGATAGAATCAATAGTGAGAACTTGCTCAGGAGGAATAGAATAGAATAGAATAGAATAGAATAGAATAGAATAGAATAGAATAGAATAGAATAGACCAGGTTGGAAGAGACCTTCAAGATCATCGTGTCCAACCTATTCATCATGTCCAACCTATCATCCAACACCACCTAATCAACTAAACCATGCAACCAAGCACCCTATCCAGTCTTCTCCTGAACACCTCCAGTGATGGTGACTCCACCACCTCCCCAGGCAGTCCATCCCAATGGGCAATCACTCTCTCTGTGTAAAACTTCCTCCTAACCTCCAGCCTAAAAACCTACAGAGTGGCATTTTGTAATAAAATGGATATTAGCTCTCTCCTCGCTCAGGAGCAAACAATCCTCAGTGCCCTGACGGACAAAGCTGGCACCACTGTGTGCAGCAGGATCCCCAGAGCACACCTGTATATTCTTTACACCAGAAGCAGTGGGGCTGGGGAAGATGGAAAGGTGGACAAGCAAAAGCCACTGCGTCTTCCTTCATCACAAGGGTCTGCAGGGGCAGAGGTGCAGGGTGGGAGCATCCCTTTGCCTGTGTTCCACCAAATTAGGATCAGGGGCAATGGGCACAAACTGCAACCCAGGAGGCTCCACCTAAGCATAAGGAAAAAGTTCTTTACTTTGAGACTGACAGAACCCTGGAACAGGCTGCCCAGAGAGGTTGTGGAGTTTCTTCCTCTGGAGAGTCCCAAAACCCACCTGGACATCGTGATCCTGGGCAAGACGCTGTGCCTTAGCAGGGGGTTGGGCTAGGTGATCTCCAGAGGTCCCTGCCCAGCAGCAGCAGCCTGGGGTTCTGTGTGAATTCAGAGAGCTGATGAGGAAAGGTCTGAACTCAGAGCATGCTGCGAGTTCAAACAACAGAGTGTTCCTTGGCACACAGAATATACCAAGGAGAAGAAGAGCTCTGCCTTAAGCTTACAAGTTCTCTCCAGCTGGCTTATTTCCTGGGCCAAAGCGGGGTGATGTCCAGGAGCCTGGTGCCTCACAGCTTTCAAAGACAAAGTATCAGCCAAGCAAACTGTAGGAAATGGTTTCTGCTGAGAAGGCTCTGAATGCTGTCTGGGGTCACAAACCACACAGGGCTTTGCTGGGTTGATTGGTAAGATGAGCTCAAACACCACCAGCTCTTTAACCTAAAGGTGATGGAGCACTGGAACAGGTTGCCCAGAGAGGTGGTTGAGGCCCCATCCCTGGAGATATTCCAGGTGAGGCTGGACAGGGCTCTGGGCAGCCTGATCTAGTTTGGGATGTCCCTGCTGAGTGCAGGGGAGGTTGGACTTGGATGAGCTTTGGAGGTTCCTTCCAAGCCAGACCATTCTGTGATGCTATGATTCAGTACCATTGAATGTGGTCTTAGGGCTGATCAGAGGGAGGTGACTGATTCCGTGTGCTGAAGGGCTTCGTCCTGAGAACAAGAAACTCTAAGGGCTTATGGCTCATGGTGTGAGCTGAACAGGAGCTGAAGAAAGTCAAGAAGTGAGCAATTTATGTTAGTCATGTCAGACAGAGAGCAAGAAACTCATCTGTGGAGAAAAATCCAATGTGATTGATCAGTCAGCGATTGATCCAGCCCCGGCACGCTCAGCACAGGCAGCTCTTTGACAGGGAGGCAGTTAGGCTGTGGAGGAACTTTTCAGGCATCACTTCATATTTCTCCTCACTGTGAATGATTTGTACAAGACAATTTCTTTTCTAAGGAAGAATGTTCTCGCTGGGTGAGATTTGTGCCCTGCGTTGTGCAGGAAGTCAGTGCTGATCATTGCACTCAGATTGACTTCAAGGCAAAAATGGGACTTAAGGTAGTCAATATCATTCCTGAATCCATAAATACCATTTCTGTACTCCTGATACAGATCCCTCCTAAATAGAAATAACATTTGACTTGTGAAAACTTTATCACAGCATGGTGGGGATTGAAAGTGATTTCCAGGGATCACCCAGTCCAATCCCCTGCTCCAGCAGGGCACCCACAGCAGCTTGCCCAGCAGCACAATGCCCAGGGGGGGGTTGGAAGCTCTCCACACCAGGAGACTCCACAACCTCTCTGGGCAGCCTGCTCCAGGCCTCCAGCACGCCCACACCAAACAACTTTCTCCTCCTCTTCAGATGGAACCTCCTGGGTTCCACTTTGTGCCCTTTTCCCCTTGTGCCATCCCTGGGCACCACTGAGCAGAGCCTGGCCCCAGCCTCTTGCCCTCCACAGGTCTTTTAGCTCTTGCTGAGCATTGCTCAGCTCCCCTCTGGGGCTGCTCTTCTGCAGGCTCTCAGCCCCAGGGCTCTCAGCCTTTGCTCCTCACACCCTAGTGTGAGCCCTTTGCTCTAGGCCCCTCAACACATTCGTAGCCTGCACTGGGCTCTCTCCAGTAGTTTCCTGTCTCTTCTGAGCTGGGGAGCACAGCACTGCACCCAATGCTGTGGATGTGACCTCACATTAGTCAGACTTTTTCTAAATAATGCTTCAAGGCAAGGAATTTGTGGTGAACTCTGCAGAAGAGAGATTGGTTGGCTTCTCTCTTGATTGGACACTGCCACCCGAATCAGTTCCTGTCTTCAAAAGCACCCAGACAAGCGGTGTGACTCCACAAGACTCTGAATCGTGGTTCCAAGCTTTCTGAGCGTACCTCAGGAAGCTGAAAGTGATTCACATAAGCTGAAGCCCATTCCCATGATACCCATTACTCACAGCACAGCCATTTCAACCTGCTCTAAAAGTGGAACACTTGAATACACCCCAAATACCAGGAATGCCTTTGAATACCTAAAGCAGAGGCAGCCTGAGCATCACTCCTTGGCAGAAGACTCTTCTGACCTCTGCATTTGCTTTGTTTTTGCTTCTGCTTTCACCAAGTTGTAAAGCAAAGGTTGTGCATCTTGTAGTGCATATGGTTCAAAGAGTGCATTCTTGAGAGGCAAGGCAAAGATAGATGTTGCTGGGCTTGTATTTCTGCTGCATAACAATGAATTTGGGGACACGATAAGACCGGGTTGGAGACTGGTCTCCATCTGCACTGTCTGACCCAGATTAGATCAGAAATCAGTGGGCTGTCAAGAATGAATCACACTGAAGTACCTAATAATACAGCTGAGTCCCTGACTGGAAGAGGTGGGAGGGGTTTTACATTTGAAATGCTAAAGGGACACCAAGAAAGAAGGGGGAGATGTGAGACAGAGGCAGTTGCAGCCAGCCTCTCTGCAAGACCAGCGTTCCCTGGCTAAATAATGACCCCGGCTGTAGCTCTTGTGTGGCTGAAGGCTGCTTGGCTTTGATTTGATTCGCACTCGTGGTCCTTTTCTAACCAATGTTTGAAGGAGATTTCAGGAAGCGTTTGAGCTGTCTCCAGCTGAGCCCTCTCAGAGCAAGGGAAGCAGTGGGTTCATGTGGGCAGCCATCCAGCTGGGGCAGCGGGAGGAGTCGCACAGGGGAAAGGCGCTTGCTCCTGCCAGCAGATGACAGCATCCACCCCAGCGCTGCACAGCCTTCCAGCAGCCCCCCTGCTCCTCTGCCTCTCTCTCCAGCCCTCCAGTCGGGGGCCCTGCACGCTCTGGCCCCGCGGATGCCAGCCCTGGTTTGACAGGGTGTTGAATTGCAGTTCCACTACATCTCCGAGGGTACGGGCTGGCTCGGTTTTATTTGTGACTTATTCAGGTTTCCTCAGATAGGCTGACAGTCATTAAATCCAGACATTTATGCTGTTCACAACGCCTGGATCCCCTGCCATCAAACCCAACAGGAGCAGTCTGTTGTGGAGCTACCAGGGAGGAATTTCAATTCAACGGGAGCCAACGGGCTGTATTATTTCAGGCTGCTCTCTTGTCAATAGGTGGCAATAATATCCTTCACTGCAGCCACTTAATGTATGTTTACAATTTCCCTCCTCCCCACTTGGAAATTTTATAGCAGAGTCTCCAGTTATTTATATCTGCAAAGTTCTGCATTTCCACCCTTATCATTTTTCATGTCACTGTGGGCCAGCTATGGGGGAGGTAGAGCAATGGCTCTACCTTTATCGAAGCTGACACTTTGCCTTGCATGGAATGAGTGTTCTATATGCAACCCCCAAACCATTAGCATTCCGGTTTGGGTTTGCTGTCAACTAATCTGCTCCAAAATATTTGCATGAAATCAAATCTATGTAGTGGCCAGAGACATGCAGAAACCCCCCAGAGTTTGGTTGATGTTGCTGTGGTTCAATACTTCAAGCACAGAGTCGTCCCTGGGCAGCCTCCTTCCTTCCCGGGGGCAGGCAGACGACGCTCGCTGTCGCTCTTCCCCTCTCAGGTGCTGATTTGTGCAGCAGGACCCCCCCAGCATCTCCAAGCAGGTGACTTCTTGTGGCTGACCAGAGGGTGATGAAATTCAGACTTCTTGCAAATTTGTCACCGTTGAAGTCTCTGGAGTGAAAAATGTCTCTTTGTGTCTGCTGGTCTCTTTGAACGCGCTCAGATGAAGGACGATTGAGCCTGTACAGCACTCAGGCACAAAGCGAAATGGAAGAGGATGGACACTGTCCAGGGCTTACAGTGGACAACCTGCTGTCCTTCAGCCTGCCTCCCCTGATCTCTGAGGAGATGACAGCACTGTTTCTGTAGCAGGTCTGTCCTGCTCCAGCCTGGCAGCTGGGGATGTACAACATCAGTGGTTACTCAGAAAACGCTTTCACAGACTCACAGAATGGGTTGGGTTGGAGGAGGCCTTAAAGCTCATCCAGTTCCAGCCCGCTGCTGTGGACAGGGACACTTCCCACCAGCCCAGGTTGCTCAAGGCCTCATCCAGCCTGGCCTTGAACATGTCCAGGGAGGAGGCAGCCATAGCCTCCCTGGGCAGCCTGTGCCAGAGTCTCACCACCCTCACACTAAAGAATTTCTTCCTCATCTCCAGTTTCAGTCTCCCCTCTCCCAGCTCAAAGCCATCATCCCTCATCCTGTTACTCCCAGCCCTTGTCAAAAGTCCCTTCCCATTTCCCTCTGAAGGACTTTAGGGATTCCAGCACTTTAAGGTTATGTCCAGACCACAGACAGGCCCTGTGCCTAAGGTTAGTGCACAGCATTCACTAATATATTCCTGAAATCCTTCTGATAGGAGAAGGCAGGATGCATCCAGGATCACACAATCAGTAAGGTTAGAAAAGTCCTCCAAGAGTCCAAGCACTGACAGAACGCTGCCAAGCCCTCTGCTGAGCTGTGTCCCTCAGCAACACATCTATGCAAGTTTGAACACTTCCAGGCATGGGGACTCTGCCACTGCCCTGGGCAGCCTGTTCCAAGGCTTAATCGCTCTTTGAGGGGATAAATTGTTCCCAATGTCCAGCCTACACCTACCCTGGGACAAGGGGAGGTTGTTTCTTCTCGCCCTGTTGCCGGTTGCCATGCCCCTCCATGCTCATTCTGCTCCCGCTGTCCCAGGCAGCAGAGTTAGCACTCTCTCCCTCCCTCTCTCTCTCAATATCAGCCATGCTAACCTTGCCAGACTGAGTTTGTGAAAACTTTCTGGTATTGATCTCTCCTGGTTTCATCACATCTTCTCGAGCAGATTGCTTTTGGGCTCGGCACTGAGGGAATGCTGATTAGTGAGGCTTGTTTATTGTAGCACCGATGGAGAATGACAATGAGCTTCCTGCTAGAAATGTCCTGCCTGCAGCATGGTGGTTCCAAGAGGAGTGAAGGTTAAGTGAAGATAACAACACTGGCACGGAGCTGCACCAGATCTAAGTGTGGTGTGGGAATCCTGGGGCCAGGCTTTGGTTGGTGATTGCTGGTTTCAGCAGCAGGGGTCTAAGGCTGGTGATTTAGGGCTGGATCTAAAGGGGCAGGTGACTGTTTGCTTTACACAAGGTGGATGTGTTGAGTTGAGCTGGACCAGTACTGATTCTGCACAGAGCTTTGTGTGCCCAGCTCAGGCTCTGCTCACTCAGGCACTTGCTGAAGCTCAGGGCAGCTTGGCACAGCCAGGGGCTGCTGCTAGCAGGGAGAAGCTGAGGGGCAGAGCTCCTGACAAGGCCTGGGGTACACAGAGCCTCTGCCTCAGACTTGCTGCTCTGCACACCAAGGGCACTGCCACAGCTCTGCCAAACCTTGGGGGGCAGGAAGGCAGAGGGGGCAGCTGTGGGGAGGAGCAGACAGCACAGGGGAGCCTCAGGTGCCCCCCAAGGGGTTGCAGCCCATGCATGGCATCTTCAGCAGCAAGCTGAGGGATGCCCAGGCTCAAGCCTCTCCTTCCCTGGCTGCTGTCCCAGCAGGACTCTGTCCCTTCTGCCTTCCATCCCCATCCCTGTCTTCCTCAATCCAGCTCCAGAATCCAGCTCCTGAGTCTGCTTCCCATCTGCTGCTGAGCCCAGGCTGGGACTTGCCCAGTGCCTGCCCCCAGCACCAGTGGTGCCAGTGGTGCCATCCTTGCCCTCAGGGCTTGGGTTCCATCTTGGTTTGTGTCTCTGTGTCTCTATCCCATGGCATTGTTCTTCTTCCCATCCCAGCTGGGTTAGTTTCTTTCTCTGCCCATCAGGCTCTTCCTTCTTCCCTTTCTCTTCCCTTAGGAAAGGCAGAGATGTTCCTGCAGAGCCTTTGGCACTCAGCTGCTGGCTGACCCAGCCCTGACATATGCAGGTGTGAGACAGAGTTTTGGGCAGAGAAAGGATTTGTCTCAACTGCCTGCCTGCTCCTCCAACACCTCATTGCTGTCCAAGAGCTGTCAACTGCCCCTTCACTATGAAATATGTGGACTCTGGAGCAGTTCTGTTGTTTCTATGGTAATGTAGCAGGGCAGAGACATTCAGGGTTTGGCTTGGTGTTTTAGGTGTGTAAATTCTGCCCAAATCCATCCCAGCCTTCAAGGCTAAAAATAATAACTACTTTTTTAAAAGCCCTGATAGTGCACACATCCTGGGAGCTAAATCTTTTGCTTCATTTTGGAGTCCCTGTGACTAAGAGATTGTCCTTGCTCCTTACTGTTTGTTTTCCTGGTCAAACCGTGTTTGGTAAGTTTACAATACAATACAATTTGGACTGTCCTGGCCAGTGGCAGAGCCTCTGGACAGCTCTGGGGGTCTGCATTATCTCCATCCACTGAGGTCTTTCAAGACCTGGTCTTGAGCAGCCTGCTTGCATCCAGTAAGTCTCCCTGCCTCGAGCAGAAGTCTGAGCACAACTAAACGTGCTGCTCTCTTGGGTGCAGAAGGGTGGCACATCTCTTGTAATTTTGGTTTGGGGTTTTTGGCTGTTGTTGTTGTTGTTTGAAGTGTTTAAATGAGCAGGGACAGGAGAAGCTTTGATAGATGGAATGGTCCCCAAAGCAGGTGCTCAGCATCCCTCAGTCCCTCTCGTCCACCTCCTGCTGCGTGGCGCACAAGGTGCTCCCAACACAGTCCCACAGTCACAGCGTCGTGGGGGTTGGAAGAGACTTCTGGAGGTCATCAATACAATACAATACAATACAATACAATAATACAATAAAATAAATCCAGGTTGGAAGAGACCTTCAAGATCATCGTGTCCAACCTATCAACCAATCCAATCCACCTAAACAACAACTAGATCATGGCACCCAGCACCCCATCAAGTCTCCTCCTGAACACCTCCAATGATGGTGACTCCACCACCTCCCTGGGCAGACCATTCCAATGGGCAATCACTCTCTCTGTATAGAACTTCCTCCTAACATCCAGTCTAAACCTCCCCTGGCGCAGCCTGAGACTGTGTCCTCTTGTTCTGGTGTTGCCTGCCTGGGAGAAGGGACCATCCTCTGCCTGGCCACAATCACCCTTCAGGTAGTTGTAGAGAGCAATAAGGTCACCCCTGAGTCTCCTCCTCTCCAGGCTAAGCAACCCCAGCTCCCTCAGCCTCTCCTCATAGGGCTTGTGTTCCAAACCCCTCACCAACTTTGTTGCCTTTCTCTGGACACGTTCCAGCAAGTCAACATCCTCCCTAAACTGACTTTCCCTGCTAAAGCAGGATCTCAATGTCCAGGGTCACCATGTGCAGGTGGCTTTGGAAGCTCTCCAGACAAGGAGACTCCACAACCCCTCTGGGCAGCCTGCCCCAGGGCTCCAGCACCCTCACACCCAAGAATTTCCCCTCCTGTTCCAGGGTTCCAGTTTGTTCCCATTGTCCATCTCTGCAGGTTTATGCTGCTGCAAGATAAATATCATGTGAAGCATGTGAGAAAGGTTTCTCTTTGTGTCACATGTGGACTAGAACAGAGAGAAGACTTTAGCAACCTGGCAGAGCTGGGTTAAGGGCAACCGAAGTGATTCTGGTTTTCCCACGCGAGCCCCAGCCGCCCTGAAGGCGCCAGGTTGACCGGGCGGGGAGAGCGGCTCTGCTCTTTGTGTGCTCCCAGTAAGGGGTAAGATGTGGAAGAGTGAAGAGTGCCACGGGAATGTGGAGGTAATGACATGGAAAACAGTGGCACGGGAAAATTAGAATGACAAAGACAGCAGCAATTAGGAGTTGAAGAGAGAGATGGAAGAGGGATGAGGGCACTAGTGAATAGATTTGAAGTTGTAGCTAAACAGGAACGTTCTCGCAGGAAGAGTGTAGACAGCAGGATACAACGAAACGAGAACAGTGTGGGGAAAGAAAAAACGCCGCGGATGAAGGAATGTTAATTACTAATTACAGAGCAGCAGCACATGAAATATATAGAGCTTGGTACAAAGCTGAGCAAATGCACACGGCTTAGCTTTGCACAGAGAGGTTTCTGTCGCTCACTTTGCTCCCCAGAGGCTGGAGCCATTTGCCGCACACTCACAGCCTCAGGATCACAGCTCGCAGGACGTTAGGGGTTGGAAGGGACCTCTGGAGATCTGCCAGTCCAACCCCCTTGCCAGAGCAGGACCACAGAACACAGCACAGGTCACACAGGAACACATCCAGACAGGGCTGGAGGAGACTCCACAACCTCTCTGTGGCCCTGCAACACGGTGCAGGATCAGGGCCAGGCACGGCTGGCTCTTTTTAATCCCAGTAAAAAAAGTCCCCTCCTTTCCCACCTGCATCTGGGGACAAAGCACCTTCTGCTATGAATGAGGAGCCCAAACACTTGTGGGATTTTCTCCCTTTCTCCCCATTTTCTCCCTTTCTCCCCATTTTCTCCCTTCTCCAACCTATTCAGCTGCTGTGGGCAGGAGAGGAACCCTTACTTCTCTTTAGGAACCCTTACTTCCCTGTCCTCATGTTGTACACCAGCTCAGTTCTGTTAGGAGGGAACTACCTGGCTCAATCCACCTTGGGAGGAATAAGAGAATAGGTAGTCTGCAAATTCATCTTTCCTGCTTTTGCTAAAAGGAATGCAAATACCTTCCTAACACAGTGAGTTTTTAAGGACAAAACTTTGGGGTTGATTTTTCTGTTTGTTGTAGTTGGCTTTGGGAGCTGGGGTTGCTCATCCTGGAAAAGAGGAGGGCTCCAGGGAGACCTCAGAGCAGCCTGCCAGGACCTGAAGGGGGCTAGAGGAAGGCTGCAGAGAGACTGTTCGCAAAGGCCTGCAGGGACAGGACCAGGGACAAGGGCTTCAAACTAGAGCAGAGCAGATTGAGATTGGATGTGAGGAACAAGTTCTGCACCAGGAGGCTGCTGGAACACTGCAACAGGTTGCCCAGGGAGGTGGTTGAGGCCTCATCCCTGGAGCTATTCCAGGTGAGGCTGGACAGGGCTCAGGGCAACCTGATCTAGCTGGGGATGTCCCTGCTGAGTGCAGGGGGTTGGACTGGATGAGCTTTGGAGCTGCCTTCCAAGCTAGACCATTCTGTGATTCTATGGTTCTATAAAGCTTTGGCTTTTTACAACCCCTCCCATGTGTAAGGTGCCTGTGCTGGAGTACTGAGGGTAGAAATCTGTGTTAACATACAAATTGCCTTCCAAGTGGGTTGTTAAAAGCAGGCTTTGGAAAATCAATCCTCCCTTTCTTTTATCTCTTTTATTATTTTTTTTTTAAGCATTTAATTTGTTCTCTTCCCCTGTCAGCTCCACCAACACCTAATTCTGCTAAAGAGACTGCAAGGATTGGTGGTGCACTGGTGCTCTATGTAAACAAGAGCCTCCCTGAGTGAGGCAGGCGCAGGCGAGGAGTCACTGCTAGACAAGGCAGATGCTGTGTGTTGGTTCCTGAAGAGTTTTCTCCAGCATTAAAATGCAGATTTCTTTTCCTGTCAAGGCATAAGGCCCTGGAACTCTGCTGCTTTGAGATTGCAGAGCTACAAAGGAAACACATTCAGCCTTTTCTCTGCTTTCTCTGACTCGGGCTGCAGAGGCAGCATAAAGATATTCCAATTATCTCCTTCAAGCCACAGCTCCTTCAGAAAGGACAAAGAAAAGAGGCAACGTTAGAGGCAGGGCTGCTGCTCAGTGCCTGATCTGGGAGCGGGCAGGGCGGACTGTGCAGAACCAACCCTTTGGAGCAGGGAACTCGCAGACTTCCTCTGTTGGTGAGGGGACTGCGTCCACCATTAGCAAATTTGCAGATGACACCAAACTGGGGGCAGGAGTAGATCTGTTAGAGGGTTGGAGAGCTCTGCAGAGGGACCATGCCAGGCAAGATTCTGGAACAGGTCATCTTGAGTGCGATCACGCAGCACCTGCAGGATGGCCAAGGGATCAGGGCCAGCCAGCATGGATTCAGGAAGGGCAGGTCCTGCCTGACCAACCTGATCTCCTTCTATGACCAGGTGAATGCCTGGTGGATGTGGGGCAGGCTGTGGATGTAGTCTGCCTGGACCTCAGCAAGGCCTTTGACACCGTCCCCCACAGCAAACTGCTGGCCAAGCTGTCAGCCCCTGGCTTGGACAGCAGCACTCTGAGCTGGGCTAGGAACTGGCTGGAGGCTGAGCCCAGAGAGTGGTGGTGAATGGTGCCACTGCCAGCTGGCAGCCAGGCACCAGTGGTGTCCCCCAGGGATCAGTGCTGGGCCCCATGCTCTTTAACATCTTTATTGATGATCTGGAGGAGGGCATTGAGTCCATCATCAGTAAGTTTGCAGATGACACCAAGCTGGGGACAGGAGTTGATCTGCTGGAGGGCAGAGAGGCTTTGCAGAGGGACCTCAACAGGCTGGACAGATGGGCAGAGTCCAAGGGCAGGAGATTGAACACATCCAACTGCCAGGTGCTGCACATTGGCCACAGCAACCCCAGGCAGTGCTACAGGCTGGGGTCAGATTGGCTGAAGAGTGGCCAGGCAGAGAGGGACCTGGGGGTGCTGGTTGATGGTAGGCTGAACATGAGCCTGCAGTGTGCCCAGGCAGCCAAGAGGGCCAATGGCATCCTGGCCTGCATCAGGAAGAGTGTGGCCAGTAGGAGCAGGGAGGTCATTGTGCCCTGTGCTCAGCACTGCTTAGGCCACACCTGGAGTCCTGTGTCCAGTTCTGGGGCCCTCAGTTTAGGAAAGATGTTAAGAAGCCAGAATGTGTCCAGAGAAGGGCAACAAAGGTGGGGAGGGGATTGAAACACAAGCCCTGTGAGGAGAGACTGAGGGAGCTGGGGTTGCTTAGCCTGGAGAAGAGGAGACTCAGGGGAGACCTTATTGCTCTCTACAACTCCCTGAAGGGAGGTTGTAGACAGGCAGAGGTTGGTCTCTTCTCCCAGGCACCAGCACCAGAACAAGAGGACACAGTCTCAAGCTGCCCCAGGAGAGGTTTAGCCTGGAGTTAGGAAGAAGTTCTACAGAGAGAGTGATTGCCCATTGGAATGGTCTGCCCAGGGAGGTGGTGGAGTCACCGTCCCTGGAGGTGTTCAGGAGGAGACTTGATAGGGTGCTTGGTGCCATGGGTTAGTTGATTAGGTGGTGTTGGATGATAGGTTGGATATGATGATCTCAAAGGTCTCTTCCAACCTGGTCTGGTCTATTCTATTCTATTCTATTCTATTCTATTCTATTCTATTCTATTCTATTCTATTCTAAGATGGGGTTGCTTAGCCTGGAGAAGTGGAGGCTCAGGGGTGACCTTGCTCTCTCCAACTCCCTGAAGGGAGGTTGTAGCCAGGTGGGGGTTGGTCTCTTCTGCCAGGCACCCAGCAGCAGAACAAGAGAACACAGTCTCCAGCTGTGCCAGGGGAGGTTTAGGCTGGAAGTGAGGAGAAAGTTCCTCCCAGAAAGAGTAATTGGCCACTGGGATGTGCTGCCCAGGGAGGTGGTGGAGTCACCATCCCTGGAGGTGTTCAGAAAAGGCTTGGATGTGGCACTTGGAGCCAAGGTTTAGTTGTCAGGAGGTGTTGGGTATTAGGCAATAGACTGGACTTGATGATCTCTGAGGTCTTTTCCAACCTGGTGGATTCTGTGACTCTATGACCTGCTGCATCTGGAGGTGCCAGAGGTAACCCCAAGGAGCTCCTGTTTATCCCAGGCTTGTCTGGAAGCCACCTCCTTCTGGAGGTAACCTTGTGTTTTGGAACACTTGCTGCTGGTGGTACTGGCATCTGAGCTCTCAAATATTTCTTAACTGCCCCTTGCCAAGCTATTGATGCTGGCTGAGGTCCAGCTGTGCTGTACGTGATGGGGCAGCCAGGCATGCAGAGGGAGTGGACATCACTTTCTCACTGTGCTCTTAACCCACCCCAAGTCTCCTGGTGTTTTTTTTCCCAGAGGAATGGAAGTGGCTTTCCTTCTGCTTCTGTGCTTGGGGAAAGAGAAGTTAAAAATAAGCCTCACCAAGCAATCAACAATATGTTTTCTGTTTTGATCTGCTCAGAGGAAATATTGGCTAAACAAAACTCTGTCACTTTCACCACGCTGTTGACTAGGAATGTATGGCCTTCAGTACAGCTCTGCTCTCTTCAATTAATACTTCCCCAACCTTTGAGCTGCCACGTGTGAAGGGGTAATTACCAGCTGTGGTACAATCAATGCTGTGCAAGCTGTGGGCTATCCTCCAAGATTTACTGGGCACACAGGGAAAGAGGCATGAAAGCTGCCTGAGCTGTAATCTTAACAAGAAATAGAAATACAGTGCTGCTTAATGCAGGCTTTGTTAGGCACTTTTGCCAAGCCTCCACGAGTTTTAACTGTGAAGTGGCTGGAGATGGCAGCTTACAAAAGCTAAACCTCAACCTCTGAGGGTTCTGACCTTTTCCCTAATGTTCTGATGTTCATTATTTCAGCTATTAGAGCACTAATTAGTGTGTGTGTGGGGGGGGGCAACAACCAAACAAACATATAACTGGGTACAAGGTGGTTGGGTCTAATCACTAGATAGTAGAAATAAGGATGGGCAGGCAAGTGCCAGGAGTCAGAGGTTAAAAAAAAGCCCTGTAAAGTAAATTGCTACCCTCATCTAATCCTCATGTTTAGTGAAAGCCTCTGCCCCACTGAGCCCGAGATCTGTGCTGAGGTTATCTGCGCTTCAGGTGGGTGCTGCTCCTGTCTGTCACATCCCAGGCTGAGGCGTGTAACTGGCTCTGTTGCTCCATAGTTTAAAGCTGTCTTTCAGCAGCAGCAGCATTGTGCTGTAGGACTGGGGCCCAGTGGAGCTGAAATCATCTGCAACATGAGGAGCTGCAGCAGGAGCAGTGGGGGGGAAACAGCCCACCTTCCCTGGGGGGATTGCAGTGCCGTCCCTGACTCTTCTGTCTTGGAAGAACATCTGCTGGGTGAAATCAGGAGGTGTAGGCCATCAATTACTAATGCCTAAATAATCTCTGAGGCAGTATGAAACGCTGTTTTCCTGTTTATACTTTCCAAACACTGAAGCTTGGTATAACTTCGATCATTTAACAAAGTAAGGGAGGAAAACAAACAGTGGAACTCGGATTTGAGAATTTAAGTGGGCACAGACAGCTCTTGGGTATCACAGAAGGTTAGGGGTTGGAAGGGACCTGCAGAGATCACCCAGTCCAACCCCCTGCCAGAGCAGGGGCACCCAGGGCAGGGCACACAGGAGCACAGCCAGCTGGGGTTGGAAAGTCTCCAGAAGAGACTCCACAACCCCTCTGGGCAGCCTGCTCCAGGCCTTCAGCAGCCTCACAGGGACAAAGTTTTCCCTTCTCTTCCCCTGGCACCTCCTCTGCTCCAGCTTGCCCCTAGTGCCCCTTGTGCTGTCCTTGGGCATCCCTGAGCAGAGCCTGGCTCCAGCCCTCCTTTAGTTACATTTGTCCACCTCAGATGTCTCCTAAAAAGGAGACAATCCCAATTTTATCACAAGTCCGGATTTTTGGAGCCTGCCAACTACAGCTGAAGTCTTTAGGTCTTTATTACTCCCCAGTCACATCTTGTGGACAGAGCAGGCTGCCTGTGTGTGTTCCACCACGTTTTACAAGGTGCATCTAACCATCCCCTGAGCCACTGCTGGGGCTTATCCTGGGGGAGTGAAATAGTTTCTAGCTAGGCCAGGAACAGCTGGTGTGTGTCATGCATCTTCTCACTGCAAACACATCCATTGCACCAGAATGTTTCTTCATTTGCAGAATTGAGCTTCTTTCATCATAGAATGAATAAGGTTGGAAGAGACCTCAAGGATCATCAAGTCCAACCTGTCACCACAGACCTCATGACTGCTAAACCATGGCACCAAGTGCCACATCCAATCCCCTCTTGAACACCTCCACGGATGGGGACTCCACCACCTCCCTGGGCAGCACATCCCAATGGCTAACAACTCTCTCAGTGAAGAACTTTCTCCTCACCTCCAGCCTAAAACCTCCCCTGGCACAGCTTGAGACTGTGTCCTCTTGTTCTGGTGCTAGTTGCCTGGGAGAAGAGACCAACCCCCACCTGGCTGCAACCTCCCTTCAGGTAGTTGTAGAGAGCAATGAGGTCTCCCCTGAGCCTCCTCTTCTCCAGGCTAAGCAAGCCCAGCTCCCTCAGCCTCTCCTCACAGGGCTGTGCTTGAGGCCCCTCCCCAGCCTGGTTGCTTTTATAGTATAGAAAGGAAAAGTTTGGTTAGAACAGTTTGTTGCTTTGTTTTGGTTTGGGTTTCATTACTGTTATTATTATAATTCAAAATCTTGCCTTGTTTCCATGACTCAGGACCAAATCTATATAGAGTCACAGAGTGGCTCAGGTGGGAAGTGACCTCAGAGACCATCTATATATTTGTCTCTAACTTTCTCCTGCCTTGGCATCAATTGCCATCAAATGCTGAGGGATTGATCACATATTTCAAGTTTCAAGTGACATAAAGCTAACTTTTAGTTCCTGATTTTGATTTTCTGCTGACCATTGACCCAGAGACTCTCACAATATTAGCCCAAGACCCTGGTGATGCTCTGACAGCCAACACAGAGTTGAGGAGTTGTTGCTGTGGGATCAAAGCAAGGGATTGATGAAGAAGCTTCAGAGGTAAAAGAAGTTATGAAGAGATCTGGTGGCTGTATGCAAAACCCACCTGGATGGGACTCTGGACACCCTTGCCTTAACAGGGGAGTTAGATTAGATGATCTCCCCAGGTCCCTTCCAACCCCAGTCATTAAAATATGCTTCCTTGAATGCCTCCCTGGGCAGCCTGGGCCACACTCTCATCACCCTCACAAGGAACAACTCTGCCTCAGCTCCACTCTAACCCTGCTCTGCCTCAGCTTCAAACCATTCCCCCTTGGCCTGGCTCCAGACTCCCTCAGCAAAAGTCTCTCTGCAGCCTTCCTGCAGGATGCCTTCAGGTCCTGGCAGGCAGCTCTGATGTCCCCCCCAGCCCAGAGTCTTCTCTCCAGGCTGAATAGAATGCATTTGATGATGAAAAACCTGACACCACCACCACCTCCTCACCCTACACCCCCCAAAAAAGAGACAAAAAGCTCCCAACAAAACAACAAAACCCACCCCAAACCTCACCCCCACAAAACCCAACCCCAACCCCCAAAGGAAACTCCATCCAGCAAACAGGGAGTAGCAGAGCAGTTAGCGGTGTGAGGCAGGTTTCCCAGATGGCAACCCAAAGTGGGATGGCAAGGTAAGGCTTTGAATGAACCAAAAGAGTTCTGCACACAACCTGCAATTAACCTTTGGAGCTTTTGCTCACTTGATAACTTAAAAACCGAGAGCTTAGAAGGATAGCAAAGGGATTAGCTGATATCCAGGTGGATAATGAGGAGATCAAGATTTATTAAGGAAAATCAGAATGCATCAGAGGAGCCCTCCTGGGCTCAGGGTTTCAAACTGACAGGATCAGGACACATTAAGGGACAGGAGCAGGCAGGCAGTGCCCCGAGGGCAGGTTTTGCCCCGCTGGGTCATTTGCATCCCTTATCAAGCACTGTGATGTTCATTTTCCCTCATTGCACTTGGTATTAGGAGCCCAGATCAGCTGTAAGATTGAGTGTCTGTCAGACTAAGATAAATACCAGAATTTTTAAATCCCTGGGACCTTTTAAGAGCAAAGAGTTGTGCTGGGCATAGATCTGGCAGTATTTACAACCCTGTGAAGTGTTTTAAACGTGCAGTAAAAGTGAGGCTCAACCTTTGTAGGACTAAATCCACACACTTGGAGGGGATTTTGCTACCCAACACACTGTGCTCACTCCCAGCACAGAGATGTGGGCTTGTAGGCTGGAGAGGAGAAGGCTGAGAGGGATCTGATCAATGTCTATCAATACCTGAGGGGTGGGGGTCAGGATGATGGTGCCAGGATCTTTTGGGTGGTGCCCAGTGACAGGACAAGGAACAGCAGGAATAAACTGGAACCCAGGAGATTTCACCTCACCATGAGGAGACACTTCTGTATGGTGAGGGTGACAGAGCCCTGGAGACAGAGAGGTTGTGGAGTCTCCTTCTGTGAAGCCTTTCCAACCCACTGGATGTGTTCTGTGTGCCCTGCCCTGGGTGCCCCTGCTCTGGCAGCGGGGTTGGACTGGATGAGCTCTGGAGGTCCCTTCCAACCCCTAACTTACTGTAGCTCTGTCTGATGAACTCTGGCTCATAGATGCCAGCAGTAACCGGAACACCAGCTTTAGGGTGCCTGCTCTTCACCCAAGCCTCCAGCAGTGTGAGAAATGCTTGCAGGTCAGAAATGGCTGAGGTCTGGTCTCTGAGCCTTCCACCAGATGTTTCTACAACTATTTCTGCATGTTCTTACAGCTGAAGTCTGTCAGGATTAGAGCAGCTCAGCAAGTCTCTCTCGACCCTAGGAGCTGAATTAACCAACAGGCAGTAGCCAAGTAAGCTCTGAGAGGACATTTGGCCAGCGGAGTGCTGGGGACCAAGCTGATACCATCAGTGAGGCAGTCTGAAGTGACAGAGGTCTTCTTTAGGTTCTCCTTTGTATTTTTGAGGCTTCAAGTGCAGTAACTCTTCCTGAAACATTTCACTAAGTGAGGTTTGCAATATGCAAAAGATTTGAGTCACAGAACTGTCAGGGTTGGAAGGGACATCAAGGCTCAGCCAGTTCCAACCCCCTGCCATGGGCAGGGACACCTCACACTGCAGCAGCTTGCTCACAGCCACAGCCAGCCTGGCCTTCAAAACCTCCAGCCATGAGGCTTCCACCACCTCCCTGGGCAGCCTGTGCCAGGCTCTCACCACCCTCATGGAGAACAACTTCTTCCTAACAGCCAAGCTGAATCTACCTTCCTCTAGCCTGGACTCCAGAGCTGTTGATTGCTTGTGAAAATCAGAGGGATCCCACTTAGAGATCTCAGGGAGCTGTGTTTGTCATAGAGAATACTTGATGCTATTTTGGAGTTTTGGATGATTGTTCACCATAACAATTACTTCAAATCAGGGGTAAATTAAATCAGACTGAGCTTGGAACCAAAGAATCTCTGCCCTGTGGACCACAGTCATGTGGACAGGGAAACAACCAACCAACCAACCAAACACACACACGAGATAATTGAGGAATATCCCTGAAACAAATGGTGATTTTACAGGAAATTATAACATGCAAGCATGGCCTTCCAGGTCCAGAGAAGGGCAACAAAGCTGGGGAGGGGTCTGGAGCACAGCCCTGTGAGGAGAGGCTGAGGGAGCTGGGCTTGCTTAGCCTGGAGAAGAGGAGGCTCAGGGGAGACCTTCTTGCTCTCTGCAACTCCCTGAAGGGAGGTTGCAGCCAGGTGGGGGTTGGTCTCTTCTCCCAGGCACCCAGCACCAGAACAAGAGGTCACAGTCTCAAGCTGTGCCAAATGAGATTTAGGCTGGAGGTGAGGAGAAAGTTCTTCACAGAGAGAGAGATTGGCCACTGGGATGTGCTGCCCAGGGAGGTGGTGGAGCCCCCATCCCTGGAGGTGTTCAAGAGGGGCCTGGACGTGGCTCTTGGAGCCATGGTTGAGTTGTCAGGAGGTGTTAGGTTGGACTGGATGATCTCTGAGGTCTTTCCCATCCTGGGTTGAATCTGTGATTATTTTTGCAGCTCCAATTCCAGTAGTTTGAGAGATTGATAACCATATCTCAAAAAACCCACCCAAAATCTAAGAAGCCAAACCCCCACCCCAAAACCAACCAACCAAAGAGGGATTCAGAATTAATCAGTGAGGCAGAGGAGGGAGTGCTTGCTTTGGGTCTTGCTTTTTTCTGACAAGCCAAGCACACATTCTTAAGTAATGAATAAATCTACTCCAGGATTTAGCTCTGCCTATTCCCTTCAATATTATATTGTCTTCCCAGGCAATTTACTAACTTGGTGAGAAACTGTGTAGCATAGTGTGAAATGGTATTAGTAACTGTGCCTGGGACCCAATCAAAATGGATGGGTTTCTGCTGGGCAGCTCATAAATTCAGTGCTCCCTTTAGCACAGTCCTGTTATTGGTACTTGGGTGTTGCTATGGCACTGAACACGAATCTGAGAGTAGGGAGGAAATTTTGCTGCTAGAGTGGTGAGATCAGCTTGGGATACAGCAAACACTGAATTATCACACAGTAACTCTTCCTGAAACATTTCACTGAGTGAGCTTTGCAATATGCAAAAGCTTTAAGTCACAGCCTGGCAGGGCTTGGGAGGGACCTCCAGAGACCATCCAGTCCAACCCCCTGCCAGAGCAGGGGCACCCAGGGCAGGGCACACAGGAGCACAGCCAGCTGGGTTGGAAAGTCTCCAGACAAGGAGACTCCACAACAACCTCTCTGGGCAGCCTGCCCAGCTCCAGCACCCTCACAGGGACAAAGTTTTCCCTTCTCTTCCCCTGGCACCTCCTCTGCTCCAGCTTGCCCCCAGTGCCCCATCTGCTGTCCTTGGCCATCCCTGAGCAGAGCCTGGCTCCAGCCCTGCACAGCTTGATCCCCAGCACTGAGGGCAGCCCTCAGGCTGCTCTGCTCCCAGCTCCAAGCCCCAGCTGCCTCAGCCTGTGCTCACAGGGAGCTGTTCCACTGCCTGCAGCAGCTTGGTGGCTCTGTGCTGGACTCTCTCAAGCAGTTCCCTGAGCTCCTTCTTGTCCTGAGGGCCCCAGAACTGGTCACAATATTCCAGCTGTGGCCTCACCTGGGTAGTATTGAGGGGGAGAAGAACCTTTCATGTCCTACTAACCGCATTATCACTCCCATTCATTAGCAAGAAGTTGGCTGCAATCCCTGGTCACTTCTGCAACCAGTTTCTGCTGGAACAAAAGGTTAATTCTGAACACTTGAGTTTCTCAAAGAAGTTCTGGTGTCTGTTTGTTTTTACTGTAGGAGAGCAAATTCTCATCTCTAAGAGACCTGTTCAGAAAAATACTCTCAGTGTTAAACACCTTTGAATAAACAGAACTAAAACAATTAGGAGTGTCAGCTGAGAGGTGTTCCTGCTCAGCAGCACACAGAGCAGATCAGTCTGGAAGATGAGATCCTGTCCAGAAGAGCACCAACATCCAGCTGCCTCTAGAGGGGCAGAGTGCCTGCTGCTTTGCATGAAGATATTGGAAACTGCTCTGTGAATTCCTTGGCATTTTCCCAGGGTTCTTGGCAATTTCAGGTCGTGGAGAAATACTCAGAAGGAGTTTTTAGTGTGCAAGCTTGAAAAAATGTGCCTTTAATAGACTGTTTTTAGAGATTACATGGCCAGCAGGGCAAGAGAGGGAATTCTGCCCCTGCACTCTGCTTAGACCTCACCTCCAATCCTGCCTCCAGCTCTGGTGTTCCCAGCACAAGAAGGACACAGAGCTGCTGGAGAAAGTCCAGAGGAGGCCACAAAGATGATCCAAGGGCTGGGAGCAGCTCTGCTGGGAGCACAGGCTGAGGGGGCTGGGGGTGCTCAGCCTGCAGAGGAGAAGGCTCCAAGGGCACCTCAGAGCTGCCTGCCAGGACCTGAAGGCATCCTGCAGGAAGGCTGCAGAGAGACTTTTGCTGAGAGGGTCTGGAGCCAGGCCAAGGGGCAATGGTTTGGAGCTGAGGCACAGCAGGGTTAGAGTGGAGCTGAGTTGCTCCTTGTGAGGGTGGTGAGAGTGTGTCCCAGGCTGGCCAGGGAGGCTGTGGCTCCTCCTTGCTGGGGGTGTTCAAAATTGGATGAGTGTAGCTGAGAGGTGTCCCTGGGCATGGTGGGGAGGTTGTAGTAGATGATCTCTGAGGTCCCTTCCAACCTGAGCCCCTAGCTGCAGCAGGATCACACAGCAGCTTCATTGGTTGCATTTTCCCTTAGTTTAGAATTCAGTACTCTGGTAAGTTAAAAATTAAGGGAAGTTAACCTCAGAGGAATAGATAAAGACTGAATGTTTAGCATCCCTGTCCCTGACGGCAACTCAAGCAGGCTGTTATTGCTGTCTCGCTGCCTTGCCACCTCCTTGGTCACACAGCACAGAACAGAAGCGATCCGTGCTGGCTTTGGGAGCTAGCTCAGGTGAGCAGGGCTCAGCCTCAGCCATGGGCTTTAGGTGGGAATCAAATAACAACATTGTGTTGCCCAGAGAAGAGACCGGGAGGAAGGAACTTGTAGTTGTGGATTGACATTTGACCTCTCTGAGCAAATGTCTGCTCCCATCCACGCATACAAAAGAGCCTGGGATCATTCAGGGAGGCTTTTGCCTTGCAATTGATCCCACAGCTGGTAGTCAGCAGAACAGGAGAATCGTTTCATCTTGTTCTCTCTGGCATGCCCTGATCTAGGCTAAGCCACGGTGCTGCCCAGAGTACACCAGCAGAATAACCATGGAGAGTGATGGGCAGCATAGATGATTACCTCTCGGGCACAGCGTGGGTACTTGTCACATCTTCTCCAGAAAATGTAGCCTAACGTGCAGGAAAGTGTGGTTACAAAGCAACTGTGAAATCCCATTTCCAGCTGTCCCCATGCTGAATTGTTCTTTGATCATCCTGTCTCCCAAGGAGCCCTTGCTGCACAATGCAGCCTGACCCTTTCTCTGGGACATGAACTTTACAGCATGCTCATTTCCCTGGGAAGAGAATCGGCAAGTGGGGAGAGTTTCATAGTTTCAGTCAGGGTTGGAAGGGACCACAAGGATCATCTAGTTCCAACCCCCTTGCATGGGCAGGGACACTCTACACTAGATCAGGCTGGCCAGAGCCTCATCCAGCCTGGGCTTAAACACCTCCAGGGATGGGGCCTCAACCACCTCCCTGGACAACCCATTCCAGGGCCTCACCACCCTCACGGTGAAGAACTTCCTCCTCACCTCCAGCCTGAATCTCCCCACCTCCAGCTTCATTCCATTCCCCCTAGTCCTATCACTCCCTGAGAGCCTGAAAAGTCCCTCCCCAGCCTTCTTGTAGCCCCCTTCAGATCCTGGAAGGCCACAATGAGGTCACCTCGGAGCCTTCTCTTCTCCAGACTGAACAGCCCCAACTCCTTCAGTCTGTCCTCACAGGAGAGGTGCTCCAGCCCTCTGATCAAACCCTCATGGACCTCACTTGGAAATTCCTACCATGTCCCTGCTTCATTCCCCTGTCCTCAGAACTGACCTTTCACCACCCCTGTTAGGGAAAACCTCTGGATGTTGTAAGGTTTCTGGAAGAAGTTATGGGTTTGGATAGGAATGTTCTGCAGATAGGATTATGCCCAGCAGATCTGGGCATGCTGGAGAGCTGGCCCCAGGACAACTTCTGCAAGTCCAAAAGGGGCTAAGTGTAGAGCCCTGCAGCTGGGGAGGAATAACCCCCTGCAGCAGTACAGGCAAGGGGTTTCTCTGCTGGAAAGCAGCTCTGTCTTCTAGGAGAAGGACTTGGGGGATGCTAGTGGACAGAGTTAACCATGGGCCATCAATGGACCTCTGAGACCAAGATGGACAGTAGTCTCTGAGGTGCATTAAGAGTGCAACCAACAAGCCAAAGGAGGTGCTCCTTCCCCTCTAATCAGCCTTACTGAGGCCATGCCTGGAGTACTGAGGCCATGTCTGGAGTACTGAGTCTGGTTCTCAGCTCCTCAGATCAAGAGAGACAGGGAACTGCTGGAGTGAGCCCAGTGGAGGCTGCAAAGCTGCCTGGAGCAGCTCTGTGAGGAGCAAAGGCTGAGAGCCTGCAGAAGAGCATCCCCAGAAGGGAGATGAGCAATGCTCAGTAAGAGCTAAAGGAGCTGTGGGGGCAAGAGGCTGGGGCCAGGCTCTGCTCAGTGGTGCCCAGGGACAGCACAAGGGGCAGTGGGCACAAAGTGGAACCCAGGAAGTTCCACCTGAAGAGCAGGAGAAACTTCTTTGGTGTGGGGGTGCTGGAGGCCTGGAGCAGGCTGCCCAGAGAGGTTGTGGAGTCTCCTCAGGAGAGTTTCCAAACCCCTCTGGCCTTTGTGCTGCTGGGCAAGCTGCTGTGGGTGCCCTGCTGGAGCAGGGGATTGGGCTGGGTGATATCCAGAGTCACAGAGTCACAGAATCAGCCAGGTTGGAAGAGACCTCCAAGATCATCGAGTCCAACCTATCACCCAACCCTAACTAATCAACCAGACCATGGCACTAAGTGCCTCACCCAGGCTTTTCTTAAGCACCTCCAGGGACCTTGACCCCACCACCTCCCTGGGGCAGCCCATTCCAATGGGCAATCCCTACCCACATGTGTATAGAGGTCCCTTCCCATCTCACCATGCTGGGGTTTTGTGAAAACCTGGCTTGCATGAGTAACAGCTACAGGTAAGTTGTCAGCCCTGTCAGCATGCCCAGAGCAAGAGATGCTGATTTCCCCTCCTGGAACATCTCTGCAGAGCTATCCACCCAAGTCTGCCTTGAACAACGGGGGGCAAGCTTTGCACAGCTGACTGCAGAAGTGGTTGGGAGCTGGGCTTTGTCCTGCTTCTCCCGCGGCTGATTGCTCTAATTTTTGTTTTAAAACGGGAACAAAAGGCGGGGGGTGGGGGGAGGGGAAACAACAAACACAAACCATTGTCAGTTACCACTTAGAAAACCACTCCTCTTGCCACAGGAAGATGCTGTGTGATGCTGTGTGGCACATCCCTGACGTTTGTTGAGCTCGACAAAGCACGCAGAGACCGCTTGTAGGCAATGAATCCTCTCTGCATTACCTCTTTGTTACCTGAAGCCCTCTGCATTTCCTCTGCAAGAAAGACTGCTGGAACTGCTCTGCTTATGGTTTGAATTAGGACATAAATCAACTCACAAGAGGAAAATAATTGGCTTCCCCTGACCAAATTCCCATATTTCCAGGTTCTGTTTTTAGACTGCAGCGCAACTATTGAATTTCCTTGCAGACAGCGTTAGAAGCTGACTTTATGGCTGGGTGTGATGAGTGGGAGCTCTCAGAGAATGGGGAATTTATCAGCCCTTTCAATAAAAAAAAAAAAAAAGAATAATAAAAAAAAATCCCATCTTGAAGAATAGAGTAGTAAAAATGTTCCTGTGGTGTTTCCTCTGCCAAAGAAAGGCACTGCTAATATTTTTTTCTCTCCCCTCTTTTGATAGCTCGATCCTGAGCGTGACACCGAAGTCTTCTGGGTGTGAAAGTACTCATGAGCTGTCAGCCAGAGTAAGAAAAAAGAATGGTGTGTGGCAAGCTTCACCTCGCAGCAGAACGAGCACTTTGTCCTCTTACAAGGGCCTCCATTTCCTCAGCTTCGAAACTGCTTGGAGAAGAGAGCGATGGAAAGCTTCCAATCGTCCCGGCCCTGCCTTCCTGCTCTGCGGCTGAAAGAAGAGCAGACTCATCTCTGCAGGCTCTTTTTAACTCAGCACCTCTTTTTTCCCTTCCCAGCCTTTGTTCTTCCCAACCTTTTTTATCTTCTCAACCATTTCAGCTCCCAACCTCCTTTTCCCTTTCCAACCTTTTTTTTTTCTCCCCACCCCTATTTTTTCTCCCCAGCCTCCCTTTTCATTTGAATCGCACTCCCAGATTCCCTTCACAGTGTCACAGTATCACTAAGGCTGGAAGAGACCTCGAAGATCATCGAGTCCAACCTGTCACCACAGACCCCATGATTAGACCATGGCACCAAGTGCCACGTCCAATCCCCTCTTGAACACCTCCAGGGATGGGGACTCCACCACCTCCCTGGGCAGCACATTCCAATGGCGAATGACTCTCTCGGTGAAGAACTTTTTCCTCACCTCCAGCCTAAACTTCCCCTGGTGCAGCTTGAGACTGTGTCCCCTTGTTCTGGTGCTGGTTGCTAGAGAGAAGAGGCCAACCCCTTCCTGGCTACAACCTCCCTTCAGGTAGTTGTAGACAGCAATGAGGTTGCCCCTGAGCCTCCTCTTCTGCAGGCTAAGCAACCCCAGCTCCCTCAGCCTCTCCTCACAGGGCTGTGCTCAAGGCCTCTCCCCAGCCTCGTTGCCCTTCTCTGGACACCTTCAAGTGTCTCGACGTCCTTCTTAAACTGTGGGTCCCAGAACTGGACACAGGACTCAAGGTGTGGCCTAACCAAAGCAGAGTCCAGGGGCACAATGACCTCCCTGCTCCTGCTGGCCACACTATTCCTAATGCAGGCCAGGATGCCCTTGGCTTTCTTGGCCACCTGGGCACACTGCTGGCTCATGTTCAGGTGGCTGTCAATCAGCACCCCCAGGTCCCTCTCTGTTTGGCAGCTCTCCAGCCACTCCAACCCCAGCCCTTTTTCCTTCTTTTCCTCCAGTGGCAGAGCAGTGTGTGTATGGGAGTGGTTTTGCTGGCTTTCCAGGCAGGTGGGCTAAGTATACAAGGTTGGAAATATTTTTTTCTTTAAGATAATGCCCTGGGAAGTCATTTAAGGTTCTATTTAAAAGCCAGAAGCCCTCATTGGGAAATTACTGAAAGCCCTGATGTAACTGCAGCTCTGCTCTCTTTATTATTGAACCTGAGGACAGGATCCATCTCCTTAATCCTTCACTGGAGAAGCTCAGAGCACATTGTGCTTTAGCAGCTCACTTTGCACTCAGGCAGAAGCTGGCAAGGAGGACCCTCCATGCACGGTCACTGCCGCTGAGGACACCAAACCACCCCTCTGCAAAGTGATGCTGTGCACTGCGATGCTGCGGGCAGCCAGTTGAGCCTGGCCTTGAAGCTAGGCCTGAACATCCTCCCCTTAACTTGAGAGGTAAACAGTACTGGGCCGGGGCACAGCTGTGAACAGCAAAGCTTTCCTCGGGCTGGGAAGGAGGATGGGAGTGCAGGGAGGAAAAGGTGCTTGAGCTGCCATGTGCGCTCCCTAACGAAGCCGGCGGCGGTTGACACAAGGCTCTGAGCGGTCTCTGGGTGTTCTTGCCGCGCCGGCCCGGCATCCAGCAATGAGGCAAGGGACAACAGCCTCCAGGTGTGCCAGGGGAGATTTAGGTTGGGGATGGGAAAAAAATTCTGTAAGAGTGGTCAGGATTGGAAGCAGGCTGCCCAGGGAGGTGCTGGAGTCACCATGCCTGGAGGTGTTCAAAATACGTGTAGGCGTGGCGCTTTAGGGCATGGTTTATTGGGCATGGTGGTGTTGGGTTGATGGCTGGACTGGATCACAGGATCACAGGATGTCAGGGGTTGGAAGGAACCCAAAGATATCATTGAGTCCCACCCCCCTGCCAGAGCATCTAGCTCAGATCACACTGGTACACATCCAGACAGGGCTGGAAAAGCTCCAGAGAAGGAGACTCCACAACCTCTCTGGAGAGCCTGTTTCAGGGCTCTATGTCCCTCACAGTAAAGAATTTCCCCTTGTGTTGAGGTGGAACCTCCTGTGCTGCAGCTTGCATCCATCGCTGCTTGTCCTATCCCAGGGAGCAAGTGAGCAGAGCCTGTCCCTGTCCCCTCCTGACCCCCAGCCCTCAGATATTTATAAACATTTATTAAATCCCATCTAAGGCTTCTCTTTTCCAGACTAAACAGCTCCAGATCCCTGAGCTTCTCCTCACCAGGCAGTGCTCCAGTCCCAGGAGGGACTTCTCAGGCTCTCAGGTAGTGATAGGACTAGGGGGAATGGAATGAAGCTGGAGGTGGGGAGATTCAGGCTGGAGGTGAGGAGGAAGTTCTTCACCATGAGAGTGGTAAAGCCCTGGAATGGGTTGTCCAGGGAGGTGGTTGGGGCCCCATCCCTGGAGGTGTTCAAGACCAGGCTGGATGAGGCTCTGGCCAGCCTGATCTACTGTGGGTTGTCTCTGTCCATGGCAGGGGGGTTGGAACTAGATGATCCTTGTGATCCCTGACTGATACTATGATACTATGATACTATGACCATCCTTGTAGCCCTCTGCTGGACCCTCTCCAGCAGATCCCTGTCCCTCTTGAACTGGGGAGCCCAGAACTGAACACAGTACTGGATGATTTTCAAGATATTTTTCCAACCTTAATGACTCTCTGAAACCATCTCTTGGTATCAGACCAGTATCCTCCACCACTGATGTTTGTATTCACCCTTGTCCAGGAGGGAGCTGAGAAATGAAAAAGGACAAAAGGAAAATGGAGGTTGATGGGTTGGACGTGATGATCTTGAAGGTCTCTTCCAACCTGTTGTATTGTATTGTATTGTATTGTATTGTATTGTAAAATTATTGTAAGACTCAGCACTTATTAATTGGAAGATGAAGTAAGTCATTCCTACACCTTGAAGGTTTGCATGCAAATAAATACATAAAGGTGATGAGAATAAGGTCCCTGAAACAAAACTCCCTGAGACTTTGGAGTCCTATCAAAAGGGCTCAGTGTTTGTTTGCTGCACCCTGGCAGAGGGAGTTTAGCATCTGAGCAACTGCTTAGAGGGAAACAGTGGGACTAATAAAGAGTCTAATCCTCTAAGTGCATTAGCACTTCTAAATGTCATTTAAAAGTCACTTTGCAAGATAAGAGCTATATATAAACATTGCAGCTCTCAACCCAGATTGCTGTGGGATGTGTATGAAACTGTGCATGTGTAACATCCTACACCCGACACCCGAGGGTTACATTTGTCACCGCAGGATGCTGCTGTGGATGTTTGATGCTATCACTTCCAATCCTTGTTCAGATGTTTCTTTTAGCCGTTTTTCACCAGCCAGCCCCTGCCAGTTTCCTTTGAAGGTGCAGGGAGGTGGTCGTGCCCTGCTGCACCCCTGCGCAGCCTGCATCACCGCTGCAAGTGACGTCCCTGTCCCCAAACTGGGGAGCACCTCAGGAGTGGCCTTTCCTGGGAAGAATTAGTACTGGGTTCATCAAACTCCCGCATTTCTGATGTTTACCTGAAGCTCTGGTTTAGTTTTGTAGTATTTAGCCTGGGAAGTGAGGTACTGGAGGTCGAGGAAGCCTCAGATGAGGAAATGTATAGGCGAAGAAGCTTAACCTCTCACATCCAAGTTGTTATTGATGTGCAGATTAGCTTGAAGAGTTGACCTTAGGCTCCATAGAATGGGAAGGCATCATCTAGTTCCACCCCCCCTGCCAGGGGCAGAGGCACCTTGCACTGGAAGGTCCATTAATGCTGCACACACATAATATTTTTGCCTTGGGGATAGCACATAGCTGAAAATAGAGAGCTGTGATCAGTAGATGAATGGGAAAGTGAAGTGGCAGAGATCTCCCAGCATGGTCTCCGTTGATGGTGAGGGAAAGGTGAGGCATCCTCTCTTGGGTTAAGTGTTGGGTTAATAGCTGGACTTGATGATCTTAAAGGTCTCTCTCAATTAAAGCATTCCATCAACAGTGGGGGATCAGACTGCCCTTGGAGATCCTCTATCTACTCTCCCCATGCTCCTGGCTTCCAGGGCTGGGATTTAGTTGGGCAAAGAGGGAGGTGGAAGGGAGGATCCTCCTTCCTCTCATTTTTTGCTGTTGAATCTTCCCATTAATACAGGGAACAACCTCAGTTCGTGCCTTACTTGTTTACAGAGGGGCCAGTGTGGGTCTTAGAGGAGCAAATACTGACACCAGGACAGATGGATTCTGTTCAGACAGACGAAAGCATTTCAAGATGTACAATTAGCTTGAGTAAGAAATCAAAGCATCCAGGAGCTTTGTGTTGATCAAATGTGCTGTCTGAGCAGGGCACAGCAGCAGCAGCAGCAGCAGCAGAGGCAGCTCAGCACGCAGGGCGGTGCCTGATGTGTGTGTGAGAGCTCAGGGGAGGTTCTCAGATGAAATAGTTCCTCTCTAATCCACTGCTCCTCGAGTCAATTTGTCAGAGTCTTTCTTGAAGTCAGAGGAGGTGCAGTGCAATTACTGCCTCCTGAAGATCATTTCTGTGAGAGCACAAGTAATTAGCCATGCCTCACTCCGGGAAGCCCCAGCACTGCTCCCACTCTCTTAGTCATGTTGGGAGCACTAAGGATGATAGAGGAAGGAAGAGCAATGAGCACAGCTCTCTTTTGCTTGGCAGTCGTGCTGGTGGACACACAGCTCACCACGAAGCTGCTCAGACCATGAAAGGGCAGAAGTGGCTCTGTAATGTGCAATTGCATGAAACTAGGATGAAAAAAGAATGAGAGTTCCAGTTGGAAATAGTCGGAAAAGGAAGGGTTAAAACACTCTGAAAAGGAAGGGCTAAAACACTCAGAAAAGGAAGGGCTAAAACACTCTGAAAAGGAAGGGCTAAAACACTCTGAAAAGGAAGGGTTAAAACACTCTGAAAAGGAAGGGCTAAAACACTCTGAAAAGGAAGGGTTAAAATACTCTGAAAAGGAAGGGCTAAAACACTCTGAAAAGGAAGGGCTAAAACACTCTGAAAAGGAAGGGTTAAAATACTCTGAAAAGGAAGGGCTAAAACACTCTGAAAGGAAGGGCTAAAACACTCTGAAAAGGAAGGCTAAATACTCTGAAAGGAAGGGTTAAATACTCTGAAAAGGAAGGCTAAAACACTCTGAAAGGAAGGGCTAAAACACTCTGAAAAGGAAGGGCTAAAACACTCTGAAAAGGAAGGGCTAAAACACTCTGAAAAGGAAGGGCTAAAACACTCTGAAAAGGAAGGGCTAAAACACTCTGAAAAGAAGGGCTAAAACACTCTGAAAGGAAGGCTAAAACACTCTGAAAGGAAGGGCTAAAACACTCTGAAAAGGAAGGGCTAAAACACTCTGAAAAGGAAGGGTTAAAATACTCTGAAAAGGAAGGGCTAAAACACTCTGAAAAGGAAGGGCTAAAACACTCTGAAAAGGAAGGGCTAAAATACTCTGAAAAGGAAGGGTTAAATCCTGATAGCAATAGAGTAGAAGGTTCCCCCTGTCAAATTTTAATGAATTAATTTTAATTAGCAGATAAGGACATAGAATGAACTGGGTATAAAGGTGTAATTTCCATCTTCTGGACACTGGCCATAACTTTTCTCCCTTTGTTTATTCCTTGATCTCTAATATTGATTGGCCAACCTGTATTTGCCTTTTCAAAAGCCTTTGAAGATGTTTCTCGCCCCCATCCCTTTTCCACCTTCTATTATTGCTCATTTTCCTTGACCTTTTGAATTCTTTCTCTTTTCACTCCTGAATTTTCTGTTCCTTAGATGCAATTTATCAGATACTCATTCTGCATTTCAGAGGCCTCTCTTAAAGTTGTTCAGAGCTCATCTGCTCCAATCTCCCCACCATGCCCAGGGACACCTCTCAGCTCCACTCAGCTGCTCAAGGCCTCAGCCAGCCTGGCCTTCAACACCCCCAGCAAGGAGGCAGCCACAGCCTCCCTGGCCAGCCTGGGACACACTCTCACCACCCTCACAACGAACAACTTCTGCCTCAGCTCCACTCTAATCCTGCTCTGCCTCACCTTCAAACCATTGCCCCTTGGCCTGGCTTTTAGCCCCAAAAGTATCTGTGTGATGACTTTATGTACCCAGACTGCATGTAGAATAGAACAGAACAGAACAGAACAGAACAGAACAGAATAGAATAGAATAGAATAGAATAGAATAGAATAGAATAGAATAGAATAGACCAGGTTGGAAGAGACCTTCAAGATCATCATGTCCAACCTATCAACCAACACCACCTAATCAACTAACCCATGGCACCCAGCACCCCATCAAGTCTCCTCCTGAACACCTCCAGTGATGGTGACTTCACCACCTCCCCAGGCAGTCCATTCCAACGGGCAATCACTCTCTCTCTCTAGAACTTCATTCCTAACCTCCAGCCTAAACCTCCCCTGGCACAGCCTGAGACTGTGTTCTCTTGTTCTGGTGCTGCTTGCCTGGGAGAAGAGACCAACCTCTTCTACCTCTACAACTACCCTTCAGGTAGTTGTAGAGAGCAGTAGTAGTAGCTCAGTCCTGTGCTGGAGTCACATCATTTCAGTCAGACCAGGCAGATGCTTCCACAGAAGCCAATCCCTTTGCATCCATCAAGTTTATGACTCCAGATTTAGAAATCCAAGGGGGAGGGCAGCCTGGGGGAGCTCAGTGAAGCAATTTGGGCAAGGTGGGCAGCAGACACAGATCAATTCTGCTGCAGACCTAATGGCCAGGAAGGAAATTGGAGATTTGCAGATTCAATTATTTCTTCATTTTCTTGCCAGAAAATGGCTCCTGTGTTCCCAAAGTAATTCAGCCATAATCAGGCGGTGGTTTGTTTTGCTCATTTCCAGAGTGTGCCCATATCTAACTACACATCCATTTCCATTCTCAAATGTTTTAATAAAAGCAAAATGGGCAATGAAGTGCTTTTGATAGGTCTTTCCAAGCAGCCTGCTGAAATCCTAGCAAAGCAGAAAGCAAAGGAAGCAACTTAGAATCATAGAATGATCTGGGCTGGAAGGGACCTTCCAAAGTCACCCCATCCAACCCCCCTGCAGTCAGCAGAGTCATCCTCAACTAGATCAGGTTGCCCACAGCCCTGTCAAGCATCACTTTGGACACCTTCAGCAATGGGGCCCCAAGCACCTCCTTGGGCAATCTGTTCCAGTGCTCCAGCAGCCTCCTGGTGCAGAACTTGTTCCTCACATCCAATCTCAGTCTGCTCTGCTCTAGTTTGAAGCCATTGGCCCTGGTCCTGTCCCTGCAGGCCTTTGCAAACAGTCTCTCTTCAGCCTTCTTGTAGCCCCTTCAGGTCCTGGCAGGCTGCTCTGAGGTCTGCCTGGAGCCTTCTCTTCTCCATGCTGAACACCCCCAGCTCCCTCAGCCTGTGCTCACAGCAGAGCTGCCTCTTCTGGACCCTCTCCATCAGCTCAAGGTCCTTCCTGTGCTGAGGCCTCCAGACCTGCACACAGCACTGCAGGTGAGGTCTCAGCAGAGCAGAGCAGAGGGGCAGGATCCCTCTCTGGATCTGGCACTGCTGCTTTGGATGCAGCCCAGGCTGCCCTTGGTCTTCTGTGCTGCAAGCTCACCCTGCCTGCTCCTGTCCAGGACTTCTGATGTTGCAGCAGCAATGTGTGTCCAGACCCAATGCCAGCACACTGAGGACTAAGTTTGAAGTCCCCTTTTGGCACTGAGCACTGCTGGCTGTTCCCAGCCCATGTTTTTCCTGCAGCAGAGAGCAGTTTTTTGCCAGCATTAAACATAATTTCAGGGTTTTTTTTAATCCTTAGCTTCGACACACTCAAGTGTAAAAGCAGCAGCCTGGAAATGTGTTGCAATGAGGTGACCCCTAAGGCAAAATGGGAAAAATAACATTTAGAGAAATAATGTTTTCTGCACACTTCATTAATGCTCAGGTGGTTTGTGGTAAAATGAACTTAATTAAAATGATTTTCAACAATTAGCCTGCGACAGGAAAATGCAGGGCGAGGGGTGAGGGTTTGAAACTTAAAGAGGGAGATTCAGGCAGGGCGAAAAGGAAGAGGTTTTCTAATCTGAGGGTGGGGAGAGCCTGGCTCAGGCAGCCCAGAGAGAGTTGGGAGATGGCCTGCCAGACAGAAAGGGACCTGGGGGTGCTGGTTGACAGCCACCTGAACATGAGCCAGCAGTGTGCCCAGGTGGCCAAGCAGGCCAAGGGCATCCTGGCCTGGATCAGGAACAATGTGGCCAGCAGGAGCAGGGAAGTCATTGTGCCCTGTGCTCAGCACTGGTTAGGCTACACCTTGAGTCCTGTGTCCAGTTCTGGGCCCATCAGTTTAGGAAGGACATTGAGACACTTGAAGGTGTCCAGAGAAGGGCAACAAAGCTGGGGAGGGGTCTGGAGGCTCAGGGCAGACCTCATTGCTGTCTACAACTCCCTGAAGGGAGGTTGTTGCCAGGAGGGAGTTGGTCTCTTCTCTCAAGCAACCAGCACCAGAACAAGAGGACACAGTCTCAAGCTGCACCAGGGAAGGTTTAGGCTGGAGGTGAGGAGAAAGTTCTTCACTGAGAGAGTCATTCACCATTGGAATGTGCTGCCCAGGGAGGTGGTGGAGTCCCCATCCCTTGAGGTGTTCAAGAGGGGATTGTATGTGGCACTTGGAGCCATGGTTTAGTCATGAGGTCTGTGGTGACAGGTTGGACTCGATGATCTTTGAGGTCTCTTCCAACCTTGGTGATACTGTGAGACTGTGATGTCCCATCCCTGGAACCCTTCCAGCACAGGTTGTTTGGGGCCCTGAGCAAATGGCTCTGGCTGGGGGTGTCTCTGCTGAGTGCAGAAGGGTTGGACTGGATGATCTTGAAAGGTCTCTCCTAGCCCAAATGTCTCTGTCACTCTGTGAGGAACTTTATTTGGTGCCAGTATTCTCAGAAATAAATTTTGAATAGAAATAAATGTTGTGCTGGACTTCTGAGATATTGCTCCTGCTGTGAGTTGGAGAAGCTGACTTTTTTCACCTTCTAAGCACAGTATCACAGTGCCACCAGAATCCCCTCTTTATAACACATAGGCTCCTGGGCACACACTTCTCCTGTTGACCAGCTTTTAAAGTGAAATGTTTAATAAAATACAATACACCAGGTTGAAAGAGACCTTCAAGATCATCGCGTCTAACCCATCAACCAATCCAACCCACCTAAACAACTAACCCATGGCACCAAGCACCTCATCAAGTCTCCTCCTGAACACCTCCAATGATGGTGACTCCACCACCTCCCTGGGCAGCCCATTCCAATGGGCAATCACTCTCTCTGTAGAGAACTTCTTCCTAACATCCAGCCTAAACCTCCCCTGGGGCAGCCTGAGACTGTGTCCTCTTGTTCTGGTGCTGGCTGCCTGGGAGAAGAGACAAACCTCTGCCTGGCTACAACCTCCCTTCAGGTAGTTGTAGAGAGCAAGAAGGTCACCCCTGAGTCTCCTCCAGGCTAAGCAACCCCAGCTCCCTCAGCCTCTCCTCACAGGGTTTGTGTTCCAAACCCCTCACCAACTTTGTTGCCCTTCTCTGGACATGCTCCAGCAAGTCAACCTCCTTCCTAAACTGAGGGGCCCAGAACTGGACACAGGACTCTAGGTGTGGCCTCAGCAGTGCAGGGGCAGAATGACCTCCCTGCTCCTGCTGGCCACACTGTTCCTGATGCAGGCCAGGATGCCATTGGCCTTCTTGGCTGCCTGGGCACACTGCAGGCTCATGTTCAGCCTACAATCAACCAGCACCCCCAGGTCCCTCTCTGCCTGGCCTCTCTCCAGCCACTCTGACCCCAGCCTGTAGCACTGCCTGGGGTTGTTGTGGCCAATGTGCAGAACCCGGCACTTGGATGTGTTCAATCTCCTGCCCTTGGACTCTGCCCATCTGTCCAGCCTGTCGAGGTCCCTCTGCAAAGCCTCTCTGCCTTCCAGCAGATCAGCTCCTGCCCCCAGCTTGGTGTAGTCTGCATATTTACTGATGATGGACTCAATGTGATGGATTTAAGAGCAAAATTGTCTTTTGAAGTGTAGGGAGGGAAGCAGTCTGTGCTGAAGTAGTTAAAAAACAAAGGTTCTTCTTCCTTGTTGCTGCATATTTGTGGAGCTCTTTAGACCAATATCAAACTGTGCTACAGCATTAAGATCCTAATGGTTATTTTCTCTTCATGTGGCTGTGACTTAGCCTTCATGGCTAAAGGTAATGAGGTAGCAACCGAGAGTCATAAGCAGGAGGGAGCTGGCAACCTCTTTCCCCTGTGTTCACTCAGGCCACATCACTGTTGTGCCTGAGTGCCTACTGAGGGGTGGTTGTACTCTCAGAGGATCTCTTGGACAGCTCATGTTTGCCCCAGGGTACAGGTGGGACTTGAGCCTCCAAGAGGTTCAGTGAGTTCTGTTCAGTGACACAAGCAGGCTGCAGCAAAGCTGAGAGCTGATCTGAACTCATCTGCCCCTCAGTTCAGTACCTCCATCACAAACTGATCCTGTACAACAGGTTTTCCTGGGAGCTATGACAATTGGAAGAAATACCATGTGCTCTCTGTAGAAGTGAGGATACTGGAAACCAGGAGAAATTGGCCAGAGCACTGTGTGAAGGAGTCTTTTATCTGCTGCTTTGCAGCTGCATCCTTCCCCTGGGTTACAGAGGTCCTGGTGCATACAGGATGTGCAGGAGCCAGCAGTGTGTCATTGTGGCCAAGAAGGACAGTGGCATCCTGGCATTAGAAGGGCTGTGGTAAGTCAAGAGGGCTTCTCCAGCCCTTCTGCTCTACCCTGGTGAGGCCACAGCTGGAATACTGTATCCAGTTCTGGGCCCCTCAGGTCAAGAAGGAGCTCAGGGAACTGCTTGAGAGAGTCCAGCACAGAGCCACCAAGCTGCTGCAGGCAGCAGAACATCTCCCTGTGAGCACAGGCTGAGGCAGCTGGGGCTTGGAGCTGGGAGCAGAGCAGCCTGAGGGCTGCCCTCAGTGCTGGGGATCAAGCTGTGCAGGGCTGGAGCCAGGCTCTGCTCAGGGATGGCCAAGGACAGCAGAAGGGACACTGGGGGCAAGCTGGAGCAGAGGAGGTGCCAGGGGAAGAGAAGGGAAAACTTTGTCCCTGTGAGGGTGCTGGAGCCTGGAGCAGGCTGCCCAGAGAGATTGTGGAGTCTCCTTCTCTGGAGACTTTCCAGCCCCAGCTGGCTGCATTCCTGGGTGCCCCTGCTCTGGCAGGGGGTTGGACTGGATGACCTCTTGAGGTCCTTTCCAACCCTTAGTGTTCTGTGATTCTGTGATCCCTGCATTCCTAAGGCTGAAAGGTTGGCCTGTAGGAACCTCAAGCTGTGTCACATCCTAAAGCTGCTGCCACAGCTTGTGCCAACATTTCAGCTTTGCTCTGAACTGTGGCTTTGCTAGGGAAGCAGAAATGTTGTCCATTAAAAGCTGGCACAGAAATCCAGGCCAGAGGAGCCTCTCTGTTCGGACATGGAAATAGCTGCATCCAAGTGACCCTCACAGAAATCACCTTGGAAATGCTCCCAACTTGAGATGTTTATGTTGCTGTCTTCCCTGTGCTGCCATGATTTACCCTGCAGTGCCCAAGCCAGTGATGGAGTAACCCTTGAAGTGTCAGTAGGATGGAAGTGAAAAACCTGCCTGGGGTGCTGGTATTTGCACAGCTTGTGGGTTTGCTGCATTAAAGTTAAGACTAAAAATAGAAGCCACAGATGTGTCATTTATTATGGTGAAGGAAATAGCTGTGAGCAGAAGTAAAAACTGCTCCAAGTTCAGATTCATTTGAAGATGCTTAACCAATTATCTTCTTTTGATGAGTGAGGTAATGGGCACTTGAAGTGCCTCCCAGCCAGCTGAAGAGCTCTTCTTGGCTGTTTTCATAACTCGATGCATCCACACAGGTAGAATGGAGCCTAACACCACCCCCCCAAGGGCTTTGATTGCACAAATATAACTACAGCTACACAAAGGGCAGGATTCACTCCTACTGTGAGGCTGGTGGAGCACTGGAACAGGCTGCTCAGGTTGGTGGTTGAGGCTCTATCCCTGGAGATATTCAAGGTGAGGCTTGACAAGCTCCTGGGCAACCTGATCTAATCGGGGATGTCCCTGCAGGGGGGGTTGGACTGGATGAGCTTTGGAGCTCCCTTCTGGCCCAGACCATTCTGTGATTCTGTTTCTATGACTCTATTTTTCTATGATTCTGTGCTAAGATGTGCCAAATGAGGAAGCTGGGTTTGTTCAGCCTGGATAAAAGGAGGCTGAGGGCAGAGCTCCCAAAAGAGGGTTAGGGATGGTGGTTAGTGTATTCTCCCTAGCAACAAGTGATAGGGCAGGATGAAACAGCTTCAGGTTGTGCCAGGAGAGGTTGGAGCTGGACAGTAGGAGAAACTTGTTGACTGAAAGGGTTCTCTGACACTGTAACAGGCCCCCTGGGGAGGGGGTTGGATCCCCATCCCTGGAGGTGTTTAAGAGAAGTGTAGATGTGGTGCTGAGGACCAGGGGAGATTTGACCCAGCTGGAGAATGGTTGGGCTGGATGGTCTTAGGCCTTTCCCAACCAGAGCAGTCTCTGGTTCCCTGTGCAAAGCCAAGGTCTGTCTCCATGTTTGACCTCGCCAGGCACTTTGCTTCATCTGTAGCTGCAGGATGGGCATTGGCTTAAGCCAGGCCAGTCCAGGCACAGCCACTAGGCAGCTGCAACAGCTTGTGAACAGGTTGGAGTGGCCAGCAGTGCCAGCAGCTGTGGAGAGCGCTCCAGCTCAGGCAAGCCCAGCACTAGGAAACAGCAAGGCAGGACCCCTGAGGCCCACTCCTGTTTCAAACCCAATGCAGGTTTTACTGCCGCAAGGACTTGGCACAGACAGTGCAGCCTCTGACCTGTCTCTGTTTTGGAGACCTGGGCTCTGCTTTGCCTGCCCCTGCTCAGGTCTTTGGTAAGAAACCTGCTTCCACAGCCTGACCCAGGGGGAATGACTCTGACCTTTAGATGACAATTCAGAGGGCTGAGGCTCCAGCTGCAGCCCACATTAAATGCACAAATTGCCTTCAGAACCATTCTAGCAGCCATTTATTTTCAAGCAGCTCTTTCCCTTGCTCCATTTTTCACTGCACATAGCTGAGCTGGTCACCTACATCAAGCCATCTGTCTTCCCTCTGCTGGCTGCTATCAGACTCCCATCCACACAGGCCAGGTTCCTCCCCACTTCTCACAACCTTGGCAGTGTGGATGCAGCTGCTGATCCCTAGGCAGCAGCAAGGTTTAAAAGGGGAACCCTACTGCTGAGGGTTAGAAGCTGGCCCTGGGCAGGCAAAGGGATGAGCAGCAGGTCTGATGGCAATGGAGATAGGGGGTGGGAGCCTGTGAAGGTGGCTTTTGTGCCAAGGTGGACCAGGAGGCCAACAGCACCCTGGCTTGCATTAGAAACAGTGTGGCCAGCAGCACTGGGGCAGGGATGGTTTCCTGCTCAGCACTGGTGAGGCCACACCTCAACTACTGGCTTCAGTTTTGGCCCCTTGCTCCAAAAGGACATTGAGGATCTGAAGCATACCCAAAGAAGGGCAACAACTTATGTGAAGGGTCTAGAGCACAAGTCTGGACCAACTGAGGGAGCTGGGAATGTTCAGCCTGGGAAAAGGAGACCTTCTGGCTCTCAAGAGCTCCCTGGGCAGGGCGTTGGAGCCAGGTAGGTGTTGTCCCCTTCTCCCAAGTTACAAGTGATAGGACAAGAGGAAATGGCCTCAAGTTGAACCAGAGGTTTAGGTTGAATATTCAGAAAAATATGTTCCCTGGAAGAGCTGTCAAGGCCAGGGAGCCGCTGGAGAGAGACCAGTGGAGGCTGGGAGCCTGCTGAGGGGCCTGGAGCAGCTCTGTGAGGAGCAAAGGCTGAGAGCCCTGGGGCTGAGAGCCTGCAGAAGGGCAGCCCCAGAGGGGAGCTGAGCAATGCTCAGCAAGAGCTAAAGGAGCTGTGGGGAGCAAGAGGCTGGGGCCAGGCTCTGCTCAGTGGTGCCCAGGGACAGCACAAGGGGCAGTGGGCACAAAGTAGAACCCAGGAGATTCCATGCAAACAGGAGGAGAAAATTCCTTGGGTGCTGTAAGCCTGGAGCAGGCTGCCCTGAGCAGTTGTGGAGTCTTCTCCTCTGCAAGGATTCCAACCCCTCCTGGCCATAGTATTCCTGGGCAAGCTGCTGTGGTTGCCTATCTGTTAGCAGGGGGAGTGGACCGGACTGGATGATCTCCAGAGGTCCCTTCCATCCCAGCATGCTAGATTTCTGTGGCTTGGGTTTTTCCTGTGTCCTGTGAGATTGCAATGGTAAGGAAGAGACCTGCCTATTAATGCAGCCCTGTGTGTGGTTTCCAGGAGGTTTGCTCACTCCAGCGAGGAGCAGTTTGTGCAGCTCCAAGCTGAGATTTTCCTTCCTGTGACATTTGGAAAAATCAGAAACTGAATGCCAGTAACAGCTGCCTGCTCTAAAACAAACAGCTGCTTGGCACACACTTAGTACACAGATCCATACACCATCTACAACAAATACAGCCAGTTGTGCCCAGCAGCTGGGCTGTAGCCACTCAGGTGGAGGACGGTGTTGTCCTCTTTGGGATGGTAAGGGGGCTCCAGATGAATACCCAGCTGCTTCTGCTCCTTCTCAGGAATGAAACACAAACCCTCAGCACTTGTCACCAGTGGGGGTTTAGCCTCCAGAGTGGCAAATGCTGTTTGTCTCCCTGGTTAAGCTGCTGCCCCAAGGGATGCTAAATGCTCTGTGTGAAAGGAGATCCTAAACTACAGCTTCTGGGAAGCTCTTTGAAGCCTCCCAAGATGCTGCCCAATAAATCTCTCTCTCTCACCCAGGAGCTGAACTACATCCTCCACAGCTCCCTGAAAGGAGGTTGGAATGAGGTGGGGTCATAGAATCACTGAATGGTCTGGGCTGGAAGGGAGCTCCAAAGCTCATCCAGTCCAACCCCCCTGCACTCAGCAGGGACATCCCCAACTAGATCAGGTTGCCCACAGCCCTGTCCAGCCTCACCTGGAATATCTCCAGGGATGGAGCCTCAACCACCTCCCTGGGCAACTTGTTCCAGTGTTCCAGCAGCCTCCTGGTGCAGAACTTGTTCCTCATATCTAATCTAAATCTTCTCTTCTCTCGTTTGAAGCCATTGCCCCTGGTCCTGTCATTCTTGATACAATACAATACACCAGGTTGGAAGAGACCTTCAAGATCATCGCGTCCAACCCATCAACCAATCCAACCCACCCAAACAACTAGACAACTGTCCCTGCAGGGCCTTGCAAACAGTCTCTCTGCAGCCTTCTTGTAGCCCCTTCAGGTCCTGGCAGGCTGCTCTGAGGTCTGCCTGGAGCCTTCTCTTCTCCAGGCTGAACACCCCCAGCTCTCTCAGCCTGTCCTCACAGCAGAGCTTTGCCAACCCCCTGAGCATTTTCATGTCCCTCCTCTGGACCCTCTCCATCAGCTCCAGGTCCTTCCTGTGTTGAGGGCTCCAGACCTATACACAGTACCCCCCCATAGCACACCTTTGCCCCCTTCCCCCCCAAGCACACCTCCTGCTCTCTTGGGTTTCCTTTGCTATCTTTTACAGCTGTGTAAAGCTCAGCTCAGGTGTGCAAGAGAGCAGTTCTAGCCCATAGCTCATGAGCAGCAGCTGCTCTCTGGCCAGCCCTCCCATCGTGGGGCTGGTGTGAAGCTGCAGGAGCAGTCTGCCGAGGGAGAGGAGCATCTCATCAGGGAGAAGCTGTGGTTTCTGAGGGAGGATGTGGTCGGAAGCTCTGACCAGGAGCCCACATAGGATGTGGGGGCTGCAGGGATGTGGTGGCTGCTGAAGTGGGGGCTGTTGGGGTCCCTAGTTGAGGTCTGGGGGGGGGTCAATTTTGCCACGTGTTTGCAGGTGTGAGAACTGGGGCAGCTACAGCTTTTGAAGCTAAGCAGGAATAGCAGAGCCAAATGGAAGAAGCAAGCAGATGCTGGGCATGAATAGAATAGAATAGAATAGAATAGAATAGAATAGAATAGAATAGATAGATAGAATAGAATAGAATAGACTAAAAAGAATAGAATAGAATAGAATAGAATAGAATAGAATAGAATAGAATAGACTAAAAAGAACAGAATAGAATAGAAAAGAAAAGAAAGAATAGAATAGAAAAGAAAGAGTAGGATAGAAAGAATAGAATAGAATAGAATAGAATAGAATAGAATAGAAATAATAGAATAGACTAAAAAGAACAGAATAGAATAGAATAGAAAAGAAAATAAAGAATAGGATAGAAAAGAAAGAGTAGGATAGAAAGAATAGAATAGAATAGAATAGAATAGAATAGAATAAAATAGAATAGAATAGAATAGAATAGAATAGAATAGAAAAGAAAGAATAGAATAAAAAGAATAGGATAATCGAATAGATAGAATAGAGTAGAAAGAATAGAGTAGAATAGAATAGAATAGAATAGAATAGAATAGAATAGAATAGACCATGTTGGAAGAGACCTTCAAGATCATCATGTCCAACCTATCATCCAACACCACCTAGAAGGCAGGATGAGTCTGCTCCATGGCTGCAGCACTCCTTCCATTTCAGCTCCTGCTCCACCAGCTGCCTCACCAGGATGCTGGGAACTGAAAAGAACAGCAGGCTTGTCTGCAAAGGACAAGTGGAGGGAGCTGAGCTCCGAGGCCTCCTGCGTGGGAAGATGCTACAAGGCTTTATGTGGCGTGTCTGAGCTCCTCCTCCGCACAGGGGTGCCTGCTGCTGAAGTGGCGCAAAACAAGTCAATAAAAGCCACACCAAGGGGAGGCTCCTGCTCCAGCCTGCTGCTACTGAGCAGGGCAATTTGCACAGTGCCTCTTTCAGAGCCCTTCACGTACCATGGAAGCCTAAACAAGTCCCAGCTCCTGCGTGAAAATGAGTTAGGAGCAATGTCCACGTGGATCACTCCTAAAGGACACACTCGTGTCAGTTAGCTCTTGCTTACTACATTAGCTTAGAACAGCAACCTGGAGTTAATGTTTTGTTGCCCAAGAGAGGTAATCAGTGGGAGGGTAAAGTTATCTTTAGCATTCTGCTTAATGCATATTTTAAGCTCCACCTTGCATGAGTGTATGGAGACGTGGATGCTCCTCCCCACGGCACAGCTGCTCTTTGTGACGTGAGGCGGTCTGGGCTGAAGCCTGTCCTGCCCTCGAGAGCTCGCCCAGACTGATCCTTGCCCATCTTCTTGCCGCCTTTGGTGATGGTGGTTTGTGGGGGTTTAAGTTTTGCCAGGTCTCTGTGCTTGCATGGAAATAAGGCAAGCTTTCTGTGTGAGCTTTCTGGCATGCTGAGAAAGTGGCTTCCTCAGCAGGGAGGAGGCCTGGATGGCCTTTCCTGCTAGGCTTTTGAACCCCCCCAGGTGCATGCCTGAGCATCTAACAGTCCATCTGGTGAGGCAGGAGATGAACCTAGGGAGGACGGCTCTTACCTTGGGTGCTTTGCTTGCATCTCCTTCCTCTCAATGCCTAGACATTTGATGTGTTCTTATGAAGCAGGTTGAAGTGACTCCTTTCTCCATTGCCAGAGCTGCTCCTCTCCTTTGAACAAGGCTTTCACCTCCTCCTTTCTTCCTGAAGTGTTTCCTTGGAATCTTGGAAAACTCCAAGTTTCCAGAGCACTTGGCCTCCACCGCTGCACCCTCCAAGCCTGCTTGCTTAGAGTCTCAGTAGAAGATCTCCTGCTTAGGCTTTGCTTTTTGAGCAAGAGCCCTCCCTGGGGCTTTCCATCTTCAGAAAGCTGTTGGGGTCCCTGACATCGAGCAGAGGTGAGGACCAAGCTGAACAGCTCTTGGGTTGGGAGTTGAGTGCTAACCAAACGCAGCTAACTCTTTGCCTCTGCTCTACCACAGCTCGCGCAGCAGGACAGAAATCCTCCGCTCGGAGTGGCTTTAGGAGTCTTGTATCCTGTGCAGAGCAGTTTCTGAAGTCCCCACATCCTCTGAAGTTCCACACAGGACTTCTGCAGTGCTGATTTGGACAACACAGAGCACAGGAGGGATGGACATGCTCAGAACGCAGCTCTGCATGCCAGAGGCTGAGAGGGTCTGGAGGTCAGCTTTCATCTTAGCCACTGCAAGGAAGATTTGGTTGTAGTTGTTTGGGTTTTTTTTTCCCCACTCCTCTCTGGAGCCAGCCTAATGAGTGAGCCAAGTTCTCCACTGACTGCTCTGCCTATAAACCTGCTTGGCTTCTCCAGCTCCTTTCCCAGGCTGGGAAATGTTTGCATGCTCTCCTGAAAGAGCCAGCCTATGGGCTACTGCTGGAGTGCAGGCTCTGAGGCAACCCTGCTGATTTATAGCTGTCCATACATATGCAGGTCAAAGGATTGCTCTCTCTATTGCTTCCCAGCTGAAGAGAGCTGCTGAGCTTTGTCCTTTATGGTGTCTGAGCCACAGCTATGCATTTATTCATGAGGCCTTTGCAAGCATTTTAGTAGATGTGCAGCTGGGTGGTTTTTATACCAAAGGTTTAGAGCATCTCGAAGGGTCACTGTCTCCTGAAATCACTTGGAGCTGTTTGAGTGATGGATTTTCAGGAAGGCTCTTGCTGGATGGTGATGATAAAGCATATCCCTGTCTGATCTACTGTCAGGCTGTATTGCTTACCCCATTTTAATGATGCTGGGTAGTCATGGTGGCATGATTATAAGTCACAGGTGTCTTTAGGATGTTGAGATTCATCTTAGTGTCTCTCCTTCAGCTGTAGTTCCAAACTTCTCTACCTCTCCTGTATGCTTTTAAAAGTGGGGAGGAGATGGCAAAGAGCTCTTCAGAAAGTCACAGAGTGCCACAGTTGAAGTGCTCAACAATTAGCAGGTGAGAGCACAGGAAATATCTTTGTTTATTTTGAATGGGGGGAAAAAAAAACAACAAACAAACCAGTTTGGTCTTTCCATATGTCAGCTGTGGTACTTGCCTCCTCCTGAGGAATATAATTATGCACTGTTTTGAGCTCCTGTGGTCTCAAGGTTATGTTCAGGACACATTAAAGAGCCATCAGTGCCTTGTAACAAATGATGAGCTCTACAAATTGGATCAGAGGACATTGCAATGCGCTGCCTTGTGACTGGGAAATAATTCAAGTGTGAGCGTAATTTACTTCAAAATGAGTGCAAAAAATCAACTGGAAATTAAAGCTCATTTTTTCCCCTCATTGCTGTGAGAGATCAGAATGTTACAGGTTGGCTGTGGACAGTGAGCTGGAGTGCTGCCTGCCAGCACCGTGCAGCGCGGGCTTGAGCTCGAGTGCAGTCGTGACCCCCCGAGGAGGGAGCAAAGGTTACCTGCTGCACCCAGTGCATGGATCTGCTCTTGCAGGAGCGATGGCTCTGTCATGGACCCTCCCAATGAAAACAAGAAGTAGCCAAGCAGTTGGTTGGGGAAAAACACTTGAATTTTATTTTGCTTCCCTGTGCAGCAGGAGAAGCTAGAAATCCAGCCAAAGAGGAAAAGAGCAAGGGGCAGCAAAGGCAAAGGCAGGACCACCACGGAGCTAGGCAATGTCTCACTGATCCTGGAGGTCTTGATGGGTGGGAGTGCTCCAAACTTTCCCCCTTCCCTCTGAGCTTTGACACCTTTCCCAGTCCCATCCACGGTCACAGCTCCCCACTCAGCTGCCACGGCTGCAGCACGTGTGGCTGGTGCCCGTGACGTGAGCCAGCCCTGGTCTCAGCGTGAGCGCTGTGCTGTCTTGGCTCTGCACTCCTGTGGCAGTCATCTGTGAGGCTCCTCTCCACCTAAGGCCCCGCAAAAACTTGGCACAGTGAGCCCCAGCTTGCAGCCAACACTCTTGAGGGCAGAACCTGTAGCCTTATGCAGTTAGCAGCTGCTGTAGTCACAGGGTTTGTGGTCTTGTAGATAAGCAGGGATCCCCTGGGGACAAATGGCATGAAAACACCTTGGGAAAACTATGCTGAGGCAAGGAGAGGAAGACCAACTGAACTCCTTACACCCAGGTGTGCCAAAGATGTAAGGAATGTTACAAATCAGATATCAGCCCCAGAAACCCAACCAATAATCTGACCTCCATCTCAGGACTTTGGGTGCTGCTGTGCTCTGCTTGGCAGACTGTGACCTGTGCTGATGTGCTGCCAGGGCTGGTGAAGCTTTACCCTAAGTATCACAGAATCAGAAATGTCAGAGGCTGGAAGGGACCTCCAGAGGCCATCCAGTCCAACCCCCTGTCAGAGCAGGAGCACCCAGGGCAGGGCACACAGGAACACAGCCAGGAGGGTTTTGAATCTCTCCAGAGAGGGAGACTCCACAAGCCCCCTGGGCAGCCTGCTCCAGGTCTCTGTCACCCTCACAGGGAAATAATTCTTCCTTCTGTGTCCATGGCACTTCCTCTGCCTCAGCTCCCCTACCTCAGCGGTGCCCCTTGTGCTGGCATTGGGCATCCCCCAGCATGAGCCTGGCTCCAGCCTCTGCACGGGCTCACCCTGCACAGCTTTAGCACCAGCAATGAGGTCACCCTCAGGTCTCCTCGCTCCTCTCAAGCTCCAGCAGACCCTCAGCTCCCTCAGGCTCTCCTCCTCATGGGTAGATCTACCACTGCCTGCAGCATCTCTGTGGCTCTGTGCTGGACTCTCTCAAGCAGTTCCCTGAGCTCCTTCTTGATCCGAGGAGCCCAGAACTGGACACAAGATTCCAGCTGTGGCCTCCCCAGGGCAGAGGAGAGGGGGAGGAGCACAGGACACCAGAGCACATTGCTGGCTCATGGTCAACCTCCCATCCACCAGGACCCCCAGCCAGGTCCTTTCCCTTCCCTACTCTCCAGCAGGTCAGTCCCCAACCTCTCCTGCTCCATGAGTTTGTCTTTCTTTCCAGGTGAGCCAGACTCTCTCCCTTTTCCTTGTTGGATTTCATTCAGTGTCTCCCTGCCCAGCTCTCAGCCTGTCCAGGTCTGGCTGGATGGCAGCACAGCCCTCCTGTGGCAGCCACTCCACCCAGCTTGGTGCCATTTTTCCCTGCCCAGCTCTCACCCTGTCCTTTCAGGAGGCTTGGCAAAGGTAAAAGCTAGGTCAGGTTGGGTCTGGCTGTCTTTGTGCCACAGCTATTGTGCTGGGGTGCAGTGGTGTGCCCCAGCATTGTGCACACAGACACACTCTGTGTCTTGGCAGCAGCGTTGCCGCAGGAGCAAGGAGCTGATTTATGGTGGTGACAATATCTGCAGAGGTTTTGTGGTGGCCAGCATTTAAAGGCTGGCTGTTGGGGTCTAGTTCATGCTCATTACATCATGCAGAGGTCCAAATGCTGCACGAGCAGCTTTCAGACTGAAGGCACACCACCAAAGCCACCCAAGAACAACTAAGGTCTCTCCTCAGCCTAAAGTCAGGAGATCCTGTGCTGCACGATCCAGGGGGAAAACTAGCCAGGCAGAGAGGGACCTGGGGGTGCTGGTTGATGGGAGGCTGAACATGAGCCTGCAGTGTGCCCAGGCGGCCATGAGGGCCAATGGCATCCTGGCCTGCATCAGGAACAGTGTGGCCAGCAGGAGCAGGGAGGTCATTCTGCCCCTGTACACTGCACTGGTTAGGTCACACCTTGAGTCCTGTGTCCAGTTCTGGGCTCCTCAGGTTAGGAAGGATGTTGACTTGCTGGAAGGGGTCCAGAGAAGGGCAACAAAGCTGGGGAGGGGTTTGGAACACACAGGCTATGAGGAAAGGCTGAGGGAGCTGGGGTTGCTTAGCCTGGAGAGAGGAAGCTCAGGGGTGACCTTATTGCTCTCTACAACTACTGAAAGAGGTTGTAGCAGTGGGGGTTGATCTCTTCTCCCAGGCAGCCAGCAGCAGAACAAGAGGACACAGTCTGAAGCTGTGCCAGGGGAGGTTTAGGCTGGATCTTAGGAAGAAGTTCTACACAGAGAGAGTGATTGCCCACTGGAATGGCTGCCGGGGAGGTGGATGGAGTCACCATCATTGGAGGTGTTCAGGAGGAGACTTGATGGGGTGCTTGTGTGCCATGGGTTAGTTGTTTAGTGGTGTTGGATTGGTTGACGGGGTTGGACCAGGATCTAGTCTCTTCAACCTGGTCTATTCCATTCTATTCTTTCCATTCCTTCCATTCTATTCTATTCTATCCTTCCTTTCCTATCCTATCCTATCTATCATATCTCTATCATCTATCCTATCCTATTCCATTCCATTCCATCCATTCCATTCATTCCATTCCATTCCATTCCATTCCATTCTATTCTATTCTATTCTATTCTATTCTATTCTATTCTATTCTATTCTATTCTACTCTATTCTAGCTGAAACACACTCTGGGCTCTGGGGTCTGTGCCAGGCAGTTCCCACTCTGCCTAGTGACAGAGGGCAAGAAGGAGGGGCTGCATCTGGAGTACTGGCACCAGTTCTGGGCTCCCCAGTTCAAGAGAGACAGGGAACTACTGCAGAGAGGTCAGTGAGGCTACACAAGATGCCTGGAACTCTCTTGACTGAGGCAAAGGCTGAGAGCCCTGGGCTGAGACTGCAGAAGAGCAGCCCCAGAGGGGAGCTGAGCATTGCTCAGCAAGAGACAAAGGAGCTGTGGGGGGCAAGAGGCTGGGGCCAGGCTCTGCTCAGTGGTGCCCAGATACAGGCCAAGGGGCAGCAAGGGGCACAAAGTGGACCCCAGGAGGTTGCATGTGAAGAGGAGGAGAAAGTTGTTTGGTGTGAGGGTGCTGGAGGCCTGGAGCAGGCTGCCCAGAGAGGTTGTGGAGTCTCCTTGTGTGGAGAGCTTCCAACCCCCCTGGGCATTGTGCTGCTGGGCAAGCTGCTGTGGGTGCAGCTTCACGAGTCCAGTCTTGCCCTCCTGAACTGAGTTTGAAGAAGCAAAGCTCACTGCTTTCTGGCCAAGTACCAGGCAGACAAAAGAACCTTCATGGTGGTTCTGTTTGAGGGGGGTCAGATCAGCACCCAGCAGGAGTTCAAACCCTGGGGAGAATTTCAGACTACAAATCTATAGATCCCATTATTCAATCATGTTTGTCCTCTGTACACAGATCTTCATCTGTGGGTGTCTGCCTGAGGGCACTTCTAAGCTGCTTCTTTTTCTGTGGTCTTCAGCTTAGAGTCATTAGGGGGAAATAATTAAGTCAATCAGGATATCTGATCTAGACAGGGTCTGCTCACCCTGCCTGACCTCTCTGAATGGGATGTTTGGAGTCAGATGGTGATAACCTGAGCTATCTTCTGGTAATTATGATACAAGTTTGGTTCTTTTGCTGTATGCACCTCGAATAGCTCTTAATCTGTCATCTGGAGATCTGCTGGAGCTGGCATAGATGTTGTGTCCTGCTCTGAGCTGGACCAGTAGTAGTTCTGCTCAGGGCTGTGAGTGCCCAGCTCAGGCTCTGCTCACTCAGGCACTTGATGAAGCTCAGGGCAGCTTGGCACAGCCAGGGGCTGCTGCTAGCAGGGAGAAGCTGAGGGGCAGAGCTCCTGACAAGGCCTGGGGGGCACAGAGCCTCTGCCTCAGACTTGCTGCTCTGCACACCAAGGGCACTGCCACAGCTCTGCCCCACCTTGGGGGGCAGGAAGGAAGAGGGGGCAGCTGTGGGGAGGAGCAGACAGCACAGGGGAGCCTCAAGTGCCCCCCAAGGGATTGCAGCCCATGCATGGCATCTCAGCAGCAAGCTGAGGGATGCCCAGGCTCAAGCCTCTCCTTCCTGCTGCTGTCCCCAGCAGGACTCTGTCCCTTCTGCCTTCCATCCCCATCCCTGTCTTCCTCAATCCAGCTCCAGAATCCAGCTCCTGAATCTGGTTCCTGTCTGACACTGCGTCCAGTCCCCCAGCATCAGTGGTGATGGTGCTGGCATTGCCATTAGAGGGCCTGGGTTTGGTAGTGATGTGTCTCTATCCCATGGCATTCTTCTTCCCACCCAGCTGGGTCAGTTTCTTTCCCAGCCCATCAGACTCTCTCCCTTCTTCCCTTTCTTTTCCCTTTGTGAATGGAGAGAGGTTCAGAGAGGGCATCTGCACTTGTCTAGTGGTCAGCTTGGCCCTAGTTCTGGAGAAGCTGTGGGGCATAACTCATTCACCAGGTAGCTTGACATATTCCATCTATGGTGTCACCAGTGTTCAACGTCACTTCTGCTTTTTATCCTCTTTTCTGTTTGTTTGTTTGTTTGTTTGTTTTGTTTTCCCTTCTAAGTCATTCTGCTGCTGAGCTAAAGGAACCAAAGGACCTCATTGCTGCTGTGGAATTGCTTTTTTTTTCCCTTCACCTCCTCTTAAATTCATTCTCATAGCTCTGAGGAATGTGACCTTGGCCATGAGGTACTTCTGAGGGGCTCTTGGGTGGGAGTCCGTCCCCTAATCTCTTCTGGTAGATCTGGACTGCAAACAAAGCAAGGTCTGGGAGATCTGTACTGTGTTGAGGTAGAATTTAATCAAACTAAGCAAATTTGACCTGAGAGAAGGAGTTTTTCTCTTTTTTTGGTGTTTCTTTCTCTGAGAGCAGCTCCTGCCAGTGCAGACTGGGGAATACAGACACTAAAAATATTTCCTTTTGTTCATGCATAATGCTTGCAGATGAAAACACTCCTGTGCTGGCTTCACCTTAGGAGCAGGCACAGCTGTTGTGCTGCTCTCCTCTTGCTGTGGCACAGTTCTCTTTGTGTAGTAATTACCGCAGCGTGTACCCGAAGGGGACGCAATTAGAACCCAGCAACTAGCAGAGGCAGGGGAGGAAAGTGGGGGGCTGCTAAGAAGCAAGAATTGATTTCAGGAGAGGTGGAGGCTAGAGATGCTGCAGCTCTAGTAAATCAGCAGGAGCTGAGGAGAGAAGGCTGTCAACCTGAGCCTGCAACCAGGGGATAAAGGAGTGCAGAGATTTGTGGTAGGCAAGCAGAAAGAGTAAGGAGAGAACTGAGTTATGGGCATTTATCTTGCTGTTCCACTGCCAAAATCCAACCATACATATAAAATACACTCTGAAGCACAGGGGAGAGCTGCAGGCATTTAAATGAAACCTTTCTGCTCTCCTTTTGCACAGGGGGAGCTTTGCTGACCTTGGTCTGGGCAGTGAGAGGGGGAACGAAACCCTGAAATCTTCCGGGTGAAGAGCAGTGTGCACAACGTGCTCCCAGGCAGGGACAAACCTCTGAACTGCAGCAAACAGATGTCTGACATGGATGGCTCTGTCATAACCACCAGGGCCAGGAAATCATCACCTTCAGTGCCATCCCCTCGTGCAGCTTTCCCTTCGGCCAGGTTCTGCAGCAGCCCTCATTGGGACGCCCTCGGAAGAGCAGCGAGGGGTCGGTCATCAACTCTCCTCCTGACTCATTGTTTGTACTCCTGCTCCTTTGCTCTCAGCGAGTTGAGGTGCTCTGCTGCTGTGCATATTTCCCTGTCTTCAGGCTGAATCATAGGTAGACTAAAAATGACTCTGGCTTTTTGGAAGGGTTTCTGTGGGGGGGTTGTTCTTTTCTTTCTCTCTCTCTCCTGGCTTGAAGTCTTGGTTCTTATGCAGTATTGAAAGCAGAGCTGTGAAGGCTGAGAAGCAGAACTCTAATCAATATTTGCTGGAACAACACTCATGTTAAATCACTTTCTGTGCATTCTTGGTTTCCCAAGCATTAAGAATAGTTCCTGTTCTTGCATCCTTTCACTACCAACACGTGTGAGTAGCACTTCCCCAGCAACCTTTGCTCTGGGGCTGCTCAGAATTTCAGGCTTCCCTTAGAACTATATTGAATTTTGTGTTGTCTTTCTCTTCTGAAAGTTTTAAGATCAACACACAAAAAAAGGTAGATAGTGAATATCTGGATTAGAATCCTGGAATGGCTCAGGCTGGAAGGGAGCTCAGAGCTCAGCTGCCCAACCTCCCCACCATGCCCAGGGACACCTCTCAGCTCCACTCAGCTGCTCAAGGTCTCATACATCCTGGCCTTCAACACCCCCAGCAAGGAGGCAGCCACAGCCTCCCTGGCCAGCCTGGGACACACTCTCACCACCCTCACAACGAACAACTTCTGCCTCAGCTCCACTCTGACCCTGCTCTGCCTCAGCTTCAAACCATTCCCCCTTGGCCTGGCTCCAGACCCCCACAGCAAAAGTCTCTCTGCAGCCTTCCTGCAGGATGCCTTCAGGTCCTGGCAGGCAGCTCTGAGGACTAAGATGATCTTCAGAGGCCATCTCCAACCTCTACCATTCTGTGAAGCAGTGTTCAAGTGCTGAAATAAAACCACCACATGCAGAGTTGTTTGCTCTGCTACAGGCTGTGTGGTCACTGAGGGTCTCATGGGATTATGCAAAGTGTCAGTGTGAACAAGTCCTGATGGGAGCACAGATGTGATTTGTGAGGTTTTGTTAATCATAGAATCACAGAACTGTCAGGGCTGGAAGGGACCTCAAGGCTCAGCCAGTCCCAAGCCCCCTGCCATGGCAGGGACACCTCACACTACAGCAGCTTGCTCACAGCCACAGCCAGCCTGGCTGCAAACACCTCTGTTTGCAGCCTTCCTGCAGGATGCCTTCAGGTCCTGGCAGGCAGCTCTGAGGTGCCCCTGGAGCCTTCTCCTCTGCAGGCTGAACACCCCCAGCTCCCTCAGCCTGTGCTCCCAGCAGAGCTGCTCCAGCCCTTGGATCCCCTTTGTGGCCTCCTCTGGCCTCACTCCGGCAGCTCTGTGTCCTTCTTGTGCTGGGGACAGCAGAACTGGAGGCAGGATTGGAGGTGAGGTCTCAGCAGAGGTGAGACCAGGGGCAGATCCCACCTCGAATTAGCAGCAGAACTCCAGAGCAGTGCACCCAGTGTGGGTCAATAGCCCTAATAAAGATTGATGCTCATGAACTTGGTGTAGAACTGCTGCCTTGTGAATACTTTGATCAAAGCACACTCCGAAGGGTGCTTTGAAAGCTGTGTTATGAAGACCTGTGTGATCAGGGTGTTTTACCATCATGCTTTATAGGTGACAAATCACCTCAGCTGCTAAGCACCAGAAGAAACCAGATGCTGTTTTTCTCAGAGAAGGCCTTTGTGGTGCTGAGCTTTCTACACTGGAGGCTGACTTTTAATCACCCACCTGGGCAAAGGCTGCAGAAGCCTCCACTGTTTGTGTGAAGCCTTGCACAATGCTTTCTGCTAAGATAAGAAATGTGCATTCATAAAACTCTTCAGGAGAAGGCCACTGCAGGTTCCCCCACCGGTGGGACCCCAGTCCAGCCAGCCTGCTCTCCAGCACTGCTCTTCTGTCAAGAAGCTCACCCAAAATAGCCTCAAACCCCACCTGCAGCACTGCAGCCGGTTCTGGTGCCTCCAGTGGAGGTGGTGGACTCCACTGACTTTGCCCAGGGAGGTGGTGGAGTCCCCATCCCTGGAGGTGTTCAAGAGGGCATTGGATGTGGCACTTGGTGCCATGGTCTAGTCATGAGGTCTGTGGTGACAGGTTGGACTCGATGATCTTCAAGGTCTCTTCCAACCTTAGTGGTACTGTGATACTGTGATACAGTGCAAGGGGGACATGGAACTGCTAGAGCAGATCTGGAGAAGCCCATGAGGATGATCAGAGGGCTGGAGAGCCTCAGCTATGGGGAAAGGCTGAAAGAGTTGGGGCTGTTCAGCCTGGACAAGAGAAGGCTCTGGGAAGGCCCTAGGGTAGGCTTCCAGTGCCTGAAGGGAGCTACAAGAAAGCTGGGGAGGGACTTTTTACAAAGGCTTGTAGTGACAGGGTGAGGGTGAATGGATTGAAGCTTGAGGAGGGCAGACTGAGACTGGAGATTAGGAACAAATTCTTTCCAGTGAGGGTGGGGAGACACTGGAACAGATTGGTCAGGGAGGTGCTGTGTGTCCTCTCCCAAGCTGGATGAAGCCCTCCACCCCTTGGATCATCTTTGTGGCCTCCTCTGGTCTCACTCCAGCAGCTCTGTGTCCTTCTTCTGCTGGGGACAGCAGAACTGGAGGCAGGATTGGAGCTGGGCTCTTAGCAGAGCAGAGTCAAGGGGCAGAATGCCCTCTCTTGCCCTGCTGTATCATTAAGGCAAGACAATAACTGCAGGGCTTTCCTGATTTCTATTAGTAACGGAGCTCAAACCAGGATGAGCATGGCTGGTGAATTCTCTTAGCCTCAGGAAGTGTTTGAGCCTAGCTGAAGAGAAGTGAAGGTGTCTGCACCTTCTTTTGCAGTGCCTGTGACTCCAGCTGACTTCTCTCCCATCCCTGTGTCATGCAAATTGCAGAAGGGAACAAGGAAACTCTTCACCAGGAAAGGATGAATGCCCTAATTGGGATCTGAAATGCAAAAGCTGTTTCCCTGCCAAGGTGGCTCAGTGGGGGATACAGCTTTAAGAAATCAAAAGCACAACACTTCCTCTCTTGCTTGGTTTTGATCTTGCCTTAATTTTGAAAAGCTCAGTTAATAGTTCTTGGTTTAATATTTCCTTTCTGTTGGGATCCAGCCTCATTATTTTCCCCCTTGCTTTCCCAGCTCTCCAATGGGATGTTGTGCTGGGGCTCAGGCTGCTTGATCTAGGAGCTAAGGGCTCTACAGCATTCTTCCTCCTGCAGTAATTCTTTAGCAGAAGCAGGTTATGGAAAATGTGGATTTCCAGGTAGGGTTTCAGCCTCCTTGTGCAGTGCCAGTGTCAGACCTGCTCAAAGCCTATGAACTGTGTTCTGAAAGCCTACAGCTCCTGGCAGGAGAGATTTGTGCTGACTTTCCCCTCTTCAGCCTGTAAACGAGGTCCTGGGATACAAATATCTGTTCACAAAGCTTCTTGCTCCTGCCTTGAGCAGAGCTGTGAGTGTGCCACAGGTGTGGGGTTCTGTTAGCTGTGCTGGGAGGTAGACTTCTCGTCATTGCTGGGAGCGTAGGATGTTCTGGAGGCTCCATGGGGCTAGCTCACAGGCAGGGCTTTCCTTGGGCACTCCCAGCCTGTGCTAACCAGCCAGGAGAAGCAGCTTTGCAGGCAAGAAGTCACATCCTGCATTCTGTTGCCTGAGACTTGCATTGTATTAGAGAGAAATAAATCGACTCTGGTTTCCTCCCTCTCTTCCCAGCCCAGCCCCCAAACCATTCTTGAAACTGGAGGAGAATTTTCTCTGTGACTTTTACTTCCCAATAATTTGTGGCACCTGAACCTGCAGAGAGGTCCTGGTGATGTTTTCTCAGCTGATGAAGCAGAGGAGGAGGACTGGATGTTTACAGAAAGTCCTCCCTCATCCCCTCCACTTCACAGCAAATTCACTTGACCAGAAGCTCCCTTTGGAAGCATTTCACTCAGCCAGAAACAATTCCCTCTTTGCCCCTTGCTCTTCCTTGTTCAGCTGGGGTAAGATTACCTTTGTGGTGGTTTAGGGCTATCCCTTTAAATTTTCTTTCACAGATCTTGAGCAGAAAAGTAGGAAAATGTAAATAAATCACTCCTGGGTGTGAAAAGGAAAAGAAGGCTCATTCTAAACAATCCCTTTGGAGAGAGAGCCACCATAAGAAATGCTCTGGTTTGGTCTGCTTGGACCAAAACAATTCCTTCCTCTCTCCTCTGCTCTGTCTGTACTCCCCTGCTCGCCTCCGCCTATCCTCTGCCTCTCCTCCTGCTGCTCTCCTCTCCTCTCCTCTCCTATATCTATTCCTTTCCTCTCCTCTCCTCTCCTCTCCTCCTCCTCTTCCTCCTTCCTCTCCTCTCCTCTCCTCTCCTCACCTCTCCTCTCCTCTCCTCTCCTCTCCTCTCCTCTCCTCTCCTCTCCTCTCCTCTCCTCTCCTCTCCTCTCCTCTCCTCTCCTCTCTCTCCTCTCCTCTCCTCTCCGAACCTCTCCTCTCCGAACCTCTCCTCTCCGAACCTCTCCTCTCCGAACCTCTCCTCTCCTCTCCGAACCTCTCCTCTCCTCTCCGAACCTCTCCGAACCTCTCCTCTCCGAACCTCTCCTCTCCTCTCCTCTCCGAACTCTCCTCTCCTCTCCGAACCTCTCCGAACCTCTCCGAACCTCTCCTCTCCGAACCTCTCCGAACCTCTCCAAACCTCTCCTCTCCGAACCTCTCCTCTCCGAACCTCTCCTCTCCTCCAGCTTGCCCCCAGTGCCCCTTGTGCTGTCCTTGGCCATCCCTGAGCAGAGCCTGGCTCCAGCCCTGCACAGCTTGATCCCCAGCAATGAGGGCAGCCCTCAGGCTCCTCTGCTCCAAGCCCCAGCTGCCTCAGCCTGTGCTCACAGGGAGATGTTCCACTGCCTGCAGCAGCTTGGTGGCTCTGTGCTGGACTCTCTCAAGCAGTTCCCTGAGGTCTTTCTTGAATTGAGGGTCCCAGAACTGGACACAATATTCCAGCTGTGGCCTCAGCAGGGCAGAGCAGTGGGGCTGGAGACCCTCTGTCTTTTCCAGCCTTTTGAAGATAGCTGTAAGATAAGCTGATACTGTGTGCTCAGTGATGCCCTTACCTTCAGGAATACTGAATGTGAGAACCACCACTTACTGAATGCATGGAGACCAAGAGCCTTTGCAGTGAATTAAAGCAGGAGGGAGAATTCCTTCCAAGGAAATGTGAGCATGGCAAATCCAGTTGTTCTTTGTGTGTGTGTGTGTGTGTGTGCTTAAATTGGGTCAGGTTCCCCCAGATTGGTTCAGGCAAATAGAATTGTTGTTTCTGGGCTTCCTAGGCCTTGATAATTATAGGGGAAAGGAGCTAATAGCAAGCCAGGGCTGCCTCTGAACTCTTCAGCTATTGTACAGATTCAGAGTTTATTCTCTTTTCTTCACACCTCTCCCGTTCTATCAGTGCAGCTATTGAGAGGAGTGCTAAATATTGAGACTTGGGGATTAGTGCCTTTAGTGCTCCCTTCTCACATACAATAAAATCCCCAGGAATTTGGAACAAGCCATTTCTGGGTGCTCTCCTTCTGAAAACTGCACATCTGTGCTGGATTCTTCTGGTTGATGATTATGCTGTGACTCCTTGAGGGTAGCAAATGATGCTGTCCAGCAAATGTTCATCAGGATTCTAGTTTGAGCTGGACCAGCAGTAGTTTTGCTCAGGGCTGTGAGTGCCCAGCTCAGGCTCTGCTCACTCAGGCACTTGCTGAAGCTCAGGGCAGCTTGGCACAGGCAGGGGCTGCTGCTAGCAGGGAGAAGCTGAGGGGCAGAGCTCCTGACAAGGCCTGGGGGGCACAGAGCCTCTGCCTCAGACTTGCTGCTCTGCACACCAAGGGCACTGCCACAGCTCTGCCCCAGCTTGGGGGGCAGGAAGGCAGAGGGGGCAGCTGTGGGGAGGAGCAGACAGCACAGGGGAGCCTCAAGGCATTTCAGACCTTCAGGATTGCACTTTCAGCAGAAAGCTGAGGACTCCTCAGAGTCAAGCCCCTTCTTCCTGGCTGCTGTCCCAGCAGGACTCTGTCCCTTCTGCCTTCCATCCCCATCCCTGTCTTCCTCAATCCAGCTCCACAATCCAGCTCTTGAGTCTGCTTCCCATCTGCTGCTGAGCCCTGGCTGGGACTTGCTCAGTGCCTGCCCCCAGCACCAGTGGTGCCAGTGGTGCCATCCTTGCCCTCAGGGCTTGGGTTCCATCTTGGTTTGTGTCTCTGTGTCTCTACCCCATGGCATTGTTCTTCTTCCCATCCCAGCTGGGTTAGTTTCTTTCCCAGCCCATCAGGCTCTTCCTTCTTCCCTTAGAGAAGACACAGGACTTCAGAGAGAGCCTCTGGCACTCATCCACTGGCTGGCCCATTCCTGTCACACTCAGATAGCTCTCCCAGCAACACCTTGGTAGTTCCCAGCAAGATCAGCACAGAGGAGCCCTTGGCTTCTTACAAAGGGGATTCAACACTGATAGCCGAGAGTCCGTTCGTGACATTGCACTTTCCTGCAGTGGTGCCTGGTGTGCATGTGGGGGGCTGAAGGAGCTCTGCTGATAGGAAGTTCATCTCCAGGCTTCTGGAATTTTTCAAGCTCTTCAGGCCTGCTTCCCTACAACTCCAGGCAGTGTGTTCTAGGGGTGAATAAATGGGAGGCAATGCTGTCCTGGTGACACATTTGTGTTTAGATCCTTCCTTGTAGGAATGATAATGAAAAACCCCAAACCAAAGCCATTGGAGTTATTTCTAGCCCAGACTGAGTCCTGCAGGGTGTTTTAAATAGCTCTCAAATAATCACTGCCTTTGCTCTTTCATTCCTCTTCAGATAACAATTAACATCTATATAATGGGGCTGAAGCAAGTTCACCACTTCTAAGAACAAAGCTAATTAGAGTTGTGGTACAAGTCAGTGAGCTTGTCTGACATTGCCTGGAGCAGCAAGGAGTGATGGAGAATTCCTGAGAGTATCAAAACCCCTCAAGCCATGTGCAGCAGCCAAGGAGAACTTCTGCTCCCAAGGAAAAGCAAGAAAAACTTAATGGGGAAGAAGCAAAGTTTGGCTTACAATATTCACTTCCCTTCTGCACCACTCAGACCTCACCTCCAATCCTGCCTCCAGCTCTGGTGTCCCCAGCAGAAGGACACAGAGCTGGAGGAGAGAGTCCAGAGGAGGCCACAAAGATGATCCAAGGGCTGGATCAGCTCTGCTGGGAGCACAGGCTGAGGGAGCTGGGGGTGTTCAGCCTGCAGAGGAGAAGGCTCCAGGGGCACCTCAGAGCTGCCTGCCAGGACCTGAAGGCATCCTGCAGGAAGGCTGCAGAGAGACTTTGGCTGAGGGGGTCTGGAGCCAGCCAAGGGGGAATGGTTTGGAGCTGAGGCAGAGCAGGATTAGAGTGGAGCTGAGGCAGAGCAGGGTTAGAGTGGAGCTGAGGAAGAAGTTCTTCAAGAGGAGGTTGGTGAGACTCTGGCACACCTGGAGGAGTTGAAGGCCAGGCTGCTGAGGCCTCGAGCAGCTGAGTGGAGCTGAGAGGTGTCCCTGGGCATGGTGGGGAGCTTGGAGCAGATGAGAACTGAGCTCCTTTACAACCTGAGCCATTGCAGGGTTGATTGTATGAACTAGCAAGCAGCCATTGGTTTGTGTGCTCAGCCCTGCTTCCACTGCCAGCACAAACCCAGATTTCTTGATGTGAATTTCATTTATGACTGAGATGTAAAACAGTGAGAAATTATTCAGGAGTTGGAAACTTGATTTGAGCTTTTTAACTCTGAGATCAGAGCCTTCAGCTGCTGCCATTTGTGGAACAGAAGATGCTGCTAAGAGTTCTCCATAAAGTGAATTAGAGCAAGTAATTTCTTTGTTCAGCTGGGTATATGCAGAGAAGATGGTTCCTGTGTTACAGTCAGGCCAGCAAGGGAATCAGCATTCATACTTCAGTAACAAAAGTTGGCAACACAGCAAACCTTCTGCTAAACTCCACACAGCAAACCTGTGTCCATCACCAAGGTTGGAAGAGACCTCGAAGATCATTGAGTCCAGCCTGTCACCACAGACCTCATGACTAGACCATGGCACCAAGTGCCACTTCCAATCCCCTCTTGAACACCTCCAGGGGTGGGGACTCCACCACCTCCCTGGGCAGCACATTCCAATGGCCAACGACTCTCTCTGTGAAGAACTTCACCTCCAGCCTAAACTTCCCCTGCACAGCTTGAGACAAGTAAACCCTGGCACCAAGCACCCCATCAAGCCTCTTCCTGAACACCTCCAATGAAGGTGACTCCACCACCTCCACGGGCAGCACATTCCAATGGGCAATCACTCTCTCTGTATAGAACTTCTCCTAACATCCAGTCTAAACCTGCCCTGGTGCAGCCTGAGACTGTGTCCTCTTGTTCTGGTGCTGGCTGCCTGGGAGAAGAGACCAACCCCCTTCTGTCTACAACCTCCCTTCAGGTAGTTGTAGAGAGCAAGAAGGTCTCCCCTGAGCCTCCTCTCCCAGCAGAGCTGCTCCAGCCCTTGGATCACCTTTGTGGCCTCCTCTGGACTCTCTATCCAAGCTTTTAAAGAATAAAATCCTTAAGGCAGATTCTGATCCTGACCTCTCTTCTGTAATCACAAGTTCAGGATGAATTTGCTTCCCACCTGGGGCTTGCAGATGGAGAGCTGGGAAGAAGGTACTCCTCTGAGAAGCTGTAGTTCAAAGTGTAGGAGAATAACCTTCGCTGCACAGATGGAATGTTTTAGAGTGTTGGAACTATGGTTACAAACAGAGCAACTTGGAGCTGTCATTGTCAGTGTCTTGGATTAATCCATCATTTCATACCCCAGACTCACCGCTGTTGTACAGCAAAACCAGGACTGGAAGAGTCCAGCTCGCACTTCCCACGGGAGCTGGTGAGCACTTGATGGAACAAGAAAGCTGGTGTCATGCAAAGGCAAAAAAGGGCCGTGAAAAATGTGTCTAAATGAAGGCTGTAATTGATCTGCTCAGGTGTGAGGTGTGCAGAAGCTGGCCAAATGCCACTGTGCACGTCCTGCCAAGTGGCTGGCTGGCTGGCTGGAAGTCAGCAGCCTCCATCTGCTTCGTTTACCTAAAGGTTTGTCCAGTCAAAGTCTGTTTGGGCCTCTCAAACATGATATGTTAGCAGATTCCTCCCAGGAAGACTAAGCCCAACTAGCAAGCCATCAGGTTTGAAGTATTATCCTTTCAGATGCTTTTTCACCCCAATGCATTCTCTGGCTGCAAATAGGAGCCAGATGCAGGCCTGAGTCCTGATTAATTGTTTGCCGCAACGTGTGCGGCACGCTGAGCGCGGAGGCATCTTGGGCTGCTAATGAACTGCCCCCAACAGGCTACACAAAGCCTGGCTGTGTGCAGACAGGCTCAGGAAGAGCTTCTTCTCTGATCAGCTGGCTGCTCTTCCAGTTCACACAACCACACAATGGGTTGGATTGGAAAGAACCTTTAAAGCTCAGCCAGGCCAACCTCCTTGCAGTCAGGAGGGACACCTGCAGCTAGAGCAGGCTGCTCGGAGCCCCTGACAACCTGACCTGGAATGATTCCAGGGATGGGGCTCCCAGCACCTCTCTGGGCAACCTGTTCCACTGTTTCACCACCTTCTTCCTTGTATCTGGTCTAAATCTCTCTCCTCTTAGTTTCAAACCATCATCCCTTGTCCCATCACAACAGGCTCTGAGAAAAACCTGTCCACAGCTTCCTGGAAAGTGCTGAAGGGCTGCTCTGAGGTCTCCCTGGAGCCTCCTCTAGGCTGAACAGCCCCAACTCTCTCAGCCTGGCCTCACAGCAGAGGATTTCCAGCATTCAGATCATTGCTGTGGCCTCCCCTGGCCCTGTCCGTGCTGTGCGGAGGACTCCAGAGCTGCAACAGCACTTCAGGAGGAGTCTCAGCAGAGCACAACAGAGGGGCAGAATCCACTCCCTGCCCATGCGGCTGGGGACCAGCCCAGGGTGCAGCTGTGCTGCTTCATGCCCAGATTTTCAACCACCAGCACCCCCAAGCCCTTCCCCACAGTCCCATGATCTAGTTGTTTAGGTGGGTTGGATTGGTTGATAGGTTGGACACGATGATCTTGAAGGTCTCTTCCAACCTGGATTTATTGTATTGTATTGTATTGTATTGCATTGTATTGTATTGAATTGCTCTGCCCCCAGGGCAGGAGCTTGGATTCAATGATCTCAGAGGTCTTTTCCAACCAACCCAATTCTACCATTCTATGATCTTTTCAAACCTGGTGAGGATCACAGGGGTTCGCTTCTCCAGCTTGTCCAGGTCCCTCCGGGTGGATCCTGTTCCTCTGGCCTGCCATCTGCACCGCTCAGTCTGGTGCCATCTGCAAGCTTGCTGAGGCTGCACTAGATCCCCACAGGTCATCACTGAAGATGGTAAACAGCACTGGTCCCAGTAAGGATCCCTAAGGGGCACCACTTGTCACCAATGTCCATCCACCATTGAGCTGTTGACCACTATCCTCTGGATGCAACCATGCAGCCAGTTCATGATCCACCAAAGTGCTTAGGGTGGTGGAACACTGGAACAGGTTGTCCAGGGAGGTAGCTGAGGCCCCATCCCTGGAGATAGTCAAGGTCAGGCTTGCCAAGGCTTTGAGAAACCTGGTCTAGTGGAGGATGTCCCTGCTGACTGCAGGGGGGTTGGACTGGATGAGCTTTGGAGGTCCCTCCCAACCCAAACCGTTCTGATTCCATGATACAATACAATACAATACAATACAATAAATCCAGGTTGGAAGAGACCTTCAAGATCATTGTGTCCAATCAAATCCTCCAGTCTCTAATTTAGAGGGAAAGGTGTTGGGGTTTCTGTTGTTTGGTTTGGAGGTTTTGTTTGGTTGGTTTGTGTTTTTCTGGGGGGAAAGGGAGGGGGTGATTCAAAAGGTTTTCAGCAGTCCAGAGATCAGCTGTGTGAAGAGCTAGTTAGCACAGAGGAAGTGTGCTGCAGAGGCACATCTCTGTGCCAGATGGGGCATTCATTTGCAGGAGGCCTGACAGAGGTTAGGAGAGGGGAGCAGGGAGAGGGGAGTGGGGGGAGTGGGGAGCAGGGAGCAGGGAGAAGGGAGAGGGGAGCTGGGAGAAGGGAGCAGGGAGAGGGGAGCGGGGAGAAGGGAGCGGGGAGAGGGGAGCAGGGAGCAGGGTTATCCTGCTCCTTCTGCCAGCAGCAGGCCCTGCAAACATGAGAGAGTGAACTTGCTGCAGCTGCTGAGGGACCCAGGGAGCTCTGGAGGCAGCTAAGCTGCAGCATGGGGGATGAGTGGGGGCTGGGTGCCACACTGCTAATGGAGCACCGCGAATCACTGGCTCTGGCAGCCCCTGCGCTTGGAGCAGCCATCCTCTGTGCCGAATGCCCTCATCGAGGGGGCAGCACGTGTGTGATTCCTCTGTCTATAGCTCTTAGCCCTCATAGCTCATCTTGTGAGGAGTTCTGGTGCAAATAGAGGGTGAGAGTCTGTGCTGAGCCCTTTGGGAACCCACAGGAGCAGCTACAGCCCAGCATTCCAGCTCCCCTGCTCTGCTGGGGAATCTTGCTGACAGCAGCTGTAGGAGAGCTCTGCATCCTAGAGGAATCAGCAATGATCCAAAGGAACAAATGATGTCTCCTCTAATTTATTTAATCTTTGAAGTGCAAAGCCTTAACACAGGGAGATGAGACAATGTGAAGATTCCTCACTCTGCTGTCTGAAAACCAGATGAAATCTGAAGTTTGAGGAGAGCAGTGTAAACAGAAGGGCAGGGGTTTGAAGGAACCCCTGGGATCATCTAGACCAAACGTGATGTTACCACAGAAATGAACACATGGAATAAAAATAAATCTGTGTAACCAGGCTTATTTTCACAGCCTTCTTTTATTTGCACTGAGCCCAACTGGATGAGACTCAGCAAGGCCAGATGCTGGATCCTGCACTTGGGTCACAACCACCCCATGAATGCTCCAGGCTTGGGGCAGGGTGGCTGGAAACTGCCCAGATGAGAAAGACCTGGGGAGTGTTGGCTGGCAGCTGGCTGCAGATGAGACAGTTTGTGCCCAGGTGGGCAAGGAGGCCACCAGCATCTTGGCCTGGATCAGCAGTGGGGTGGTGACTCAGTTTAGCTGAGAGCAGGCATGAAATGTATTTTACCCTTCCCAAAAGGTGTAAACCAAACCCACTCCTCACAGACCTGGAAATGCCAGTGTGTACTGGGTACAAATCCTATTGCCATGGATGTGAAACACCCAATTCACATTTCAGCCTACAGCCAGCTCCTTGAGACAAAATCCTTCCAACAGACCAGGCCTCCATGCCCCCCAGGCCTCCCACCATGCCTCCCTACCCACCAAGCTAGGCTGAATGGCTCAGCTACCAAATGGTTTTGCCCTCGCTGAGCCTGGCAGCAAACCTCCCTACACTACCAGAGTGTCCTGAAGGGACAAAAAGCCTCAGAAATGCTCTGAAGCAGACCATGGGGCAGGAGCCAGCAGGTCTGAGTTTGCAGGAGATTGCCCACGATGCTCAGGCTTGGGGTCGGAGTGGCTGGAGAGCTGCCAAACAGAGAGGGACCTGGGGGTGCTGATCGACAGCCGCCTGAACAGGAGCCAGCAGTGTGCCCAGGGGGCCAAGAAGGCCAAGGGCATCCTGGCCTGCATTAGGAATAGTGTGGCCAGCAGGAGCAGGGAGGTCATAGTGCCCCTGTACTCTGCACTGGTTAGGCCACACCTTGAGTCCTGTGCCCCATTCTGGGCTCCTCAGTTTAGGAAGGACATTGAGACACTTGAAGGTGTCCAGAGAAGGGCAACAAGGCTGGGGAGAGGCCTTGAGCACAGCCCTGTGAGGAGAGGCTGAGGGAGCTGGGCTTGCTTAGCCTGGAGAAGAGGAGGCTCAGGGGCAACCTCATTGCTCTCTACAACTACCTGAAAGGTGGTTGTAGCCAGGAAGGGGTTGGCCTCTTCTCTCAGGCAACCAGCACCAGAACAAGAGGACACAGTCTCAAGCTGTGCCAGGGGAAGTTTAGGCTGGAGGTGAGGAGAAAGTTCTTCACTGAGAGAGTCATTCATCATTGGAATGTGCTGCCCAGGGAGGTGGTGGAGTCCCCATCCCTGGAGGTGTTCAAGAGGGGATTGGACATGGCACTTGGTGCCATGGTCTAGCCATGAGGTCTGTGGTGCCAGGTTGGACTCGATGATCTTCGAGGTCTCTTCCAACCTTGGCGATCCTGTGATACTGTGGGCCTGTGACCAGGGAGCGCTTGGCTCTGGTTTGTACCAGCAGCCGCTAAAGCTCTGGTGCCCCAGGGGGTGCCAGAGTTCCCTCCCCACCCCTGCTTGTGGGCAATCTCCAGCCCTGGTGTCCACGTTCTTCTCTTCTTTCCTTACAGTTTAAGTTGCTGTTGGCTGTCTCTGGATGTTTGCTCATGTGGTTTAGTTTGTGACACACTCCTGCTGGGGAGGGATCTCTTCCACAGCTGAATATTTGGAGCCAGCAAATAGGTTTGGTTAACCTTTTCTGTGGTTTTTTTTTTGGTTAATAAAATTATTAATGATTTCATTAATCATTCTGCCTATGGGGAATGACCTCCTTACAATCACAGCACAGAGAGAAGAGATCAGTGCTGGGAAGGGAGAGAGGGGCAGAAAGCAGGAACGAATGGCCTCTGCGACCTGTTCACAGAGCAGATGCAGGGCACGTGGGATGGATTAACAGTCTGCAACTCCCTGTACCTCTCTGGCCCCTTAGAGGACTCTGTGGTCACAGAATCACAGAATTGTCAGGGTTGGAAGGGATCTGAAGGATCAGCCAGTTCCAAGCCCCCTGCCATGGGCAGGGACACCTCACACTACAGCAGCTTGCTCACAGCCACAGCCAGCCTGGCTGCAAACACCTCCAGGCAGGAGGCTTCCACCACCTCCCTGGGCATCCTGTGCCAGGCTCTCACCACCCTCATGGGGAAAAACTTCTTCCTAGCATCCAATCTCAATTTCCCCTCTTCTAGTTTTGTTCCAGCCTATCAGTCCATCCAGTCCTATCCCTCCCTGACACCCTCAAAAGTCCCTCCCAGCTTTCTTGGAGCCCACTTCAGATCCTGGAAAGCCACAAGAAGGTCTCCTTAGAGCCTTCTCTTCTCCAGCCTGCACAACCCCAACTCTCTCAGGCTGTCTCCAGAGCAGAGCAGCTCCAGCCCTCTGCTCCTCCTCGTGGCCCTCTCTGGACACCTTCCAGCACCTCCAGATCCTTCCTGGCACAGAGGCTCCGGAACTGGACCCAGAGCTCCAGCTGTGGCCTCAGCAGAGTGGAGCGGAGGTCTTTTCTTCAGGGCTGCTCTCAAGTATGTCCTCTATGGTTAGTCTTCAAGCCACAACATGTGGCCAGCAGGAGCATGGCAGGGATTGTCCCCAGTGCTGTACTCAGCACTGGGGAGGACACTCCATGAATCCTGGGTTCAGTTTTGGGGCCCCTACTCCAAGAAGGACATTGAGGAGCTGGAGCACGTCCAGAGAAGGACAACAAAGGGTGTGGAGAGCACTGTTACAGATCCTGAGTGCTCTTAAGACTCTAAGCTGAGAAGGGTTGCCATGCATGGCTGTGCCACGGCTGTGCAGGTGTGGTGGACATTCCACAACCTTGCAGAGTGCTGCAGGAGTCACTTTTCTGAGCAGAGGATGTGGAGGAGGGAAGGAAATCCCAAATATTTGACCTGCTGCCCTGTGTGTGTGACAAAGGGGTCTTGCTTCTGGCAAGGTGAGGTTTCTGAAAGGCTCTGTGGCTTACATTTTCCTGCAGAGAAGGTTGGCTTTCTCCCCCCCATTTCCTCTTGGGCTGCTGGGGAGGGGACTGAGGTGAGGTTATGTGTTTCCCCTCTGTGCTTTGAAGCCTTTTGTAGAGGCAGTGCTGCATCCCTTCTGAATGAATAACTTCCTGCCAGGCCAGGCTGCGTGGGGTTTCAGTGTGCACACACAGATAAAGGCTGGGGTTGGATCCCTGCTTTCAGATCAGCCCAGTGATGTTCAAACCTTTCATGAGCTCGAGTCAGGTCTGGCAGAGCTCAGCAGGAGCGTTGCCTGGGGGAAGAGCTGAGAACCTTCACGTTAGCTTTGATTTCATTCAAGCTCATTTCAGTCAAAAAACAGCTGATCCACTCAGATACTGAGTGGCACATCTGGGGATGCTGATGGCTGCTGCTGCTGGGGCTGATCACCGCAACACAGCTCGGGAAAAGTCTTACCAATAGAGAGCATGAGCCCTGGAGTCTTCTCTCTGGAATTAGTGCAGCTTTTGCTGAGCTCACACAGAGCAATAGACTGTGAACTGCAGCTGCTCCTGACAGAGAATCATAGAGACATTTAGACCTCTAAGAGTGAGTCCAACCTTTAACTCAGCACTGCCAAGTCTGCTGCTAACCCATGTCCCTCAGCACCACATCTGCACGGCTTTGAAACCCTCCAGGTGTGGAGATTTCACCACTCCCCTGGTCAGCCTGGTCCAGGGCTTGGCAATGCTTTTGGGGAAGAAATTGTTCCTCATATCCAACCTAAACCTGGTCTGGCACAAGCTGAGACAATTCCTTTCATCCTGCCACTTGCGACTTTGGAGAACAGACCAATACCTACCGGCCTCCAACTTCTTTTCAGGGTGTGGTTCAGAGCCAGAAGCCTGAACCTCAAAGTACAGAATACAGAATTGACCAGGTTGGAAAAGACCTTTGAGATCATCAAGCCCAACCTATCACCCAACACCATCTCATCAACTAAACCATGGCACCAAAGGGCCTCATCCAGGCTCTTCCTAAACACCTCCAGGGATGGGGACTCCACCACCTCCCTGGGCAGCACATTCCAATGGCAAATTACTCTTGCTGGGAAGAATTTCTCCCTAACACCCAGCCTAAACTTCCCCTGGCACAGCTTGAGACTGTGTCCTCTTGTTCTGCTGCTGGGTGCCTTCAACCCCCACCTGGCTACAACCTCCCTTCAGGGAGTTGGAGAGAGCAAGAAGGTCTCCTCTGAGCCTCCTCTTCTGCAGGCTAAGCAAGCCCAGCTCCCTCAGCCTCTCCTCACAGGGCTGTGCCCCAGACCCCTCCCCAGCCTCATTGCCCTTCTCTGGACACCTTCCAGCAGCTCAACATCTTTCCTAAACCGAGGAGCCCAGAACTGGCCTCTTCTCCAGGCTGAACACCCCCAGTCCCTGTAGCTGCTCCCCACCAGCCTGTTCTCCAGACCTGTTCTCCAGCTTCAGTGCTCTTCTCTGGCCTTGCTTCAACACATCAACCTCCTTCATGGCATCCTGTGTGCTCTCCTGTCACTGGTGGGAAGTGAGGGGGCAATACTTGGCCTTCACCAGCTGAAAATCAGAAGTTCAGATCAGCTCCTTAGAGGCTGCTGTGTCAGTGGCTGAGAAGGAGAAATAAATTACTTCTATGAAAATCAGCAATTTCTGCATAACAAAATGAGGTTGGTTGTGCCTTCTAGGACAGCCCTTCCCTCCAGTGTGCAGCAGTGCAGGTATCTCAGTGTTGCTGCATGTAAACAGAAGGAAAACCTTTGCCTTTGTCCCTGTGAGGCTGCTGGAGCCTGGAGCAGGCTGCCCAGAGAGGTTGTGGAGTCTGCTCTGGAGACTTTCCAAATGCACCTGGCTGTGTTCCTGTGTGCCCTGCCCTGGGTGCCCCTGCTCTGGCAGGGAGCTTGGACTGGATGATCCCTTGAGGTCCCTTCCAAGCCCTAGCATTCTGTGATCTCTAGGCTTGTGTGAACATTCAGACAGGAGCTGAGTGTGGTTGTCCAAAGCTTGTTTGCAGAAATAGCTGAGTCCAGCCAGCAGCATCATTTGTGCTCCTTCTGCTCCTTTGATGCTCTGCTCTGCGTCTCCTGCAGGAGAGACAAGCCACTAGGCTGGGAGGTAAGTCTCTGTAGGCTCAAGGCAGTGGTGGAGAGAGGGGCTCAAAAGTACAGTTCAGATCATGCATCTAATTCAGTTGCTCTAAAAAATCCTTGGAACAAACTTTTTTCCTGGTGATTATGTAAGAAGTGGGAATTAGGTGATGTAAGTCCTCCTCAGGGTATTAGTCATAGCTCAGACACTGTCTTGCACCATCTCCCATGGATGCATCTGTGCTTTTAACTTTAGAAAGGAATCAGTTGGCTGTGGTGGGGCTGGTGAGGACTGCAGATCCTCACTGCCCCCTCTCAATGTCTCTGCCATGGAACATTTTGCACTGCTGTGTGACACAGAGAATCACAGAACTGTCAGGGCTGGAAGGGACCTCGAGGATCAGCCAATCCCAAGCCCCCTGCCATGGGCAGGGACACCTCACACTACAGCAGCTTGCTCACAGCCACAGCCAGCCTGGCTGCAAACACCTCCAGGCAGGAGGCTTCCACCACCTCCCTGGGCAACCTCTGCCAGTCTCTCACCACCCTCAGGGGGAACAACTTCTTCCTAACATCCAATCTCAATCTCCCCAGTTCTATTTGTGCTCCATCCCCCACAGTCCTATCACTCCCCGACACCCTCAAAAGTCCCTCCCCAGCTTTCTTGGAGCTTCCTGCAGATCCTGGAAGGCCACCAGAAGGTCTCCTGGGAGCCTTCTCCTCTCCAGACTGCACATCCCCAAGTCTCTCAGGCTGTCTCCAGAGCAGAGCAGCTCCAGCCCTCTGCTCCTCCTTGTGGCCCTTCTCTGGACACCTTCCAGCACCTCCAGATGCTTCCTGGCACAGAGGCTCCAGCACTGGACCCAGAGCTGCAGCTGTGGTCTCAGCAGAATGGAGCAGAGGGGCAGAATCCCTTCCCTGGCCCTGCTGGCCACACTTTTCCTGCTGCAGGCCAGGCTCTGCTTGGCTTTGGCCACACTTCATTTGCTGCAGACCACTTCTCATCCTTTCCATGTAGTGCAGAACCTGGTCAGTGGGGACTTGTTTTTCTCTCTCTGAAATGCCAAATACTAACTCGATGGAAAGGGAAATGACTTTTCAGATGTGCAGATTTCCAGGGCTCAGGGTCTGCATGAGTAACTTTAATTAACTCCATGTTCCTGCCGAGCTGCTCATTGTCTCAGCTACTCAAAGCTCCACATGTGTTGTTCCTCCTTGCTTTGCCATTTGCTTCCAAGACGTTATTTACATGCTTGTCAGCTGCCTGAGAGGACCTAGAGGAGAAGTTCTAATTTCAAACATTACATAGGAGTGTGTTTGTGTGTGTGGGAAACAGAAAGTGGCCCTTCCCAGTTTTGTTCTGGTTCATGTGGGCCAGTGGGAGTCAACGCTCAAGTAGGAGAGTCTAAAACAATCACAGGATCATGATGGTTGGAAAAGAGACCTCTAAGGTCATCAACTTCAACCTTGGTCCTGTTAGTTTTATTCAATCAGCTTGTCTTGTGGTTGTGTAACCAGGAGACCACATGGTAGTGCTGATAACACCTTGAGTGCTGTTGAGGAGATGATTAAGGGCCTTGAGAGGCTTCTGCAGATGTTTAAGGTTATGTGAGGGCTTAATAGATGGAGAGGGACATGGCCAAAACCATTGGAGAGGAAATGGCTACTGAGAATCAGTTTAGCTGGAGAGAGAGAGGTGAGTGAGAGGGCTGTGACCTCGTGTTTCCTGCCAGGGCTGCAGGCTGCCTTCATAGAGTGGAGAAAGAGATGGGCTGGGGGCTGTGCAGAGAGTGACTGTGCAGCAGCACAATCCCCACGGAGAGTAAAGAGGGAATTATGGCCTCTGAGCTACTGGAGATTAAGAGGCAGATGCCTGAATGTTGTGTGAAGAGGGAACCAGTTTTGTTCTTGCACAAAGGCTGCCTCTGCTGCTTTCATGTCAGCCAGCAGTGACTCCTTTGTGATCCAGGGAAAAGGCAAGAATGAGGGGAATTAAAGTTCCTGAGGTATTCTTGTCTCCTTGTTGAGCCATCCTTGGAAAACCTGTGATGGAAATGATGTCAGTGTGCACAGCAAGCAGCTGCCTCCCAGGGGGATGGAGATCTCACCATGGAGATCTGCTGGATGGAGAGCTGCTGGGGAAAGAGAATGGCCTCCTGAAGCTGAGCTGCCGAGGAGGTGGCAGCAGGGCCGAGGGGACTGCATCAATGAAACCCAGCAGAGCAGATGCTGGATTGCTGCATTTGCATGGGGAGGAGGCTTGCAGTGCTTAGTTCAGAGCCCTTGCTGCACAAGAAGGCTCAGCCTAGTTCTGATGACACTGTCCAGCTGGGGGTGCACACACAGCTCGTCCATGGGCCACCGGCAGCCTGCCAGAGGACAGCCTTCTGGTGTGGTGTGTGCAGGCTCAAAGATGTGAGTGCAAGGCTGCAACAGTCATGGCAAGGGCTTATGGCTAGCTTGCTTTCTATTTGTATTCCCATTTCTAGTTTTCTTTCCCCGCCCCTTTCCCTTTCCCCCCCCTTTCCCTTTTCCCCCTTTCCCTTCCCTTCCTCCCCCCCCCCCCCCCGGTGATACTTTGCAATGAGGACAAATGGGTTTGGTTTCATTTCTGGTTAAATGACTCCAAGAAGTGCCTTGAGGCTGCTGAGGGCTTTGGAGGGCATCATGAGGGACCTGGGGTTGTTCACTCTGGAGAGAGAAGGCTGAGGGCAGATCTCATTGCTCTCTACATCTCCCTGACAGGAGGCTGCAGTGAGGCTGGGCTTGGTCTCTTCTCCCAAGTAACCAGCAAGAGGAAACAGGTTTGGGGTGTGCCAGGGAAGGTTTAGAGTGCACATGAGGGAAAACTTCTTTAGTGAGAGAGTGGTGAGGGGTTGGACCAGGCTGCCCAGAGAGCTGGTGGAGTCCCCATCCCTGGAGGTGCTCAAGAAGCTGTAGATGTGGTGCTCAGGACATGGTTTAGTGGCCATGGTAGCTGGGTTATGTTTAGACTCAATGATCTTAAAGGACTTTTCCAGCCTTAGTGATTCTGTAAAACTTCTGGTCCACCTAGGATGGAAGCTTGAGTATAGAATGGAATGGAATGGAATGGAATGGAATGGAATGGAATGGAATGGAATGGAATAGGGAATGAATAGATAGATGAATGAATAGGAATGGAATGCAATGGAATGGAATGGAATGGAATGGAATGGAATGGAATGCAATGGAATGGAAATGCAATGCAATATGGAATGGAATATGGAATGGACAATAGAATAGAATAGAATAGAATAGAATAGAATAGAATAGAATAGAATAGAATAGACCAGGTTGGAGGAGACCTTCAAGATCATCACATCCAACCTATCATCCAACACCACCTAATCAACTAACCCATGGCACCAAGCACCCCATCAAGGGAACACCAAGAAGAAAACACTGGGTGGAGGTGACTTTTATTTAAAGAAAGAAACTAAAATCTTAGTAAAGTTCCTGAGTAAGTCAGAGGACAGCTCTCCCTGACAAGTTCCTGGGCAGGATGTTTATCTAAGCAAGGACAAAGACATCAAACTGTGAAGATAAGCTCTGAATTATCATAAACTCCCCTGCACAGGAGGAGCTGGTGTTTGAATTCCAAAGGAAATATTCTTAAGCCACCTCAGATTGTTATTGGGATGAAGTACAACAAAAAGCTGTTAATGAGAGGCTGCTGGGGGGTCTGCTTGTGCCTCCACAACAGGTGGCTGGGGAATGAAGTTTCATAGTTTCATAGTTTCATAGTTTCAGTTAGGGTTGGAAGGGACCACAAGGATCATCTAGTTCCAACCCCCCTGCCATGGGCAGGGACACTCTACACTAGATCAGGCTGGACAGAGCCTCATCCAGCCTGGTCTTAAACACCTCCAGGGATGGGGCCTCAACCACCTCCCTGGACAACCCATTCCAGGCCTTCACCACCCTCACGGTGAAGAACTTCCTCCTCATGTCCAGCCTGAATCTCCCCACCTCCAGCTTCATCCCATTCCCCCTAGTCCTATCACTCCCTGATAGTCTGAAAAGTCCCTCCCCAGCCTTCTTGTAGGCCCCCTTCAGATACTGGAAGGCCACAATGAGGTGAAGTCCTAAAGCAGCCTTTGAGAGAAGGGAGTTCTGAGAGGAAATTGAGGGGTAGAGGAAGAAGGGCTTGCCTTGAGCGGTGGGAAGCTGTGCAGTCTCCTCCTCTGGCTTGAGGCTCCTTCCCTGGAGATATTCAGGGTGAGGCTGGACAGGGCTCTGGGCAACCTGATCCAGTTGGGGATGTCCCTGCTGAGTGCAGGGCCGTTGGAACTAGAGGAGCTTTGGAGCTGCCTTCTGGCTTGGACCATTCCATGATTCTAAGCTGTAGCTGTGGTGGTCAGGCTGTGGTTTAGCGGTGATGGTAGCTGGGTTGCGGTTGAACTTGATGATCTTAAAGCCTTGATGATTCCTTGATTCTTGCACTGGTGCATGTTTTCTGGCACTGCAGAGGACAAGGCATGACAGACAGGATTCAGTGCAAGCCCTGCTGTTCCCTGCAGAGTGTAGGCATGAATAAGAAGTGGTTGAAGTGGCTATGTGGTTATGAATGAGATTAAGACTGTGTGCACACAAACTTTTGTCTTTTTTCCCTCTGTGACTTTGCTCGCTCTGCAGTGAAGGAATGAGATGACCTTCCCCTTGCAGAGCAAAGACAAAGTGGGTGAAGATGTGGTGTATAATTTATAAAGCATCCTCAGAGATAAGAGTGAGCATCCCAGATAAATCAGAGCGCTGCAGGAGGCAGCCAGCGGCGCCGATGCTGCCAGGCGACGCAAACCGCAGCCTGTCAGCTTGGTGCCTTCCCAGGTGGTGTGTGCTGGGTGGAAAGCAGATCTGCCAGCCAAGGAGGATACTGCAACACATGGCATGGAGTCTGGGGCCAGAGTGGGTGTGGGGAAGTGCTCCAGCTCAACCAGAACGCCACAACTTGCGCTGTTCCTAAGGTCTCTTTGCGTCTCTTATGCAACTTGACACTTCAGTGCTGGGTCCCTTATTTCAGTGCAGGCCACCCAAGTGTGTGACGTTCGATTTGTAGTGCTCACAGGTGACATCAAGCCCCACAGATTCTAAGCTTAAGCTGGACAGAGAATCACAGAGCTGTGTAGGCTGGAAAAGACCTTTTCTAAGAGATCAACCCCACCATTAACTTCACACCACCAAGTCTGGGGCTAAACAATGTCCCTCGGCACCACACCTACACAGTCCTGCAATCCCTCAGAGGATAATCATACCACCACTGCCCTGGGCAGCCTGTTCAAGCAGCTTTAGTTGTTTAGTTGTTTAGGTGGGTTGTATTGTATTGTATTGTATTGTATTGTATTGTATTGTATTGTATTGAGGGGGGTTGGATTGGATGGTTGGATGATGGGTTGGACGTGAAGATCTTGAAGGTCTCTTCCAACCTGGTGTATTGTATTGTATTGTATTGTATTGTATTGTATTGTATTTAGTGATGATTATTTTTCCCTAATGTCCAATCTAAACCTCCCCTGGCACAACCTGGGGCTGTTTCAATACAACTAAACCATGGCACCAAGCACCCCATCAAGCCTCTTCCTGAACACCTCCAATGAAGGTGACTCCACCACCTCCACGAGCAGCCCATCCCAATGGGCAATCACTCTCTCTGTATAGAACTTCCTCCTAACATCCAGCCTAAACCTCCCCTGGCACAGCCTGAGACTGTGTCCTCTTGTTCTGGTACTGGCTGCCTGGGAGAAGAGACCAACCTCTGCCTGGCTACAACCTCCCTTCAGGGAGTTGTAGAGAGCAATAAGGTCAGCCCTGAGTCTCCTCTTCTCCAGGCTAAGCAACCCCAGCTCCCTCAGCCTCTCCTCATAGGGCTTGTCTTCCAAACCCCTCCCCAGCTTCCTTGCCTTCTCTGGACACCTTCCAGCAAGACAACCTCCTTCCTAAACTGAGGGGCCCAGAACTGGACACAGGACTCAAGGTGCGGCCTCACCAGTGCAGTGTACAGGGGCAGAATGACCTCCCTGCTCCTGCTGGCCACACTGTTCCTCTCATCCTGTTCCTCCAGAAGCTGTGGGCTTTAAGCAGTGTTGCAGGTGGGGCACAGGGAGGCAGATGCCACAGCAGGAAGCACACCTGCATGCCACACATACCGCTGGGTGCAGAGAGTGGCATGAACTGGGCAGAGAGAGTAGCAGCAGATAAGGACCCAGGGGGGTTCATGAAGGGAAGATGTGCTTCAGGCACTGGAATGTCTTGCTAAATACAGAATCACAGAATGGTTTGGGTTGGAGAGGACCTGTCAAGCTCAACCAGCCCGATGCCCCTGCACTCAGCAGGGACATCCCCAACCAGAGCAGGTTGCTCAGAGCCCCACACAACCTGAGCTGCAATGGTTCCAGGGATGGGGTATCTCCCACCTCTCTGGGCAATCTGGGACAGGCTCAGTATAAAAGATTTCTCTCTTCTCTCCAGTCTGAATCTCCCTCTTTCAGTTCAAACCATTCCCCTTGTCCTGTCCCAACAGGCCCTGCTCAAAACTCTGTCCCCAGCTTTCTTCTAAGCTCCTTTAAGCACAGCAAGGCCACCAGAAGGTCTCCCTGGAGCCTTATCCTCCCCAGGCTGCACAACCCCAACTCTCTCAGCCTGGCCTCACAGCAGAGGGCTTCCAGCCCTGCCAGCATTGCTGTGGCCTCCCCTAGCCCTGCTCCAACAGGTCCCTGCCTGTGCTGTGCTGAGAGCTCCAGAGCTGCCCCAGCACTGCAGGGGGGTCTCTGCAGAGTGGAGCAGGCTGCTGCCCATGCTGCTCTTGCTGCAGCCCTGGTTTGTTCCTCCAGAGGCAGGAAAATTAACGTGCATATGAAGACAGGCTTGTAAACATGAAGAATGGGCTGCTGCTGGGGCCACCTCATGCAGTTTACAGAGGTGCAGACTGTTTTATTGGTATTAGCAGGAGGCCCCTTGGCTGTAATTACACAAGTCATGGAGAATAGAATACTTTCCCAAGATGCCACAGCATTGGCAGCTTTGCTTTTTACACCCTGGCACTCTGCTCTGCCTTACTCTGCTTGATAACTCCATAGAAGGAAGCAAAATCAGTCAATTGAGTTAAATCATAGAACCACAGAATGGCTCAGGCTGGAAGGGAGCTCAGAGCTCATCTGCTCCAAGCTCCCCACCATGCCCAGGGACACCTCTCAGCTCCACTCAGCTGCTCAAGGCCTCAGCCAGCCTGGCCTTCAACACCCCCAGCAAGGAGGCAGCCACAGCCTCCCTGGCCAGCCTGGGACACACTCTCACCACCCTCCCAAGGAACAACTTCTGCCTCAGCTCCACTCTAACCCTGCTCTGCCTCACCTTCAAACCATTCCCCCTTGGCCTGGCTCCAGACCCCCTCAGCCAAAGTCTCTCTGCAGCCTTCCTGCAGGATGCCTTCAGGTCCTGGCAGGCAGCTCTGAGGTGGCCCTGGAGCCTTCTCCTCTGCAGGCTGAACAGCCCCAGCTGCCTCAGCCTGTGCTCCCAGCAGATCATCTTTGTGTCCTCCTCTGGCCTCACTCCAGCAGCCTGCTGATCTCCTGGGCTGCATGAGGGCACTGCTGGCTCCCGGGGAGCTGTTCAGCAACCAGCACTGCCAAGGCTCTTTTCTTCAGGGCTCCTCCTCTGCATTCAGCCTGGATTGTCCTGACCCAGCTGCAGGACCTTGTACTGTGACTTGTTGAAACTCTTGCAGCTGGCACTGGGCCATTCTCAAGCCTGTCAAGATCTTGAGGCTTGTCTCTAAACCTGTGTTTATAAGTTGCTGGGCAGAGAAGCTCTTGGTGCATCAGCAATGAGAGGAGAGGGTGTTTGCTGTGGACTTTGTTTTGTGAGCAGGGTTTCAGTGCCTGCTCTCCTCACCTAACCATTTCAGGTCGTGTTAGTTCAGCTAAAACAGGAGGAGCTGATTAAAATTCGATTTGCTGCAGTCAGTGCAGGTAGAAGACTGAAGAATTTGCTCAGCTGCCTGCAAGGTACTTGGTATTCCTTGTGGCTCTTCCCAAGCCTGACACTTCCATGTGGGGGATTGGTTTTCTGACCATTCTAACCTCAGCTCAGATGTCTTTGCCACTTTGGAATCAGCAGCTGTGTGCTCAAGGCCTTGTGTTTGTAGCTTGGGTAGGCACTGACCAGATACCTGCTGACTGCTGACTGCAGTGCTACAGGCTGGGGTCAGAGTGGCTGGAGAGCAGCCAGGCAGAGAGGGACCTGGGGGTGCTGGTTGATGGGAGGCTGAACATGAGCCTGCAGTGTGCCCAGGCAGCCAAGAGGGCCAATGGCATCCTGGCCTGCATCAGGAACAGTGTGGCCAGCAGGAGCAGGGAGGTCATTCTGCCCCTGTACACTGCACTGCTGAGGCCACACCTGGAGTCCTGTGTCCAGTTCTGGGCCCTCAGTTAGGAAGGATGTGACTGCTGGAAGGTGTCCAGAGAAGGGCAACAAAGCTGGGGAGGGGTTTGGAACACAAGCCCTATGAGGAGAGGCTGAGGGAGCTGGGGTTGCTTAGCCTGGAGGAGACTCAGGGGTGACCTTATTGCTTTCTGCAACTACCTGAAGGGAGGTTGTAGCCAGGCAGAGGTGGTCTCTTTTCCCAGGCAGGCAACACCAGAACAAGAGGACACAGTCTCAGGCTGCGGCAGGGGAGGTTTAGGCTGGATGTTAGGAGGAAGTTCTATACAGAGAGAGTGATTGCCCACTGGAATGGGCTGCCCAGGGAGGTGGTGGAGTCACCATCATTGGAGGTGTTCAGGAGGAGACCTGATGGGGTACTGGGTGCCATGATTAGTTGTTTAGGTGGGTTGGATTGGTTGATAGGTTGGACACGATGATCTTGAAGGTCTCTCCAACCTGGATTTATTGTATTGTATATTATCAGATGTAGACTGCTGTGAGGGAGAACGTGCTGGTGTTGAATGTGTGCAGGGGAGGGAACCCCAGCAAGCCTGATGAAGAACTTCATTGCCAGGAACAAAATTCACCTAAATCTGAGAGTGAGCTTTCAAAAATGTTCATTGCTGACCCCGGGGTGTTGGGGCTGTGGTGCAGCCCTCTCAGGGGGTTCTCATCCTTCCTCATTGCTGTGGAGAGGACAGGAAGCTTGTGGCCTTGGGGCTTACTTTTTCACTTTATCTTTTCCTTTGTTTTTGATTTGCCACTGCAGCTCTGTCCTCTAACTTCATAAGGTCCCGAGGAGGACTCTTCATCTGATATCAGAGTCCCTCTTTTCCACTTGACCTTCCTTTATCCTCGGCTCCTGTGCTCGGCACTGGATGCTGCTCCTGCCCTGCCCAGAGCTGGCAGCTGAATGAGAATGTGCTTCAACCTGGAGCAGAGCAGATTGAGATTGGATGTGAGGAACAAGTTCTGCACCAGGAGGCTGCTGGAACACTGCAACAGGTTGCCCAGGGATGTGGTTGAGGCTCCATCCCTGGAGATATTCCAGTTGAGGCTGGACAGGGCTCTGGACAACCTGATCTAGTTGGGGATGTCCCTGCTGAGTGCAGGGTTGGACTGGATGAGCTCTGGAGGCCCCTTCCAGCCTGGGCCTTTCTGTGACTCTGTGGCTCTGTAAATAGACCCTGAGCAGTACTGGCACAGCTCTGTAAACTCTAACCCCTATTTCCAGCTGTCTTTGCCAAGCTGTGGTTTGGCTTCTTCCTTTTCTTGCTTCAGCTCTGTGGTGAGATCTGGAAGCTGCTTTCAATGATCCTGGGGTTTCCCTAATTTGCTGCTGTGGAACAAAGTTGTCTCTTAGAGTGAGGAAACCTTGTTCCTGCCTAGGAACCACTCCTTTGGTCTTGACACAGATCTGGGAGAGCTTAGAGGCGTTTGCTGCTGCTTTCATGTGTTGGGTTTGTGGCAGCATCCTGGCCACAGCACCATCTCTATTTGGGATGGGCTTTGTGGGACTGCCTGGGGATCGTGGGCTGTGGTATGTTGGGGGGTGTGGATGATGGTAGCAGCAAAGAGCAGTGACCTGGGGTCACAGAATCACAGAATGCTCTGGGCTGGAAGGGACCTCCAAAGCTCATCCAGTCCAACCCCCTGCAGTCAGCAGGGACATCCCAACTAGATCAGGTTGCCCAAAGCCTCACCTTGAATATCTCCAGGGACTACTCCCAGCCCAAACCACTGCCCCAGGTGGGATTGGCTCATGTGTTGTTGTGGTCTTTCTGGAGCAGAGCAGGAGCATTGCCTGTGAGCAGGCAAACCCTGCAGGCTGCTGTTTGGCTTGGCTCATTTGTGGAGCCTTTAAATAATTTTCTGTCATCATTACATCGACTGAAAATGATTAAAATTCATCATCAGGTGTTCCTTACAGTCAGCCCTGTGGTGCTTGTTGTGGTAGGTGGAATAATTCATTTGAGAAAGCCCCACTGAAAGGCTTTCTTGAGGAGGTCAGTGGCTGTGGCCTTCATTTCTACTGTTCTAGTGTTTGTATTTCTACTCCTACCTGAGTGTATTTTGGTCTGTGATACTTGGCACAGCTTGAAATCAGAAAGAGACACAGGGACACAACCCAAAGTGGAACCCACCCCAGGATGGCAGGGATGGCACTGCTGGCACCACTGATGCTGGGGGCAGGCACTGGGCAAGTCCCAGCCTGGGCTCAGCAGCAGATGGGAAGCAGATTCAGGAGCTGGATTCTGGAGCTGGACTGAGGAAGACAGGGATGGGGATGGAAGGCAGAAGGGACTGAGTCCTCCAGCTCCACAGCTGCTGGACCACCCCCAGGGATGGGGACTGCAGCACTGCCCTGGGCAGAACATTCCAATGGCTCAGAGCCCTCTCTGGCAAGAAAGATTTCCTAGCACCCAGCCTGAACCTGCCCTGCTGCAGCCTGGAACCATTGCCTCTGCTCCTGTCCCTTGCCACCAAGGATCAGAGGCTGTCCCCTCCTCACTCCAACCTCCCTGCAGGGAGCTGCAGAGAGCAAGGAGGTCTCCCTCAGCCTCCTCTTCTCCAGCCTGCACACCCCCAGCTCCCTCAGCGCCTCCTCTAGCCCAGGGGCTCCAGGCCCTTCTCCAGCCTGGCTGCCCTGCTCTGGACTGGCTCCAGCCCCTCAATGTCCTTCCTGCAGGGAGGGCCCAGAGCTGAGCACAGCACTCCAGCTGTGGCCTCCCCAGTGCTGAGCACAGGGGGATGGTCACCTCCTGGCCCTGCTGCCCACCCTGCTTCTCACCCAAGCCAGGAGGCCTTTGGCTGTCTTGGCCCCCTGGGCACTGCTGGCTCCTGGTCAGTGAGTGCCAACCAACAGCCCCAGGTCCCTCTCCCAGCTGCAGCTTTCCAACCACACCTCCCCAGGTCTGTGGCTCCCCAAGGGGTTGTTGTGACCCAGGTGCAGGACCTGGCCCTTGGCCTTGTTGAACTTCACCCAATCAGCCTTGGCCTGTGGGTGTCACCTGTCCAGGTCCTGCTGCAAAGCCTCCCTGCCCTCTAGCAGATGGGCACAGCCTCCCAGCCTGGTGTGTCCAACACAGCACAGCCCTGATGTGAGGTGGTTTTAGTGGTGGACTTGGCAATGTTGGATTAATGGTGGGACCTGATCTTGGAGGTCTTTTCCAATGAGTCTATGATTCTGTAAAAGGATTTTCCTTCCCCCCACAGATTCAGCTGAGCAAGCCCTCAAATGCATACTGATGTGCTCCTCTTCATCATGCAGACTTGACCTACTCTGGTTTCTTTTGTTTGCTGACTTCATTGTGGCTGGAAGTTTCATTAGAGCAGATGTTCTCTTCCAGCCTGCTTCTTAAGCCTTTCTTTTTCACTATTGTGGTTATTTTTAATAAGGTTGCCCTGAGGAGTCCAGCAGAGCTCTGAGGTGTGCTGCAGCAAAGCAGCAAACAGGCTTGGATGAATGGCCAGGTAGGATTTGGTTATACCCCAAGAGCTTTGTATGTGCTCCTGGGGGTGTTTTCAGCCAGTAGGAAAAAGCAAAACAAACCCACAAAACAAAAAAAGAAACAAAAGGAAAGCCAAGACAAAGCAACAAAACTCCACAACCCAAAACCGACCAACCAAACCCCCTTAAACCCCCAAAAAAGCTAAACCAAAACAACAACAACCAAACCCAACCCAAACCCAGCCCAAACCCAACCAACTCTATGCAGAGCTGCTGGAGTGAGGCCAAAGGAGGACACAAAGATGCTGCAAGGGCTGGAGCAGCTCTGCTGGGAGCACAGGCTGAGGGAGCTGGGGGTGTTCAGCCTGCAGAGGAGAAGGCTCCAGGGGCACCTCAGAGCTGCCAGCCAGGACCTGAAGGCATGCTGCAGGAAGGCTGCAGAGAGACTTTTGCTGAGGGGGTCTGGAGCCAGGCCAAGGGGAAATGGTTTGAAGCTGAGGCAGAGCAGGGTCAGAGTGGAGCTGAGGCAGAAGTTGTTTGTTGTGAGGGTGGTGAGAGTGTGTCCCAGGCTGGCCAGGGAGGCTGTGGCTGCCTCCTTGCTGGGGGTGCTGAAGGCCAGGCTGGCTGAGGCCTTGAGCAGCTGAGTGGAGCTGAGAGGTGTCCCTGGGCATGGTGGGGAGGTTGGAGCAGATGATCTCTGAGCTCCCTTCCAACCTGAGCCCCTCTAAGGTTCCTTGGAAGGTTGTCATTTGCCCCTGCTGAGTGTGGGCAAGCTTATTTTGGCACTCATGGTAAAGGAGCTTTCAAAGGATCATAAGGAACACAGCATTTTCACAGCACTGGAAGGAGAAGGGTGAAGGCAGCTACGTACCCCAAACCCATCACAAACAGGTTACCTCTGTAACATGTTGGTTCTGTGCCCCAGGTGAAGTGCACTCTAATTAGGATTCATCTGGAGGCACGGCAGCAGATTGAGTCCTGTGCTGGAAGTGCTTCCTGACAGGTGGTTTAGCACAGAGCAACATTACAATTACCTAACACTGTGCTTGATTTGTGTAAACCCTCATTGCCACTCACATTACTTAATGAACCCTGTGCATTCCTTGCCTCCCTGCAGAACAGAGGTGCTCCCCTCCAAACCTGCTCGGGGTTTAACCCTCCTCTTCCAAGGCAAAGGATTTGCCTCCTTGATGAGGAGGTGGAAATTTGGATTGAAGTGGCGCTTTGAAACCTTAACTGCATCCTCTGGGCCTTCCTTTTGGTGAGCCATGAGCATTGACAACATCTCACTGAGCTCTCAGCTGTGTTTCACACTGCTGTGTGAGCTGTACAAGGAAAGGGAGCACGTGAGCAGCAGGAGCCAGCAAGGTGTGCTCCCAGCCCAGCAGCCAGCCCTATCCAGGGCTGCATCCCCAGCAAGGTGGGCAGCAGGCTCCCCAGCTGCTCTGCTCTCCTTCCTCTACAGCTGGAGTCCTGTGCTCAGCTCTGGAGCCCCCAGCACAAGAGGGTTCAGAGGAGGGCCATGGACACAATTAGAGGGCAGCAGCACCTCTTCCATGAGGACAGGTTGAGTTAGGGTTGCTCTGCTTGGGGAAGAGAAGGCTCTGGGGAGAGCTTGAAGCAGCCTTCAGTGTTTCAGGGAGCTCCAGGCAAGCTGGAGAGAGACATTTGACAAAGGCCTGTAGTGACAGGATGAGGGATGATGGCTTCAGACTGGAAGAAGCTGGATTGAGATTGGACATCAGGAGGAAGTCCTTCCCCATGAGGGTGGTGAGGCACTGGCACAGGCTGCCCAGAGAAGCTGGGACTGCCTCATTCATGGAAGCACTCAGAGCCAGGATGAATGAGACTTTGAGCAAGCTGATATAGTAGATGTCCCTTCCTATGGCAGGGGGATTGCAACTAGATGGCCTTTAAGGACCCTTCCAGTTCCATGATTCTGTGGGGTTTTGATACAAAAGTAAAGATGATCACTGTGAGATTTTGCCCTAGCATTTGAAGAAGTCCAGCACAGATTTCATGGTTATAACCAGACCAAAAAGAGAAAAAGCAGGGGTCCTGTGGTCATGAAGGCATTCCTCAGCTGATCAGAACTCGGCGTGTCTCTGCAGGGTTGTTATCAGCTCCCCCCAGGGTGATGGACTCTCTGTGTGTTCTCAGCCCTTGTCAGAGCCTGGCTGCTTTAGCCCCGCGGGGAGGGACTTCAGCAGCAGAACTGATGTGGAGTAACACAGCTGCAGAATGCTCTGTGACCCGTGGAAATGTAGTCCAGACTCTGATGTGATTACACTCTTCAGCAAGCACATCTAGTGCAGGTCTCTCTCCAAGAGTGCTTGGCCAGTTGCTGCTTATTGCTGGAAAGACCCAAAGCAACCCACAGCAGAGCACACCTCCTAGTGAAGCAAACGGGTACAAGGCTGAATCCACAGGCATGGAGTGGCACATCTCTTGTGCTGCTTACTTCCCTCACAGGCTTCTGTTGGTCACTGTTTCCCTTGAGTTGCTTTGGCAAATGACCTGAACTTCAGATCTTCCAGGAAAAAACAAAACCAAATCAGGAATTTCAGAGCTCATGGCGACAAAGGAGGCACTGAACACAGCAGTGCAGCAAGGTGCTCCTTGGAAAACATTTGATGCCTCTGGCTGGGGTTAGAGTCACAGAACCAAACAATCACAGAATCACAGAATTGTCAGGCTTGGAAGGGACCTCAAGGCTCAGGCAGTTCCAAGCCCCCCTGCCATGGGCAGGGACACCTCACACTACAGCAGGTTGCTCACAGCCACAGCCAGCCTGGCTGCAAACACCTCCAGGCAGGAGGCTTCCACCACCTCCCTGGGCAACCTCTGCCAGGCTCTCACCACCCTCATGGGCAACAACTTTTTCCCAATGTTTAATCTAAAACTCTCCTCCTACAACTTGGATCCATCCCCCCAAGTCCTAGCCCTACCTGACACTTTCAGAAGTCCCTCCCCAGCTTTCATGGAGCCTCCTTCAGATCCCTGGAAGGCCACAATTAGGTCTCCTGGGAGCCTTCTCCTCTCCAGCCTGCACAACCCCAACTCTCTCAGGCTGTCTCCAGAGCAGAGCAGCTCCAGCCCTCTGCTATTCCTCATGGCCCTTCTCTGGACACCTTCCAGCACCTCCATCTAAGTGTTCCTGTGTGTTCCTGTGGAGGTGTGGAACTCCTGGCTTAAAAGGTTTTGAGAGACCACGTTTGCTGCTTTCTCTCCCTGTGAAAAAAGCAAGAGAATAAACAAAAAGACCCTCTAGAAGGCTGTAGAAGACCCTGGAACAGGCTGCCCAGGGCACTGGTAGAGTCTCCATTCCCAGAGGGGTTTCAAAGCTGTGTAGATGTGGTGCTGAGTGCAATAATATATATCTATATACACACACACACACATATATATATCTAGTTTACTATTTAATATTGTTGGAGGAGGAATCTTCAGACACCACCATGACTTATGGACAAAGCACATGTACAGGCTGTGTTATTTGGTTGTGAGTGATACATTTCACACCAGAAGGCAGCTCACCCATTCAAACACACCTCTGAGCATTTCCAACACAGCAATTCCCATTGGGAATCCAGGTGCTGTGCACTGTGGGGCTTCTCTAGCAGATTAGGCAGGGCCTCATGGCTTGCTCCTCTGGCAGCACCTTCCCACACTCTGGAACTATAATTCAGGTGGCTCGGAGAGGGCTAAGAGGCCTCTCTGCCTTGTGCCCAGTGCATGGTCTGGAGCTTTGCCTGGGCTCAGAGAGGGCTAAGGATCCTCTCTGCCTTGTGCCCAGTGCATGGTCTGGAGCTTTGCCTGGGCTCAGAGAGGGCTAAGGATCCTCTCTGCCTTGTGCCCAGTGCATGGTCTGGAGCTTTGCCTGGGCTCAGAGAGGGCTAAGGATCCTCTCTGCCTTGTGCCCAGTTCATGGTCTGAAGCTTTGCCTGGGCTCAGAGAGGGCTAAGGATCCTCTCTGCCTTGTGCCCAGTTCATGGTCTGAAGCTTTTCCTGGGCTCGGAGAGGGCTAAGAGGCCTCTCTGCCTTGTGCCCAGTTCATGGTCTGAAGCTTTGCCTGGGCTCAGAGAGGGCTAAGAGGCCTCTCGCTCGTGCCAGTTCATGGTCTGAAGCTTTCCTGGGCTCAGAGAGGGCTAAGGATCCTCTCTGCCTTGTGCCCAGTTCATGGTCTGAAGCTTTGCCCGGGCTCAGAGAGGGCTAAGGATCCTCTCTGCCTTGTGCCCAGTTCATGGTCTGAAGCTTTGCCCGGGCTCAGAGAGGGCTAAGGATCCTCTCTGCCTTGTGCCCAGTTCATGATCTGGAGCTTTTCCTGGGCTCGGAGAGGGCTAAGAGGCCTCTCTGCCTTGTGCCCAGTTCATGGTCTGGAGCTTTGCCTGGGCTCAGAGAGGGCTAAGGATCCTCTCTGCCTTGTGCCCAGTTCATGGTCTGAAGCTTTGCCTGGGCTCAGAGAGGGCTAAGGATCCTCTCTGCCTTGTGCCCAGTTCATGGTCTGGAGCTTTGCCTGCCTGGGGAGGGCTGGGGTTTCCTCCTGTTGACACTGACCCACCAGCCCACTGGCCCTAGGGCTGCCTCTCCTTTTCACAGCCCTCCTTCCTGGTACAACTGCTGCTCAACCACTCCTGCTCACTTGCACTTGCCTTTATGCTGAACATCTCCAGGTGGGCTTGTAGCACCAGGACAAGGGGCAGTGGTTTTACCCTAGGGCAGGGTATGTTAGATTGGGCATTAAGAAGTTTTTTGCTGAGGGTGGTGGAACACTGCAACAAGTTGCCCAGGGAGGTTGCCTGGAGATATTCAAGGTCAGGCTTGCTAGGGATCTGAGCAGCCTGATCTAGCTGAGGTTGCCCCTGCTTACTGCAGTGGGGTTGGACAAGATGACATTTGGAGATCCTTTCCAACCCAATGCATGCTGTGATTCTGTGATTTCCAAGCTAGTCTAACATCCATATTGAGTCCTAAGTGTCCCCTGGCCACCTGCTAATTGCCATCTCTGACCTAGAGCATAAAACCAAGCCTGTGAGGAGGGACAGTGCTGATCTTTGGTTATTTTAACCAGGTCCTGGTGATCTTAGTCATGGTAGGACAGCACCACACCTGACCCACCACATCAGCTGGAGCTCAGGTCCACTTTTAAACTCATGGATGTCACTGATGTTTGCAAAGCTTCCACTGTGCTCTTTAAGGCCAGCTGGGAAGACTCAGGCTTGGAAACACAGGCAGGCTCAGCCTGTCTGTGGGCTATCAGGAGGACATGTGTATTCTGAGGCCCCAAATGTGTTACATCTGTTTAGCAATATTGTCTGAGCCACCCCTGTGAGTCAGTGAAATTACTCATAGTGCACATGAGTACATTTATAGCCCTCTGCCAGATTGGAGCCTGACAGTGAGGTGGGATGAGCAGCTTCTCAGATGCTGGCTATGAAATCTACTGGTAAAAAAGGTTGTGGCACCTCAGATTGCTTTCCAAAACCCAAATAAGTTATTCCTAAAATAAAAAAGGCTGTTTTAGAGCATTAATCACAGTAGCTTCGGATAGGCAGTGCTACCAGCCACAGGATATCCACAGAATCACTCTGGTTGGAAAAGACCTTTGAGACCACAGAGTCCCAACATAACTCTACCACTGTGCCACAGGAAGCAGCAGCAGTCTGGTTTAGGGTGACAAATGTTGCAGGGTGTGTTGATCGAGGTCTTGCATCCTCAGTCACTCTCCTGTGTGTGCTGCCCTGCAGACAGTGAAGGAATTCATGGAAGGTTGATTTCTTCCACTAAGTTTTTCTGTTGAGTTGGCTGCTGAGCAGCTCCCCAGGAGCCAGCAGTGCCCCCCTGCAGCTCAGCAGGCAGCTGTGTGCTGGGCTGCAGCCAGGGGAGTGTGGGCAGCAGGGCAGGAGAGGGGATTCTGCCCTGGACTCTGCTCTGCTGAGACCTCACCTCCAATCCTGCCTCCAGCTCTGGTGTCCCCAGCACAAGAAGGACACAGAACTGCTGCAGTGAGGCCAGAGGAGGCCACAAAGATGAAGCAAGGGCTGGAGCAGCTCTGCTGGGAGCACAGGCTGAGGGAGCTGGGGGTGTTCAGCCTGCAGAGGAGAAGGCTCCGGGGGGACCTCAGAGCTGCCTGCCAGGACCTGAAGGCATCCTGCAGGAAGGCTGCAGAGAGACTTTGGCTGAGGGGGTCTAGAGCCAGGCCAAGGGGGAATGGTTTGAAGGTGAGGCAGAGCAGGGTCAGAGTGGAGCTGAGGCAGAAGTTGTTGCTTGTGAGGGTGGTGAGAGTGTGTCCCAGGCTGGCCAGGGAGGCTGTGGCTGCCTCCTTGCTGGGGGTGTTGAAGGTTGTTCTATGGGTTGCTGTGTGGAAGAAATTGCCCCTTGACTTTTGCCCTCTTTAGCAGCCTCCCTTCTCACTGAAGAACTGCTGCCTGTGAAGTGCCAGCACCACACAAGCTCAGGGTCGAGTGCAGTGCTGCTGTTAATCAGGCTCAGTTAATTTGTGCCTCACATGGAGCCCAATCCACTGCCTATCACAGCCATTGGAAGAATTCTCTTTTGACCTAGGCAGGCCCTGTAAAAGCTCCAGGCTGGGTTTAATGACTAAAGCTACTCAGAAAATGCACAGTGGCCATGAGCAGGGTGTGGAATGACACCGCTGGCAGAGCTGCTCCTGTTTGCTCCCACAAAACAAGTGGATGGCTTTCAGGAACAGTGGCTTTGACATGCTGGCAGTGTTTGCAGTCACTTTGAAATGTGCCCTGTCAGCTGGGAACAGAGTTGCAGTTTAGCAATCAGCAAAAGGTGAGGCTTTCCTGTGCCACCAGGAATGGGATTTAACTGGTCTGATCAGGGAAACAGGAGAGGAATTTGCTTACTGTGTGAAATGGCTCAGCACAAGGCTGGGGAGTTGGGTTTTGTTTGCTCTCTTCTTTTCTCACACCAGTGTGAGCTTTGTGTTTGGAGGCAGGTGAACAACTGAGGTGGGGAGGCACCTGGGGGCTGCAAATGCAGTGCAGGAGTGGAAATTCCCTGGCCACCCTGCACTGCAGCTGAGCTGTGGCAGTTAGCCACAGAAACAACAGTGTGTGGTCAGAAACTGCCCTCTCTGGTGGCTGAGCTTCTGGAAGCCAGGTCCTTGCTGGATCCAGAGAACATCTGAATGGAATGCCAGACACAATATTGACTGTGCTCTGCAGATTTCCCCTGGATAATGGCACTGAGAAATGCCTACCAAAGTCACACAGGCTTGCAGTAGGATCTCAGAAAGAGGGCAGGGAGGCAGCAGCAGCAAATACCCATGCAAGGCATCTTCAGCCTTTCTGAACCCACACTTTAGCCATGCAAACTGATGCCAGCTCCAGAAATGTCACCCTCCCTGCTTCAGTGCAGCAGTTAGGTGGCTGGCTCATTAGAGAAGCCTCTCAGCTGCAGCACTAAAGAGAGGGCAGTCAGCAGGACAGTGGCTCACACAAGCTCCTTGACTACCCCTTGGCACTGCTCACTCAAGTACCTGTGTAGCTGGGTGCATTAGTAGTGACTGGGGGAATCCCTTCCCTGGGCTGTGTGGCTGCACAGGCAACACCAACCCCTCCAAACTCATTTCTACAGCTTCTTCTGAGCTACAACTTTGCCCCACGGTGTTCCCTGCAGCAGGACAGCCTCCTCTGAAAGACTCACCACTACTTCTGTCTGAAAAGAAATCTATTCCCATGTTTAGGTCTTGTTTCTGGGTCAGGAGTTTGACTGAATGATTATCTAGGAAGGCAATTGACAGAATACAGAATCAGCCAGGGCCACAACAGCAGTGCATGGCCTGGGAGTGCTCTGCTGTCAGGCCAGGCTGAGACAGTTGGGGTTGTTCAGCCTGGAGAGGGCCCCAAGAGAGAGCTTCTGGGGGCCTTGCAGTACTTAAAGAGGCTGGGAAGGAGGGCAGGGAGAGACTTTTTGGCAGGACAAGGGCTGATGGTTTGAAACTAAAAGAAGGAGAGGCTGGAGAGAAAGAAGAAGATTTTTCCAGGGGTGGGAGGTGCCCCATCCCTGCAGGTCAGGTTGTCTGGGGCTCTGAGCAACCTGCTCTTGTTGCAGCTGTCCCTGCTGACTGGATGACTTTAGAAGGTATCTTCCAGCCTAAGGCATTCCATGATTGCTTCTATTTGAATGCAAGCAAAGTTTCTCAGCTCAGCTCATGTACCCAGACACATTTGGTTATTAAACGCTTTTGTGCCAACCAGTGCACTCCAGGAGCCTCAGCATCTCCCTGCTCTTCCATCCTGGAGTTTCTATCTTCTTTGAGGCCTGGTAGGAGAAGCCTCTTGGTGACAAGATGATTCTGTACCAGGTTTAACAATTCTGAAGTCAGGCACTGTGTGGACAATTTAGTCAGCCCCTGCTGCGGCTGCCCTGCCAGTGCAGAATGCTGTGCCAGAAGGCCTTGAAGCAATAAGCCCCACGGTGCTGTGTTGCTAAGTTATGGCAAAAACAACTTCCAGAGACTTCAGGCAGATGTCAAAATCATGAGGCCAGGACCTGAAGAAGGGAATGTTCCATTCAGTTTGTCTTCAGCCACCACCTGTGACAAGTGAGGGAGTCAGTCAGAGCTGGTATCTGGAGCTTTAGTTAAGAGGTTGTCCTTATCAGAAACTCACTCCTCTAGCCCAGGAGTGAACACAGTCTGAATGCAAAGCTGGTGCTGCTGCAGCCACGGTGACAGACAGCATGACTGGCACTGGCCAGGCTCCAGTGTCAGGGAAAGGTCTCACAAGGAAAGGTGTGTAGTGGGCAAAACCTTCTTGCTCCAGACTCAGGGTAAAAAAAAAAAGTCAACTTCAGCCTCTTTAAGACTTTTGGACTCTAAAAATATCATGGCAAAACAAAGAAGTAATGGATGGTTCTGCATGAACTGAGATGCAAAGGGATTGCCTGAAGGCAGCCTGTGCAGAAGAGCGCAGCCTGTGCAGAAGAGCTCACCCAGCTGAGTGCAGGAGAAAGGCAAGGAGCCAGCACCTGTGGAAAGCTGTGGGCAGAGCGCTGGGTCCCTGAGGACAGGCCAGCAGGCAGCAGGCTCTGCAGCCCTCTGCTGCCTCCTTCCCAGCAGGCAGAGAGCTGAGTGACGGAGGACGGTGAGGCAGTGACCCTCTAATGCCATGCGAGCTGCAAAGCCGCTGCGTAGCCAGCTCCGGGAGCACTGCCTTGCTCTGTTCAGTTGCTGTATGTAAGGAAGCTGTGGTGTGTGCTTCATGCAGGACAGCTGAAGTCCTGCTTGGTGTTTCATCTACAGCTGGTGTCCTCCTACACACTGATGAACTACTCCAGTTCATCAAGAGTTCACTAGATAGGAGTAGAATCAAAGGGTTGCAAGTTCCAACTCCCTTGCCGTGGGCCGGGACACCTCCTGGTAGATGATTTTGCTTAAGACCTCATCCAGCCTGGCTTTGAGCACTGCATTCACAACCTCCCTGGGTAACCTGTTCCAGAGCCTCACCACCCTCATGGGGAAAAATTTCTTCCTCATGTCTCACCTAAATCCAGCTTCTGCCAGTCTGAAGCCATCACCTCTCATCCTGTCACTTCATGCCTTTGTCAGGAGTCCCTCTCCAGCTCTCCTGTAGCCTCTTCAAACGTTGGGAGGCTGCTCTAAGCTCACCCTGAAGTCTTCCCTAGGCTATAAACCCCCAATATTCTCACCTTGTCTTTGCAGGAGAGACTCTCCAGCCCTCATCTCCATGGGCTCCTCGGGATCTAACAGCTCCATGTCCTTCTTGTGCTGGGGGCTCCAGATCCGCACAGTACTTGAGGAGGGGTTGTGGAGGTGAGCTGTAGAGATGGGGTGGTTTGGTTTATTAGTCACTGGTTGGGTGCTCTTGTACTGCTTTGTTGTAGGTTTGTGGTGCTCTGGTTTGGATTTGGGGCTTTTTGTGTGTGTGTTGTGGGGGTTCTGTGGTTGGTTGCTTGTTTGTTTTGTATCTTTGTGCTTTGCTTGAGAACAGCTTTGGAGGGCCTGCTCTCGTAGTCTGGCCCAGGTTCGAGGTGTAGTCCATTCTCCAGCTCCTGGGTAGGAAAATTCTGCTGAATCAGCAAGTGGCCTTGCAGGAACACGTGGCACAATGCTTTCACAAGCTGTCAACACACCACAGCTACAACCAGCAGAGTGCAGGGCAGCTCGCTCTGCCATCAATTCCTGTACTCAGGAACAACAGAACACACATCCTGAAGACCCTAGACTCCTGGCAATCACCAGGGGTACCTTTGATTTCCAGCCTCCCCACTGCCGCGCTTTGTTGGCCGGGTGACCACACGACAGAACTGCCACATCCTGGGGCTGACAGTGCAAGGGTGAAGGCACTTGCCTGGCAACAAGCAGATCTGGGCATCCTGATCCTCTGCCCACTCCAGAGAGAGTAGGAGCAGATCAACTTTGGAGGTCCCTTCCAACCCAGACCTTTCTGTGACTCCATGATCTGGTGTTTCTCCAGTGCAGCCCCGAGCAGACCTGGACACCAGCTGAATGCTCAGGTTCAGGAGCTGTGCATGCACAACCCAGGTGTCAGGGACAGCTCACACTGGACTGCTGCAGCGGTAAAGACAAGCTGGTTAAGCTTCATTTAACTCTGCAAGTGTCATGCCTCCAGATGTGAAACTGTCACTGCTCAGCTTGCTGGGAATGGATGGGAATCCCCCGAGGAGATGGGGTGGAGGGCTGGACCTTCTCATTAGCCATCCGTGGTGCTGTGCTCTGAAACAAAGCTGTGGACAGACTTAGTATCATACTATCAGTCAGGGTTGGAAGGGACCACAAGGATCAACTAGTTCCAACCCCCCTGCCACGGGCAGGGACACCCCACACTAGATCAGGCTGGCCAGAGCCTCATCCAGCCTGGGCTTAAACACCTCCAGGGACGGGGCCTCAACCACCTCCCTCGACAACCCATTCCAGGCCTTCATCACTCTCATGGGGAAGAACTTCCTCCTCACCTCCAGCCTGAATCTCCCCACCTCCAGCTTCATTCCATTCCCCCTAGTCCTCTCACTACCTGATAGCCTGAAAAGTCTTTGGGGCTGTGTGAGATACTGCAGGACATTTGGGGGTTTATTAGGTAGTTCTACTAGTTTTAAGAGATTCTTTGGGAGAGTTTATGCATTTAAGTATCAGATGTTGTTGCTTCAGGCCTCCACTGCCATTCTGTCTCCTTCACACTGACACTTTCTAGGTTTGCCTTTGGTGGTGAATTTTCCTCAAATAATCTCAGCAGCTCTGTGTAGTCTTCAACATTTCCACAGCTTGCATCCACACTCTGATAATGAGCTTGGTAATAAGTCATCCATTAGGATTCTTACTTGGCATACAGGGTGAGAGGAAGAGTAAAACCTTGCACACCTCCAAAACATCAGTGTTCAACAGGACTGCCACAGGCTGCAGGCCCTCTTCAAACAGCACAGAGCTGCTGGAGTGAGGCCAGAGGAGGCCACCAGGATGCTCCAAGGGCTGGAGCAGCTCTGCTGGGAGCACAGGCTGAGGCAGCTGTGGGTGTTCAGCCTGCAGAGGAGAAGGCTCCAGGGGCACCTCAGAGCTGCCTGCCAGGACCTGAAGGCATCCTGCAGGAAGGCTGCAGAGAGACTTTTGCTGAGGGGGTCTGGAGCCAGGCCAAGGGGGAATGGTTTGGAGCTGAGGCAGAAGTTGTTCGTTGTGAGGGTGGTGAGAGTGTGTCCCAGGCTGGCCAGGGAGGCTGTGGCTGCCTCCTTGCTGGGGGTGCTGAAGGCCAGGCTGGCTGAGGCCTTGAGCAGCTGAGTGGAGCTGAGAGGTGTCCCTGGGCATGGTGGGGAGCTTGGAGCAGATGAGCTCTCAGGTCTCTGCCATTCTATGAGGATAAGACATTCTGCAGTACCAGAAGTGCACTCAGAAATACACCAAAGGTACTTGTTAGAGCAACTGCAACTCGGATTCCTAGAGTCTCAGTAATTAGCCATGCTAATTACTGTTGGGATGTACGACAGGAGGCTGCCTGCTACATCAGAACTGGAGAAATTAAAACAGAGCCATTTTATGCAACTTTTATGTCCTTTTGGGGACTGCAGATCTTAGTGAAGCATTAGCTAATTAAAACCACCAGGATAGTTCCTGAATAAACCATTAAAGCTAAAGGTTACTTTCACACTTGAGTGGTATATGTCAAAGCATTCCCCCCCACCTCCATCTTTTGTGGCCCTCATGGAATACAAATATCAAAATACTGGGAGCAAAAATTCTTTAGCATTATTAAAACACAAAGCTCTGCTGGCTGAAGGAGCTGGGAAAGACCTTTCCTCTGCTGTCAGGTTTGAGCTTTCCTTCCTGAAGGTGGAGATACCTTTCAGGGGCTGCCCCTGTGATTCCGTCCCCTCTCTGCTTGCTCTGGCGTGCTCCAGTCACGCTGAAGAACTGGAGCCCAGCAATCAGGGCTGCCATCCTCCATTGTGGTCCTGAGGAAGCCCTCTGGGATAATTTTTAGGGTTGTGCTGCTCTGCTCTACAACTTTGTCTCCTACACTGAAGACATTCAAATCCTGCCTGGATGTGTTCCTGTGCGATGTGCCCTGGGTGACCTTGCTCTGGCAGGGGGGCTGGACTGGATCTCTGGAGGCCCCTTCCAGCCCCCTACCATTCTGGGATTCCTGCATCCTGGATACAGAGTCATTTATTCTCTGTTAGTGGATGAATCCTTTTCTCAGCCACAGGAGTCAAGCAAGGAAGTTGGTCTCCCTGCAGATGCTTTTTAGAGCTGCAGTGCCATTGATGTTTAGGAAAGGACAGGCAATGTGCAAGCTGCAGTGTTTAACAACTCGTTGCAAACCAGAGCTCTCTTGCCTTTACAAGACAATACATCAGTGCTGGAACTGTTTCTAATAACCACGATTAAAAGGCATCAGATTTAGGAGATGAAGTGTAAACACAACAGTTTTTTTTTTCCCTGGCATCATGTTGGGCTTTAAAAAACCCCAAACAAGCTGCCAAGACAAGGTCTGCTGCTCCCTGCTTATGGCCTGGCTGCTGATCTGCCTCTCCATACATAACCAGCAGGCAGGAATCAAATCCCACCTTGAAAGACTTGAGTTGCCTTCCATTGGAGCAGCACAAGTGATCATCTGCTCAAGGGTTTGGGAGAATCTCATGGATCCATAACATGTTTGAGACCTCTGTGAAATGAGCATCACTCAGATGCTGATTTATCTGCAGAAGTTCCATGACTTTATTATTCACACTGTGGAAAAATCTGTTCCTGCAATCTGGATGCTAAAACACTCCTGCCTCTTTTCTATGCTAATTCTCCTCTCCTTGCTTTAGATTTTACTAGGGAATAAATTTCCCACCGAGCACAAAGCTCAGAGTGAGTAGGAGGGGCAGAGTGAAGGCTGTGCAGGTGGGGAGTTATTTAGTTGCCAAACTGTCTTTCAGATGGCAGATTTCTCCACCTTTGTAAAAGGACAAGTATTATCTTCCAGAGCAGCAGTAGGGACCTTGCCTTGGGAAGGGAAGGGTAACAATTAAAAGTATGAAGGCGAGGGTGCAGTGCAGCAGAGGGAGCAGAGCAGACGTAGCTGGAGATGCATCTTATAGAAGACTGTGCTGCCAAGAAGACTCCCAAGAAGCTTCCTCTTGCATCATTCCAGTGAATGTTCCCTTCAGAAAATACAGGTTGCAGATTACTCAGGTTTCAAACCCACTCTGACAGTCATGGAGATGTTATTTCCACACATACAAAGCCTTTTAATTAGCCTTAAGCTTTTAAATGTCCTTCCCAGCAACGTCAGTGTTGGTAGAGGCCATATCCCCAACTTCTGTGGCCTAGGAGCAAGTCCTCTCGTGTGCAGCAGTTGCAGGTCACGGTTAATCAGCCTTGCTGCTCCTCAAGGGTTCAGCATGGAAGGCTGAGCTTTCTCAGGCAATAATTATTGCCTGCTAGAGTTGGAAACCTTGCAAAAGATCAAACTTCTGGTGTTTCAGGGGAGAGATGGATAGTTAACAGAGATGTCAAAAGCAGCTTTAGCCATCTCCCAGGGGACTTGCCTGCCCAGCAAGAGAGCAGAGCAGGGCACAAATTTCCATCCTTTACAGACAAAGCTTTTGCAAGTGTTGTCTGCTCCTGAAAGCTGAAATTCTTCAGAAAGCTGGGAGGAAAAGGACTGATGTTAGGAGGTGGCATCCACAGAGCAGGGGTTTCAGTCATCTCCATTCTGATTGTTGCCCCTAGGTGGTCTTTATTTTCCAAGTTATATTTACAGAAGGAAGACTCCAAGGAAGAGTTTTTTTAATGACTGCCCAGACTGATCACAGAATCATTTTGGTTGACAAGTCTTTTAAGGTCTTTGAGCCAACCACTCTGCCAAGGCTGGTGCCGAACCACATCCCTCAGCACCACATCTCTGTGGCTTGGAAACCCCTTCAGGGATGGGGATTCAGCCACCTCCCTGGGCAGCCTGTGCCAGGCTTTGAGAACCCTTTCAGTGAAGATGTTTCTTCTAACTTCCAACCTAAACCTCCCCTGGGACAACTTGAGGCCACTTCCTTTCTTCCTACCACTTGTTCCTTGTGAGAAGAGACCAGCCCCCACCTGTCTTCAACCTCCTTTCAGGTAGGAGGCTTTAGCCTACTTTACAATACAATACAATACAATACAATACAACACAATACAACCCACCTAAACAACTAAACCATGGCACCAAGCACCCCATCAAGCCTCTTCTTGAACACCTCCAATGATGGTGACTCCACCACCTCCACAGGCAGCACATTCCAATGGGCAATCACTCTCTCTGTATGGAACTTCTTCCTAACATCCAGTCTAAACCTCCCCTGGCACAGCCTGAGACTGTGTCCTCTTGTTCTGGTACTGGCTGCCTGGGAAAAGAGACCAACCTCTGCCTGGCTACAACCTCCCCTCAGGTAGTTGTAGAGAGCAAGAAGGTCACCCCTGAGTCTCCTCTTCTCCAGGATAAGCAACCCCAGCTCCCTCAGCCTCTCCTCATAGGGCTTGTCTTCCAAACCCCTCACCAAATTTGTTACCCTTCTCTGGACACGCTCCAGCAAGTCAACCTCCTTAGGAAGCTGAGGGGCCCAGAACTGGACACAGGACTCGAGGTGTGGCCTAACCAGTGCAGTGTACAGGGGCAGAATGACCTCCCTGCTCCTGCTGGCCACACTGTTCCTGATGCAGGCCAGGATGCCATTGGCCTTCTTGGCTGCCTGGGCACACTGCAGGCTCATGTTCAGCCTACAATCAACCAGCACCCCCAGGTCCCTCTCTGCCTGGCCGCTCTCCAGCCACTCTGACCCCAGCCTGTAGCACTGCCTGGGGTTGCTGTGGCCAATGTGCAGAACCTGGCACTTGGATGTGTTCAATCTCCTGCCCTTGGACTCTGCCCATCTGTCCAGCCTGCCGAGGTCCCTCTGCAAAGCCTCTCTGCCCTCCAGCAGATCAACTCCTGCCCCCAGCTTGGTGTCATCTGCAAATTTACTGATGATGGACTCAATGCCCTCATCCAGATCATCAATAAAGACGTTGAAGAGCTAAACAACCCTGGTTTCCTCAGCTGCTCCTCACAATACAGCAGTTCTGTAACAACGATGGGGGAGATTTCTATGGGAAATATTCCAAAGGATTTGAGTAATGCTGCGGTGGAAACCTCTGGAAAGCTTCATTTTGTTCTGAAGAAACTGCTGGAGGAGCATGCAGATGGCACTCATTAGGCTGTTTTGATTGTTTCATCCAATCCTTGTAAACTAAACCAAAAGCCTCACTCAGCTGCTGCTGCTCCTTGGCAGGAAAGGAATTGCAGCCTTGTGTTGAGATGACTTCATTATCTTGCAGTACAAGACAAGGAGATTGCTCACTGCAGCAGTGGCTTTGAGCTGGGCTGAAGCACCATGAGAGAGGAGGTTTGAAGTGGAGCTTGGGGATGTCACAGTCTGTATGGCTCTGTTGTGCTTGTGTTCTCCATGGGGTCACAGAATCACTGAACTCTCAGGGCTGGAAGGGACCTCAAGGATCATCCAGTCCCAACCCCCCTGCCATGGCCAGGGACACCTCACACTACAGCAGGTTGCTCACAGCCACAGCCAGCCTGGCTGCAAACACCTCCAGGGATGGGTTAGGGATGGGTCATGTGTCTGCAGGTCAAGCAGCATCTCATGAGAGAAAGAGCTGGAGAGAGGAATGCTTTTCTGCCCCTTATTTGTAATGGATCTGCCAGAGCTGATGGAACAGGTCAGTGCCGTTTCTGAGCTGCCAGCTGCTTGCTGTGTTTTCCCTCTTTTCTGTTGTTTGTTTGAGGAGGTAAGCAAAGACTGTGAGGAGGAGAACCAGGTTCTCATTTGAAGTAGGAGTAATGTAAAAATGCTGATGTGAAGGGCAATCCTCCTCCCAGTGCACCTGAACAGCAGCTGTGAGGTGGGTTTGCAGGAGGAGGGGTAGGTATTTGTTAGTGTCTCCCTCGGCGTCACTCACACGTCAGGCAAGGGAACCATAACAAATGTAACATCCTCCAGTAATCATCAAACTTAGCTTTGGGGTTTGAGCCACCCAATTCCAATCAGCCTGTAACCCTTCCAGGAAAACCAATCTTATTTAAGCCTGGGCAAAGAAACACCCCAATATGATCCAGTTTGGTGTCTGAGTCGGCATTAGGAAGCAGAAACTCCCTCCCTGTCACCTGAGAGACAAATCACTCAGCAGAATTAGCTTGCTGCTCCGTGCCTGCTGCTCCTGTCCTTCAGCATGCTGAGGGATGGCAAAGGCAGAGCTGGAAGGTGACAGGGAGGGTTCTAACTTACACAAAAGGCCACAGGAGTGCTTCTGTTGAAAACTTTTGTCAAAAAAGAACCCTAAATAACCCCCCCAAAACACAGGGGCTTGGCAGAGCTGTGCTGAGTGAGTGTCTCCATTCAGGAAAGGGATCAAGAGGAACCTGAAAACAGCACAAATGATCACAGAATACAGAATGGTAGGGACTGGGAGGGACCTCAAATGATCATCCAGTCCAACCCCCCTGCCAGAGCAGGAGGACCTAGAGCAGGGCACACAGGAACACAGCCAGGTGGGGTTGGAATCTTTCCAGAGAGGGAGACTCCATGGGCAGCTTGTTCCAGGTCTCTGTCACCCTCATAGGGAAAAATTCCTCCTCCTGTTTCCATGGCACTTCCTCTGACAAGCAAATCACAGAGTCACAGAATGCCAGGGGCTGGAAGGGACCTCCAGAGATCATCCAGTCCAGCCTCCTGCCAGAGCAGGAGCACCCAGGGCAGGGCACACAGGAACACAGCCAGCTGGGCTCTCCAGACAGGGAGATTCCACAACTCCCCTGGGCATCCTGTTCCAGGGCTCTGTCACCCTCACAGGGAGAAAATTCTTCCTCCTTTTTCCATGGAACTTCCTTTGCCTCAGCTTTCACCACTGCCCCTTGTGCTGGCATTGGGCATCCCCCAGCAGAGCCTGGCTCCAGCCTCTGGGCACTCACCCTGCACAGCTTTAGCACCAGCAATGAGGTCACCCTCAGGCTCCTCCTCTCCAAGCTCCAGAGCCCTCAGCCCCTCAGGCTCTCCTCATGAGGAAGATCTTCCACTGCCTTCATCATCTTTGTGGCTCTGTGCTGGACTCTCTCCAGCAGTTCCCCGAGGTCCTTCTTAACCTGAGGGTCCCAGAACTGGACACAAGATTCCAGATGTGGCCTCCCCAGGGCAGAGTAGAGGGGAGAAGAACCTTTCTCCACTGACAACAAAGCAATAGGAACAATAAAAATCCTTCATGGTTTTCCCCTCTCTGCTTCTGTTTGTTTGCATGCAACTGTGACAGCTTCTGTGGCAGGTTTAATGCAAACCCCATTGATGATCCAGGTATAGGAGGGGAGCAGAAATCTGACATGTGTGGAGAGTAACTGGTAGGCCAGATGGTAGGAAACATAAAGCTGTGGTATACAAGCAAAGAGAGAGCTCAAAAGAGATTCTGTTGCATGTTCATAAAGGAATTGGCAAAGGAAAGAGTCAGACCTTGGGAAAGAGTGGTGTTGCTCCAGAGAAAGTAGATGCTGTTCCAAACCCCCTCGTTTGGTCTCTGTCTGGAGACAAGCATCAAAAGGCATCACTGAAGCTGAATTTCCAGAGATCAAGAACAATACAGAAGAATAGTGAAGAGGTGATTGGAACAGCCAGCATGGCTTCACCAAGGGCAAATCCTGCCTGACAAACCTGGTGGCCTTCTCTGAACAGCTGACAACATGAAGAGCTGAGGGGCAAGCAACTGATGTCGTTTCCCTGGCCCTGAGCAAAGCCTTCGACACTGTCCCACACCACAACCTGGTCTCCAAGCTGGGCTTGATGGGTGACCACTAGATGGATACAGAAGTGGCTTGATGGCCGCACCCAAAGAGTGGCTGTCAATGGGTCCATGTCCCAGTGGAGGCCAGGGACAAGCGGAGTCCCTCAGGGATCAGTCCTGGGACCAGGCTTGTTCAACATCTTTGTGGGTGCCATGGACAGTGGCATTGAGTGCACCCTCAGCAAGTTTGCTGATGACACCAAGCTGTGTGGTGCAGCAGACAGCTGGAGGGAAGGGATCCATCCAGAGGGACCTGGACAGGCTGGAGAGCTGAGCCTAATCCAACATCATGAGGTTCAACAAGACCAAGGGCAGGGTCCTGCAGCTGGGTCGAGGCAATCCCAGGCACAAATACAGACTGGGCAGTGACTGGCTGGGGAGCAGCCCTGAGGAGAGAAACTTGGGGGTGCTGGGGGAGGAGAAGCTCACCAGGAGCTCTCAGTGTGCACTTGCAGCCCGGAAAGCCAATCAGAGCCTGGGCTGCAGCAGGAGAAGTGTGGCCAGCAGGGCAAGGGAGGTGATGCTCCCCCTCTGCTCAGCTCTGCTGAGACCCCACCTGGAGTACTGCCTCCAGTTCTGCAGCCCCTATTCCAAGAGGGATCTGGAGGTGCTGGAAGGTGTCCAGAGAAGGGCCACGAGGATGATCAGAGGGCTGGAGCACCTCTCCTGTGAGGACAGACTGAGGGAGTTGGGGCTCTGCTCTGTGTTTGGCCATATCCATTAGCATTTTCTTCCCATAACTCTCAGTCTCTACCCACCTGGAACTAATGTGCCAAGCAGAGGTGAATGGTCACAAAAGATGACTCCTGCCAATTAACTGCAGTATTTAGAAGTCCACTCTCCCTGTGAGTTCCTCCTGTAAACACTGCTCACACTTCTCTGGTGCTGACAATAACAATAACCACAGCATCACAGAATGTTAGGGGTTGGGAGGAACCTCCAGAGATCATCCAGCCCAACCCCCCTTCCACAGCAGGGGCACCCCAGGGCAGGGCACACAGGAACACAGCCAGGAGGGGTTGGAAAGTCTCCAGAGAAAGAGACTCCACAACCTCTCTGGGCAGCCTGCTCCAGGCCTCCAGCACCCTCACCACACAGAAGTGTCTCCTCGTGTTCAGGTGGCACCTCCTGGGTTCCAGCTTGTACCTCTTGTTCCTTGTCCTGTCACTGGGCACCACCCAAAAGATCCTGGCCCCTTCATCCTGACCCCCAGCCCTCAGACGTTTCTAGTCACTGACACCATCCCCTCTCAGCCTTCCCATCACCATAATTCCCTATGAAACACACATAGAATGCAAGCTTCTGAAGGCTGCTGTTTGCCAAAGGATGCCCATTCCCTGCAACACTTGTAGGAAAAGCCAGAGATTACTCCAGGAACATCAAAGCTGTTGTAATCTCTGTGTATGGGGATTTGCTCTGCTTTGAAGTTGCTGCAGTGGAACTCCCAGGCTGGGTCAGACTATCTGCCTCCTGCTATGTTTATAGAAAGTAAAGCTCCAACTGTGACTCCTTCCCCTACCATTTGTACTCCTTGTCAAACTGCAAGACAGCAAATGAGTTACAGTCAATGTCACGGGGATGGGCTGGCAGCTTGGAGAGCTCTCCTCGTGCTGGGAAGTTTTGAGGCAGCCACAAAACAAGCAGCAAAAGCTACCCAGAAGTGGGGATTTAGCCAAAAGTGCTCATCACTCCTTCCAACACAACTGAATGAGAGAAGAGGAGGTTTGGCTTGGAGGTTAGGAGAAAGTGTTTTACCGTGAGGTTAATGGAACACTGGAACGGGCTGCCCAGGGAGGTGGTTGAGGTCCATCCTTGGAGTTAGCCAACATTAGGCTTGATGGAGCTCTGGGCAACCTGATCTAGTTGAGGATGTCCTTGCTGAGTGCAGGGGGGTTGGACTGGATGGCTTTTGGAGGTCCCTTCTAACCCAGCCCATTCTGTGGTTGCAAGCTCAGGTGCCAGTTGGGAATGTGCTGCTGCACAGCCAGCTTTAAACTTAGGATTTAAGGAATATTCTTTCTGGAAAGATGAACCAAAGAAAGGTGAACCTTCCTCCCAAGGGTACCCAAAGGATACCCTCACCAAAGGGAGGATAAGGACTCACTCAGTCCATGGAAGTATTGTTAGTTGGGTTCCACCCTAAAGGAAAAGAATCCAACTGCCAAGCTGCTTGCTGCAAGGCAGCCACCTCAGCATGACTCTGTGGCAGGACTCCATTCATACCCCAAGTGGAGGATGAACTGTGGTCAGATCTAACAAGCTGGAGGGCTGAGCCTACACAACCACACAATATCAGGGTAAGAGCCTGAGCAAAAGAGCATCTGTTGATGTCTGAGAGGCCTCTGTCAAGCCTTGGTCCTTTCTCAGGCATCTGCCAGACTCTCCTGTGGTTGTATCTGCCACAGTGTTTTCCTTCTCCGATAAAGGAATGCTTTGAGAGGGCAGGAAGAGGACATAGTCTCTCCTGCCTTCAGCTCCTCCTCACTTTGCTGCTGCAGTGAGCAGAATCGCAGGTGTGCACACTGGCAGCCCTGCCTGCACGGGCTGGGTAGGGAAGGGGCTGGAAATGCACTCCCTGGGTGTCAGAGGCTGCTCCCCATCTGCGCCGTATGAGGGAGATGGCTTCACGGCTGACCCGCACCGAGCAGCCACGGATGCTTTCTGTGTGAAGCAGGGGATTTGATTTGGCTTTCTCACAGTGCTAAAGTGGAAAAAGCAGAAGGAGCCAGGCAGGGCTCCAGGCAGATCTCTGTGCTTAGCAGAAACCCGAGATTTCCCAGGGCTTGCTGAAGCTCTGGATTAAAGAAGCCTAAGGGAATGGATTATGGGACAGGCTGGGAGCTGCTCTGAGGCCCAGGAAGGAGACTTCAAGTGAGTGTTGCTCCCCCTTCACGCTGTTGGTCAGATGATTCAGGAGTTGTCTTATCCTGCAAACATGACCATTCTTTGTGTCTAAGGAGGAGAATGTGCTGCATGAGTGCCTTGCTTGGCAGGCTCTCCAGCTGTAAGCAAGCTGCATTGAACTGGGAGACACCAAACCTCTGGGATGTGGCAATGCAGTTACATGAGCTGGTAAATGCAAGAGGCATATTTTATTCCAGAGAGGACAGATCATTCTGTTTTGCAGCACTTCTCATGCCTTTAAAGGGTCATCTGGTCCAACCTGCCTGCAGTGAGTGGGAACATCCCCAACTAGAGCAGGCTGCTCAGAGCCCTTTCCAACATGACCTGGAATGGTGGGAATGGCTCCCACCTCTCTGGACAACCTCTGCCAGGGTTTCACCACCTCTTGTCCTGCCATGATGTGCCCTGCTAAAAAAAATTGTTCCCATCCCCTTGCTGTGCTCACAACAGGCTGGGCACAGCTGGCAGCAGCATGAGCTTTGGCTGCAAAACCAGCCAGGCATGCAGGAGGAGTTCTACAGGCACAAAGCAAAACCTTGAACAGGGGCTCAGATAAGAAAGTATCTTCCCTTTGCTGGTGTAGCTTGGTCAAGTCAGCAGCTGTAGGAAGAGAATGAATCTTGTCAGGCAGACTGGAAGGTGCTGCAGATGTGGCCATTTCCAGTGCCAATATCTCCACAGCTTCCCAGGTGGCATTACAGGAGGTTTGAGTTCAGAACTGAATTAGGATCATCTCAGCTTTGGGATTCTGGATATTGCCCTTTGCAAGGGATTCTTGGGCATCCTTTTAATATTATGATGACTAACCAGAGTTGACCTTAGTGGGTTGTTAAAGCCCAGATACTTCAACCAGCAGCTAGCAGAGCAAGTCAGTCCAGGAGCAAGGGCAGGCTTCAAATATTGTGAGTCAAAAGACCCATTCCTGTGATAGATTTTTGCCACCATCCTCCTGCCATTAGCTGTGCCAAGCCCAGCCCTGGGTCACCTCTGGAGAGCTTGCACAGTCTGTCATGGATGACATGATTTAGGATTCCCAAGCTCTCCAGTCTCTAAATATTCATACAATCCTACAACAACTCAGGTTGGAAGAGAGCTCAGAGCTCATCTGCCCCAACCTCCCCACGATGCCCAGGGACACCTCTCAGCTCCACTCAGCTGCTCAAGGCCTCAGCCAGCCTGGCCTTCAACACCCCCAGCAAGGAGGCAGCCACAGCCTCCCTGGGCAGCCTGGGCCAGATTCTCACCACTCTTGTACTGAAAATTTGAAAGAAGTGAGTGCACCCTCTGCTTGCTGACAAAAATGTAGTGCTGCAGCCTCATGCTCTGGCACAGGTGTAGCACAGCAGGCCGGGAGTTGAAGGTATTGTGACAATCCGAGTAGAAAATCCTCATTTACATGGAGACCAAAGTACTGCTGAAAGTTCAAGGCACATCAGTTGCCCATCAGTGTCTCCTGCTGTCTCTGTCTGTGTCACCTGGGTGACAGAAAGAAGGCAAATGTTGCTCTTGCTTTGGTAGCAGCAGTTGAGTCATGGCATGAGCCACCACGGGCTGTGTGAAGGACCCCCTGGTACCTGCAGCTGAGGAGTGACTTACACAGCTGCTGGTAAGAAATCAAAACCTGACCATTTCTTCCAGTGCAGTGTGCTTTCCTTTCTCCACAGGGGACAGAACCTTGCTGCCATTCCTCAAATCTCCACAGGGGACAGAACCTGGCTGCCATTCCTCACACACAGAGCTGTAAAGATGCCTGGTTTCTTTGTGAGCCTTCATTTGAAGGGCAACAGCATGCTGGCCTGGATCATCAATTGCATGGCCAGCAGGAGTTAGGAAGTGAATGTCCCCCTGGACTTAGCACTGGTGGGGCCACATTTTTGGGCCCCTCCTTCCAATGAAGGACACTGAGGTGCTGGAGTGTGTCCTGAGAAGGGCAGTGAAGCTGGTGAAGAGTCTGGAGAACAAGTGCTTTGAGAAGCAGATGAAGGAACAGGCATTGTCCAGACTAGAGAAAAGGAGAATCAAGGGACTCCTCCTCGCTCTACAACGCCCTGAAATGAGGTGGAGTCAGGTGGGGTTGGTCTCTTCTCCCTTGTAACAAGGAACAGGAGGAGAGGAAAGAGCCTCAAGTTCCATCAGGGGAGTTTTAGGCTGGATATTAGGGGGAGAAATGTTCCCAAAAATGTCATGAAGGAAGGGGCTGTGGTGGAGTTGTCATCCCTGGAGGGATTTGATGGGTGTGTAGGCACAGTGCTGAGGGATGTAGTTTAGCAGAGGACTTAGTAATGTTAAGTTCATGGCTGGATTCAACTATCTTGCAGCTTAAATGATTCTCAGATTCTATGTCACCAGTGCCCCCTTTCCCCTTGCTGTTTGCTGCCCCTGCCCATCAGTGGTGTTGGCAGCCTGCTTGGCAAAAGCGACATAGCACTCACCAGCACTTGCCACTGACCTCTGCTGAGATCACACCTGCAAGACTGTGTCCAGTTCTGGGATCTGCAGCTATGCCTGCTGGGAAGAGTCTGGTGGAGAGCTGCAAGGGTGCTGAAGGCACTGGAGCACTGCCTGGTGAGAAGAGACTCAGAGCTCTGGGGCTGTTCAGTCTGCAGAGGAGAAGGCTGAGAGGGATCTGATCAATGTCTATCCATAGCTGAGGGGCTGGGGTCAGGATGACGGGGCCAGGATCTTTTGGGTGGTGCCCAGTGACAGGACAAGGAACAAGAGGTACAAGCTGGAACCCAGGAGGTGCCACCTGAACACGAGGAGACACTTCTGTGTGGTGAGGGTGCTGGAGGCCTGGAGCAGGCTGCCCAGAGAGGTTGTAGAGTCTCCTTCTCTGGAGACTTTCAAAACCCACCTGGCTGTGTTCCTGTGTGCCCTGCCCTGGGTGCCCCTGCTCTGGCAGGGGGGGTTGGGCTTTTGGGCTCAAGTGCTCAGTTTGACTAGGTGCCTTAAGTTTATTTAACTTCAGTGCAGTCCTACCAATACAGGCTGTGGGGAGTGACCAGCATCAACATCCCTACCGGTGCCCACCTTGCCAAGAGCAGAGCAGCAGCTCGTCCTGGAGAGCTGCGTGATGCTGTCAGTTATGGTACAGGCAGTGACTGCAGTGTCAACAGTGATTAACACCCAGCTGATGCTTTGACCTTTAGTTTTGCTCCACGGATTATTGAGGAAGTGCAGAGCAGATGGTGCTCCTAAACTATTGCAGTTGAAATATTACCCAGGGTTGCAAACCATTTGCTTTAAATTGCAAACAAAACCACGAGGTGGTAGAAGAAAGAGTCCAGAGAGCAGCTCTGCTGAGCTGCATGTATATTTTTCTGTCTGTATCTAATGCACCCTCACTCAATACCAAATGGTGTTTTGAACACCATCCAGAGGGTGGTTGGGTTTTGACCTCAGCTTGTATTTCCAAAGATGATGTAATCAGCACAGAATAAATTGTGCAGCAGGCTGGCATTAACAACCTCATCTTGTGAGTTCAATAAAGGTCTCCAGGGAGACCTTACAGCAGCCCTCCAGGATTTGAAGTGGGCTACAGGAAAGCTGGAGAGGGACTTTTGACCAAGGCATGGGGTGACAGGAGAAGGGGTGATGGCTTCAGACTGGGAGAAGCTGGATGTAGAGCAGACACTAGGGAGAAATTCTTCCCCATGAGGATGTTGAGGCACTGGCACAGATTGCCCAGGGAGGTTGTGGAGGCTCCAAACATGGAAGTGTTCAAGGGTATTCAGTGTAGGCCTTCTCCATTTCAGTCCCAATAAGCTCCTAAGAGGTCCCTTGGCCTGCTGAACTGTAGATGGGCTCAGGGTGTCTCTGATTCACATAATCCCCTGCTGTGCACTTTTGGTTGGTGGAACTGAATAGAGCTAAAGCAATTCTAGAACAGAGGAAGGATAAACACAAAGGTGATGCAAGGGCTTCAGCACCTCTGCAAAACCCAAAAGAACAACAACAAAAAAAAAACAAAACCAACAAACCTCTATGCAGAGCTGTTGGAATGACTGCAGAACAGACCACAAAGATGATCCAAGGACTGGAGCAGCTCTGCTGGGAGCACAGGCTGAGGGAGCTGGGGGTGTTCAGCCTGCAGAGGAGAAGGCTCCGGGGGCACCTCAGAGCTGCCTGCCAGGACCTGAAGGCATCCTGCAGGAAGGCTGCAGAGAGACTTTGGCTGAGGGGGTCTGGAGCCAGGCTGGGTTTGGAGCTGAGGCAGAACAGGGTTAAAGTGGAGCTGAGGAAGTAGTTCTTCAGGAGGAGGTTGGTGAGACTCTGGCCCAGGCTGCCCAAGGAGGCTGTGGCTGCCTCTTGCCTGGGGGTGTTCAAGGATTCATGAGGCCTTGAGCAGCTGAGTGCCGCTGAGAGGTGTCCCTGGGCATGGTGGGGAGGTTGGAGCAGATGAGCTCTGAGCTCCCTTCCCACCTGGGTCATTCTGTGATCTAAAGGGAAGCAGACAGTGAGCAAGGAGTGCAAGGTTCTGATAGGACATTTTGTTCCTGCTCTCCTCCTCTTCCTCACCCCTTAACAAAGCATTAACTGTGGAGAAAGCAGAGGGACAGTCTGCAGGGAGGAAGAGGCTGTGTGGCTCTGGCAGCAGGAGGAAAGCAGCTCTGCCTGGAGCTTTTAGGTGTGTGCAGTACTCCAGCATTTTGTGCTGCAGTGGAGTTCTGAAGCTATTTTTAACTCTGAAATATCACAGAGAAATGCATTTAATTCATCAAAAAAAGAGACAAAACCTTTTCTGCAGCTGCATGACTCAAGTAATATTTAGACAAGCTCAAGGGACTGAGGGATTTTGCCACTGGAAATGGCATTTGTAATGCAGTGACCTCAAGAAACCTTCTTCTAAATCAAAAATCCCAGAACAAGGGAAAAAGGTCACCTCAGCAGTGCTCCTGCTTTGTCTCAGTGATATCTAAATATCTCCAGTCTGAGTCATTTGATTGCCTTTTTTTTCACTCCCATGCTGTAACATTCCAACTAAATATCCATCAGCATTCGTGTAAGAGTGGCTGCTGACTTCAGGAGGAGTTGAAGCCCAGACACTTCCTGGCTGTGTAGGCAATCCTATGGCTGATAGGAGACACAAATGTGCACAGAACACAGAGAGTATTCAGGGTGATGGTGGAGAGAGCAAATGAATGCCGGAGAAGTGTTTTCTTTGGGAGTGGCAAAACAGCAGAGATCTTGGAGGATGCCATTCTGCTGGGCACCTGGGGAAGCAGGCAGGGTTTGAAGAGGGAGATGGGTCTGTCTTTACAATCATTCTTTCATCACAGGAGTATCTGGGTTGGAAGGGACCTCTCAAGCCCATCCAGTCCAACCCCACACTGCAGTCAGCAGGGACATCCCCAACTAGAGCAGGTTGCTCAGAGCCACTAAAACACTCACCTGGGATGGTTCCAGTGATGGGCCATCTACCTTCTCTGGACAACCTAGGCCAGTGACTCACCCCCCTCAGTGTAAAAACTTCCTTCTCTCAATCTGCCTCTTTGGCTTAAATCCATCACCCCTTGCCCTGTCCCAACAGGCACTGCTGAAGAGTCTGTCCCCAGCTTTCTTATAGGCCCTTTAACCACTGAAAGGCCACCAGAAGGTCTCCCTGGAGCTGAACAACTCCAGGTCTTAGAGCATCCCCTTGCCCTGCTGCCCATGCTGCTGAGCATGCAGCCCAGGACAGACCTGGATTCTGGGTTATGAACACCCACTGACAGCTCGTGTCTGGCTGTTCATTCACCAGCAGCCCCAAGTCCTCCTCTGCAGGGTTGTTTCAATCACTTTGTCCCCCAGGGACTGTCCTGATCTATGTTCAGGGCCTTGCACTTGGCCTTCTTGAGCCTCCCGAGGTTCACTCCTTGAGCTCCTGCAGGTCCCTCCAGATGCCATCCCACCCCTGGGGGCTGTCAAGCTTTAGGACGCTGATCAAACCCTGGCGCTAGCCACTGCAAAGCAGCGAGCGTGATGCTGTCAGCAGTGCTTTGCAGCAGGCACAAAAGAAGCTGCTACAGCTCTGCTGTGGAGCAAACCTCAGAGTGATTAGACAGTGCAATGGACTCACTTGTTCCTGTGTTGAGAGAATCCTCCAACAGATGGGAGAGATGAATGGGATTAGTCACTGCAAACAAAAAGCACTAATGAGTGAAGTGCCTTTCCCACAGGCGTGAATGCAACACCACCAGTTGTAGAACTCAGAGTGCTGTCAGCTCAGGAAAAGCAAACTGGTGTTGTCATTGTGCTGGAGAGAGCGGTGACAAGAAGCCTTGATTGATGCTGTGGGGATCCTGGCCAGAGATGGGATCTCCTTTCTGACTCACTGTGTTTTGGTTTCGCTTGTTCCTAAGGCCTCAGTCTGCCTTTGTAACAGACTCCTTGCTCTACACCTTTGTGGGGGCTGAAAGCTCGGCATAACATACCAGAGCCAGCAAGGTGTGCTCCCACCCCAGGAGCTAATCAGCCCCTGGGCTGCATCTCTAGCAGCATGACCAGCAGGTCAAGGCAGGGGATTCTCTCCCTCTCTTCCACTCCAGTGAGAACCCAACTGGAGTCCAGCATCCATCTCTGGAGCCCCCAGCGCAAGAAGGACACAAAGGAGGCCACAAAAAGGATCACAGAATCACACGGAATCATAGAATGGTCTGGGTTGGAAGGGACCTCCAAAGGACATCCAGTCCAAGAGTGGCATCCTCTACTGGATCAGGTTGCCCAGAGCCCTGCTGAGCCTCACCTTGAATAGCTCCAGGGATGGGGCCCCAACCACCTCCCTGGGCAACCTGTTGCAGTGTTCCAGCAGCCTCCCGGTGCAGAACTTGTTCCTCACATCCAATCTCAATCAGAAGGATGTGATGAGACAGGTGGGGATTGTTCAGTCTGGAGAAGGGGAGGCTCCAGGGAGCCTTAGAGCAGCCTTCAAGGATTTGAAGTGGGCTACAGGAAAGCTGGAGGTGGAATCTTAAAAAAGGCATGGAGTGACAGGATGAGAGGTGATGGCTTCAGACTGGAAGCAGCTGGATGCAGAGTAGGCATTAGGAAGAAGTTCTCCCCTATGAGGGTGGTGAGGCACTGGCACAGGTTACCCAGGGAGGCTGTGGAGGCTGCAAACCTGGAAGTGCTCAAGGCCAGGTTGGATGAGGCCTTGAGCAATCTGCTGTACCAGGAGATGTCCCTGCCCACAGCATGGGAGCTGGAACTGGATGTTCTTTCAGGTGCCTTCCAACCCCAGCCCTGCTGTGACTCTGGCAGTGTCCATTAACATTTTTCTACGAGTGGAGAACATTTCTTCAGCCTTTCCTGTCTCATCTACCTCTCCTTCATCACGCTGTGCTGTACAGTCTGAAGCAGAGCTGTGCAGCAGCAGCCTCACACTCTTCTTCTTCCTCAGTGACACACAACTCTGCTCTTTGGACCACGCTGAACATCTACCAGGCCAGCCCTGCTTGCCCTCCCCACGGCTCTGTGCTCCCCAGTGCTTTCCCTCTGTGTGCTGAGACTGCTCAACTCTAATAACTGCTCTGTTGCTTCTCAAGTGCTTTTCAGAGTAGCTTTACAGAGAGGACTTGTTTGCACAGCATTGATTTTTCTTGTTGCTTTTAAGCTTTGGGAACTAGTTTGATACTTACTTCTTATTTTTATGTTTGTTTTTTTGGGGGGGAATGCTTGTTGAGATGGATGCTTCCCCAAGCCTTGTGAAATCAACCTAAAAATAGGGGAAAAACACAAACCCAGAATAGGATTTAAGCCTCTAGAGTCTTATGTCTCAAACTGATAAGCAGAGTTGTGCCTTTTTGTTGCAAAAAGGGAGAAAATTACTCTTAATATCTTACAAAGAATAAACTAAATAAAACAATTTCTAAGTTTAGGCTTTGGGAGCTGGGGGTGTTCAGCCTGCAGAAGAGAAGGCTCCAGGGGCACCTCAGAGCTGTCTGCCAGGACCTGAAGGGAGAGACTGATGGGCTGGGAAAGAATGGAGAGAACAATGCCATGGGATAGAGACACAGAGACACAAACCAAGATGGAACCCAAGCCCTGAGGGCAAGGATGGCACCACTGGCACCACTGGTGCTGGGGGCAGGCACTGGACAAGTCCCAGCCTGGGCTCAGCGGCAGATGGGAAGTGGATTCAGGAGCTGGATTCTGGAGCTGGATTGAGGAAGACAGGGATGGGGCTGGAAGGCAGAAGGGACAGAGTCCTGCTGGGACAGCAGCCAGGCAAGAAGAGGCTTGAGCCTGGGCATCCCTCAGCTTGCTGCTGAAGATGCCATCCATGGGCTGCAATCCCTTGGGGGGCACTTGAGGCTCCCCTGTGCTGTCTGCTCCTCCCCACAGCTGCCCCCTCTGCCTTCCTGCCCCCCGAGGTGGGGCAGAGCTGTGGCAGTGCCCTTGGTGTGCAGAGCAGCAAGTCTGAGGCAGAGGCTCTGTGCCCCCCAGGCCTTGGCAGGAGCTCTGCCCCTCAGCTTCTCCCTGCTAGCAGCAGCCCCTGGCTGTGCCAAGCTGCCCTGAGCTTCATCAAGTGCCTGAGTGAGCAGAGCCTGAGCTGGGCACTCACAGCCCCCAGCAGAACTGGTGCTGATCCAGATCAGAGCAGGGTAACTTTTTAAAGAGCATTTTCAGGTTTTAACACCTCCTTTGTTCTAGAAGACAAAAGCCATAACCTGTGGTTGAATGACTTCTGATTATTTGTGATGAGTTGCCTTTGAGTTCACACCACTGGGGAGAGGACATAATAAAATTAATAGTGAGGCATTAATCTACTGTCACTTCTGCTTTAGTAAGCTCTTTTATTGATGTTTCACCAAATCACAAGATAATTGATGGATGTCCAGAGGAAATAGGCTTCTGTGTCATGTTGCTTTTCTGATTAGATCAGGAATTACATCAAGCAGGCATAGATTTTAGGCAGGATGCTTAGAAAACAAAGCAGAAGATCTCTATCAGTGCAGAGTTTGAGATGCTCCTTCATATTTTCTTCAGCACAGGAGATGCTACAGTTTAAAGTTTTGCCCAGAGGCCTTGGAGCTGTGATTGTGGAAGGCTGATTGTTACACAGCAAAACCATCAAAAGGATGGAAGAAAGGCCCCTGTCCAGCAACAGTGAGGGCCTTAGCTGTGCTCACTACAGCAGTTCTGGGTTGGCCCTGGAAAGACACTTTGGGGTTAATCTGTTGGTAGTGCTTTATAAACAAAGGAATTATTTAACACCTGACAGAACTGGAGTGAAAAGCTCTCTCGCTCGTTCTAGAGGAGAGTGTGGGCAGCAGGGCAGGAGGGGGGATTCTGCCCCTGGCCTCTGCTCTGCTCAGACCTCACCTCCAATCCTGCCTCCAGGTCTGGTGTTGTGGAGGTGAGAGAAAGTTCTCCCCCCCCCCACCAAGAAACCACGGCTAGCTCAGTGGGAGAAGCAGATGAAGGTGCTACCTTTACAAGCAGGAATGAAACGCAGTGAATACCTACACAACATACAGGATTCACAATACATACAGGAATACACAGCAATCGACGTAATACAGAAGACCTTTTCCCTCCTCCAGCCAGGAGGGTCCCCCCTGGCCCTGTACCCCTCTCTCCTTTTTCCCAAAAAGGGTTAGAGAGAGAGAAAAAGGCAGTTAAGGAGGAAATTCTGTTAGCCCAAAGCGTGTGCAAGAATTAGTTCTCTTACCTGGTTAGCTTTGTTAATTCAAGGTTGACTCCGTCCAGCAGCTGTTGCTTCAGAGAGAGACAGAAACAGACAGGCCCACAGGCACAGACAGAACAGACAGAACTGAAATTCAAACAGAACTAAAACTTAGAGTTGCATTCTACCAATCTACCAATGAAATTTGTTTAGAATATCTTGGTTTTGTTATTATTCCAAAACATTCAGGCAGAGTGTTCCAGCAGCTGTCCCTTTCTTAAAGGCACAGCCTAAAACAGTCACAGGTGTCCCCAGCATGAGAAGGACACAGTGCTGCTGGAGAGAGGCCACAGGAGGCCACAAAGATGATGCAAGGGCTGGAGCAGCTCTGCTGGGAGCACAGGCTGAGGGAGCTGGGGGTGTTCAGCCTGCAGAGGAGAAGGCTCCAGGGGCACCTCAGAGCTGCCTGCCAGGACCTGAAGGCATCCTGCAGGAAGGCTGCAGAGAGACTTTTGGTGAGGGGGTCTGGAGCCAGGCCAAGGGGGAATGGTTTGAAGCTGAGGGAGAGCAGGGTTAGAGTGGAGCTGAGGCAGAAGTTGTTCGTTGTGAGGGTGGTGAGAGTGTGGCCCAGGCTGCCCAGGGAGGCTCACAGGTGACTCTCCTGCCTGGAGCCTTTAGGCAGAGATGAAGTTCAAGATTCAGTTGCAGAGGAAAGGTTTCAGCTTCCCTTTTGCAATTGCAATTAGCTCTACCCACTGAGCAGGTTTGCTGCTGACATGCTCCCCTCACAAATGCTAAGGCCACTCTCTCCCGCTGCGAGGACGAAGGTGTTTGCCATATATCCTTTGCCCCCAGGAGTCATCTGGCACTCTCTGAAAGGCTCTCAGCTGAGCTGAAGGGCTGCTGAAGCCTGTACGTTTCCTGGAAGTCATGGAGGCCTTCTGCTCCCTGCCATGGGTCTGAGAAAGGCATCAGTGAGTGTTTGTTGAGAGGTGAGAAGAAACAAATCCCAGCCCCTCCGAGGTGAGAATGCTCAGCAGAATGAAGCTCGCTGAGCATCGCCACTCAGATGTGGTTCCTTCAAAGGCCTTGCTGAAAGCCTGCCTCTGAACGATGCTGCTCCAGATCTGCTTCTTCCCTCTTGCCCATCAGCTATGTTAATTTATTATTATTTACCATAGTGTAATTCTAGCTCCAATTAACTTATAATTAATAAGCACTTGACATTTCCAGAGTGCTTCAGAATTAATCCTCTCAACGCGCCTCTTAAGTAGTTGTTGTTGTTAAAGATGAGAGAACTCCTTTCAGATTATTCATATTTGTTGAAATGAAATAGATCACAAGAGGGAGGAAAAAAACCAAAGTGCCTGAGTGGAATCCCAGTTCTACTGAGCTCAGAGCTGCTCAGGAGTCAAACGAGTTTGAATTGCAGTGCTTCGAGAGTATTTGTATACCTGGAGCAAGCTGTGCTGCTCCTCTGCTGCCCCAGCCAGGCTGTGAGGCCAGGGGGAGAAGAGGGTTGAGCTAAGGGTACCTGGGTTCACCAGGGACAGGAGACTGCCCTAGGATGCCTAACATGGCAGGGGGAGGCAGGCAGGTTGGCTGCAACCCTTGTTTGCCCTCTCCCTCCCTGCGTGGCAGAGGGACCCTTCCCTTGCCCCAAAACTGACAGCCAAGCACAGGCACTGCTTGCTGCACCTGCTAGGAAAGCTTAGTGGGACTCTGCCCTCATCCTGAGAGAGCAGAGGGGCTGAAAGCCCAAGGCAAGAGAGCCCAGATTTTGCTGGCCCAGGTCCAGAGGAGGCCACAGAGACTACCAGAGCAGTGGAGTACCTCTGCTGAGAGGACAGGACAAGAGAGTTGGGGTAGTTCTACCTGAAGAAAAGGCTCCAGAAAGAACTTCTTGTGGCCATTCAATTCCTACAGGGGACCTATAAGAAAGTTGGGGACAGACTTTCTCAGGGCTTGTTTGGACAGAACAAGGGTTTGAAACTAAAATGAGGGAGACAAGAGTTTTTTGGGCTTTTTTGTACTGAGGCTGGAGAGGCCCAGGCCCAGATTGCTTAGAGAGGTGTCCCAGCCCTGGCACCATTGCAGGTCAGCTTCTCTGGGGCTCTGAGCAAGCTGCTCTAGTTGGGGATGTCCCTGCTGACTGCAGGGACTAGAAGAACTTTCAGGGCTGCTTTCAGCCCAATCCATTCTATGATTCTAAGAAACCTAAAGGTGGGTTCCAAGGTGGAGTGGTCTCCTGGACAGGGAAGCATTTAGCAGGCACAGCCCACTGGTGATCCTGGTCTGGGGTCAGAAAGGGCTGAATGGGCTGGGTGAGAGCACTGCGAGTGACTTCCTGTGACTACAGTACAGACACACTGCTGCCACCCTGGTCCTGCCAACCCGGTGCTGCCAACCCGGTGCTGCCAACCCGGTGCTGCCAGGCAGCCGAGAGAAAGGGCTGCTGTGAGCTGCTCATTGCACTCCAGCCCTGGGAAGCAGGCTGTGGTGTTTGCTATCAGCCCTGGGAAGCTCTCACTCCCTGGTAAGCGAGTCAGATGGAGATGTGAGCTGAGGGGTCTGCTCCTTGCCGTGTGGCACCGATCCACCCAGCAGCTCAGTGCTGTCACTGCCATTGAGCAGAATGCCTTCATCTATAACCAGCAATGGGCAAATTCCAGACATGCTTCTTGATTTCTCTTCCCAAGACTCCTCAGTGATGTTTCTCCTGTTTCAACTGCACTTCTCAGAGTTTTGCTTTACCCTCTGCCTGTCTGTGCACAGAGCCTTGCTGTGTCAGCATGCACTGGGGTGGAGATCCCTCCCTTCCTCAGCCCACAAGCAGATTTCCTTGCTGTCTGAAGTGCTTGCCATCTCTTCTAGAACAGGTTACAGTTCAGTTCCCTCCACCTTTGTAAAGTCCCTCTACTCTCCCACCCACTCTCTTGTATTTCACTTTCTGTGAATACAGACACAGTGATGACCATGGGAGAGGAGGAAGAACACATGACTGTAACAAGGGTTTCAATCTGAAGTTGCTCAGGTTTGACTTCAGAGCCACAAAGATGATCAGGGGAGTGGAACATCTTCATTACAAGGATAGCCTGAGGGAGCTGAGGGCTCTGTAGCTTGGAGAGGAGGAGCCTGAGGGTGACCTCATTGCTGCTGCTAAAGCTGTGCAGGGTGAGTGCCCAGAGGCTGGAGCCAGGCTCTGCTGGGGGGATGCCCAATGCCAGCACAAGGGGCAGTGGTGGAAGCTGAGGCAGAGGAAGCTCCATGGAAACAGGAGGAAGAATTTCGTCACTGTAAGGGTGACAGAGCCCTGGAGCAGGCTGCCCCAGGGAGGTTGTGGAGTCTCCCTCTCTGGAGGTATTCAAAACCCCACCTGGATGTGTTCCTGTGTGCTCTGCTCTCGTTGACCCTGCTCTGGCAGGGGGGGTGGACTGGAGGAGCTTTTGAGGTCCCTTCCAGCCCCTGACATTCTGTGACTCTGTGACTTCTTTTTCATCCATTAACCCAGAATACTGCCAGCTCTGCACTACCTGCACAGCTCTGGTGCTGATAGCTCAGCAGGCTGCTGTGCTCCCTCTCACTACGCTTCTGACTTCTCTGAGCTTTCTTTCCCTGTTGTCACTGATGCTGTCCCCCTTGGGTGCCTTCTTTCTTCTCCATATTTTGTCAATTCTGCTTCCTGAGGCCTGTGGGATGAATTTTTGGATCACTGGATGTTGAAGTTGTTTAAGCATAATAATGTTGAGATTCTTGACTCTTTTCAAAATGGATCAATTTAGGGACAAATGTTCTTGGAGCCAGAGAGACACATGGATTTTGTGAGGTCTCATCAGGCAGATCTTCACCCTCTGGTGCTTCTGAGGTTGTAACAATACTTTTTTCTTTCTGTGGGTAGAACAAAACCATCCTCTGCCCCAGGAAAGGCAAAAGACCCTTCAGAATAGTGCTCTGCAATCTCCAGCTGAAGCACTGGACTGAATATTCCAAGTTCAATCTTGCTTTGTCTTGCTGGAGGGCCAGGAGCTGGACCCAAGGGCCTCAGCTTAGCTTTGCCTTCACACAAAATGTGCAAGAATTTTTCTCCTCCAGTTCTTATCACCAGTAAATGTAAACACAACCTGACCTGACTGGGTAATTTCCTTTGAGTCACAGAGCTGCAGAAAGAAGCTTTAATCTCTAGGCCTGGATCCCAGAAAATATCCTCTCACCTCCTTTCTTGTAGCAGCTGAAGTTTTGAGAGATTGGTTCCTTCCTGGGATTCAGATGATGAGGTACAAAGAGGTCTCACAGGGCTGGAGAGCTGTGGGAAAGCTGCTGCTGGAAACACTTCCATTTCTGTTTTCATGTCTATTTGAGATACATGCAGCAGTTCTGAGCCTGTGCTGGATCTTCATATGCAGGTGAGTCCCTCTTGGGGTTGAGGGCATTGATGGCACCAGGCTGGGTGGCTGTGCCCATCTGCTAGAGGCCAGGGAGGCTTTGCAGCAGGACCTGGACAGGTGACACCCATGGGCCAAGGCTGATTGAGTGAAGTTCAACAAGGCCAAGGGCCAGGTCCTGCACCTGGGTCATAACAACCCCATGGGGAGCCACAGACCTGGGGAGGTGTGGTTGGAAAGCTGCAGCTGGGAGAGGGACCTGGGGGTGTTGGTTGGCACTCACTGACCAGGAGCCAGCAGTGCCCAGGGGACCGAGAAAGCCAAAGGCCTCCTGGCTTGGGTCAGAAGCAGGGTGGGCAGCAGGGCCAGGAGGTGACCATCCCCCTGTGCTCAGCACTGGGGAGGCCACAGCTGGAGGGCTGTGCTCAGCTCTGGGCCCTCCCTGCAGGAAGGACATTGAGGGGCTGGAGCCTGTCCAGAGCAGCGCAGCCAGGCTGGAGAAGGACCTGGAGCCCCTGGGCTAGAGGAGGGGCTGGGGGTGTTCAGACAGTGTGGAGCTGGTGCTTAGGGACATGGTTTGGTGCTGACCCTGCAGTGCTGGGCCTTGGGTTGGACTGGGTGAGCTTAGAGGTCTCTTCCAACCAGCTGTTTTCTGTGATTCAGTGATTCAAATCACTGCCCTAGCTCTGTTTTTCTACAGGAGATGTTGGCTGTCACCAGACCCAGTGTCCTCACTGGGGTGTGAGTTCCTAACTGCTTGTCCTTGCCCTTCACTGGTTGTTTCAATAGGTGATGAAAAGTGGGCTAGATCTGTCATCTTACTGGTTCCAGCAGTCAGTGCTGAGGGGATTGCTGGTGTCATTCAGGTCACAGAATCACACAATGATTTGGGTCAGAAGGGACTTTAAAGATCATCCAGTTGCAAACCCCCTGCCATGGGCAGGGACACCTCCCACCAACCCAGGTTGCTCAAGGCCTCATCCAGCCTGGGCTGGAACACCTCCAAGGAGGGGACATCCACAGCCTCCCTGTGCTTTCCTGTGTGTCTCCACCTGTACGTCCCTCAGAGGCAGAAGAGATGTTGCCTGTCTCTTGTCTTTGGGGGTGTGCCATGCCCAAGGTCTTTTGTTCTTCCTTCCCTTTGTAAGTGTGCCTCCTTCAGTCTCTCTATTCTGCTGCTTCCCAAAGTTAAACATTCCAGAAATGCATCAGTTATGTTTTTCTCTTTGTCATGTCTGTGAGGAAAGAGCAAACCACAGAAATCATTGCATATTTTAATCAAAGTGGGTAATTTTCCAATGTTTTGGTCAGGCTACAGTTGACAAATCAGTTTTTCACACAGCCTCAGCTGAAAGACCAATTTATCACTTGGACATAATAGGAGGGGGGGAAAAAACCTCTTATAAATCAATTTGAACAGGTCACAACTGTAATCCTGCCACTTTTTCATTCCCTGTAGATACTCAATGCAGCTGCTACTTAAAAAACAAGCAAGCATCCTGCTATTGACTTTGGTGAGGGCTAGATAAGCCCTATCTATGCATGAGCAAGGCAACACTTGCAGGAGATGTGGGATAGAAGCCCAGTAGATTATCTCCTATGCAGAGTTATTTCTCCTTTTAAATAATAAGAGATTAACACTCCAGCTTCTGAATCAATAGCAGCAGTTTAGCTTTCACCCAAAGTTCACTCTCCAAGCCTTTCAAAGATCTGTTGGGCTTTTTTCTGTCATGCTAAGCTAAAATGTACAAGTACCAGCATTTAGCTGATTCTGAGGGAGTGCTTTTATGCTCCTTTCAGTGGAGGTGCTTAAATTGTTCTGAAGAGGAATGGAATTTAGAATCATGGAACAGTTTAGGCTAGAAAAGGCCTTTAAGATCACCAAGTTCAACCATGAGCCCAGCACGGCAAAGTCTGCTGCTAGGCCATGTCCCTCAGCACCACATCTCCATGGCTGTGAAATCTGTCCAGGGATGGGGACTCCATCACTCCCCTGGGCAACCTGTTTCAGGGCTTGACAATTCCTTTGGGGAAGAAATTGTTCCTCATGTCCAACCCAAACCTGCCCTGGCACAAGCTGAGGACATTTCCTTTCATCCTGTCACTTGCTGCATTTGAGAACAGGCCAATGCCTACCTGGCTCCAACCTACTTTCAGTTGCAGAGAGCAACGAGGTCTCCCCTCAGCCTCCTCATCTCCAGGCTCAACACCCCCAGTTCCCTCAGATGTTCCTCACCAGCCCTGGCACCTGCTGCCCAGAGAGGTGGTGGAGTCCCCAAGCTGGATGTGTTTCAAGGTGGTTTGGATGTGGTGCTTGGGGTATGGTTTAGGGATGAGCCTTGTAGAGCAGGGCTCTGGGTTGGACTTTGTGATCCTGGGGGGTTTTGCCAACCTGAACCTTTCTGTGATTCTGTGATTCTGTTCTTCAAACCCTTCACCAGCTTTACTGCCCTTCTCTGGCCTTGTTTCAATGCCTCAACATCCTTCATGACATCCTGTGTGCTCTCCTGGACTGGTGACCTGGCAGTGCTGCATGGATGGTTGGACTTGATGACCTTAAAGGTCTCTTCCAACCAAAATGATTCTACAAAAGTCCCAGCCCACCAAGCCTTTGGTGATCAGCACAGGCAGCATTTCCCATCAGGGAGACAATCTGATGGATCACAGTATCACCAAGGTTGGAAGAGACCTCGAAGATCATCGATCACCACAGACCTCATGACTAGACCATGGCACCAAGTGCCACATCCAATCCCCTCTTAAACACCTCCAGGGATGGTGACTCCACCACCTCCCCGGACAGCACATCCCAATGGCGAATGACTCTCTCGGTGAAGAACTTTCTCCTCACCTTGAGCCTAAACTTCCCCTGGTGCAGCTTGAGACTGTCCCCCCCTTGTTCTGGTGCTGGTTGCTAGAGAGAAGAGACCAACCCCCTCCTGGCTACAACCACCCTTCAGGGAGTTGTAGAGAGCAATGAGGTCGCCCCTGAGCCTCCTCTTCTCCAGGCTAAGCAACCCCAGCTCCCTCAGCCTCTCCTCACAGGGCTGTGCTCAAGGCCTCTCCCCAGCCTTGTTGCCCTTCTCTGGACACCTTCAAGTGTCTCGATGTCCTTCCTAAACTGAGGGGCCCACAACTGGACACAGGACTCAAGGTGTGGCCTAACCAATGCAGAGTACAGGGGCACAATGACCTCCCTGCTCCTGCTGGCCACACTATTCCTAATGCAGGCCAGGATGCCCTTGGCCTGCTTGGCCTCCAAGGCACACTGCTGGCTCATGTTTAGGTGGCTGTCAATCAGCACCCCCAGGTCCCTCTCTGTCTGGGAGCTCTGTAGCTCTGCCTGGGGTTGTTGTGGCCAAAGTGCAGCACCTGGCACTTGGACTTGTTGAATGCCATCCTGCTGGACTCTGCCCATCTGTCCAGTCAGTCAAGGTCCCTCTGCAGAGCCCTTCTGCCCTCTAACTGACCAACATCTGCTCCCAACTTGGAGTCGTCTGCAAATTTGCTGATGACTGACTCAATCCCCTCATCCAGATCATCAATGAAGATATTCAAGAGGATGGGGCCCAGCACTGATCCCTGCAGAAGAAAGGAGGAAGTAGCTCAGATTTATGAGGGCCACTTCTCCACCTCCTGAGAAGGTCACATTGGAAACTTCCATAAAAATTTCAAGCCAATCTCTTAACTTTTCCATGCATAATTCATCCCTGGGCTCTGGCATTCCTTTTCTTTATGCTAGGTCCTAAACCTTTCAACTGATATTATAAAATCCAGGGTGAAATGAGTGTTCTGAGATGGGAACCAATAAGGCAAGCTTGTAGCTGAGATCTTTGTAAAGATCAGCTTTTAATAGTCATGCCTGTTATCAGCTTTGATGAGCTCACTTACAAAATAAAGATGTCTCCTCAGTGGGCCTTTGGAGCAGCTTAATGCAAAGCAGCAAGCTTGGTACAATGATAATGTTTGGCACAGGAGTTAAAAAAAAAGATATTTGAGATCATTCCCTTGAGTGCAAAATGCTGGTGAGTTCCAGGGCGTAGACAGCTGCCGGTTTCTGCTCACCCGAGGCCACAAGGATGTCCCCAAAGTACTGGAATGAGCCTCTGCTTGCCTCATCTTGTGAGTACAAAATGAGGCAGGACTCAGAGGGAAATGTTGAGATTGCTTCCAGAGCTGTGGGGTTTTTTATTTCCTTATGTCTGTCTCATGTAGATCCACAGGTTGTGCTTTACCACCCTGCAGAGGCCTTACAACGTGCAGGCATGGAGATCTGGAAGCCAGCAGAGGTGCTCAGTGATAAATAAATAAATAAAGATGTACATAAATACTTCGTTTTCTAAGAATAGAAGAACAGCCCTGTCCTGCTCTGAGCTGCACCAGTACCAGTCCTGCTCAGTCCTGGGAGTGCCCAGCTCAGGCTCTGCTCACTCAGGCACTTGCTGAAGCTCAGGGCAGCTTGGCACAGCCAGGGGCTGCTGCTAGCAGGGAGAAGCTGAGGGGCAGAAGTCCTGCCAAGGCCTGGGGGGCACAGAGCCTCTGCCTCAGACTTGCTGCTCTGCACACCAAGGGCACTGCCACAGCTCTGCCCCACCTTGGGGGGCAGGAAGGCAGAGGGGCAGCTGTGGGGAGGAGCAGACAGCACAGGGGAGCCTCAAGTGACCCCCCAAGGGATTGCAGCCCATGCATGGCATCTTCAGCAGCAAGCTGAGGGATGCCCAGGCTCAAGCCTCTCCTTCCCCTGGCTGCTGTCCCAGCAGGACTCTCTCCCTTCTGCCTTCCATCCCCATCCCTGTCTTCCTCAATCCAGCTCCACAATCCAGCTCCTGGATCCGCTTCCCATCTGCTGCTGAGCCCAGGCTGGGACTTGCCCAGTGCCTGCCCCCAGCACCAGTGGTGCCAGTGGTGCCATCCTTGCCATCCTGGGGTTGGGTTCCATGTTGGTTTGTGTCTCTATCCCATGGCATTGTTCTTCTTCCCACCCCAGCTGGGTTAGTTTCTTTCCCAGCCCATCAGCCTCTCTCCTTTCTTCCCTTAGTGAAGGCAGAGGGCTTCATAGAGAGCCTCTGGCAAATGTCTAGAGGCCAATCCAGCCCCAACCCTTCACAGCTCCCTGCAGCATGAGGTTTGGGGCTAATTCAAGTGTGAGCAGTCCATCCAAATACCTAACACACAGGCTGGAGGAAGCTCCCCTGAGGAAAAGGGGATGTTTGCCTCTGGGGATGAGAGTGCTTGCAGCAGAAGTGGGAACTGCCTTGGGCAAAGTGGTTCCAAGAGCACTTTGCTTCCCCTCCTTGGTTTCTTTGATCTTTTAGATATTTTGGTTGCCAGAAAAGCCATGGATCTGTTCCTCATTTGTACATGACACCACTGCAGCTCCAGTGGCAGCTTCATAGCATCATTACCAAAATCCATTATTCCCCATTTCCAGCTTTATTTACCAGTTAAGTTGCATTTCAGCTACTTATGCTTTCATTATCTAATGGCAGTTGCAAAGCAATCCATATGTGAATACCACTTAAGAGTAAATTAAGCAAATTAATTGTCAAATCTCACACATTTTCTACCCCTGGAAACCATAAAACATTCCCTAGCAAATCATCTCAGACCCTGTTTCTTATTAATTAGAATAATTTTGCTCTGTTTTGCACAACAGATAACCAACAGGAGCTGAGCAGAACTTTCACACACCCACCCCCCCCCCAGTTAAATGTATCAGCATCAATAGCCAATAATATTGTTAATTATTTCCTCTGTGGATAAATTTCAGCTTTAATTGGCAAATACTTCTCCATGATCTAATGAACCAATATGCTCTTCCTGAGGCAAGGGAATTCTGTGGGCTTCCTCCAGTCTTAGCAGCTGAACATGTTCAGCATGTAGAGCTCCAAAGAGCAGCCCTCAGCTCACCCTTGCCTCTGCAGCTGCCCTCTTCAGCCAGGCTCCAGAGCAACCTGAAGAGGCTCAAGTTCAAAGGAGCTGAACAGAGATCTGGGAGCAGGAAACGACTTGCAGCACAAACTGATGATTGTTTCTTCTATCTCATAATTTAAAACCAAGTAGCTGTCACAGACTGGGGTTGGGCTGGCCTCTGGGTGAATGACAAATGTTGCCTGTGAAGCCCTCTGCCTTCCCTAAGGGAAGAAGAGAGAGAGGCTGATGGGCTGGGAAAGAATCCAACCCATCTGGGAGGGGAAGAAGAACAATGCCATGGGATAGAGACACAGGGACACAAACCAACATGGAACCCATGCCCTGAGGGCAAGGATGGCACCACTGGCACCACTGATGCTGGGGGCAGGCACTGGGTAAGTCCCAGCCTGGACTCAGCAGCAGACAGGCTAGAAGCACACCCTGCTAGAGCAGCCACTGCCAAACTGTCCCTGAGCTTCAGAAAGTGCTGAGACTAAGCTGAGAAGTCAAGCACTGACCAGAATCAGTTCTGGTCTGGGTCAAACCAGGACAGGAATTAACTTCTGCTCTGCCAGCACAGTCTGTTCCTGAGTACTTCATCACTGCTGCATCAGAAAATGCTGCTTAATTAATTACACTTCTTTAAGTGCACCTCAGCCCACTTACACAGAACCACAGGATCACAGAATGTCAGAGGTTTGAAGGGACTTGCAGACATCATCCATTTCACCCTCCCTGCCATTGCAGGGTCACCCAGGGCAGGGCACACAGGAACATAGCCAAGTGGGCTTTGAAAGTCTCCAGAGAAGGAGACTCCACAACCTCTCTGGGCAGCCTGCTCCAGGCCTCCAGCACCCTCACCATACAGAAGTGTCTCCTCATGTTGAGGTGGCACCTCCTGGGTTCTAGCTTATGGCCATTATTCCTTGTCCTATTACCAGGTCCTGTTACCCACCCCTCACATATTGATAGACATTGATCAGATCCCCTCTCAGGCTCCTCTTCTCCAGACTAAACAGCCCCAAGGTTCTTAGCTTCTCTTCATAGCAGAGATGTTCATGTCCCTTAATCATCTTCACACCCCTTTGCTGGACTCCTTGCAGCAGGTCTCTGCATCTCTGGAGCTGGGGAGCCCAAACTGGACCCAGGATTGCAGGTGTGATCTCACCAGGGCAGAGCAGAGGGGCAGAAGAACCTCCCTAGCCCTGCTGGCCACACTTTTCTTGCTGCTCCCCATGATCCCATTGGCTCTCTTGACTACAGGCGCACATTGCTGTCCCATGCAGATCTTGCTGTCCACCAGGGCTCCACGGTCTGTGTCTTTGGAGCTGCTTTCCAGCAGGATGGCCTCTCATCTGACAGGCTTGACTCCTCTGAGCTTGTCCTCTCTGATTTTAATGGTAAGCTGTGAAAGAGCTTTACAACACCCAGATGGTTGCTCTACAAAGCTCTCCTCCATGTTTTCCAGAGGAGGCTGGGAAATGTTGCCTGTGGCTAAAGGGACAAATAATCTTGAGTTGGTGCAAGGCAAGTTCAGCTGTGTCATCATTGTAAAACAGCTTTTCAAGGTCTTGGTGGTAGGATCCTTTGTCTTCATTAATGAATTATCAATTATGAACTGCAGTCCTTAATTATTTGCAAGGGTCTTTATTTCCTTCCTTCCTTTTTGTGTGTGTGTGTGTGTGTGTGTGTGTCTCTAGAGCGATGCTCCCACTGTAAGACTGGGAAGGAGGATCCCAGTTTCTCCTTCTCCAGATGCTTAAACATAGCATCATAGTATCAGTCAGGGTTGGAAGGGACCACAAGGATCATCTACTTCCAACCCCCCTGCCATGGGCAGGGACACCCTACACTAGATCAGGCCAGCCAGAGCCTCATCCAGCCTGGGCTTAAACACTTCCAGGGACAGGGCCTCAACCACCTCCCTGGATAACCCATTCCAGGGCTTCACCACTCTCATGGGGAAGTAAACAAAGCAAGTCCTAATGAATTTTGTATTCAAACTTTAATTTTATACAAATTCATGTAGTTTTATAATAAATATGTAATATTTCCTGGCCATGCATTTAGCATTTTGAGAATGTGCCCTTTTGGAGTGAGGTTACTAAGGGAAGTGCTGTCTGGAGGTTGTGAGCGTGACTTGGAGGGAGGCAGGATGAGGTTCCCCTCTGCCCATTGTCTCTGGCTGGCACAGAAAAGTCATTAAAGGAAAGTTTCAAGAAGTGAAAAGTTTACCTCAAAAGATGTTCATCAGGAAGCAGAAATGTCTCCTGAACTCTCACCAAGCCAGAGTTATGGCGAGGAAGATCATAAAGGTGTCAGGGAGGAAAGTTATGGTTCCCAATGTCACTGAGAGGCCCCTGGTTAACATGAATTTTATGGGACAGAGCCCAGAGAAGTGTTACCAAATCATCATTCAGGTTTCATTTCAGTGATGTGAGAAAAGAATAAGAGATTTTTTGGATCAGAAGTTGGCAACTTGAGCAGACAGCTGCAGAGTTTTGATGCTATTGTACAAAAAATTCGCCTGTACACAGCTATCCAGTGAGATATGCAGGGAGGAAAAGCCAAGCTGAGGCTCCTCTCTGAATTATTTAAAGTATTGACAGGAGGAGGAAACTGCTTAGCAGTTTCCACCATGTCCATAATGCAAGATGAGCAATAAATACAAGCAGATCTTAACCAGCCCACCTTGATTTATGGCTTCATTAATAAAGATGGATGAAATTTCTTTTATTCATTACTTATTCAGAGAGTTTGGAGTCAGTCTATATTTTAAATCATATGCAATGGAATTTCTAATGAAGCCTCCAGAGAAACATGGAGTGAATATGCAAAGAAAGATTGATTCTGGAATAATTTAGTATCATAGTAAGGAAAAACAAATCCTATCTCAGTCATACCATGTAGGAGTTCTAATCATCCCATGTCATGGAGACCTTTGGAGGCATTCAAAACCTGCTTGGACATGTTCCTGTGTGATTAGCTCCAGATGATGTAGGGGGATTTCATTGACTCCCAGACTGGCTCAGGTTGGAAGGGAGCTCAGAGCTCATCTGCTCCAAGCTCCCCACCATGCCCAGGGACACCTCTCAGCTCCACTCAGCTGCTCAAGGCCTCAGCCAGCCTTCAACACCCCCAGCAAGGAGGCAGCCACAGCCTCCCTGGCCAGCCTGGGACACACTCTCACCACCCTCACAAGGAACAACTTCTGCCTCAGCGTGACTCTAACCCTGCTCTGCCTCAGCTTCAAACCATTGCCCCTTGGCCTGGCTCCAGACCCCCTCAGCAAAAGTCTCTCTGCAGCCTTCCTGCAGGATGCCTTCAGGTCCTGGCAGGCAGCTCTGAGGACTAAGATGATCTTCAGAGGCCACCTCCAAGCTCTACCATTCTGTGACACAGTGTTCAAGTGCTGAAATAAAAACACCACATACAGAGTTGTTTGCTCTGCTACAGGCTGTGTGGTCACTGAGGGTCTCATGGGATTATGCAAAGTGTCAGTGTGAACAAGTCCTGATGGGAGCACAGATGTGATTTGTGAGGTTTTGTTAATCATAGAATCACAGAACTGTCAGGGCTGGAAGGGACCTCAAGGCTCAGCCAGTTCCAAGCCCCTGCCATGGGCAGGGACACCTCACACCACAGCAGGTTGCTCACAGCCACATCCAGCCTGGCTGCAAACACCTCCAGGCAGGAGGCTTCCACCACCTCCCCTGGGCAACCTGGGCCAGGCTCTCACCACCCTCATGGGGAACAACTTCTTCCTAACATCCAATTTCAATCTATCCATTCCTAGTTGTGCTCCATCCCCCCCAGTCCTATCACACCCTGACACTCTCAAAAGTCCCTCCCCAGCTTTCTTGGAGCCCCCTTCAGATCCTGGAAGGCCACAAGAGGGTCTCCTGGGAGCCTTCTCTTCTCCAGCCTGCACAACCCCAACTCTCTCAGGCTGTCTCCCAGAGCAGAGCAGCTCCAGCCCTCTGCTCCTCCTCGTGGCCCTTTGCTGTTGCAGCTTTGGTGGTGGTGGTGGGTTTTGTGCTTTTCCCCTCTCTCATTTGTTTATTTGCTTGGGTTTTTTTGTTTTGTTTTGTTTTGCTTGTGTTGTGTTTTTTTTCTAACAGAAATCAACTGGAGAGAGCAAGCAACCCCTCTGTGATCCACCTGCTGCTCCTAGGTGCTCTGCCTCTAAATGCTGTTAGCTCTGCTGGAACAAAAAGCACTGTTCCATAGCTACGAGATGGGAATTTGAAGTCTGAGCCGGAGGCTGTGCCCTTGACCCTGCCAGAGGGATCTGTGTCTTGGTCTGAGCTGGAAGCAGCTCTGAACAGAGAGGCGTTTCACCCCCAAGGACTGAAATCAAAGCCCTCACACCCAGCTGGAGGTCAAACAGAAATGCTGCTTGCAAGAGAGTATACAGAAATAGGAGAGGCATCCAGGGAAAAAGGAATAAATACACCTTCAGCACCAGCCCAGGCCTCAGCTAGGCCACACCCAGGCCAAGGCCTCCCAGCACTAGGCCTCAGCTGGCCTACACTAGGACAAACTCCCCCCTGCCCCTGGCCTCCCAGGCCTCACCCCTGCCCTGGCTGGGCAGAGCAGCCCCTAGCTTGCCAGGAAGACCACAGTCCCTCATGAGCCAGCTGCCTTGGGAGGGCCAAACAGCCCCAGCACAAACCCAGACAGACACTAAGGTGTCAATAGGCATGGCTCCCTCTCCCCCCTCCCTCCTGCAGACAGCCAGGGCAGCGTGGGAAGAGGAGCACAGGGGACAGGACCGTGGGTGTCTGGTACACAGCCTGCATCTATGGTGAGGGCACTGCGCTGGCCACAGCCTGGCACAACCCTCCCCACTGGGTAACTGTGTGCTGGCTTCAGTTGCCCTGTTGGCCCAGTTGGATCTCGTGCAAGCTTTATATGCAGGCTGATTTCTAGTTGCCTTTGTCTTGCTCAAGCCTTCCCTTGCTTGGACCTGCTTGGACCTCGTCTGGCTTGCAGCCGCCTCGAGGAGCATTGCCTCCAGTGCCCAGTGCAGAGCCCGGGACAAAGCCAGGAGCCCACACACCGCAAGCTACGAGAGGAGCCACGAGCTTCGGAGCCAGAGCCCAGTGAAGCCTGAAGCTTCCCCTGGCAGCCAGGATCCTGCCGTGCCTCAGTTTCCCCCGGACAGAGCCAGCGCCCGTCGCGACAGCGTCGCTAGCAGCCTGCCCCCCGCCGCAGCCACACCGGCCCCGCGCGGCCTCCCTGCGGCACCCTGCCCTGCCTGCAGCACGACAGCCCCAAAGCCTCTCATGCACAGCAGCAGCAGCAGCGCTGCCTGGCTACAACCAGCTGTGAGGGACTGACTCGCTGCCCCTCTGGCTTGGCTGTTCCGGCCGAGTCTCCCCGCTGTGGTCGATGCCATCTGGCTCCCGGGGCTCTCTCTTTCTGTGATACTCCTCCTGGTTTGCAGAGACTTGTGCAAATGCTTATCACTGCCCAGATCCTGCACATCCCCTTGTAAATGCATCCAAATGTCCATCACACCTGTGTATACATTTTGGCAATTTTCATATCAATGAAGGTTATTAATATTTTGGTTAATATTGCCATATCCTTTATAATAAAGGAAAATGTGTATATCCTTTTCTAACACCAATGCTCTGAGAGAGGAGGGGGAAAGAGGCAGAAGGGGCTGTGAGGTCTGCTGACACAGGGACTGCAAGGTAATGGGATGGCAGAACAGATTGCAATGCACTGTGCCTCCCCCTGGGCTGTCTAGCCTCTGGAGGACTTTTTATCTCTATGGCAGTACAGGGAGTCTCCAGCCTACAACAGTCTGGACCTGAAGGGGGCTACTGGAAGGATGGAGAGAGAGTGTTCCCAAAGGCCTGCAGGGACAGGACCAGGGGCAGTGGCTTCAAACTAGAGCAGAGCAAACTGAGATTGGATGTGAGAAACTGCACCACGAGGCTGCTGGAACACTGGAACAGGTAGCCCAGGGAGGTGGTTGAGGCCTCATCCCTGGAGAGATTCAAGGTGAGGCTGGACAGGGCTCTGGGCAACCTGACCTAGTTGGAGATGTCCCTGCTGACTGCAGAGGGGGTTGGACTGGGTGAGCTTTGGAGCTCCCTTCCAGCCCAGCCCATTCAGTGATTGTGTGATTCACACAAGCTGGAGTAATTACCTTCTGATGTTGGAGCTTCCAGAATGGAGCACTGTGGTCCAGCTAGAAAACCTTCAACTGTTTTGAGAGGGTTTTAACTCGTGAGACATGGGGAAGGAGGACAGTCTTATTTTGTGTGACTGCTAATTATTTTCCTTTTCTCTCTGTAAATGATTTCCTTTTAGATGATGAAGCCCTTTAAGGATGATGACTTTATTCATCAGTCTGCGAGGGCCAGGCCCTGAGTGAGGAATGAGGACTGAAGGGTTTATGTAGAGAGGCTATCACCCTGCTGCTCCCAGCCCTCCTGCATCTGCCATCAGCAGGGAAATAAATTTACCAACTCTGATTGCTCTTCAGAATTATTTTGACAGATGGCATGTGCACGGGCAATTGGAAGCCTGACTTTTATTGCCTGTTTATGGTTCTTTGTAAATAATTGCATAGTTTCTTCTGAGGAAATAACATCTTCAAAGATGATTACATCTGAGTATGTTCTGCTTAGTTCAGTGTCTCACAAATCACAGCATCTTCCTGCTCAGGCAAGCCTCTCTCCCTGTTGTACAGCAGCATTGCATGGAATGATTGCTTCCTCCGGCGCTGTGCTCGAGCAATGTGGGTGCTGAAATCTGCTCTGTGCCTCACCACCTACCAGAATTCAGGCACTCTTCTTTTCCTTCTCAGCTCCCTGTACTCCCACTGGAAGGACTGCACAGCTTGCTCTCCCATCTACTCTGTTGCTTAAAAGCTGAGAACAGATAATCAGTGAGAAACTGAAGCTGGATAAATCCTGTCTAGGATCAAATATCTGGGGGCAAAAGGGACTTGAAGCTTATTAAAGAGAAAACTTTAAACACACTGACAGGAGTGCTTCTTGGCACCAGGCATTAGCTGATGCCTGCTGGAAAGTTCTGGCAGTGATTTGTCCTGTGGAATGGTCATGTATTGGCTAAACACAGATTTGTGTTACCTGCCAGCTTTAGCTGCTGCTTACTACCTGTGCCATGCTACACCTGTTTCCTTCCCAGCTCACATCTCCGTGTCTTTGCTCTCCTCCTCTTCTCTTCTGATCAGGCATAACCATTCTGAATTATGATACCTTTGTTCTGTGACAACCACAGGCTCTGCAGGCTTTGTAGAAGAGACTTCTTCACTGAAAGGTTTCTCAAGCACTAGCACAGGCTGCCCGGGGAGGTGGTTGAATGCCCATCCCTGGAGGTGTTTCAGAGAGGCAGAGATGTGGTGCTGAGTGACGTGGCTTAGCACCAGCCGTGGTAGGGTTAGAGACAGGTTGGACTCAATGATCTTAGAGGCCTCTCCCAACCAAAACAGTTCTGTGTTTTGATGATCCTGCCCTCAGGAGTGCCCTCTGAAGTCAATGTGAGTTGTGGAAAGTTCATGCACGTAGGGTAGCTTTTACATTATTAAAGGTCATTTACCATAAAGGAGGATTTGGAGCTTGGTCTTGCTTATTAAAACATAATAAACCAAAATCAATACTGGAGAGGAAATTCCAAGCTCCTGTGCAATGCTCAGAGTTAATATTTCACCTTATTTATGAGTGCTCCATCCCGCTGAAGAAAGAGTCATGCATCACCCTGCTCAAGGATTGTATTGTGGGGGGGAAGCAGAAGAAGTTATTTCCCTGTCCTAGGAGAGCAGAAAAATTGCAGCAATGGTATTGGAGAGTCACTCAGGAGAATAAGTGATGCTTTGGTTGAAAGTACAACTGGGTGTTATCTGCCAATACTTATTTCTTGTAGGACCAAAAGTTCTTTGCTGCTGCCAAGAAAGATGAGCAGCAGACAGAAAAATCAGAGATTATCATTCTTGCCTCTAAGCATAAATCCAGCTGAAAGATAAGGACCTGTACGTGTTGCACCACTTGAAGTCTATTGCCTTAACTTATGCTTAACATCAGACACTTCCCTGGTACTTTCCTTTGGCCCTTGAGGCTGCCTAGGTGCAAAAGCTCAGTTGTTGCCAGTCCCTCAAATGCCTCAGTTTGATGCAGGAGCTGTCCCTCTCCCAGGCTGGAATTCTGGAGTTTCTCCACTTCCTGTCTGCCTCTTGCCAACTCTTCCCAGCAAAGAGAGCAGGTTCTGCAGGATGTCCAACAGCCATAGTTCTCTTTTCCAGTTGAAAAATATCCATTTTGTTCAGATACAGGGCCACTGAAATGATCTGAGGGCTGGAACCCCTCTGCTGTGAGGCCAGGTTGAGAGGGTTGAGGTTGGTCAGTCTGGGAGAAGAGAAGATTCCAGGGAGACCTCATTGATGCCTTCCAGACTTAAATAGGATGGTGAGGAAAATGGAGACAGACATTTGAACATTGTTGTGACAGGACAGGGGGTGATGGTTTGAAACTAAAAGAGGGAGATTCAAATTGGAGAGAAGGGAGAAATATTTTGTGATGAGGGTGGTGAAGCACCAGCCCCGGGTGCCCAGAGAATGGTGGCATCATCCCTGGAACCATTCCTGGTCAGGTTGCTTGGTGCTCTGAGCAACCTGCTCTAGTTGGGGATGTCTCTGCTGAGGGAGGGGGGGGGGGGGTGGGGGTAGGACTGGATGAGCTTTACAGGTCCCTTCACACCCAAACCATTCTAAGATTTGATGAGATCTCATTTGTATTGAAGGGTGTCAAGGTCACCCTGCTGCAGGCCATCAGCCACCTTTGGAGCTGTTCTCTGCTGTGTAAAATAACCGAATTTCTGTTTGTTTTGAGAGCAGTGGAAGCAGATGACGCCTTAAGCATTTTTTCTAGAGGTGGTGCTTAGTGAGGAGTATGTGGGGTTCCTCTGCTCTAGGGGTCCCAGTGGCCTCACAAAAGCATCTGGTGGACGTTGCAGGCTCCATTCCACGGGGTCATGGCTTTGTTGCCAATGAGAACTTAATTCCACCCTGAGCATTACACTGCACTCTGCTGCTAGCAAGACAAAGGCAGCTGCAGCTCTCCCGAGATTTGCATAGCTGTTAACAGCTCCTGTGAACAGACTTTGTCTGTAGAACACGGAAGCAGGGCTGATAATTGAATCTCCAGGACAGACGCTGTATTAAAACATCTCCACTGATGTGCTGGAGCTCCCAGACACAATCAAGAGCAGAACAAGCAGGATTTCAACGGGGTTTAATCTAATTTCTGTAGCTACAGATAAAGCCTCGTGGAAAGCAAGCCTCGGCAGTTCCGCTCCGGTGCCGCTGCTGCTGGTTGGAGCTGTAAAGCACTGCCTGAGTTTCTGTACATCCATGGATTTGGATGTTGACTGTGGACAGGCTCTGGCTTTTATTTTAAGCCTTCTCCACAGGTGGTTATGTTGAAAATCTGAGTATCTGGGGTGTGCCTCTAGTAAGAAGGAAAGTAAATAGCTTGGCTTTAGTAGGTGTGCTGGTTCCTATCTCAGGTAGGTTAAACTGTACTATGGATTTTGCTTCTCTAGAGTCATACTCTTGGAATGTCCAGATGCCTGGGAAAGGCAGTTGAATGCTTGCAGGCTTTCCTTCATTGTGTAAATGCAACAACTGCCCACAGAGCTGCCTAAGAGCCAGGTAATTTAACACGCCCCAGCAATTCTGTGTGCAGATCCTCGTGGATTCCTTCTGGGAGTTCCAGTGCCTTTTAGTCATGGCTGAACACTGTGGCTCCTTGACAGCAGAGAGAGAGTCCTGTGTGCAGAGTATTGAAGGACAGAAGCAGTGCATTCAGAGATGGTTGGAGACAACTGAGTTGTTGGAGCTACTTAGCGTCAAGATGTGACACCATGATCTGATGCCATTCCAAAACACAAAGCGAGGAACGAACAGATCTGTGCTGCTACGTGTCTGTGGCAGAGGAGTGCAGGGCACACACATCACCCTGCTGCTTAGGTCACCTTTGCAGCACAAGCTGAGCATTTCTTTAATCACATCAAATGCCCCTGGCTGGGGTGACTTTGTGGGACGGTGGAAGGAAACAGCACTTAGGTGAGAGCGGGCATGGGTCAGAGAATAACGCAGCATCTAACTGCACAGCCTCGTCATCCACTAACTCCTTGGATTAGCCTTTGCAGACTGTGCCTTTTTAAAGCCTCTCTTGTCACAGACACTTTAAAACATGACTTCAGCTGATGATCTGAGAAGTCCTAAAGCAGACTGTTCATTACTGGAAGGTGATTTATTTACATCCACTCTCATGTGACTTTGGAGTTTGTCGCTGTGCCTTCCCTGCTGGCAGCGCTGCAAACGTGCTCCTCTTCATTTGTTTCATGTAGCACAATTTCTTTCCCTAAAATCTGATGCCATTCTTGATTGCTGAACTGTAGGATCCTGCAATAATCTCTTTATGAGAATGTATCTCTTGAACTGACCATTCCAAGGCTGGAGGAGCTGCAGAGCGCTCCTAATTAACTTCTCTGAGACGCTGCTTATTCTGTTTGCCTTTTCGCCTCTCTTATTTTTCGGTATCACCACAGCATCTGTTTGTTCTCATCCTTTCTTCTGCTCCCCCACTAATTATAGATAGGGGAAATAAAAATCTAACCTTGCTGGAAATTCATTAATATTAAAATATTCCCTAGATAAGCCCTGTAAATCTCTAAGCTGTGCAGTTTGTCAGTGCCTTGCTCGGGAGTTCACCTTTGGAGTGAGTGCAGATCTGCAGTACAAATTACCAGCCACTTCCTGCAGATTTAAATTTGCTTTTCAACTTTCAAACCTGAACCAAATTTCTGCTTTCACGCTGAGAATTGGCAGGGATGAATTGTTCCAGGCTGAAGGCAAAATGAGCAGATAAATTTCAAGAAATGCTAATATGAATGTGTCCTTTTTGACAAGAACTCGGAATTATTTGCTGCTGCTGTTGTAGTCATTATGTAGCATACATGGAAGGCTGCAGGAAGGCAGGGGGTAGAGAGACTGCAACAGGTTGCCTAGGGAGGTGGTTGGGGCCCCATCCCTGGAGATATTCAAGGTGAGGCTCAAGAGGGCTCTGGGCAACCTGCTCTAATTGGGGATGTCCCTGCTGACTGCAGGAGGTTGGACTGGATGACCTTTGGAGGTCTCTTCCAACCCAGACCATTCCGTGGTTCTAGGGCTGGTGTTCCGAAAACTAGGAATCAGACAGCGAGTCCTGGGACATTGCAAGATCATAGAAGCACAGAATCAACCAGGTTGGAAGAAACCTCCAAGATCATCCAGTCCAACCTATCACCCAGCCCTATCCAATCAACTAGACCATGGCACTAAGTGCCTTATCCAGGCTTTTCTTGAAGATCTCCAAGGACAGTGACTCCACCACCTCCCTGGGCAGCACATTCCAATGGCAAATCTCTCTGTGAAGAGCTTCATCTTATCCAGCCTGAAGCTCCCCTGGTGCAGCTTGAGACTGTGTCCTCTTGTTCTGCTGCTGGCTGCCTGGGAGAAGAGACCAACCCCCACCTGGCTACAACCTCCCTTCAGGTAGTTGTAGACAGCAATAAGGTCTCCCCTGAGACTGCAGGCAATTGGACTGGATGACCCTTGTAGGTCCCCTCTAACCCAGACCATTCTAGGGTTCTAGGGTTGGTGTTCTGAAAACTAGGAATTTGTGGCAGTTCAGGCTGGGTGCCTCCTGTTCCTGCCACATACACCTCTGGTGTCCTGAGTGTCCAGCCCAGGAGGTGTGCACAGGGAACAGCCTATTCCATACCCATAATATCCTGCCCCCTGTAAATCCATCTGCAAAGTCTTTCTCTGCCTCTTTCTTCCCTCTCTGCTCCCGTGGGAGATGCTCCCTATCAGCTAATGCTGGGGCAGTAGCTCAAGGCTCTTGGCCTGGCTGGGCCTAATGCCAGGAGGAGAAGGGGGAAGCAGTCTCAGACCTGGCCAGCCTGAGACCAGCCTAGCAGTGGGGGGGAGAAAGAACCCTGGGGGTTTGGGTATCCCCTGAGGTGGGGAGAAGGGAAGTGTTGGGAGGCTTTGGGTGTGCTGCAGGGGACTCTGTAGGCTTTGGGAATTCTTTTGTCACTGTGCTTTGTAGCTTCTGCAAAACACTGAACTGCTTTCCATCTGAACTCTCCATCACTTCACAATCCATTTGTGTCAGTGGCATTCTTTGGTCCCTCTCAGGGGCAAGAGAGGATCTGCCTGGCCTCAGAACAGGACAGAATTACCCAGTGACTCCAGGGACACTGCAAGATGATTTCTTTGGGCCTTCCTGAGCAGTGCAAGATGGACATTTGGCCCTCTGCAATAGGTCTGTCAGCTTTTGCTTCTGATTGAAAAATACAACTTTAATAAGACCAAAAAAAAAAGCACAACCCACAACAAGAAAAAAAAATTACCCAAGTGAAATGACATCCTGAATTATTTAGGCTTGCACAGGAGATGGAAGATGCTGAGGACTTTCTCGGTTAGAGATAATGCTCTGTGATCGATAAATGAATGTTATCCTGCCCAAGAACAAATATATTTGGCATGCATTATTAAAAAGGCATAAACCAGTCTGATTTCCTCATTGATGCAAGGTGAGGCCATAGCTCTGTGTAGGGCTGAGGAGGTCATACAGCACCAAGTCAGCATTTGGAGGCATGGTCTGTGCTCTGTGATTATTTCCAAGGCCTGCAGAAGACCATGCTGGTATCTGCACTTTCCATTCTATCTCAGCTCAGTCCTCTTTGTTCTTCAGAGAGAAATACGGGGTTGGAGGGATACTAAACAGCTCTGAAAATTCAGAGTGCCTGAGGAGTGCCTTCACAGCAACCATTCCTAAAAACACTGCTTCCACTGACATGGAAAAGGAGAGGAGTCATAGAAGATGGTCACAGAGTCACCTAGGCTGGAGAATACCTTTCAGATCATTGAGTCCGGCCTTTAGCCCAACACTACTGGGCAGGGACTGGCTGGGGAGCAGCCCAGAGGAGAGAGACTTGGGGGTGCTGGTGGAGGAGAAGCTCACCAGGAGCTCTCAATGTGCACTTGCAGCCCGGAAAGCCAATCAGATCCTGGGCTGCATCAGGAGAAGTGTGGCCAGCAGGTCAAGGGAGGTGATTCTCCCCCTCTACTCAGCTCTGCTGAGACCCCACCTGGAGTACTGCCTCCAGTTCTGGAGCCCCTCCAGAGGGATCTGGAGGTGCTGGAAGGTGTCCAGAGAAGGGCCACGAGGATGAGCAGAGGGCTGGAGCACCTCTCCTGTGAGGACAGACTGAGGGAGTTGGGGCTGTTCAGTCTGGTGAAGAGAAGGCTCCGAGGTGACCTCATTGTGGCCTTCCAGGATCTGAAGGGGGCTACAAGAAGGCTGGGGAGGGACTTTTCAGGCTATCAGGGAGTGATAGGACTAGGGGGAATGGAATGAAGCTGGAGGTGGGGAGATTCAGGCTGGAGGTGAGGAGGAAGTTCTTCCCCATGAGAGTGGTGAAGCCCTGGAATGGGTTGTGCAGGGAGGTGGTTGAGGCCCCGTCCCTGGAGGTGTTTAAGCCCAGGCTGGATGAGGCTGTGGCCAGCCTGATCTAGTGTGGGGTGTCCCTGCCCATGGCAGGGGGGTTGGAACTAGATGATCCTTGTGGTCCCTTCCAACCCTAACTGAAACTATGAAACTATGAAACTATCAAGTGCCTGCTAAACCATGCCCTAGGCACCACATCCCCATGGCTTTTAAACCCCTCCGGGGATGGGGACTCCATCAGTGCCCTGGGCAGCCTGGGCCAGGCCTTGACAGCCCTTGCAGAGAGGGAATTTTTTTCCATGACTCTGTGAGTTTGTGAGCTGCTTTTTAAGAATAAAACAAAGTAGTTAGGAGATTGAGTGGTGAAGGCCTGGAATGGGTTGTCCAGGGAGGTGGTTGAGGCCCCGTCCCTTGAGGTGTTTAAGCCCAGGCTGGATGAGGCTCTGTCCAGCCTGATCTAGGGTAGAGTGTCCCTGCCCATGGCAGGGGGGTTGGAACTAGATGATCCTTGTGGTCCCTTCCAACCCTAACTGAAACTATGAAACTATGAAACTATGAAAGCTGTTTCTGGTCATCCATTTCTCCACAGACCTATCTCTGTGTACAGTTCCATAGGCTTGGCATGAGAATGCTGCTGGGAAGGATTCTAGGAGCCTCAACAAAATGGAAGCTCAACCTTTGTGGAAGCAGACTGTTGCATTTCTTTGGACAGTGCTCCTTTCTGCTCTTTCCTGCAGCTCCTGGGATGCTCACCTTTAATTGCCTGATTTTAAGGATTCCTAATGGCATCAAGGCCTCATAAACACTGATAGACAATCTCCCTTAGGTTCCATTGTTCTGCCGTGGTGGTTTAGGCTGGGTGATGCCAACGCACGGGCCACACCTGGGGTGTCCCAAAGGGGGTCCCAGCCCCATGGGTGGTCACAGGAAGCCAGGTGTTTCATTCCCATAACGCCCTGCTCCCCTATAAAACATCAGCACGGGGTCCTCCCTTTCTCTTTTCTTGCCCAGATAATGGGCTGAGGCTGGGTTTGGGGGGAGGGGGAAAGAAAGAGCCCTGGCGAGGGGGGGGTTGGGTGTACCCCCCCCCGGGTGGGGGTGGGATGCTTTTGGGTATGTTTTGGGATCTCTCTTCTCTCACAGTCCTTGTGTTTTTTTCTGTAAAACTTTCATTGCCTTTTTTTTTCTTTCCATTTAAACTTTCCACCATTTTTGCAATCTGCTTGCCTGAGTCTTTCTCTTGCCTGTGGTGGGAGAATTGGTCTCTCAAACTACCACATTCTGAGATGAAGAATCAAAAGCAGATGGAGAGAGGTGATTTGCTTTGCTGAGACCTCACCTGGAGTGCTGTGTGCAGGTCTGGAGCCCTCAGCACAGGAAGGACCTGGAGCTGATGGAGAGGGTCCAGAGGAGGCCATAAAAATGCTCAGGGGTTTGGAGCAGCTCTGCTATGAGGACAGACTGAGGGATCTGGGCATGTTCAGCCTGGAGAAGAGAAGGCTCCAGGCAGACCTACTAGCAGCCTGCCAGTACCTGAAGGGGGCTACAGGAAAACTGCAGAGAGACTTTTCCCAAAGGCCTGCAGGGACAGGACCAGGGGCAATGGCTTCAAACTAGAGCAGAGCAGATTTTGATTGGATGTGAGGAACAAGTTCTGCACCAGGAGGGTGGAGGAACACTGGATCAGGTTGCCCAGGGAGGTGGTTGGGGCCCCATTGACAGGGCTCTGGGCAGCCTGATCTAGTTGAGGATGTCTCTGCTGACTGCAGGGGGGTTGGAGGGGGTGACTTTCGGAGGTCCCTTCCAGCCCAGATCACGCTGACTCTTTGAAATCTCTCTGCATAAGCTGAAAATCCCCCAGGTGCTGTGTGAAGGGATTGCTCTGCCCTGTGCTTGCTTGGTTTCTGCAATGACTTTCTGTGGTGATCAGAATTGCAGAGCCTTTTCCAGGTGAGCTTTCAGCAGCATCTTCCCCACAGCCGTCCGTGATTTATGCTCCATTCCCTCCTTTCGCCTGTTCTGCTCCTCAGGGCTGGACAGATGGGTTTATTCTTTGCTGTCACCATGAGATCTGCCCCATGATTTCTGTATTCAACAAGTTCCATGTTGATGCTTGGTACACAGCTTACGGCCTTCCTATTGACAGCACCAGGCTGTCTGGATCCCCCACTAAAGCCAAGCTGCTCAGTCACTGTGCCTGGTGGCTCTGTGGTGCTCCACTGCCTTTGTGTTACTATCCAAGTAGCTCTGGACAGGGAGCACTTCTCTGCTTTGCATCCACACCAGACAATCTCCACAGGCTGACCCAGCAGCCTTCCAATAGATGCTTGTTTTCTCTCCAAGTGTTTGCTGTTGGCCAGCACATCCAGCCCTGCCTTAATGCAAGAACATTTTCATTTATCCATGGAAATTTATATTCCTCTGTTTGATACTTCCATAGCACGTTCAGCTTTTCCTTCAGTATAAATAGGATTCAACTAATGGCACACCACCTTTTCTCCTTTTCAATACTGAAACAGAGGGGTGTCAGTGGTCAGGGCTGGGCTAGACACCAGGTGAGTGACAGATAGCCTCTGTGAAGCTGTCTGCCTTCTCTGAGGGAAGAAAGGAGAGAGGCTGATGGGCTGGGAAAGAAACTAACCCAGCTGGGATGGGAAGAAGAACAATGCCATGGGATAGAGACACAGAGACACAAACCAAGATGGAACCCAAGGCCTGAGGGCAAGGGTGGCACCACTGGCACCACTGGTGCTGGGGGCAGGCACTGGGCAAGTCCCAGCCTGGGCTCAGCAGAAGATGGGAAGCGGATTCAGGAGCTGGATTCTGGAGCTGGATTGAGGAAGACAGGGATGGGGCTGGAAGGCAGAAGGGACAGAGTCCTGCTGGGACAGCAGGCAGGGAAGGAGAGGCTTGAGCCTGGGCATCCCTCAGCTTGCTGCTGAAGATGCCATGCATGGGCTGCAATCCCTTGGGGGGTCACTTGAGGCTCCCCTGTGCTGTCTGCTCCTCCCCACAGCTGCCCCCTCTTCCTTCCTGCCCCCCAAGGTGGGGCAGAGCTGTGGCAGTGCCCTTGCTGTGCAGAGCAGCAAGTCTGAGGCAGAGGCTTTGTGCCCCCCAGGCCTTGGCAAGAGCTCTGCCCCTCAGCTTCTCCCTGCTAGCAGCAGCCCCTGGCTGTGCCAAGCTGCCCTGAGCTTCAGCAAGTGCCTGAGTGAGCAGAGCCTGAGCTGGGCACTCCCAGCCCTGAGCAGAACTGGTTCTTTCCTACCACAAGCAGGGACAGTGAACTAGAGAAAATTCTTCTCTTCTGTTTTCCAGCAGTAAATCTCTGCTGTCCATCGTGGTGTGGTTCTATGTTTTTGTTCCCTCTCTCTCTCAGGGGTTCCTCTGCAGCTCCCAGTCCTGCCAGAGCTCTGCCACCACTGGAGCACATAAAGGACTTTAGTTGAGTGGCAGAGGTGAGGACTGTGTTACAACACTGCCCTGAGTCAAGCTACATTTTAGAGATCAAAAGAGGGAAAATGTGATTTAGTGACACCTCAGCTGCAGAATATCCTGAGCCTGGGCAAAATCCACTCTGCCTGGGGCCCGGGTAGAACACTGATTTCTGCAGCAGTGCTGAGCCCCTTCTGAGGCTAGAGAGCAGATCTGTCAGATGAATACAGCTACAGAGGGCTCATTTGTTCTTCTAAATGCTCTGAACATTCTCCATTAGGAGCCTTTATGAGTCCTCAGCTCCTCAAAAATAAATGTCATCTCAATCTGCCTAACAACATTGCCTCATTCCATCCACTGTTGTCTTCTTCATGCAGTGCAAATAGTGCTTGATAAAAAGGGATCCACCACTCACCTGGTCTTCTAGGATTCCCAGAGAGGTGGTAGATGCCCCATACCCAGAAATATTCCACATCAGCTTGGATGGGCTCTGAGCAGCCTGTCCTTGCTCACTGCAGGCAGGTCTGTGTCAATCCAAACCATGCTGTGGCTCTAGAAAAGTCCTTTATAAATCAAGCCTACAGGAAGGCTGCAGAGGGACTTTGGCTGAGGGGGTCTGAGACAGACCAAGGCAGAATGGTTTGAAGCTGAGGCAGAGCAGGGTTAGAGTGGAGCTGAGGAAGAAGTTCTTCAGGAGGAGGGTAGTGAGAGTGTGGCCCAGGCTGGCCAGGGAGGCTGTGGGATGTTGAAGGCCAGGCTGGCTGAGGCTTTGAGCAGCTGAGTGTAGCTGAGAGGTGTCCCTGGGCATGGTGGGGAGGTTTGAGTAGATGATCTCTGAGGTCCCTTCCAACCTGATCCAGTCTAAGGGTGATGATTCTGTATGCAATCTAGAGATTAGTACTGAATGTGAATAGTGTAGGGTTAACTGCCAGGGGCACTCTCAATAGAAATGATAGTAGAAATGAGGCAGATCTCGCAGTTTCTTTCTCTATATGTTTAACTTCTGTGCTGAGGACCTCCATCTCCTCATTCTGACAGACTGGGAAGCCTCTTTGCAATGAGGATTTGCAAGGCCCTGAATGCACTTCTGCTCAGAGTGCTCCCCTCAAAGTGCTGCTCTTCATCAACAGAAAGATCCAGGCTCACTGAGTACCAATCCTTGCTTCTTCAACCAGGATCACGGAGCTCTTGCAGTCACCTTGGGACTGATCTGATAAATGCACTGTTCCAATTAGTAACCCTGATACATCTTTCCAAACATTGCAAAAACCCTAATCCATATAAATTAGAGGAGATCAATGTTTCTTCCTGAGCACTTCAGCAGCCCTTCCTGGAGAGTTTGCAATGATCAGCAGCAAGGGGAGTGCTGGGAAGTGGGAAAGAGAGACTAAAAGGCAAGATAAGGATTGGGTGAAGGAAGAGCAAGTTGCCTCTTTGGGTTTTGTGTGATATGAGCTCATAGACAAACTTACTGTTAGCATGAGAAATAAAGCCCTGCAATTGCTCTCGCTTCAGGACACTGAAGCTGCCATTTCTGTGCTGCTGTGACCAGGCTTGGTGAGCTTCACGAGCAATAGGTGATGGAACAAGTGAGTAGAACTATTAAGCATAGAATCATAGAATTGTTTGGGTTGGAAAGGACCTTAAAGATCATCCAGTTCCCACCCCTTACCATAGGCAGGGTCCCCTCCCACTAGACCAGTTTGTCCAAGACCTCATCCAACCTTTTGACAAGCCCTTGTCAAAAGTCCCTTCCCTGACCTTCTGGTAGGCCTCCTTCAGGTACTGGAAGGCCACTCATCAAATGATCTTTAAGTTCCCTTCAGATATTGGAAGGCAGCTCTGAAGTCTCCCCAGAGCCATCTCTTCTCCAGGCTGAGCAACCTGTTGATGACACCAGGCTTCTGTGGTTTAACTTTGCATAGAATCATAGAATTGTCAGGGTTGGAAGGGACCTCAAGGCTCAGCCGTGGGCAGGGACACCTCACACTACAGCAGGTTGCTCACAGCCACAGCCAGCCTGGCTGCAAACACCTCCAGGGTTTTCCCCACTCTGTGCTGTGCTCCCAGTCACTAACTGTGTTGTCTCCAAAGTTGGGTTGTGTTATGAAGGCTTCTGAACAAGTGCTGATGTAGCAGCTGGCAGAGACCTGGAGCAGATGATGTCTCCCTAATGCTGCTTGAGGTGCATCTTAGCTGGCATTGCTTGGTTTTGGTTTTCCTTTGTTTTCCTCTGCTGGGTGAATGTTCTGTAATATATTTCTGGCCTGCTCTGTTCTTAGCTCCAGAACATGGTCCCAGGTCTTTATTTGCAATTGAGGCATCCAGCTAAGTTGTGTTCCTCAGTGGATGTGCCTGCCTTCTGGTCTCATGGGTCTGGCTTTTGATCTGAGCCCCACGATTAGATTGCTGCTTGAATGGAGTCCAAGCCTCCTGCGCCGCACTTGCCAGTTTCCAGCAAGCCCACGGCTTTGATTCATGGAGGCCACAGCTCTACAATTTGGCACAGGACAATTTTTCCCTGGCAGTAAACAAAATGAAAATCCAGAAATCAAAAAGACTTTTATAGGGAGAGGTTGTTGCCCCTTGAGCTCTTTTTATGTCTTTTCTATTTTCAAGCCATTTGCAGAGCTCAGCTTCCCTGTTATATTGTACTACAGCCCAGTTTCCTTTGAGTACAGAAACTACCTCCTCAGTCATTCAACCATGAAACTATTGCTGTTACAAATGGATTTTTCTATAAACATCATCCCATGTAGCCAGGTCTGCCTCACATCAAAACTATCTGCTCAAAAGCAGCCCTTGCAAGGCTGCCTAACCTTTTGTTTCTTCTTTGCTGTCAGAAGTTCTTCTGTTGATGAAGTGTCTCAATAAAAAGTCTTCTCAATCTTCACATCTTGCACATCTTGAGAAGTGCTTCTCTAGCCTCACATCTCACACATCTTTATAACTTTTTCTCCCCCCCCCCAGTGCATGTAGTTTGCAACTGCAGCTGCCACTGTTTTCATGCTTCAGGCTGAGTGTTCCACAGGAACATCCATGCTCTGCCCCAGTGATCCTTCCCTTCCTTGCCATCCAACCTCTCCACCCATTCTCTTCACTCCATTTGATGGCTGCTTACCTTTCCTGCTTCCTCCCTTGCAGAGGTTCAGTAGCTGTTCACAGCTCCTCTCTGCCTGAACCACTCTGGGTTTGTCAGACTTCTCATTCTTTGGCTTCTTTCCCCTTTCTTTGGAAGCTGGGCAACCAACAGGTTTTGCTTGCTTGTTTGGTTTTCAGAGATCATGGAATTATAGAATGGATTAGGTTGGAAGGGATCTTTCAGGCTCTTCTGCTGGAACCTCCCTGCAGCCAGCAGGAACTTCTGCAAGTAGGGAAGGTTGCTCAGAGCCCCAGACAACCTGACCTGGAATGGGTGCAGGGTTAGACCTTCTACCACCTCTCTGGGCAACCTGGACCAGGATTTCACCACACTTAGTTAGTGTAAAAAAATATTCTTCTTTCTCCCTAGTCTGAATCTCCCTAGTTCAAACCATCACCCTTTGCCCTGTTCAAAAGTCGGTCCCCAACCTCTTCAAGTTCTGGAAGGCTGCTATTAAGGTCTCTCTGGAGCCTTCTCTTTTCCAGGATGAACAACCTCAATTGTCTCAGCCTGGCCTCACAGCAGAGGGCTTCCAGCCCTCCCAGCATTGCTGTGGTCTCCTCCACACCTCCTCCAACAGGTTAATGTCCTTCTTATGCTGAGGGTTCTAGAGCTGGGTGCAGTACTCCAGGTGAGGGCTCACCAGAAGGGAGCAGAGGGGCAGAATCCCCTCCCTTGTCTTGTTTGCTCACTCTGTCGGGGATGCAGCCCAGTGCACAGTTGACCTTCTGGGCTGCAAGCACAGTGTTGGCTCCTGAGAGACGCAATAATCCAGGTGGTTTCCAACCTGACAGACTGTGACACTGGAGGTGCCTTCTCTCCAATTGCAGATTGTGGCACAGCCTCCAGGCAGTGCTGCTTGGCTGTGAGGTTGAGTGGCAATGGCAATTAGCTAAACTTGCCTTCTAAACTAACAGGAAGAGTGAGCAGCATGTGACAGTGAGGGCTGGGCTGCACTTTGCACTTTGTTTCCTAGCTTCATGGTGTTAGATCAAGTAATGCCTCCATGGAAAACGTAGGCAGGGAGCAAGGAAGCAGAAAGGCTACAGCGGCAGAGAGGAGGGCAGAAGGGAGCAGGGTAACGAACAGAGAGACTTCACTCTGCTCCCACCAGATGAAGCTGGTGGTTTAATCTTTCTTAGTCTGAGACAAGCATCAAAGAGTTAATAAACCATTAAAAGCCCTTGGGCCTGGCAGAGGAAACAGAGATGAATGAATAGGCAGCAGCAGGCTGCAGGAGCTGAGTGAGGAGCACGCTGCTGCTCTCAGCACAGCGGTGGGACAAAGCCTTTGAACAAAACTAATCAAGGCTCTCTTGCAAGGAAACGTGAATGTCCAGGTCAGAAAAGCAAAAAGCCTTTGCTGTGCTTTACCCTTTGTCTTGTGCAGGAATCACAGTGGGCTGCCAGGAGGAGAGGACATCAGGAGGACCGCTGCAGTTGGTGGTGCAGAGCTAAGGAGCTGCAGGCAAGGGTGGTAGAGTCAGGGGTAGCAAACCCAGTGCTCACAGTGACCCCCACGGGGCACATGGGCCATGTCTGGAGGAAAAGCTGCAGACGGCTGTGGCAGGCATGGTGCTGGCTTGTCCCTTGCAGCTCTGTTTCATGAGTAAGGACAGGCAGTGTAAGAGTGAATCAGAAGGAATAAAGCTATGGGACTCTGACAGGGTGGACTCGTCCTATTAGAAGCTGTAGGGAAGTTGAAAAGCAGCCTTTGGTTTTCCCGTGGGGGTTGCTATGTTGGTAATTGTTGGTAAGACAACTAATAACTTTTACAAGGGCCAGAAAGCACAGACAGATGTGTGCTGTTCGCCATTCTCCAAGCCCTCCTTTGTCCTTTTGAGGGACTGATGAATCCACTTTTTACTCCATAGAGATTTCACCTTTGTTATGCAAACGATTTAACAAGCATCATGACCTCATTAAAACAAAGTGCTTATCCTTTCCTGGTTCTTCAAAGGAACTGTTTAAACAAAACTGACAATAAAATGGTGGTTCCTGTATGGTTATGCAGGGAAATAAATAACTTAGTGTATGAGAGCCCAGAGGAGGCCACAAAGATACAATCCAATCCAATCCAATCCAATCCAATCCAGTCCAGTCCAATATAATACAATACACCAGGTTGAAAGAGACCTTCAAGATCATTGTGTCCAACCCATCAACCAATCCAACCCACCTAAACAACTAACCCATGGCACCAAGCACCCCATCAAGTCTCCTCCTGAACACCTCCAATGAAGGTGACTCCACCACCTTCATGGGTAGCTGATTCCAATGGGCAATCACTCTCTCTGTATAGAACTTCTTCCAAGGGCTGCAATACCTCTGCTATGAGCACAGGCTGAGGGAGCTGGGGGTGTTCAGCCTACAGAAGATTTCCAGTACCTGAAGGCATCCCACAGGAGGGCTGCAAAAGGATTTTCCTGAGGGTGTGTGGAACCAGGCCAAGGGGGAATGGTTTGAAGCTGAGGCAGGGCAGGGTTTGAAGCTGAGGCAGAAGTTGTTCGTTGTGAGGGTGGTGAGAGTGTGTCCCAGGCTGCCCAGGGAGGCTGTGGCTGCCTCCTTGCTGGGGGTGCTGAAGGCCAGGCTGGCTGAGGCCTTGAGCAGCTGAGTGGAGCTGAGAGGTGTCCCTGAGCATGGTGGGGAGCTTGGAGCAGATGAGCTCTGAGCTCCCTTCCAGCCTGAGCCACTCTGGGGCTCTGTGATCGTCGACAAAATGTTTTTATGAGCAATTTCTCAAGGAAGTTTCTTAACTGGAAAAGAGGTGGCTTTAGGTTGGATTGTGGTGGTTTGTTGTTGTTTGGGTTTTTGTTGTTTTGGGTTTTTGTCTTGGATAATAGTAAAGAAATGTGGAAACACAAAGTACCAAAGAAGGTAAATATTGGTGATATTTAGTCTGGATTTTTTAAGGCAACATTTGTACACTGATTTCATAGCCAGCAATGAAGATTTATAAACCTTTCTTGTCCTTAAGCCTTTTGTAGTGCAGAAATCCTTCTGTCAGCTGACTCCTCTATGGACACAGACATAAGGAGGAGACACAGTACACAAGAAACAGACATAAGACACAAGAAATAGACACAAGACAGAAGACACAAGTCACAAGGAACAACCACAAGTCACAAGGAACAGACACAAGGCACAATAAATAGACACAAGACAGAAGACACAAGAAAAAGCCACAAGTCACAAGGAACAGCCACAAGGCACAATAAATAGACACAAGACAGAAGACACAAGAAAAAGCCACAAGTCACAAGGAACAGCCACAAGACACAAGGAACAGACACAAGACACAAGGAACAGCCACAAGTCACAAGGAACAGCCACAAGACACAAGGAACAGCCACAAGGAACAGCCACAAGACACAAGGAACAGCCACAAGACACAAGGAACAGCCACAAGTCACAAGGAACAGCCACAAGACACAAGGAACAGCCACAAGACACAAGGAACAGCCACAAGTCACGACAACCAAGAAAAATCTGAAGCTGTGTAATCTGATGCAGTTTTGACAGGGTGAAAGCAGTTTCTCCTTACAAATGTTCTAAGTAGGTCTCTTCTGATAGGTAACAAGTAACAGGACAGGAGGAAACAGCCTCATGTTGCCCCCCAGGATGTTTAAGTAGGACATTAGGAAAAATCCCTTTGGCAAAAGGGTGGTTGTGGTGGGTTCAGACTTAACACTTAGCAAGCCCTGGAGCAGGCTGCCCAGGGCAGTAGTGGAGGGAATCAAAAGATGTAGATATGGTTCTGAGGGCCATGGTTTAGTGGTGCCCTGGCAGGGCTGGATAATGGTTGGAACTGATCATCTTTGATGGTTGTTTCTAACTGGCTTGATGCTTGTTCTTCTTTGATGGAAACCTGATGGTCTGTGCAGAAGAGCCTGGCAGGGAAGCTGAGACACAGGGCAAGGTGTCCAGCTTCACATCTCAAAACCAGTTTAGCTTGGATGTTAGTGAAAAATTCTTCCTAGAAAGGGTCATCCAACTCTGGAACATGCTGCTCAGGGAAGTGGTGGAGTCCCCATCCCTGGAGGGATTCCAAAGCCATGTAGGTGTGGTGCTGAGGGACACAATTTAGCAGTGAGTTGAAGGCTGGACTTGATCTCAAAGGTCTCCTCCAACCAAAACAATTCTATGATTTGGTATCACACAGAACATCTCTTTAGCCTTGAAGCCCACATATGGTCAGCCAGGTAAACTCTAGCCTTTGTAGCTGATCACTGAGGTCTGAGAACCCACCCTACCCTTTGCTTAAGAATCACAGAACTAGCCAGGTTGGAAAAGACCTTCAAGATTGCCAAGTCCAACCTATCACCCAACACCATCCAGTCAACTAAACCATGGCACCAAGCACCCCATCCAGTCTCTTTTTGAACACTTCCAGGGACAGTGACTCCACCACCTCCCCGGGCAGCACATTCCAGTGGCCAACCTCCCTCTGAAGAATTTGTCCCTAACATCAGCTTAAACCTCCCCTGGCACAGCTTGAGACTGTGTCCTCTCTTTCTCTTGCTGGTTGCATTGGAGACAAGTCCAAGCCCCACCTGGCTACAACCTCCCTTCAGGGAGTTGCAGAGAGCAAGAAGGTCTCCCCTGAGCCTCCTCTTCTCCAGGCTAAGCAAGCCCAGCTCCCTCAGCCTCTCCTCACAGGTCTTGTGACCCAAAACCCTCACCAGCCTTGCTGCCCTTCTCTGGACATGTTCAAGCATCGGTCTCCTGATCTCCTTATACTTGCCTTCAAATCCCTGGAATTTTCAGCTCCTGGACACAGAAATTATTAACAAACCACAATCAATTCCTTAAATCAGAATGCAAGACTGAAGCCTCAGAGGAAAACCCCGAGACAGAAACCAAAATAAACCTGCTCAGGTCACATCAATACCTGTCCTCAGCTGTCCAACAACCCTCCCGCTCACTACTGACGCTCTCCTTACTGTGATAATCGGCTGGCATCCCAAACTGGAGAGCTGCTGTACAGAGGAAGTCTGAAGAACTCGTCACAAGTGTCACCCTTGCAAGAAGTTGTGGCTTGACAGCATCAGCGTTTTCTGACTGAAGTGCTTTGCAGAAACAGCACATCTCCTGCCACCAGATTGCTGAATGTTTTCCCTCAGTATCAAGCCAGCAGGAAGAAAACCACAACTCAGAGAGCTGTGTTGGAGACACAGGAGCACTAGTGTGGGCTTTATCCCCAAACCAGAGTGCAGCTACTAACACCCTAGGTCACGTTTTCCCTCTCATCTGAAGAACCACTACAGAGGCTTATTCAATAATAATGAAATTTGTCTTGTTGAAACTAATTGGTTTTGGGTTTTTTTTTTATATTGATAGCTTAAATCATTCTTGAGCTAAATGAACAAATTGTTTTCATAGAATCATAGAATGGTTTTGATTTAAGATCACAGTAATCACAGAACACATCCAGCTGGAAGAGCCCTCCAAGCTCATGCAGTCCAACCCTTCACCCAGCACTGCAGGACAGCACCAAACCATTGGCCCTAAGCACCAGCTCCACAGCTGCTGGAACACCCCCAGGGATGAGGACTGCAGCACTGCCCTGGGCAGAACATTCCAATGGCTCAGAGCCCTCTCTGGCAAGAAAGATTTCCTAGCACCCAGCCTGAACCTGCCCTGCTGCAGCCTGGAACCATTGCCTCTGCTCCTGTCCCTTGCCACCAAGGAGCAGAGGCTGTCCCCTCCTCACTCCAACCTCCCTGCAGGGAGCTGGAGAGAGCAAGGAGGTCTCACTCAGCCTCCTCTTCTCCAGCCTGCACACCCCCAGCTCCCTCAACCCCTCCTCTAGCCCAGGGGCTCCAGGCCCTTCTCCAGCCTGGCTGCCCTGCTCTGGACAGGCTCCAGCCCCTCAATGTCCTTCCTGCAGGGAGGGCCCAGAGCTGAGCACAGCCCTCCAGCTGTGGCCTCCCCAGTGCTGAGCACAGGGGGATGGTCACCTCCTGGCCCTGCTGCCCACCCTGAGACCAGAAGGTCTCCCTACTTCTGTTTTGTTTGTCATTTAGAAGATGAGATGCAAAAAAAATAACAAATAAAAGCCGGATGTCAGCAGGGTGCAGGAGAAAGCCACAGCCCTGATCTGTGTTTATCTTGCTGTTTAATTTTGTGATCATCTTTAGTGTCCTGGCTCTCCGAAGCAGATGGGCTGTAGGCTGGCTGCAAATCAGCCTTTCAGTAGCTGTCTGTTCATGTGCTGGGTGCTGCTGGAAGGGTCTGGAGGCTGCAGCACATCCTTCCCGATGCTGTTGTCATGTCTGTGCTATGTTTTCACCTCCCTGTTAGCCACTTCCCTGTGACTTCATCTGGTTTGCCCAATAGCTGACACGGTGACCCCAGGTTGTTAAATCTTCCACTGAGGACATTCCCAGCACCACTCCTGCTGCACTGCACAGCATTTCCCTCCTGCCTTTCCTGGAAGCTCTCATGGTTCTCCCTTGTTCCCACCAAGCAGTTGTTGTCATCACCATGCCAGCAAACAGATGCCAGCCTAAATAAATCAGTCACTTGTCTGCTGTTTCACTGGGCCAGAGGATCACAGAGTCATACAATTATAAAGGCTGGAAAGACCTTCAGGATCGTTGGGTCCAACCATTAACCTGACACTGCCACCTCACCTCTAAACCACGTCCACAAGGGCCATCTCTGCATGCTTTTTGAACACTTCCAAGGACACTGCTCCCACCACTTCCATGGGCAGCTTGTTCCAGGGCTTAACCACTCCTCAGGGAAGAATTTTTTCCCATTGGCCAGCCTAAATTTCTCCTGCTGCAATTTGAGGCAGTTTCCTCTCATCCTGCTGCTTGTTCCTTGGGAAAAGAAACCAACGTCCACCTCGCTCCCTCCTCCTTTCAGGGAGTTGTAGAAAGAATCACAGAATGAACCAGGTTGGGAAAATCCTTTGAGATCACCAAGTCCAACCTATCACCCAAGACCATCCCATCAACTAAACCATGGAACCAAGGGCCTCATCCAGTCTCTTTTCAAACACTTCCAGGGATGGTGACTCCACCCAGGCAGCATATTCCTGTGGCCAATCTCTCTGTCTGTAAAGAAAGGTCTCCCTTTAGCCTCCCTTTCTAAAAGATGCTCCTCACCAGACCTATTTTCTAGACCCTTCTCCAGCTTCATTGCCTTTCTCTGGACCTGCTCCAGACTGTCAATGTCCTTCTTGTAGTGAGGGGTCCAAAAGTGAATGCAGTATTCATGGTGCAGGCAATCCCTGCCCTGCTCCTGCTGTCCAAACTACTGCTGATCCAGGCCAGGATGCTGGTGGCCTTCTCAGCCAGCTGGGCAGACCCTGGCTCCTCTTCAGCCTGCTGGGTCTTTTCTGCCAGGCAGCTTTCCAACCACTCTGCCCAAAGCTTGTCATATTGCAGGGGGTTGTTGTGATCCAAGTACAGCACAGGACACACAAATCTGAAGGTGCAGCTAAAACTATCCCTAATTTTTGTCATAATTTTACTCATTTGATTGTTTTTTGAACTGGTGGCTTTGTTTCACGCTGCAGCCCCTGCTTTTATCACCCCATGTTGTGCAGCAGTAAAATACCACCAGGCTAGAAAAAGAGAAGGGGGAAGGAAGATGTGAGATGCAGATGGATTAGATGAATAGCTTGGGCCGGTCTGTGAGCTGAACAAAGTTTTCTATCTTCTGATCTCACCAGGAGCTCATGGGTCGAGGACCAGCTGAAAACATCGATCAGACAAGGGAGACCTTGCCCCGTCTCCAACAGGCAGGATGCAATCCTTAGCTTGTGTTTGACTTCCTCATTTCACTTTTCTGTTTCCCTTGTGCCTTTTGGGTCAACTTTGAACTTGATGGTAAAGACTCTGCCTGCCTATTTTGGGCTTTGTGAAGCTGCTCAGTAATGCTTCTGCAGGGTGTCAGCAGAGGCACCAGTGCTTGAAAGTAGGTCTCCGCTTGGTATTTTTAGGGAGGGCTCCATATGTGCAGCAGAACTGCTAGAACGTGTCAGGGGAGAGAGGGGAAGCTTAAGTTCAGATCTGAAATTGTCAGCTTCGAATTTTTGTCTCAGTTTAAGGAAAACATTCCTCTGATTATTGTGTGCTTACCTTGTGTGTGTTGCAGCAGCAAGAAAGGAGCACCTTGGCTGTCTGTAATTGCAGCCAAATGGGGAAGAAATCACAGGGTCCCAGAATGGCTGTGGCTGGAAGGGTCTTGTGTCTGCTCCCGGTGTCTGTGTCCACAGAGGAGTCAGCTGACAGAAGGATTTCTGCACTACAAAAGGCTCAATGACAAGAAAGGTTTCTAAATCTTCATTCCTGGCTATCAAACCAGTGTACAAGTGTTGCCTTAAGAAATCCAGACTAAATAAACTTTTGGCACTTCACCAATATTTACCTTCTTTGGCACTTTGTGTTTCCACATTTCTTTACTACCTATTATCCAAGACAAAAAGAACCAACCAATCAAAAAAATACCCCATCCAGCCAAAAGTCACCTCTTTTCCAGTTAAGAAACTTCCTTGAGAAATTGCTCATAAAAAAATTTTGTCAGTGATCACAGAACCCCAGAGTGGCTCAGGCTGGAAAGGAGCTCAGAGCTCATCTGGATGTTGTCTTGCTGGAACGTGTCCAGAGAAGGGCAATGAAGTTGGTGAGGGGTTTGGAAGACAAGCCCTATGAGGAGAGGCTGAGGGAGCTGGGGTTGCTTAGCCTGGAGAAGAGGAGACTGAGGGGTGACCTTATTGCTCTCTCCAACTACCTGAAGGGAGGTTGTAGCCAGGCAGAGGTTGGTCTCTTCTCCCAGGCAGCCAGCAGCAGAACAAGAGGACACAGTCTCAGGCTGCACCAGGGCACGTTTAGGTTGGAGGTTAGGAAAAAGTTCTCTACAGAGAGAGTGATTGCCCATTGGAATGGGCTGCCCGGGGAGGTGTTGGAGTCACCTTCATTGGAGGTGTTCAGGAGGGGACTTGATGGGGTGCTTGGTGCCATGGTTTAGTTGTTTAGGTGGGTTGGATTGGTTGATGGGTTTGACACGATGATCTTGAAGGTCTCTTTCAACCTGGTGTATCGTATTGTATTGTATTGTGATGTATTGTATTGTGTTGTATTGTGTTGTATTGTATTTTATTGTATTGTATTGCATTGTATTGTATTGCATTGCTCCAACCTCCCCACCATGCCCAGGGACACCTCTCATCTCCACTCAGCTGCTCAAGGCCTCAGCCAGCCTGGCCTTCAGCACCCCCAACAAGGAGGCAGCCACAGCCTCCCTGGGCAGCCTGGGACACACTCACACCACCCTCACAAGGAACAACTGCCTCAGCTCCACTCTAACCCTGCTCTCCCTCAGCTTCAAACCATTCCCCCTTGGCCTGGCTCTAGACCCCCTCATCAAAAGTCTCTCTGCAGCCTTCCTGCAGGATGCCTTCAGGTCCTGGCAGGCAGCTCTGAGGTGCCCCTGGAGCCTTCTCCTCTGCAGGCTGAGCACCCACAGCTGCCTCAGCCTGTGCTCCCAGCAGAGCTGCTGCAATCCTTGTCCTTGTGAGCGTCGCTAAGATGTTTTTGTAAATGTATCTAAGAAGCAGGGATAAAATGGAATCCTTTGGGGTGAGAAGTCGCAGCTGTGGGGGCAGCTGTGAAGGAGGAATTTCTCCAGCTCCCCAGCTAGCTAATAGCAATCAGCCCTTTGCAGGAGGATAGGAACTGGACAGGGGGTGGCAAAGGAAAATATGCTCAGCCAATCTGAAAATGGGGTTGAGATGCTACAGCTGAGTTGTTTGCCATTGTAATCACTGAATGAAGTTCAGAAGCAGGGCCTTTGGCTGTGTTATTCATTTACTTTTGTCTTCTCTTTAACTTTTCTTTAGCCTCCTCTGAGGGGAAAGCCTGGTTCCTTGCTAGGAGCAGGGCTCAGGCTGGCATTCCTCCCCTTCCCCAGCCTTCACCTGTTCTCACTCGCTCACGCACTGAGCCAGTCTGCAGGGAGAATTAATATATTAGATACACCAAGCCAGCTCATTTTTCTCCTGTCACTTTTGCCATGATTAATGATAGCAAAAGTGTGTTTAAGTCTGCTCCAAGTGACACTTCTGCTATTGCTCAGTGCTTGGGCTTTTTTGGAGTCTGTTATCATTAACTAAAAATAAATCCAAGTTAAACTGCAGGGCAGATAAAACCATTTGTGTGTTTAGTCTGGCTTTGTCCTTTTGGAGTGACTGCATTTAGACCTTCTCAGATTTTGACCATTTCTAGCAACTGTGACGATTATGCCACTCAGCAGCATTTAAGCTGCCTGTGCTTTAGCAATAGGAGATGATATATTGAGAGCTTCTTTAAGAGGACACTTTCCTACTCCTAATTGTTATTGTACTAAAAAGAAGCCTAGGCCCTGAGGTGACTGGGGAATGAAAATCTGTCTGCTACCTGATAAATCAGCTTTGAAGAGAATCAAGCCCAACACCTAGCCCTGTAAGACCCCACAAAGAAACATCCAGGAAGTCATTAAGTACAGAAATGCTTCCAACCAGGCTCCTCATACAGCAGAGAAAAGGGTCAGGGGGCAGGTGGGGTGGAAAGGGCTGTTGATAGGATTGCAAAGAAGGTTTGGAGGCAAAGAAGGGCTCCTCTGGGTCCCTGTGAGCTCTTGGGCACTTTTGGGATCCTTAACAGGATCCTCTTGGGGTCTTTAATGATCCTTAAGAGCATCCTCTTGTGGTCTTTTTTCTGATTCTTCAGACTATCCTCGGGGGCTCTTTCAAGATCCTTTAGAGGATCCTCTTGGGCTATTTTAAGATCCTTAAGAGCATTCTCCTGTGGACTTTCAAGAACCTTGAGAGGATCCTCTTGGGTTCTTTCAAGATCCTTAAGAGGATCCTCTTAAGATGCTAACAAATCAGAGTGGTATAAAGACTGTTGCAGATTTTTCTCTTCTCTCTCTCAGGAGCTGAAATGATTTTTAATTGTATTCCTGTCAGCAGGTGGGGGTAAAAATTCCCACCAGTGATCAGCAGGAGCATGAGAATTCCCAGTGTTTATCTAGACAGCCCTGGAAAGCCTGGAAAGAAGCGCCCAGTGGGTGGATGCTCTCGGTGCTCAAGCCCATGGTAGATTGACAGATACTATCTTTAGTGAATATTTACAACCCATCATGAGTCTCTTCTGGCTTTAAGTCACTGCAAAGCAAGACTACCTCTTACCAAAGCCTATTATTTCCTAAGCAACCTGCCCATCAAGCAGCTAGAGAGAGGGGAGCAAAGCAAGATGCATTATTAATGCAGGTTGGTAATACTGCGTGGAAGCTGCTCAGCCACCGTCAGAGCTGCTCAGCCACCAACAGGCGAGAAGAAAACTTGAATTATTAATGTCTATTATTAATTCTGCCCAAAATCCCTTAAAGGGAAATGAAAGGCTTGCCTTTGAAGAGATTTGAGAGTGGTGAAACCAGTCTATGCATAGTAGCTGTCTCCAGCATATTAAAAGGACATAAATAATGGATGACTTGTGGAGCCTCACCCCACAAGCCTAGCGAAGTGTGCATCGATAATGTGTATTGGTTGTGTTCGATGGAATCCCAGGGAAGATCACTGTGGCAGCTGGAGGGGAACTGTCCTTTGCAGACTTGGTTGAATATTCAGTGGCCAGGAGTCAAATAACCAGTGGCCAGGATGAAATCATATAGCACAGATGTGTTTATCTGTCTGACCAGCCTGCCTGGGAGGATTTCAAAGTCACGACTGAAGACTGATTGGGCTCAGTGGAAGTTGCTGCCTGTGTGTGTGTGGCAGTGATGAAGGGTCAGAAATGGAATGTGGTGCATCCAATCATCCCCACACCAAGCACTGCCCACAGCCTTGGGGATGTGCATTGGTGAAAGAGGAAAGAAGGGGAAGGAAAACAGTGCAGGTTGGTAAACACTCAGATTTCCTGTCAAACTGGTGCAGAACTCTGCTCTTTGTGCTCTTCAGGGTGGCAAGATATTGTTATTTTATTTTATTTTATTTTATTTTATTTCATTTCATTTTATTTTATTTTATTTTATTTTATTTTTTTTTATTTTATTTTATTTCATTTTATTTTATTTTATTTTATTTTATTTCATTTTATTTATTTTATTTCATTTTATTTCATTTTATTTTATTTCATTTTATTTCATTTTATTTTATTTCTTTTAATTTAATTTAATTTAATTTAATTTAATTTTATTTTATTTCATTTCATTTCATTTCATTTCATTTCATTTCATTTCATTTCCTTTCATTTTATTTCATTTTACTTTATTTTATTTTATTTTACTTTATTTTATTTTACTTTATTTTCTGCTCTTTGTGCTCTTAAGAGTGGGCATATATATAATATTACTCTATATTATATCATATCCTTTCATTTCATTTCATGTCTTCTTATTTTTTTAATGCCAAGATACATCACTTCACCCTTTGTCTTTTACATCAACTTCCATACTTCCTATGGGAAGTGATGTACCAGTTGGACTTCCCCTTTCATTAGCTTGTGCTTTTGCTCCAAAGAGCTTTTCCCTTCTCCCTGAGGTCTGGGGATGAGCCTTTGGCTTTAGTTGGAAAGGGGAAACATCCCCAAATGGCTTGTTGGAACTGCAGAGTGCATGGCCCAAGAGCTTCAGCAAAGCTCGAGAAGCTGTAATCTGTGTCAAATGTGCTAGGGCAAGAAAAGAAATTAGTCACTTTTTCTGTGGTTTCAGGTCACTGAGCCAATTTCATGCTCCATGGTCCAGCCCATTTGATAGGATCTGGAGGCATGCTCAGCCGTGCTCTGTGGATCAGGCCTGGCTTCTTGTGGTGGTTTGCCAAATCTGAACATTTTCATTGAATGATCAGTCTGTACTAGGCACTGGTGAGGCCACATCTCTTAGACTGCATTTGGTTTTGGGTCCCTCACTCCAAGAAGGACATTGAGGTGCCAGAGTGGGGCCAGAGAAGGGCAAAGAAGCTGGTGAAAGGTCTGGAAAACAGGGCTGGTGAGAAGCAGCTGAGGGAACAAGGGTCAGGGGAGACCTTCTCATTCTCTACAGCTCCTTGAAAGCAGGTTGGAACAAGGAGGAGTTTGGTCTCTTCTCCTTAGTAACAACTGATGGGACAATAGCAAGGAGTGTGAGGTTGTACCAGGGGAATTTTAGTTTGGATATTAGGAAAAATGTTTTGCTGAAAGAGGCTGCCCAGGGAGCAGTAGAGTCACCACCCCGGGGGATTAAATGCACGTAGATGTGGTGTTGAGAGACATGCTTTGGTGGTGACCTGGCAGTGCTGGGTTAATGGGTTGGACTGGATGGTCTTGGAGGTCTCTTCCAACCAAAATGATTCTATGGTCCCAGTGCATGGCCTAAAACTCCACTGGAAGTGTGTGTGAGTAGGTCTGTGTAAAGACTTCATGGCCTGACTTGTGCACATACTTGTGTTCAGATGAGATAGGTTCCTAGATGTGGAGCAGTAGGCATCTGCTGTGTCTGCAGTTCACTTCACTGCCTTTCACAGAGACACTTCACTGGGCACTGCCTTTGCCTGCAAAGTGGTTCTATTGATCTAGTAAAAGGATTATTTTGAGGATGAGTATGGTTTTATCCAGCCTGGTGAAGTTTTCACTCCTCTGCCTAGTCCCAGAGGAGATTATCTACCTTTCTGCATGGGGTATTTTCAGTCTTCTTCAGTGCCTTGATCCTCTCAGTCCAGAAAGACCAAGACATGGGAGAAGTAAAGGACTTTTGGAAAGTATGAGGAAGTTTATGTTGGGAAAGTGTAACAACAGAGTCCCAATAGGTAAGATTAGTGCTGCTCTGTCTTAGCTGGACCTGTGAGGAAAGGGACCCAGCAGTGAGTTAGTAGAGAGGCATGGGAGAGAACATGAAGGGCAGGGGCAGCAGCATGTCCCTTCTGTCACATACTCAGGGTCTCAGGGCAGATCAGACTCTCTTTAGAGCCACATTCAATCATCAGATCCTTTAACTTCCTCTTGAATTTGTTTGGCAGGTTTGGTTTGTTCCATTGTTCCAACCCCAAATGTATTACTATTGTTGTTGTTGTTGCTGTTGTTATGATCACCATCATTATTTATAAATATAGAAAGAGTCTCCTTTATCCAGCAGACTGTCTGAGCTCCAAAAGACACCACACATTTCAGTCTATCTGCTCTTGTTTTTGCAGGCCTGAACAACTGCAGAACAGATGGTTCAGCTGGTGATGGAGGGAAAAGGCTCTGGGGATTAAAAAACTCTTGGCTATTTTTATTCCATTTCTGCTTTGGCATTTTGCCTGACTTTTGCATCATTGCATATCAGATAAAATGAGGCATTTCTGAATGTTCTCAGCTTTCCAGTACTCCTTCTAATGATGCACCATTTGTTTTGTGCAGGAGATGAGACAACCCCACAACTGAAAGTTGACCCAAAGAAAGAAGTCAAGTTAGACCAAAGAAAGAAGCCAAGGTAGACCCAAAGAAAAAAGCCAAGGTAGACCCAAGGAAAGAGGCCAAGGTAGACCCAAGGAAAGAAGCCAAGGTAGACCAAAGAAAGAAGCCAAGGTAGACCCAAAGAAAGAAGCCAAGGTAGACCCAAGGAAAGAAGCCAAGGTAGACCCAAGGAAAGAAGCCAAGGTAGACCCAAAGAAAGAAGCCAAGGTAGACCCAAAGAAAGAAGCCAAGGTAGACCAAAGAAAGAAGCCAAGGTAGACCCAAAGAAAGAAGCCAAGGTAGACCAAAGAAAGAAGCCAAGGTAGACCCAAGAAAAAAACCAAGGTAGACCAAAGAAAGAAGCCAAGGTAGACCCAAAGAAAGAAACCAAGGTAGACCCAAGAAAGAAGCCAAGGTAGACCCAAAGAAAGAAGCCAAGGTAGACCCAAAGAAAGAAGCCAATGCAGATGTGAGAACCCTTTCTTGTACCTGTAAATCAACAAAGATAAAATCACCTTTGCTCCTGGCTGAGACAACAGCTGCCCAGAGGGTGTGGTGGAAAGACCAGCAGAGATAAAACATATCCTGTCCTAACTAGCCCAAGCATGTGTAATGAGGCAGAGGACACTCTGGTGCTGTCCCCCCTGGAAGGTACAACAAAGAGAAGGCTGTTGTGAAGGACCTGCCTGATGTGCCAGCTCTGCCCAGCAGGTAGCACGTCTGGCAGTCCCGTATACATTAATGGGACTGGGGTGTGGGCCAGGGGAGAGCTGCCATTAAAGAACTGTATAAAAATACCTGAGTGATACCTGCTCTAGAGAGAAAAAACATCCCCATGGACATCCAGCCTGGAAGCAGCAGCCCAGGAACCCTCTCTCCACCACCACCAAAGCAGGACCATGTCATGCCCTAAGTTTTGCCCACTGCAGGAAGAAAAGAACTCCTGGAGAAGAGAGAAGAGCTCCACTGAGAAACACTACATGGAGAAGGGGAAAAAACATCATGGATGCTCTCTCCCTCCCCTCCTCTGGCCCAGGACAGCACAAGCCAACAAGGACCAACCCTGGGACATCCTTTTCTCTCCCTCATCTCTTCCAAGCCAAAGCAGCAGCATCCTTCCTTGGACCTCCTCTAGCCAAAGCATCTCGGAGGGTGGTAATATAATCCCTTTCCTGCTCTCTCCTTGTCTCTTTCTCCCTTTTTCCTCTCTCTCTTTCTCTCCCTTTTCTCCCTTCTTCTGTTCCCTTCACTTTATCCATATTTGACCTTGTTTGTGCCTTAACTTCACAACACAGGCATGTATAAGTCTCTCCTCCTTCTGGACTGAGACAGTAGATCAAAGAAAGAAGCAAAGGTGGTCCAAAGAAAGAAGCCAACGTAGACCCAAAGAAAGTAGCCAAGGTAGACTCAAGCCTTGAAGACAGAAAGTTGAAAGTGATGAACTTTCCCTGGAATTCCTGATGAAATGAGTATTGTGGATTATGGTTTTATCAAATTAGGATTTAAGGGAGTTCAAATAATCACAGATTATCTTTGTGCTGTCACAGCTCACAGCTGGTGTCACTTCAAAGCACATTCGACTGCATTTGTTGTGTCTTGCTGCTGAATCCCTCAGTAAGTATCTTTCTCCTTCCAGGCTTCTCCTGTGGCTGGTTACAAGGTGTCTGCAAGTGGTCAGACACCAGCTGTTGACCTTTTTTGGCAGTCTCACAAGCAGCAGTGTGAGGTCATGCATTTCAGATGAAATGACCACTTGCATGTTGTGTTGAATCACCATTTCCATCGGAAAAGCCAGGAGGGTGAGATTCGTCCCCTGTGTGCTGTGGTTTTCCACACAATAAACATCTCCACAGCAACAAGGGAAGGGTTCTTCTGCACTCATCTTGGAGACTCATCAAATGCTTTTCTAATGCATTGACCTGAGTGTTGTATTTTCTCAGTGCAGCCACTTACTTGTGCCAGGAACATGGATAGAGTTGGCAGCAATAATTTGATTGCACCAAACCGGCCACTCTCAAGTTCTGTAAGTTCTGTAGACGTTAAATGCAAAACTACCTTACAACTCCCCTCTTGTCTTGATGGATCTTCAACTGCCAGTCTGCAGGGTTGTGGTTAATTGGCCAAGAGAGGTTCCTCTCCCCCTCTACCCTGTTCTGGTGAGGCCACAGCTGGCGTATTGTGTCCAGTTCTGGCCCCCACAGGTCAAGAAGGACCTCGGGGAGCTGCTTGGGAAAGTCCAGCACAGAGCCACCAAGCTGCTGCAGGCAGTGGAACATCTCCCTGTGAGGCCAGGCTGAGGGAGCTGGGGCTTGGAGCAGAGGAGCCTGAGGGCTGCCCTCATTGCTGGGGATCAAGATCACGGTATCACAGTATCGCTAAGGTTGGAAGAGACCTCGAAGATCATCGAGTCAGGGCTGGAGCCAGGCTCTGCTCAGGGATGGCCAAGGACAGCACAAGGGGCACTGGGGGCAAGCTGGAGCAGAGGAGGTGCCAGGGGAGCAGAAGGGAAAACTTTGTCCCTGTGAGGGTGCTAGAGCCTGGAGCAGGCTGCCCAGAGAGGTTGTGGAGTCTCCTGCTCTGGAGACTTTCCAACCCCAGCTGGCTGTGCTCCTGTGTGCCCTGCCCTGGGTGCTCCTGCTCTGGCAGGGGCGTTGGACGGGAGGTCCCTTCCCAGCCCTGACATTCTGTGACTGTGTGGCTATATACCAGAGACTCTTCTCATTTGCTGTGTTTGGTGTCAGGCAGCTAAAGCTCAGAGGGGGCCTGTGCCTGGGGCCATACAGGTCAGACATGCTCAGTATAATGCCTGGGTTTCCTCGTGTGCCTTCAAAGGCGTTCTGGCTTCTCCCCAGTGGCCCAACACACCTCCTTCTCAGTGCTCACACCTTTTTCCCCACCATCTGCACTCTCACTTGGTTGTTTCCTGTCTTTTCTGTGGCTACAGCTCCTTAATGATCAATGTGATATCCACAGGGACAGGATTGAAGAAACCTGAAGACTCCCAACCTTCCTACCTTAATTGAGTGTTTATCGCAGCTGTTAAATATTCCTGAGAGTTCTCTCACAGACAAACCTTGAGGTGCTCATTAAAATTAATGTCTGTGGTTTGTTTGTTTAGCTGCCAGAAAGGGAGAACTCACAGAAGTGTTTCAAGTCTCCCTGCTAATGGGCAAAGGTGAGAACCAGGATGCAGCTGCAACTGGTGCAGTGGAGCTGGGAGCAGGCAGAAACTGTTTTTTACTGATGTTACAAATCTACAGATGCCTCTCTGGGTAGAGCACAGAGAGACTTGCTGGCTGGCATGAAGAGCAGTGCTGGCCCTGAAGCAGGGTCCTTCACCCAGTCCACAAGACACCAATCAGCACACCAAGCTAAGCCATTGGCCTCTGTCTCAGTTCTGCAGAGCTGGGTGCCAGGTGTCTAACAGGTCTTGGAGGAATTATTGACCTTTCATATGGCATTCTAACAAAGAAGAGGACACCCCAAAGTAAACAATTGGTTACCTGTGCTCACACCAGAGATGTCTGGCTGTGCAACTCCTGACTCCCATCCAGCTCATTCTACTAAGGTCGACCTTTATCGACTCGTCAGAATTCCTGCTAGAGGAGTTCAGTTTTATCATTAGCCAAGGTAACCACTGGATGTATCTCCATCCTACCAGGCACCACCAAGACTTTGGTTAACCTCACATCCACTTACAGGGCATGTCTGACTGTTTCACAGCTGCCTGACTCTGCTGGACATCAGCAGTCATATGTTCAGGCAAGGACAATGAGACTGGTGAAGAGTCCAGAGCACACGTCGTATGAGGAGCAGCTGAGAAAACTGGGGCTGCTGAGCCTGGAGGAAAGGAGGCTGAGGGACACCCTCTCAATCTCTACATCTTCCTGAAAGGAGGTGGGAGTGAGCTGTAACAAGTGACAGCAGAAGAAGAAAGGGCCTCAAGCTGCACCAGGGCAGCTTTGTGTGGGACATTAGGAAACATAATGTCTGCTTCACTGAATGGGCTGTCAAAGCCTGGAACAGGATGCCCTGGGCAGTGGTGGAGTCCCCATCTGTGCATGGATTTAACAGACATGTAGATGTCAAGGTCTGCTCCAAGGCAAAAGACTTTGTGATTCTGTGATACTCTACACAGTGAAGGAAAAATGGTGCTGTGAGGTTGGCAGAGACTTTGGAGTCCAGTGAAGCAGGCGCAGGGAGCTGCTGAGCTTGGTACTGGAGCCCTAGGTCACAAAAGATGTGAAAGTGCCCTAAACTGCAGTGCTGACATGGTAGGCACTAGAGAGGCCACGAGGAAATAGATCCTGTGGGGAGGAACAAAACAGCTCAGACAAGCTAATTAGCTCCTGTAGAAAATGAGTTGGCACTTAATGCTTACAGGCTCCTCATAGACAGTTTCCTTCTGATTCAGCCCCAGTTATTTTTATCAGGCCCAGCCAGCATGGTTTCAGGAAGGGCAGGTCCTGCCTGACCAACCTGATCTTCTATGCCCAGGTGACTGCCTGGTGGATGTGGGGCAGGCTGTGGGTGTAGTCTGCCTGGACTTCAGCAAGGCCTTTGACACTGTCCCCCACAGCAAACTGCTGGCCAAGCTGTCAGCCCCAGGCTTGGACAGCAGCACTCTGAGCTGGGTTAGGAACTGGCTGGAGGCTGAGCCCAGAGAGTGGTGGTGAATGGTGCCACTGCCAGCTGGCAGCCAGGCACCAGTGGTGTGCCCCAGGGATCAGTGCTGGGCCCCATCCTATTCAACATCTTTATTGATGATCTGGACAAGGGGATTGAGTCCATCATTAGCAAATTTGCAGATGACACCAAGCTGGGGGCAGGAGTTGATCTGTTAGAGGATTGGAGAGCTCTGCAGAGGGACCTTGCCAGGCTGGACAGATGGGCAGAGTCCAAGGGCATGAGAGTGAACAGATCTCCCCAGCACCCGCCAACAGAACAAGAGGACACAGTCTCAAGCTGTGCCAGGGGACGTTCAGGCTGGATGTCAGGAAGAAATTCTTTGCAGACAGAGAGATTGGCCATTGGACTGGGCTGCCCAGGGAGGTGGTGGAGTCACCATCACTGGAGGTGTTTAAGAAGAGCCTGGATGAGGCCCTTGGTGCCATGGTTGAGTTGATGAGATGGTGTTGGGTGAGAGGTTGGACTTGATGATCTTGAAGGTCGTTTCCAACCTGGTTAATTCTATTCTATTCTATTCTATTCTATTCTATTCTATTCTATTCTATTCTATTCTATTCTATTCTATTCTATTCCATTCCATTCCATTCCATTCCATTCCATTCCATTCCATTCCATTCTATCCATTTGATCCTGAATTAAGCACAGAGACTGGGGCAGTGAGATAACATTTCAGTGGTATAGCTGTGCTGGTCCTTAGCTAACAGGATGCTCATTGGTGACTCCTGCCTTCTGGGATGTCACAGGATAAAACTCCCAGTCAAGAGCACTTCTAAGGGCAGGGGAAGTGTCTATTTTTAGCAGGAATCAGTGTTAGGCAAAACTCTATCACTTTTTCCTGCTCAGCTTTTGTCATGATAGTCTACTATCAGGTGGTGACAATTTGTTACAGCAGCAACAGAGATGATAACAGTGTCTGAAGGAAGTGGACAGAAAAGAAAGGATATTAAACCCCAGCTGACAGTGGTTCCTAATAGAATAGAATAGAATAGATGTACTGGTTTGTCTGGGTTCAAGGGTACCTTTTGAAGGAGTAATGTAATTACTACTGGCACTGATACTGCTGACAGCAAGGCTGATTCCAGAGTGATAGTGGAAGATAAAGGGAGCTTGGCAGGCATTTGAATAATTGATTTGAGAAATGCAAAACAGGCAACCAACAATTTAAATGCAGATTATCAGTCGTGAGTTTGGGGATTTCCAGGAGTTGGAACACAAGGGGGAGGGGGGAGAAGGAGAGTAAAAGGTTTAAAAGGTTAATTATTGTTAAGGAGAAAAAAAAAGGGAAATAGTAAAATGGCCTACAAGAAAAATAGGATGAACAGAAAATGACTGCATTATTAACACAGCAAAATGATCTTACAGAGAGTAGGTTGAGCTCCCTTATAAGCTGAGAATATCTCTGTTTCTTAGGGATTCTCAGAAGCAAATGAGCTTTGCTCTTTCAGGATGGATGTGTGGAGTGGTTTGCCAGGAGCTCAGGCAGCACGAGAAACGTTTAGCAAAGTGAATAGCATGCAGAAAGTTTAGGGAAGTTGCAGTGTCTGGAAGGGTAGAGAACAGCAGTGAGGTTTGAGGGCCTGAAGTCTTCTGCTGGTCACAAATTGAGTCCCATGGATGTCCCAGCAGGACCCAAATGAAAGGTGGCAGGCAGGAGTCACAAGGATGCTCGGAAGACACTCGGCTACGACCGGTGCTCACAGCCAGCAAACTCTGCTTTCATCTGCACTGCTTCTGCTGGAGCTGCCAGAATGGGGACCATGGCAGATGGGGACCATTACTGTCAGGGCTGCCAGCAGCCCAACAGGTGCAGACTGCATCGTCTCCCCGAGGTAGCCTCTCCAGGCTGATGCTGTGACTGACAGATCTGAGGCTCCTGGGCTTCACTTAGGGATATTTTGTACAGTACATGTGGTGGTTTGAGCCTTAGCTGGAGTAAAAGAGCTCAGATGATAGCAAATTGAGGATTCCTCCCCTGACCCCTCTTCCCTTCCCTGATAAGGAAAAGGGAAAGAAAACAAACAAACAAACAAAGGGGTAGGGAGGGAGGGATGGAGGGGAATCTACCGAAAAAATGAAGTGGTCTGGAGTCGGCTTGGGAGCAGGAGAAGTACATTTTTAACAGGGAGGGTTTACAAGGGCAAGGAATGAGGATAAATAGGAAAATATACAAAACCAAGCCTGGATGGCCTTGCTTTCCCCTGGATGCACATGGATTCAGTCCTTTAGAGAAGCCTGGATGCAGCCTGGAGGGGGCAAGCCAGGCCCAGCCACATGGTAGTGCGGGAAACCAGCAGCAGCTGAGGGCTTTTGTGTTCAAGTGCTCAGTTTCATTAGGAGCCTTAAGTTTATTTAACTTCAGTGCAGTCCTACCAATACAGGATGTGGGGACTGACCAACATCAATATCCCTACTGAATGATCTCTGGAGGTCCCTTCCAACCCCTAACCTTCTGTGATTCTGTGATCTTCCAGGGAAGAACAGATGGGTTCCTTCTTTTGGCCTGAGCAGTGGAGTAGTGGAACTCCAGAGTCTCCGTTGGCCCTCAGACTGTACTTTCTTTCCTTTTACCCCCTTCCCCTCCCCCCCCCCTTTAATTCTGGGATCTACCTGCAAAGGAGTGTAAAGCAGTTATAATGCAACAATAAAAATGCTTCCTTCTCTGTATGCTGTTTGAGATCCCTGCAAGCCCAGGCTCTGAGCTGCAGGAAAGGGCCTGAGTTTATTGGTGAACTGGATAGCAAATAGCAAATGTTCAGATTGCTGAAGCTCTTAGGGCAACAGGACTTAGACTTCATTAGTCATTGCACACTTGCTCTTGATGAACAGCAGCTAAAAGAACAGGGGTGAGAAAGGAGAATTGTCATTAAAAACTGAGCTTGTGGATTTTTGTCTTCTGGGTTCCAGTTTCATCCTCTTCCTCCTTTCCTTCCTTTCTTTGTGGCCATAAGTATTGATTCGTGGGCAGGAACATCAGCAATGTGCCTGTGACCATTCCGGTCTCATCTGAGAGGGAGGTGAACAGGAAAGAACTCTCCTCACTGGCATTTTCTGAGCCCAGAAATTATCCTGATACTTAAAACCAAACCTCCTCCCCCCAGCATTATGCTGAAAGCCAGAAATAGCTGTCACTGGGAACCCAAGGTACACTGCTGCTGCTGGAACGCTCTGCAACCTGGGACTGCCAGAGTAGCTCCTTAGCTCTTACATCAACTGCCCAGTACCACCCAGGTGGTTTTAGTTTTCAAACATCTGTGTAAAGGAGTTCCCTACCAGAGCAGGGGGGGAAGAAGAGACAGCAATGTACCAGGCAGTGCAACACTCATGGGTTGCAAGCATGATTCTGCAGTCCTGCTTCTATTTAGTTGTGGAGTGCTCCATGGGGGTGTTCTTCCAAGTCAGGTCAGTGGAGACACAGATGACAGCATTTGCTGTGGGTCTGTTGAATGGTTTCACACCCAAGTGGCCTCCTGGGTTTGTCTCTTCTTAACCCCATGGCAAGCAGCCCCTTCCAGGTGCGAGCTGCATGCAGCTCCTGTGCCCGGTGTGCTGTGCAGGAGGTGCTCAACTGCCACCAGCTACAGAGGGAGCAGAGCAGAACCTGGCACCTCAGCCAGAGAGAAGGGAAACTCTTGTGTACAGCAGAGGCCTCTTCCATCTATCCAAATGCCATAGGGGTGCTGTTAGTATCCCTGAGGTCAGGAAAGGTTCAGCTTCTCAGCTCTCTCTGCTCTGACCTTATGAAACACAGCTTTGGAGTCAGTCTCACAGCTCAAGTGCTCAACGTGATCCAAATAGCTTCATACAAGTAGCAGTGATCCCAAAACCTGCATGAAGAAGTACATCACCTGCTGGTTGATTGCTATCCAAAGCCATCTATGTTCCTTAGAAATCTCAGGCTGGTGTCTGAATCAGGTTTCTTCTCTTCATCGGTGAGGAGAAACTGAGGACAGCCAGGCCAGCTGGAGACAGCCATGTGTCTCTTTTCAGTGTCAAGCCAGGGTACAACACCAGAAAGGTGCTTGAGGTGTGTTTGGAGTTAGATTCAGAAGGGCAGTCAGGCCAACACTTCACCCTGGTACATATCTTGTTAGAAAAGAATCATTGAAACATAGAATCATGGAATCACTGAATCATTGAATAGTCCAGGCCAGAAGGGACCTCCAAAGCTCCTCCAGTCCAATCTCCCTGCAGTCAACAGGGACATCCCCAGCTACATCAGGTTGCCCAGGGCCTCATCGAGCCTCATCTTGAATATCTCCAGGGAAGGAGCTTCAACCACCTCCCTGGGCAACCTGTTCCAGTGTTCCAGCAGCCTCATAGTAAAGACAGATTTGATTTAAGAAGATATTTAACTGTGTTCCTAACTGCAGGTGTGCTGATGTTGTTCATTTGGGCAGAGGCCCAGCTGTTCTCCTCATCAGGATGTTTTCCATCAGAGCTGTTAGACTTGGCTGGGTTTAATTTTCCAAGAAAGCATAAAGCTATCTTCATGCAGATCTCTGCTCCTCAGCTGTGGGTTGTTTCTTTTCCCTTCAGTCAGGCTGAAGCTTGGGCTGGCATTCATCTTTGTGTGTGAACCATCTCAAGTCTGTAATAAACATGCCCCCAAAATATCAGAAACTGACTGGAAGAGCTTCATTACTGCCTGCAGGAGGAACTCCAGTACTCCAAGAGGCTAATGAAGGTGCTGGGGACTGCAAAAGCAGCTGCTGCTGTAGCTGTAGTCCAATAACCTCGAGGAATTAGCGAGGAAGGAAAGATAGAGTCACTGGCAAGGAAAACTTCATTAGGTAACACTTTTGTCTCTGATGCATCAATGGACACAATTAAATTTTTGGCAAGAGCCATGGTATTAAGCATTTGGTCCAGAAGGCTGTTAGAGCTGGGACTGAGAGGCTGGACAGCTCAACAACCACTGTCACCAAAGCAGAAGGGAGCAAAGCTGCCTGCTTAGCAGAGGGCAAGGCAAAGTGCCGACCGCCCAGCGCGGGAGCGCAGGCTGGCTCCCTGCTGGGGATGGTGTTCCGACCCTGCCCCGCGCCGGGGTGGACGAAGCTGCTTCCACAGCTCGGGCACAGCCTGGCCTGCAGGCAGAGTGCAGATGTGCTGTGTAATTGTGCCTCTGTCATGGGAAACATTTCCTTCAGCTCTCCTGCGCTGTACAAAAGAACAGCCAGGAAGAAAGGGAAGGGAGCAGATTATTTCTGCATGCAATTTAAGAAGAGCCTTGTAATAAAATATAGATTCTTCATTTCTTATCTGACTTCAGCAGCAGAGACCTTAGATGACACATGAATTATGCAGATTTACTTTTGGAGACTATTCTGGTTAGGGTTTTTATTCCTCCTTTTTTCTATACCACAGTTGCATGTTCTGAAGAAAGCTCATTAAAGTGATGTGTACTTTGAAGAGGGGATGCAGTTGGAACTGTGTCACTTCCTCTTTGAACAGCCTGAAGAACACAGTTTGTTGCCCACCAAAAGAGATGAATCTCTACAGTGATGGTTTGGTGCCACTTCTCCTAGTCCAGCTGGGTCTAAAGTGAGGGAATTGCGGGGCACAGCCCCACTCCTTGCTGGCTGTTGGCTGTTTTGAAAGGATACTCAGCTGTCCAGGGTGCCTGGAGAAGAGAAGACTCCAGGGAGACCTCAGAGCTGCCTGCCAGGACCTGAAGGCATCCTGCAGGAAGGCTGCAGAGAGACTTTTGTTGAGGGGGTCTAGAGCCAGGCCAAGGGGAATGCTTTGAAACTGAGGCAGGGCAGGATTTGAAGCTGAGGAAGAAGTTGTTCCTTGTGAGGGTGGTGAGAGTGTGTCCCAGGCTGCCCAGGGAGGCTGTGGCTGCCTCCTTGCTTGGGGGTGTTGAAGGCCAGGCTGGCTGAGGCCCTGAGCAGCTGAGTGTAGCTGAGAGGTGTCCCTGGGCATGGTGGGGAGCTTGGAGCAGATGAGCTCTGAGCTCCCTTCCAACCTGAGCCATTGTAGGATTCTAGGATTTTGCAAGAACAAAGTGTTCCTTGTCTCAGGTTCATGTAGAGTCATTAGTTATCTTCAGACCCAGGTAAAGAATGATTAATCTGCTGTAGATTACCTAAATAAGAGATAAAGCAAAGGCTTTTCTTTTCCATAAAGAGAAGTTACAAAGCAAGACAAATAAATACAAGGTTCAGCTTAAACAGATCATAGTTTAGAAGCTTCAGGGCTTCTCATGATCTCGAAGAGTACATCCAACCCCTCTGCAGAGCTTTGGTGGGGAGCTTACCTTAATGAAACAAATCACCAGGATCCTGCACGGTGGTGGGTGGCTCCCAGCCTGATAAACTTGTATTGCTTGTCCTTTGGCTGAGGCTCACACAAGAGCATCTTGCTTTCCTCTCACTGCAATAAAAGGAAGGTATCAAAGCATTCTGCTGGGGATGTTTCCTGGCTGCCAGACTAATTAAGCAGAGTGGAACTTTTTATATCACAGCTTTAGGCTTTACTGATTGTATTTATCAAGGCAGAGCAGCAAAGGAGTTTCTGTTGGTTTGGTTGGAGGCTTTTGCTTGCTGAATTAAGTGAGGCGGAAATCAGACACGATCAGGTTTGGGTGTTTTGCCTCATTCCACATGGACCAATCTCATTGCCACCAAGGAGCAGAGGCTGTCCCCTCCTCACTCCAGCCTCCCTTCAGGGAGCTGCAGAGAGCAAGGAGGTCTTCCTCAGCCTCCTCTTCTCCAGCCTGAGCACCCCCAGCTCCCTCAGCCCCTCCTCTAGCCCAGGGGCTCCAGGCCCTTCTCCAGCCTGGCTGCCCTGCTCTGGACAGGCTCCAGCCCCTCAATGTCCTTCCTGCAGGGAGGGCCCAGAGCTGAGCACACCTTTGAGATCATCAAGTCCAACCTATCATCCAACACCATGGCACCAAGAGCCTCATCCAGTCTCCTCTTAAACACCTCCAGGGATGGTGACTTCACCACCTCCCTGGGCAGCACATCCAGTGGCCAATCTCTCTGTCTGCAACGAATTTCTTCCTAACATCCAGCCTAAACCTCCCCTGGCACAGCTTGAGACTGTGTCCTCTTGTTCTGGTGCTGCTTGCCTGGGAGAAGAGACCAAGCCCCACCTGGCTACAAACTCCTTTCAGGTAGTTGTAGAGAGCAAGAAGGTCTCCCCTGAGCCTCCTCTTCTCCAGGCTAAACACCCCCAGCTCCAGAAAGGCTTTCTCTCAGTGTCAGTATGAGTAACTGTGTGGTTTTTAGTGTTGTTCCAAAAGATTACTGGGGATAGAGACATTTTTTCTTTCAGTTTTCTTCTTCTCAGCTTACTGCCCACAACGAACACAGACTCTTCAGCTCAGGAAGAAAGTAACTGGTCCTTGTTGTCACGAACTGGGATTTTGCCATCACGAATTTAAACCTAGCAGTGCTGCTGGAGAAACTCCTCATAAATTAAAGACATTCATTTCACTTTACAGGATTATTAAACCCCTTAAATATTATTAGCTAAATAGCCTAGGAGCAGAGGGCTTCTGAGTGGATGTGTGAGCAGCAGAGGGCCTGCAGGATGTCCCAGTGGATGGAGGCAGCTTAGTCATCCCTTCCGCTTCTTCCTCTTCCCTCTCTCTGCACAGGGCTCTGCATTGCTCTTGAAATTAATTGTTTTAATTATGGCAAATGGCTGGAAAGGCTTCTGCTTGGAGAAAGAATTAAAACTCTGGGATGGTTTAGTGCAAAGAGGGGACATAAAGAGGGCACAGGCTGGGATATGCAAATACTGAATTGCAGGGAGAGGAGGTAAATCTGGCACTTTCGCTCCTCCTCGTGGTACAAGAACCTGGGGACTGGTAATGGAACCAAAAGGCAGCAGAATTAAAACCATTACAGAAAATAAGTATTTACACAAATGCATAATTAACCTGTGGAATTAACTCCCAGGAGAGCTGAGTGAAGCCAGGAGCTTAGTGGGGTTCAGAAAGGGATTAGACATTTATCTGGATAATGGCAGCAGCTGCGGCGGGCTTGGCTGGTGGGAGAGGGGGAAGGGGACGCAGGAGGCTGCTCCTGCCCAAGCTGGGGCAGGAGAGGAAGGGGAGCAGCCCTCAGGCCAACAGTACCAGCAAGGCAGAGCTGACACAGGCAGGAAGGAAATGAGGCACCCTCCTCTCCTGGTTCCTTTCCCTCAGGTAAATGCTGCCGGTGCCTTTCCTTCGGCAGCAGATCACAGTGTGACAGAGCCCTGTGCAGACCACACAGAGCCCTCTGCTCCTGCTGCCCAGCCTGTGCCACACTGCACAGCTTTCAGCATCAGGGGAAGGGTCATTCACAGCAGACTTGGTTGTTGCTGCTGTGCACTGTTGCTGTCACAGCACTCCTCAGGAATGCATGAGAAATGATATCATGCATCTCGGGGAGCCAGGATCTCCGGATTTGGTGTGGTGTGCCAGGGACTGTTTGGTGGCAGCGCTGCTGGTGCTGAATGATGGGCATGCTGGTTTGCCCACCCAGTGCTGTCGAGGGTCAGAGCTGGGCATGATACCAGATGAGTGCCAGAGGCTCTCCAGGAACCACTTTGCCTTGTCTAAGAGAAGGGAAAGGGAAGCAGGGAGAGAGGCTGATGGGCTGGGAAAGAAACTAACCCAGCTGGGATGGGAAGAAGAACAATGCCATGGGATAGAGACACAGAGACACAAACCAAGATGGAACCCAAGCCCTGAGGGCAAGGGTGGCACCACTGGCACCACTGGTGCTGGGGGCAGGCACTGGGCAAGTCCCAGCCTGGGCTCAGCAGCAGATGGGAAGTGGATTCAAGAGCTGGATTGTGGAGCTGGATTGAGGAAGACAGGGATGGAGATGGAAGGCAGAAGGGACAGAGTCCTGCTGGGACAGCAGCCAGGCAAGGAGAGGCTTGAGCCTGGGCATCCCTCAGCTTGCTGCTGAAGATGCCATGCATGGGCTGCAATCCCTTGGGGGGCACTTGAGGCTCCCCTGTGCTGTCTGCTCCTCCCCACAGCTGCCCCTCTGCCTTCCTGCCCCCCAAGGTGGGGCAGAGCTGTGGCAGTGCCCTTGGTGTGCAGAGCAGCAAGTCTGAGGCAGAGGCTCTGTCCCCCCCAGGCCTTGTCAGGAGCTCTGCCCCTCAGCTTCTCCCTGCTAGCAGCAGCCCCTGGCTGTGGCAAGCTGCCCTGAGCTTCATCAAGTGCCTGAGTGAGCAGAGCCTGAGCTGGGCACTCCCAGGACTGAGCAGAACTGGTGCTGGTGCAGCTCAGAGCAGGACAAGTCTTTGAGTGCTTTGGGTTTTTCAGAGGCACTAATGTTCTAAATCCTGTAATAACATAATTTCTACAGACATGAGCTGTCCACAGTTCATTGACTTCCTAAAATAATCCGTGTTAGCTTTTCTTGTCAGGGATCTGTGCCAATGTTCTGGAGACCAAGGCAATTTGATGACCCAGATGACACTATTATCAAGCCTGTTTTCCCCTTTGCTAACAGCAGTGCCATCCACAGCAGGCTCTCAGGAACTCGATGCTAACACAGACGTTGCAGAGATGTAGCAGACATAGGGTAGGTTGGAGGTGGGGTTCCATTTCCCTTTCCTTCATTAACCTTTTCAGGATCTCTGCCAAAAGGAGCTTGAGGGTGTTTTGACCCCTCCACTGATGGCCTTCATTAACCCACTTGTGCTAGAAGAGGTGTCTGGCTGAGCACCATTATTCTGAACCAAAGCAGGAATTCCACTTCAGCGTTGTTAGGCATCACAGAAGGCTTCCCTTTATCTTTTGTGCTCAATTGATTCTGCAGCAATCTTAAATGTTTTCCCAGACCATTTATGTCTGACCTATTTCATTCCAGATACTTGAAAGCTCTGAAACGTGACAGAGATGATCTAAGGTAGGCCAGTGGCTTCCTCACAGCTGGATGTCTTCAGCTGCCATTTGTGTTGCCCCCGCAGTAACACAAAGCCTGAATGCATTTGTAAAGGAAGTATTTTAACTCGGAGTAACAAATGACTTCTGTCTTGGAAAGGAAGACAAGGATCTGACTCACAACTCTAGATTTCTGAGGCTCTGTGGATCCAGCCAGGGCTTGTTCAAGATGTTCAGGTAGTTAGAAATTAAATTCACTGAGTACTTGGACCTGAATCCTTCCCTGAGCTTCACACGTCCTGATTAAAAAGGTACAGCAAACATCCTGAGTGACAACTCGTCCCAGGGGTCTTTGCCTTAGGCCATGCACTCTGTAACATTCCAGCTGCCACCCTCAGCACCTTTCTACCACAGATCTGGAACACTGCAACAGGTTGCCCAGGGACGTGGTTGGGGCTCCATCCCTGGAGATACTCAAGGTGAAGCTGGACAGGGCTCTGGGCAACCTGATCTAGTGGACAATGTCCCTGCTAAATGCAGGAGGTTGGGCTGGATGAGCTTTGCAGGTCCCTTCCAGCCCAGCCCATTCTGTGGTTCTGTGACCTCACTCCTGGGCTTGCTGATCCCAGGCTGCTCACCTGCTCCCCAGCACAGGGGTGGTCATCCACTTGGTCGTCTGTGTTGCAGAAGCTCAGGTCTGCATCTGGGTGAGGTGCATTGAAACTCCAAGGTGTTCTGAGAGCTGCCACAACATGGCTGGTAAGACCTCATTGCAAGTTCTATTTATACCCCAGCTGACACTGTCTGAGGGAGCATCCACAGCTGAGCGCTCCTTTGGAGTCTTCTTTCAACTCATCCTCACTGTGTTCTTTGTTTGAGAGCTCCTTTTGTAATTTACTTGGAGATGAATTATGAAAGAATCCTGATCTAAATGAGTCAGTGTCCCACTAGAGGGAATGTGACAAATATTAAATATTCCTATGTAGCTGGCAGATCTGAAGGCAGAATTCATCCTTTGCCTTTAATGCCAGTCCTTGCTTGCCTTCCAGTGACTCATCTGGTGAGGCATTATGGTGCCAACTTTCTCCCTGCTTCCCAGAGCTAACAGGTGTGTCTTGGATTTGCCTCATCTGGTACCAATCACTCCCCAGTCCAACTGGAAACCCTCCCTTCAACACTTGGACTGTGCCCTGCGCATTGCTATTCTGCACCAAGTCCCACCAGAGCCCGTCCAGCACGGCAGCTGAGGTTGGCCGGTCAGCGCTGACAGCTGGTTCATCAGATCCACATCATTGTCTGTGCAGGGTGGGTTTATGATGCAAAGAGCCCAGGGCACCTGGATCACACCATGTAAATGTCTCTGCCTGTAGATGCTCTGTACTTGGGGCCCGTGATTAGAATCGGGTAGGAGTCTGGCGTCGTTTCCTCTTCTTAGAAGATCAACACTTGAAGCAGCAGCATCAACAACTATCCCCAGGCAAGAGTTTGTTTTCTGCAGTGCAGAGAAAGCTTATTTTCATAAGGTTATCTTGCCCAAGCTCTCATCTTCCTAAACCCAACTGCTCTGCCAGATCGAGATGAATGAGCAGCTCACTCAAGACACAGCACACGTACAAGTTCTCATCAGCCTCAGCTTTGGCAGGCAGCGCCTGCACACGTCAAAACTCACACAGAGCAAAACTGGCCCATTTGGTAGGAAATTCATTTGGCTGCATCTGATTGCAGTGCAATTTTGTGTCTGCAAGATGCTCCAGCCTAATTAAAAAATATTTGTGACATATTAAAATCTGGTGGAAAGCATCTGACTCCTGCAGTTGTGAGCTGGGAGACCGGGACCCAGCAGCAGCGTCCCCATCCGCGCCAGCTTCCGCAGGAGCAGGGCTTGGCCTAACACCGAGCAAAGAAAGGCTCCAAATAAGAGCTGAGTCCACCTCCCACTCTGATCACGTTGGGCTTATGGTAAGTTTGTCACAAAACACAAGGAAAAAAGTTCCTTTCAGAATTGCCATTTTTGTATTGTGAAAGTGTGAGAAAGGGGAGGAGAGTACAGACCACCTTTGCCCACCTTGGGAAACCGGTACTGGGGTAACAAAAATGAATTAGTTCTGTTGGTGCTCCTTATTGCAGCAATTCCCCACTGCTTAACAAGTCTCAGCAGAGGCTCCAAAGCTGCTGAGGGGCCTGGAGCAGCTCTGTGAGGAGCAAAGGCTGAGAGCCCTGGGGCTGAGAGCCTGCAGAAGAGCAGCCCCAGAGGGGAGCTGAGCAATCCTCAGCAAGAGATAAAGGAGCTGTGGGGAACAAGAGGCTGGGGCCAGGCTCTGCTCAGGGACAGGACAAGGGACACAAGGCACAAAGTGGAACCCATCTGAAGAGGAGGAGAAAGTTGTTTGGTGTGGGGGTGCTGGAGGCCTGGAGCAGGCTGCCCAGAGAGGTTGTGGAGTCTCCTTGTGTGGAGAGCTTCCAACCCCCCCCGGCCATTGTGCTCCTGGGCAAGCTGCTGTGGGTGCCCTGCTTTGGCAGGGAGGTTGGACTGAATGATCCCCAGAGGTCCCTTCCATCTTACCTTGCTGGGATTCTGTAGCACAGCTTTCTGAAGCTGTTTGAAGGTGTTCAGAATCCCATGTGGTAAAGAGGGAAGTGATTTCTCCAGGTTCTTGATGTCAGGGGTGAATGTGGGCAATGCTTGAAGCATGACTGGGATCAGCAGGGCCACTTCACCCAGAGGTGCTGGACTGTGCTGTGCAGTGGCAGTGATTTGAAAGGTTTGGTGTCAGCTTTGAAGGAATTTTAGTGTGGGAGTTTTCTGTTGAACAAATCATTTAGATTAGGTAGAAGGAAGATATTCTTTCTTCCAGTGAGGCTGGTAAAACACTGGCACAGGTTGAGGTAGTAGGAGTCCCATTCCTGGAACCATCCCAGGTCAGGTTGGGACAGGGCTCTGGGCAGCCTGATCTAGTTGCAGATGTCCCTACTCACTGAAGTGGGTTGGACTCAAGGACCTTTAAAGGTCTCTTCCAACCCAAATCATTCTGTGAGTCCATGAATTGGGCTCAAAACCTTTTGCTAAGCTTCTGAATTCCATCAGGCAGTAGAAAGGGAGTAAAACCCCCGTGCAGAGCAGGTGTTTGCTAGCAGTCCCATGCACAGCAGAGTCACTGTTTGGAGTAGCTGAAGTTATTCTTACTCTCCAGTTGCTAACAGTGCCCTGACCCTGCACCCTGTGTTCTCCTGGCATTGGGAACAAAGTTTCCCCTCAGGAGTGTGCTGCTGCCAGCAGTGGCTGTGACTACCACAGGTGCTTTACAAGCTTCTTTACAAAACAAAATCACTCACAAGGTTAATTAGAGGCAGGAATATTTCACTGGAGGCACAGCACTCTTCCAAGGTGCTGATTCAGATGAGAGCAGTGACAGACTTGCCACTGTGGCTGATTATGTGTACCTTAATTATGATATAATTCGATTCAGTATAAATAAGAGCTCCTTTGTATCATGGCCCCTACCATTTGTGATTAATATTTCATTAGGCATGAAGCCATGCAGGCACTTATGCAGCTGCTCAATTTTAGACACTTTAGTCAATTGTACTTAAAATGAGGCAGATGCTCCAGTGCTTTCCTTGACCACACCACAGTTCCCCGAAGCTGAGCTGGCCTTATCTATGTCATTTCCATCACAGAATCATAGAATCATAGAACACCTTAGGCTGGAAGAGACCTTACAGATCAGCTGAGCCAAACCCCTGCCATGGGCAGGACACCCCTCAACTAGCTCACGTTACTCAACCTAAACCTATTCTCCTTAATTTTAAATCCATTCCCCCTTGGCCTGTCTCCAGACACCCTCAGCAGAATTCTCTCTGCAGCCTTCCTGCAGGATGCCTTCAGGTCCTGGCAGGCAGCTCTGAGGTGCCCCTGGAGCCTTCTCCTCTGCAGGCTGAACACCCCCAGCTCCCTCAGCCTGTGCTCCCAGCAGAGCTGCTCCAGCCCTTGGATCATCTTTGTGGCCTCTTCTGCAGTCATTCCAACAGCTCTGTGTCCTTTTTCTGCTGGGGACCCCAGAACTGGAGGCAGGATGGGAGATGGGGTCTCGGTAAAGAGGCAGAATCCCCTCTCTTGCCCTGCTGACAAGCATTGCCACATCTCAGCTTCCCTGGTTTACTCTTTTCTTTGCAGAGCATTGTACTAAAGGCTTGCCCTCCATTAGTTCTTCCATACATTATGGTTCTGCTCCACATCTGTTTTTAGAGAAGAAGGGATGGTGCCTTTCAAGAGATGGTCATTAAAGGTATGGATGGTCAAATCCATTTAAAAAGGTCTAGCAAAAGAGCATCATTGATTTGTGATTGCATTACATGGGTGAAAAATGAAACAGCAGCCATGGGTCTGGTCGCAGATGGGCAATTTGTCCCTGAGATGATCTCACTGTGGTAACAGGCACAGGCAGTGCTGCATGGCTCAGGATGTATTGGCGGCAGCACTAATGGGTTTGAGTCCTTATGGCAGGACAGGGTGGCCCAAGGAAGAGCACAGCTTTCGAAAACAGGGTTTGACTCATCTTGACTGCAAGATCCCAAGGGAAATCCAGGGGAACCTGCAAGGATTTCACCCGCTGGAGAAAGCAAAGGGCTGCGTGGAGCCGTCACACAATCCCTGGGACAGGTGGGCATGGGATTGCCCATCACAGGCTGAGGACTCTGCAGTCTGAAATGAAAGATCAAGATGCTTCTTGCTCAGCAAGGGAAACCATCAGCTGTCACAGCAGCTGCAAATAGTGGAGAAACATCAATCACAGTTCTCAAGAGTGGCAGTCTGCTGGAAGATTCTATCCATGGTAGAAAGGGTTGTGTGACTTTATTAAACCATTGCTGAGGTATCTTTGCTTGCCATCAGGAATTAGAAGGTGGTGGCTCATGAGAAGGAAAAGAAGTGATTGGAGATGACATTTAGAGAGTAGAGTAGACAGGCAGAGAGCTTGATCTGGATTAGGTGGTTTGTTTGGATATTTGTTTGTTCTTCTGACATTAAACTATGGGAAGAAAGGATCTGATTTAACTCACTGCAAGTTCTGGGGTTCTATCTGGATCACACAAGACATCATGCAACAGCATACTTGAGGTGTCCATCTGTGGCAACCAAAAAACCCCAACAAGCAACTAGCATAGGGCAGTTTGTCAGGGTATGATTTGGGTTTATTTTCCTTGCTGTACTGCAAGACCAGGGCTTTAGGAAGTGTTTTATTTTATTATTTGCATCATTTGCATCATCATTTGCAGCCCAGAAAGCCAATCAGATCCTGGGATGCATCAGGAGAAGTGTGGCCAGCAGGTCAAGGGAGGTGATTCTCCCCCTCTGCTCAGCTCTGCCAAGACCCCACCTGGAGTACTGCCTCCAGTTCTGGAGCCCTGATTACAGGAGGAATCTGGAGGTGCTGGAAGGTGTCCAGAGAAGGGCCACGAGGATGAGCAGAGGGCTGGAGCACCTCTCCTGTGAGGACAGACTGAAGGAGTTGGGGCTGTTCAGTCTGGAGAAGAGAAGGCTCCCGAGGTGACCTCATTGTGGCCTTCCAGGATCTGAAGGGGGCTACAAGAAGGCTGGGGTGGGACTTCCCAGGCTCTCAGGTAGTGATAGGACTAGGGGCAATGGAATGAAGCTGGAGGTGGGGAGATTCAGGCTGGAGGTGAGGAGGAAGTTCTTCCCCATGAGTGTGGTCAAGCCCTGGAATGGGTTGTCCAGGGAGGTGGTTGAGGCCCCATCCCTGGCTCAGGGATGGATGAGGCTCTGGCCAGCCTGATCTAGTGTGGGGTGTCCCTGCCCATGGCAAGGGGGTTGGAACTAGATGATCCTTGTGGTCCCTTCCAACCCTAACTGATACTATGAAACTATAAAAGGGGGAGCTTAGGAAGCGGGTTTGCAGCTCAGGCTGAAAATGTGAGCTTTTCTCATCCTCATTTACCTCTGCTGTCTGTGCTCACGTGGCAAAAGCTAGCCCCATAGAACCCATACCCATGGGTAGCACCGCATTTCTGCTCAACTCCAGATCAACAGTGCTTTGTAAATCCATTTCCTGCTAAAATCACCTTGGAATTCCATGGAAACAAACCATGGTCAAGAATAAGCAGCAAACTCCCACTCTTAGTCAGTCTAAGGTAGAGTTTTGTTCTGGCTTCTGCACCCCACGGCTGTCTGCTCATGCTGGGGGCATCGATCCTGTGGTCTTCCAGACTCAGGAGTTGTCTCTTTGTCTTCCTTTCTCATCTGAGAACAAAGTAATGCGTTCTCTTCAACTTTGACCAATGAGATTGGCAGTCTCACATCTTATCTCTCCAAGAGCCATTAATACGAACAAAAATGTGCTCTAAATGAGACATTTATAGCAATCAATATCCATCAATAGGGACGGGGTGCCAAGGCAAGCCAAGCAGAACTCCTGCTTTCATCGCCATTAAAAATAGCAGATTAAAAACCTATCCCTCCCTTCCTAATGCAGGACGCCAAACGGTCAGCTCACAGCACTTCGGTCGTATTTTCCGTACACAATGGGATCCTCAAAGTGAAGAAAAGGGCTGAATCACCAAAAAAAAACCCCACCCCAACAAACCCCAACCCAACAAGCAAACAAAAGCGTTCAGGGTCTGCATTGCTCTATAATAATACAATAAATAAATCCAGGTTGGAAGAGACCTTCAAGATCATTGTGTCCAACCTATCAACCAATCCAACCCACCCAAACAACTAACCCATGGCACCCAGTACCCCATCAAGTCTCCTCCTGAACACCTCCAATGATGGTGACTCCACCACCTCCACGGGCAGCACATTCCAATGGGCAATCACTCTCTCTGTAGAGAACTTCCTCCTAACATGCAGTCTAAACCTCCCCTGGCACAGCCTGAGACTGTGTCCTCTTGTTCTGGTGTTGCCTGCCTGGGAAAAGAGACCAACCTCTGCCTGGCCACAATCACCCTTCAGGTAGTTGTAGAGAGCAATAAGGTCACCCTTGAGTCTCCTCTTCTCCAGGCTAAGCAAGCCCAGCTCCCTCAGCCTCTCCTCAGGGCTTGTCTTCCAAACCCCTCACCAACTTTGTTGCCCTTCTCTGGACATGTTCCAGCAAGTCAACCTCCTTCCTAACCTGAGGGCCCAGAACTGGACACAGGACTCCAGGTGTGGCCTAACCAGTGTTGTGTACAGGGGCAGAATGACCTCCCTGCTCCTGCTGGCCACACTGTTCCTGATGCAGGCCAGGATGCCATTGGCCCTCTTGGCTGCCTGGGCACACTGCAGGCTCATGTTCAGCCTCCCATCAACCATCACCCCCAGGTCCCTCTCTGCCTGGCCGCTCTCCAGCCACTCTGACCCCAGCCTGTAGCACTGCATGGGGTTATTGTGGCCAATGTGCAGAACCCGGCACTTGGATGTGTTCAATCTCCTGCCCTTGGCCTCTGCCCATCTGTCCAGCCTGTTGAGGTCCCTCTGCAAAGCCTCTCTGCCCTCCAGCAGATCAACTCCCGCCCCAAGCTTGGTGTCGTTCGCAAATTGTCTTTTAGAGCGAGCTGGAGATGCAGTGGTTGGGATGGAAGCTTGTGGCCTTCCAGTATCTTTGTGGCCTTCCAGAATCTGAAGGGGGACTACAAGAAGGCTGGGGAGGGACTTTTCAGGCTATCAGGGAGTGATAGGACTAGGGGGAATGGAATGAAGCTGGAGGTGGGGAGATTCAGGCTGGAGGTGAGGAGGAAGTTCTTCACCGTGAGGGTGGTGAAGCCCTGGAATGGGTTGTCCAGGGAGGTGGTTGAGGCCCTGTCCCTGGAGGTGTTTAAGCCCAGGCTGGATGAGGCTCTGGCCAGCCTGATCTAGTGTAGAGTGTCCCTGCCCATGGCAGGGGGGTTGGAACTAGATGATCCTTGTGGTCCCTTCCAACCCTAACTGAAACTATGAAACTATGAAACTATGGATGAACCTGAAAAAAGGTTTGTGCCCCCCACATGCCATGGCTTGAATTAGAGCCCCCCAGGAACTGTTTGTGTTGGTTTTTTTTTCCCCAGAAATCTGCCCCAGGGAGCAAATCTCACCACACCCAGAACTTGTCAGTAAAAAGGGAACTGTATTCACAAAAGAAACTACATATAGCAGTCTTAAACCTGCCCAGAGTGTATTGGCACATACAGACACAGCTTAACAGCTTGCACAGGTCCCCCCTTGTCCCCTCTCGGGTTCAAATGGCCCCACGAAAGCTCTGCAACCACACCTGCTAGCTCAGCCACCCCCTCCCCCTGTGCCTTTGTAGAAGCCAAACAGGAAAAGCTACCAAGGTCAGAAGGGAGGATAGCACAGCCTGAATCCCCCGGATTCAGTCAGCTGCAAGCACCAAGGACAGTTCTATAGATAAATACAGAACTGTATTGGGATGGAAAGAGAACAGAAGAGATTGAGGGGCACGTTAGGGATGTGCTAATATTTTACACCTAGTCAGCTAGCAGATAGTGTCAGTAAAGTGAAGTTTGAGGTGTCTGCAGCAGCAAAGTGAAGCTTTGACTCCCTGCGGGCAGCAGCTGTTTGGATTATGCTCCTGCTTGTGAGATGGGCTAACAGCAAGGGGCTGCAGGAAGCTTGGTGTGTTCACTCACCACTTGGATGCCACGGATGTTTGTAGGGCACGGATTGACTTATTCATGCATTTGATAGTGGAAATTGAAGACGTTTGAATGGGAACTGAAATTCCAGCTGAGGATGTTCTGTGGTTTGAGAGTATCGGTAGCACAAAACCTCCAGCGCCCAGGGAACGCTGTGACCCGGGGCTTGCAGCAAGCTATTGTTGCCTTTGTCCTTGTCCTCGTTGTACACTCATATTGCAGACACATGTGTCACTGCCACCACTTGTTTCATCTGGTAAAGTGGCATCTGCAATAAACCAGCCACAAAAATTCATCAGAGCTTGAGTACAGTACTGAGCGTTGGAACAGGGAGCTGGTGGAGTCACCATACCTAAGAGTGTTCCACAACCCTGTACACAGGGAAGGTTTTAATGGCTGTGGCTGGTTTGGGCTGATAGCTGAACCTGATGACCTTGAAAATCTTTTCCATTCAAAATGATTCTATGATTCTAACCTATAGCCTCGGGCAGGTTGCACCTCCTTGAGTTAACTAAGCTGACAAGGTAGGCAAGATGGAGGCTGCCTGTGGCTGAAGCCTTCATTAGTAACCCTGAAGGATTAAGTAAGAATAAAACCACGCTGCTGCTTTCCATTGCCACCCCTGTACCATTCAGCTGGGGGTTTATCTCTTTGTTGCTTTCCCCTTGACAGGGAGCTGAATGGTTTCTGCCTGCGCAGTGTCATTGCAGCCACTCTCGTTGCTTACTGCTTGTCAGGCAGCAGCCCGAGGCAAAGCCAGGAATGAATCCTTCTGCCTGCCCTGCAAGGAGCACAAGAGATCTGTGACCCTTTCTTTATTTACCCTGTTTGGGGATTTTTTTAGTGTTTTTAAGTGTAGCTGCTCTTGTAGGCGTGATCAGCCAAAATACTTTATGGCTCTTATTCCTCCCATTTTATCAGAGCAGCTGCCCATGGGCATCAGCAGTGCGAGCAGGGCTTTCCTCCCAAGGTTCAAAGACCATTTGTAGGAAGAACAAAGCTGCTCATCTTACCCTTCTAGTCTTTCACATTCTTCATTCTCTCCAATGCACTTCCCCCCCCCCCTCCTTTTCCATTTCTTAGAACTTGCACCAGTTTGCAGGAATGTTAGGGTGAGCATTAAGAGCACCGTGTCAGAAGGGCATAAAATGCTTTGTAAGCAGAAGATAAAACTGCTTCCCAACTAGTTTATTTTCTGCAGAGATTTAAACTAAAGAGAGGAGAGGGCAAAGAAGCAATAATGGCACATCAGGACAAATCCCCTGCAACCCTGAGGATTATAGCTGATGGCAATCCTCAGTAACTCTGCTTGTAACTTCCTCAGAAGCTGTAATCCCACTGACACAACACGAGGGCATGGGGAGGAGGAGGAGGGGGAGGAAGAACAGCAAAGTTGCCCCGGGGTATTCAGGCAGGGAAACAATCCCACTTTCCCCCCTCACTGAGGGAATTTACAGCTCAGCTGGCTCCTTGGGTTTGTCTGCTAGGAGCCTGTAGCAGTTTGGGCTGGGTGCCATCTGCTATGGGGGGGGGTGTGTGCTTCCTGCGTCCAGAAGTCCATCCCAGTGGGTGGACACAGGAAACCAGGTTTCTCCTACCCTAATTCTCTGCACCACTGTGAGGTCCAGCATGGGGTCTGGCACTGCCTCTTTCTTCCCTCTCCCTTCCCTCTCCACCACCTGGTAACTGGGGGAGATGTCTCCCGGCCTTGGGCCTGGATGGGCAGTCTCAGATCTGGCCAGCTGTGGGGTGGGGAGCCCTGGGGGTCCTGGGTGCACCCTCAGGTGGGGATGGGATGTTTCTGGGTCTGCTTTGGGATCTCTTTTGTCACTGCTTCTGGCTCTCTGTACGCACTCACTGCTTTCCATTGAAACTTTCCATCACTTTTGCAATCCATTTGTCTGAGCCATTCTTTCTGCCCTTGGTGGGGAGGGCTCTGCCTCAACCCATCACAAACCCCTGTGCTTTGGGAGCTGAATCAAAGGCATCCACCAAAATGCAGTCAGCCCTTGCTGGTCCTGCCTGGTTAGAGAACAAGGTCCTCATCTTTGTAGGAGTTTCACAAGCAAGGAAGGTTTATGAATTTCATCTTCCAGTTGCACAAAAGTGGGATTTGGTTGGGTTTTATTTGTTTGTTTGTTTTGCTTTGCTTTGCTTTTTTCATTAGTGTTCCTTTTTGGAATGTCTGTTGTTCTCCACTCACCAATTTCTCTGCACCATGCTCTTATTGCACCCCCTATTGCAGGCAGGAGTTCTGGTTCCTTCCAGTGTCAGAGGAAGCCACACTGCAGCCTGTCTATCAAGACAGTGAATTAGCTGACAGGCTGGGGAAGGAATCCAGCAATTAATGCCAGAATTACTCCAGCAACTCTCCCGGTATTAATTTCTTTCCCAGGTTGCAAGGCAAATCCAGCCTTGGATGAATATTGAATGGCAGGGTAGTCCTCTGTCCCTTCCTTTCCAGCTCTTTCTGCCACAACCCAATAAACCCAAAGAGCTTAGCATGCATGATTTTCTCCCAGCCTCTCACCACAAAGCTGGGTGCAGGTTTGGATTTCCCTCTCTCTCTCCCTTCTCTTTCCACAATTCAGGGTTTGGAATGCGTTATGAGACATAGGTTTTAGTGGCACTAAGCCTAAGGAATCTAGAAAAGGAAAAAGATGCTCTATCCATACTTTGCATCCACAGGGATAAGCCCAGCAGCAGCTCCCAACTCCTCTGTGCTGGCTGATTTTGCAGGGTGGTTTCACTCTCTACACCTCAGGCATCCATCTTGTTTTCCTGGTGAATGGAAGCCTTGGCACTGTCGCTGCACTTTTTATCCTCTCAAAATCCTAACTAAAAGCTAAGCTACTCTGCCTCTTAACAGGAGGGAGAATTGACCTCAACTTGTAAGGAAAATTGGTAGCAAATTTCTCTTCTGAAGCGTGCAGCTGTGGTGTGCTGCCCAAAATGTTGCTTTAAAATGTGCAGTTAACGCTTGGCGCTCTGGATTAGTCTCAGCTCCTCGTCACTGACAGCTACATGACAACATCTCTTCCCTTCCTCTCTGTTTTGGCCAAATCAATTAGAATCCTTGACTGTTTTGGCCAAGTGTGGTGGAATCTTTAACCTAAATGATTTCTTTCTTCAAGCTTATTTAGCTGCCACTGAAGGCTTTGAGAAATCCCTGGGAAGCTGTGAGAGTTTTCACTCTTTTGAAGATCCACTGCGGTTGTTCAGCCTGGAGAAGAGAAGCCTTTCGGTTTCTGAAGGGGAAATAATAAAGGTGGGGACAAATAGTTTTCTCAGGGCCTGTTGTGACAGGAGAAGGGCTGACAGTTTAAACTAAAAGAAAGAGATTTAGACTGGAGGGAAGAGATTTTTTTACAGTGGATGTGGTGAGACTCTGGCCCAAGTTGCCCAGAGAGAGGAGGCAGATGCCCCATCCCTGGAAACATTCCAGGTCAGCTTGTCTGGGTCTCTGAGCAACCTGCTCTAGTTGCAGATTTCATAGTTTCATAGTTTCATAGTTTCAGTTAGGGTTGGAAGGGACCACAAGGATCATCTAGTTCCAACCCCCCTGCCATGGGCAGGGACACTCTACCCTAGATCAGGCTGGACAGAGCCTCGTCCAGCCTGGTCTTAAACACCTCAAGGGACGGGGCCTCAACCCCGTCCTTCCTTGCTGCAGAAGAGCTGAACAAGATAACCCTGAAAGGTCCCTTCCAACCCAACCCATTCCTCAGTGCTATGGTTCTGGTTGCAAACAGAGAGGAAAGCAAGGACAGGTCCCCTGTGGGCCATCACACTTGTTTTGCTAATTCATTCTATGGCTGGAGACAGTGTGTGTGTAAGCAATGACTGTGTCACACCTTGCTTTACAAAGAAAGCCCCAAAGAAAGAGTTCTTTTCTCCCTTTGATCTGTCAGAACCCAGCTGTGTGATTAGACAGTGCTTTGTACTGCAAGGCACTCCTCCTGTTCTGATTGCTCTGCCTGTCACTGTGATGGAAGCAAGAGACGGATGGTGTGATGAGCACAGACCCGGGTGCGCTCCACAGACTCTGCTTACAGGGTTATGCTGTCGACAGCCACGTTCACATCCACAGCTTGCACATCAAGTGGGAACTCCTTCCTTTGTCTCCTCTCTCCTGTTGCCCACTTTGGTCCTTCTCGGGGTTCTGAAGCCCTAGCACCCTCCTGACAGCTGAGAGCACTGTGAGCAGGAGCTGCACCCTTGACTGAGCTGGAAGAGAAAGAGTGTTTGAAAAGCTCAGCCTCTTCTAGGAGCTTTTAGGTGATTCTCAGGAGCTCAGATGGCCTCTTCATTTTTCAAAGCAGCACAATGATTATTTCTTCTCCTGCTGATTTCCCCAGGAGCTGGTGAAGGTCAGTGAATGTAAACCTTACTAAATGCAACAGAAATTATTCCAGGTGCTTTGAAGTCCAAAGAGATTCAGACTATTGGCATCTTTTAATGGTTACAGAAGATGAATTCTGAGCAATTAAGATGTGAAGAGTCTGAGACTTTTTTTCCCCCAGGTTCCAGCCATGAGGGCAGCCCTCAGGCTGCTCTGCTCCGTCAGCCTGGCTTCACAGGGAGATGTTCCACTGCCTGCAGCAGCTTGAGGTCCAAGCAGTACCTTGAGGTCCTTCTTGACCTGAGGGGCCCAGAACTGGACACAATATTCCAGCTGTGGCCTCACCAGGGCACAGCCTATGTACAGCTGAGATACAGCAGTCTGAGGGAGGGAAGTGAAAACGTGGCACTTCCCTAAAGGTGGTTTGTTTCCTTGGAGTACAATGTTGTACATCATCTCAAGCCCTGCAGTGGGAAAGCCCAACAGTTCTGCTGCAAAGCTGAGCAGAAAAGACATTAAACTGATGAAGAGACCACGTTAAATGTCAGTGAGGACACTCCTAACACTTACTGCATGGGAAAGAAACAGGAGCACGGCTCTCTATTAGCAGCAGAAAAAATAGAAGAGGCTATTGTTAATAAGGAAGACTTTATTGTTAGCAGATAATAACAATAAATTAGAAGTGCCCATTTCATCGTGGGTGCATCAGCATCTGCTGTAGCTGGGGAGTTATGACTCCATTAGGCAGTGCAGCGGTGATGGTCCACTTGGAGAATGCTCCATGTCAGCTCTTACATTTACCACTTGAGCACCCACTCTCTGATTTAAAGCACAGCTTCGGTTAGTTAACTACTTCGGCATTAAGATTATCTCTATGAGCCAAAAAGTCAGCTTTTGGTGTTAATCACAGTGTAGGTAGAGCTATTTAATTTGATTTTTGGGGGGTTGTTATTGGAGATTCAAGGGCAGCAGCATGCCCAGCAGTGCCAAGTGCTACCAAGCTGTTTATTTAACCCAGCCTCCTAATTACCCACAACTCAGACTGAAGGCTAAACACATGATAAATGAGGGGACTGAACCAGGCTTCTAATTGAAACCCAATCCCAAGAGGACCATTATTATTTCCACTTTAAAATAAAAGCTTCTGTTCAATACCATTCTTCTGCTGTTCTCCTGCACTGCAATTTCTCCTGAAGGATTTTTTTTGAGCTCTCTTGCTTTCCCAGGGTTCATTCTCCTGGTTAGGTTTTTTCACTGCTGATGATACTGAGTTTGTTCTGATTTCTGTGAGTAAATGGAAAAATCTCTCTGAGTCCTGTGGTAAGAGGAGTAAATTGGAGAATGGAATTTATTTCCCCCTGTAAGGAATGGTTCTAAACCTGTCGTGCTCATAAAGGTGTGGTGTAAGAGTTTAATATCACACAAAACTCTCCTCAGTGATGAAGCTGGGGCTGTTTGCTCTGGAGAGGAGATGGCTGAGAGGGGACCAGATCAATGTCTATCAATAGCTGAGGGCTGGGTGTCAGGATGAAGGGGCCAGGCTCTTCTTGATGGTGCCCAGTGACGGGGCAAGAAGCAACAGGAACAAGCTGGAACCCAGGAGGTGCCACCTGAACATGAGAGACACTTCTGTGTGGTGAGGGTGGCAGAGCCCTGGAGCAGGCTGCCCAGAGAGGTTGTGGAGTCTCCTGCTCTGGAGACTTTCCAACCCCACCTGGGTGTATTCCTGTGTGCCCTGCCTCAGGTGACTGTGTTCTGGCAGGGGGGTTGGAACTGATGATCTCCGGAGGTCCCTTCCAGCCTCTACCATTCTGTGATTGCGTGAAGCATTTCCAAAAAATAGCCTTAGAATCATTGCTGTTGGACAGGACCCCTAAGGTCATCCATCAGCCCAACACCACTGTGGCCATTATACCATGTCCCCAAGTGCCACATCTTGATCACCTCTAGAGATGGTGACTCCACCACCTCCCTGGGCAGCCTGTTCCAATCCCTCACCACTAGTGCAGCAAAGAAATGTTTCCTAATCTCCAACCTAACCCTCCCCTGGTGCACCTTGGGGCCATTGTCTCTCACCCCATTTTAATCTTGATGAGGCTGCACTGAATCCAACAGTTAAAGGCAGCAGTGCTAGGACATGGATCCAGCCTCTGTTAGCAGCCTCTTTGTTTGGGATGGAGCAGATGTTTGGGAATCGACGCTTTGCTTTGTGGCCTGTTTCTACTCTCTCTACTCCCCAAAGCAGCTCTGTGGAATTTCTGCCTGTGGAGAGCTCTGCTTTGATTACCTCCTGTGATTTCACCCAGTCTGAACCACAGCTTACTGTAATCTTCACTTAACAGCCTCTTCAAGACTGGTCAGGTTTCCAGCTAAGCAGCTCGTAGAAACCTCAGCTAATGCTTTTTGTCTCAGAGTGGAGCAAAAGCTTTTGCCACCCTTGATTGTAAGATAAATGGATCAGATATTACCTTTTTATGAGAGATTTCTCAGCTTTTCCACTCAGATCTTACCACCATATTCCCTTTATGTCAGGGTGATGCCTTGGCTGATGTGTTTGATGTTGCTCTGTTCTCTCATGGCCACCTTGGCTCCATCTCTCCCTTGTTGTGTTTAATTGTTGCACTTCTCTTACCCTCTCTGGGGCCTGCTGTGATATTTGCATCTGATCACAGGAAGATTTAATGCTGTTCAGGAGCACTGCTGCTCTTCAGAAACAGCTAAGAAGATGACCTTACATGCATGTTTCTATGTGTATTTACCACTTCTGGGCCCATGATTCTGCTGAGCACTGGCAAAGAGTTGGGAGCAGGTTCAATTACAACCTGCCTTTCTCTCATGGATGCCCTGCTTAATTGTTTGCAGTGTGGAGACCAAAAATGCCTGAATCTATGAACTGATCTTCAGATCTGAAGATGTTTTCCTTCTGTGTTTTCTCTCTGAAAGCCTATTGAGGTGAAACTGCTGCCTTTTAGTCTATGGGTGTGTTAGGGATAAAGAGGGATGAGGCAGGGAATTAATAACAATATAAATGATTTATGAGCATGGCTCCACCTCCCACCTAACTGTACACCAGAGTTATTAAAGATTATAAAGGTTCAATATTTGGCTGAGAATATCTTCACAATGTAGGAATGGTTACAAAAGGTTTGAGAGCAGTATTGGGAAAAGCTGGACCCAAAGCAGTGTGTTACCCCTGCTGACAGGAGGCAGGAAGCTCCTGGAGACCATAGGAATGGATCACAGCTCACAGGATGTTAGGGGTTGGAAGGGACCCAAAGAGATCTTCCAGTCCAAGCCCCCTGCCAGAGCAGGAGCAGAGAATCCAGCACAGGTCACACAGGAACACATCCAGACAGGGCTGGAAAGGCTCCAGAGAAGGAGGCTCCACAACCTCTCTGGGCAGCCTGCTCCAGGGCTCTGGGAGCCTCACAGTCAAGAAGTTCCTCTTCATGTTGAGGTGGAACCTCCTGTCCTGGAGTTTCCATCCATTGCTCCTTGTCCTATCTCAGGGAGCAAGTGAGCAGAGCCTGGCCCCTCTCTCCTGACCCCCAGCCCTCAGATATTGATGAACAACTATTAAATCTCCCCTAAGTCTCTCTTTTCAGTTACAGTATCACAGTATCACAGTATCACCAAGGTTGGAAGAGACCTCCAGGATCATCGAGTCCAGCTTGTCACCACAGACCCCACGACTAGACCATGGCACCAAGCACCACGTCCAATCCTCTCCTGAACACCTCCAGGGATGGGGACTCCACCACCTCCCTGGGCAGCACATTCCAATGGCCAACAGCTCTCTCAGTGAAGAACTTTCTCCTCACCTCCAGCCTAAACTTCCCCTGGTGCAGCTTGAGACTGTGTCCTCTTGTTCTGGTGCCTGGCAGGACACATGGCCTGGGGGAGGGCCCGTGTGAGATCCACAGGCGTGGGGGGGGAGGTGTCTTTCCTCTGGTTCCCTTCATCCCAGCCTCACTGTTTCTCCCCACCCCATCTCTGTGGGGTGCTGGTGGGGAAGGGTTTTGGGTGCACTGCCACAGGATGAGACTCCAAGATTATTCAGTTATTTCAGTTATTTCAGACTGAAAAACTTTGTTTCTCCAGAAGGTCCAGAAGTCATGCATCTCCTGCAAGCTATTGGAGGTCTGCACATTCCCAGTCTCCTGGAAGCTTCCTTTCTCCCTCAGGCTTGCAAGCAGCCTTCAAGAAGACTGCTGCTTTTTGTTGGGGTTTTTTTTCCAGTTCATCCCCCAACTTTTAACATAGAGGTGGATAAAGTTTTATAGATACCTTAGAAGCCAAGTCAGAGCTCTGTCAATATTTCAGATGTCAGAAACTCAATTTCTGCTGCTGGGCTTCCTCCCCCCACCCAAGCTTGCACATCCCTGTGACTGAGGCTGATGTCAAAGTGCAGAGCTGCAGCGTGAGGCTCTTTCAGGAGCTCTGGCTTGACATCTGTCATAAAGCTCTTTGAGATAAAAAGTTGTCTTCTCTGGGTACAGAATCCTGCAACCCAGAGCAGGAATCCTGTTTCTATGAGCAGTAAAACTCTACTAACCTTCCATCACACAGAAATAACTTTGCAAGGAACAGTAATGCAGAAAGATTTTGTATGAGATGCTCATTGTCTTCCAACAGCTCCTCCTGCAGAAACACCTCCCAGCAGCCTTCACCCTCTGCCTGTGGCTACAGCATGTGGAAACTTCTTTTCATTCCCTTCTATCTATCAAGCAGATTTTTCTAACAGTGACCTTCATGCTAGCCTAAGAGCCTTAAATTCACCTTTGGAAGGATGTGACATTGAGGCACTGGAGTGCATCCCAGGAAGGGTAATGAAGCTGGTGAAGGTTCTAGAGCACAAGTCTGGTGAGGAGCAGCTGAGGCACCTGTGGTTGCTTAGCCTGGAGAAAAGGGGGCTGAGAGGAGACCTTATTCCTCCCTACAACTCCCTGAGAAGAGGTTGGAGCCAGGTGGGTGCTGGTCTCTTCTCCCATGGGACAAGCAACAGGATGAGGGAAAACAGCCTCAAGTTGCACCAGGGAAGGTTTAGGCTGGATGTTAGGAAAGGTTTCTTCACCAAAAAGGATTGTCAAGGCCTGAACAGGCTGCCCAGGGAAGTGGTGGAGTCTCCATCCCTGGAGTGATTTAAAAGCCTTGTAGAGATGGCTGTGCTGGGTTAGTGAATGGCCTTGATACCTTAGAGGTCTCTTCCAACCAAAACAACTCCATGACCCCTTGCATAAACAAGGCTTCCTGTTCTCCTGCTGGGAGAAGAAAGAAAGAAAGCATTTCTTTGTCATTCAGTGTCGTCCCAACATGAAGATAGCTAGTTCTCTCCGTGCATGAGCAGAGGGACAGTGCTGTGAATGCGAGGAGGATGGAGAAAAGTGGCAAAGGACAATCCAGCAGGAAGAACTGAACTGTTCTGCTCTTGGGTGGCAAAGCTGATCACACCTGAGGCATCTGTGAAAGTCTCAGGCACCACTTGGAGTCCTTGGTTCTTCCTCCACTTTGCTGAAAAGAGGTTGATGGTTTAGTCAGGGGTTTATTTGTAGAGATTGCAACACCATCTCTTTTGTCCTGCTGTTCTCCAGTGCAAGGTAAAGACAAAGATGATGGTCAACTTGCTTTAAAATATATAGCAGGAACAAAGGAAGAAAGAACTCAAAACTGTTGAGCAGCCAACAGCTTTTGGCAGCTGTCTGTGCTTCTGCCAGAGTGAATCACTGCAAAGATAAAGAGAAACACACCCAGAAACACTACCAGACCAGACTCAGAGAGGGACTCCATTTGGGCAGCTAGGTTTTCTTTATGTTTCCCTTTCCATTTTTCCTGAGGTTGCTGGCACATTGCTAGTGACAGACAACTCTGATTGAGGTTCTCCATCCCAGCAGCGTGGTAGACATTGTAAAGAAGGCAGTGATTGTGCTTTGGCACTGTATGGCACTTTGACATGTCCCTCTAAACTGCTAAACTCCAAACAAGAGGAGCTGGAGCTGGAATGGTGGACCCAGGGAGGTTCCACAGGACAGGTGCACCAGGACCCTGATCCTTAAAAAATGCAGAACTTTGTATATAGGAAAAACAAAGTTTGGTTTTATTAGGGAAGCTGAGATAGATACATCAGTGTCAAGGGGTAGGGGTTTGGCTGGCTGCTAGACAAGAGGCAGAGGCTCTCCAGGAACCACTTTGCCTTGTCTGAGGGAAGGGAGAGGGAAGCAGGGAGAGAGGCTGATGGGCTGGGAAAGAAACTAACCCAGCTCAGATGGGAAGAAGGACAATGCCATGGGATAGAGACACAGAGACACAAACCAAGATGGAACTCAAGCCCTGAGGGCAAGGGTGGCACCACTGGCACCACTGATGCTGGGGGGCAGGCACTGGGCAAGTCCCAGCCTGGACTCAGCAGCAGATGGCAACTGGATTTAGGAGCTGGGTTCTGGAGCTGGATTCAGCAACCCACAGCTTGAGATCAAAGGCAGAACAGAGTCCTCTTCAGTCACAAGCTGTGGCAGTGCCCATGGTGTGCAGAGCAGCAAGTCTGAGGCAGAGGCTTTGTGCCCCCCAGGCCTTGGCAGGACCTCTGCCCATCAGCTTCTGCCTGCCAGCAGCAGCCCCTGGCTGTGCCAAGCTGCCCTGAGCTTCATCAAAGTGCCTGAGTGAGCAGAGCCTGAGCTGGGCACTCCCAGCCCTCAGCAGAATCAGTGCTGGTCCAGCTCACACCAAAACACACAGTATCCACTTTACTACCAGAGGCAGTTCAGATGATGTGGACTAACTTGATACCAGTACCCCAGTATCCTTCCAGCATGAAGGATGCACCTGTCCAGTGTTCTCTTTACCTTGCAATGAGATGTTTGCATTTCTGCTCCATGCCAACCACACACTGCAGCACAGCAGCAGTAATGTAAATCCTCAAACATTGTGTGGAGTGGCATTTGCCATGCAGGCTGCTTTAGGAAGAGCTTTGGCACGTGTTTGCATTTTGAGCATGCCCTGGGACTGTGGCTTTAGGAAGGAGTGGTTTGAGAAACAATTTCGACTCTGTATAGTCTGTAGTAAAGAAAAACAATTCCTGGTGAGGGATTCTCTGTGTATGTGCATGTCTGAGTGTTCACATTCAGCACAGTCTGAACGTTCAGGAGATAATCCTTCCTTTTGACACAGGGATTTGGGACCACAGAGAGGTATTGACTTGGACAAATAGATCATTTAGTCCAAAACTCTCTCTCAATTATCATTTCAGTTTTGTTTGCAGGAATTGTGCCTGCCTGCACAATCGCTTGCAGCTCTGAGCTGAGTTTTAGTGCAAGAGAAATCCTGGTGGAGGCAGCCATGGTAGGACCTCAGCTGCTTATCTGAATAGGGAGTATTGAGTAAGTTTCATGACCAAGCCAAACCATTTGGTTGCTGTTCTGTAGTCGACATTTCCCAGCCTTTGGTTGGTCCTGGCTGTTCTGAGGGGGCAGAAGGGCAGCTGAGCATCAGACGTGTCCCAGAGGTTATCTGTTTCTCTTGTATAGGAAAATACTTCTCTGCCCCCTCACAAAGGGTTGTTTAGAAGTCTTCAGGTAGCCTGACAACAGTTACCAAATCCTTTAGATCTGAGCTGAATGAATAGTGAAAGCTGTGCTTTCAGGGGGGAAAGCCAGCAGTGACATTGCTCTTCCTGCCACTGTCTCCCTGAACTAATCAGGTAATAAAATGTGTCCTGAAATGAGAGTCCACTGAGCTACCTTTTGTGGGTGTTTGAGTGCTCTGGGGACTCACCAGAAACTGCCTCATCCATTTGTGAATTCATTACCCAGTCCTGCTGACTGCAAGGACAACTTCTCGGGCATACTGAGGTTCAACTTGTAAGACCTGGTTAGCTGAGTTGAGGAGCATACCTGAGATGTGGAGAGCAATGAGTCACTCCTGTGGTGGTGATGATGATGATGATGGTGATGATGCACATGCCAGCACCGTCAGATGTTGGTATTCAACATTTTTTCTTCCTTTACAGTTTTGGTCAGGCAATCTAGATTTGACCCCAGGAGGACTTGCTCCTCATAGCCTCTATGTGAGCAGGAGGGGGATGTCCTGGACAGCGAGATGTTGGCATGGGACATGTCAGGTCCACACAACACATCTGTGAGGTGTTTGGCTGCAGTGCCTAGCTGTGAAGAGAAGATGAGCTGCTTCTCAGTGGCCAGAGATTTTACCTGAATGCCTGAGCTGAGCTGAATGTCTGAGATGCTTGGGGATTAATGGGTTTGAGAAGTGGGGCCAGCCAAAGCCATGGACAGCAGAAGGGCTTCTGGGATAGCCAAGTGGAGCTTGGCTGGGTTGCTACTGCTTTGTGTTGGGTTTGTTGAGGGGGAGGGTGCAAATCCTTTGGTTCATTTTCTGAGGTGCTTACCAGACTCCATCGTTTCTCATTCCTATGTGTGGTGCTTGCATGGCTCTTCACTCCCAGGTCTTCTGCACACCTTATTCTGGGTCCCAGTTGGAATTGAATGGGATTGGTGAGCGAGGATGAGGCAACCTCAGTACTGCTCTGCATGAGGAACCAGGGCTAGCTTTTAAAACTTCTGCTTCCGCATTGCACATTGCACATTGCACATTCCTGCCCTTCAGGTGCTGGAAAATCCTGGAATAGTTTGAATGGGAAGAGAATTCTAACACTCACCTGGTCCAGCCCCCTGCAGGCAGCAGGGACATCTGCCACCAGAGCACATGTATTACAATACACCACCAGGTAGGAAGAGACCTTCAAGATCATCGTGTCCAACCCATCAACCAATCCAACCCACCTCAATACAATACAATACAATACAATACAATACAATACAATACAATACAATACAATACAATCAATATAATACAATACAATACAACCCACCTAAACAACTCTAAACCGTGGCACCAAGCACCCCATCAAGCCTCTTCTTGAACACCTCCAGTGATGGTGACTCCACCACCTCCACAGGCAGCTGATTCCAGTGGGCAATCACTCTCTCTGTAGAGAACTTCTTCCTAACATCCAGCCTAAACCTGCCCTGGCACAGCCTGAGACTGTGTCCTCTTGTTCTGGTACTGGCTGCCTGGGAGAAGAGACCAACCTCTGCCTGGCTACAACCTCCCTTCAGGGAGTTGTAGAGAGCAATAAGGTCACCCCTGAGCCTCCTCTTCTCCAGGCTAAGCAACCCCAGCTCCCTCAGCCTTTCCTCATAGGCCTTGTGTTCCAAACCCCTCCCCAGCTTTGCTGCCCTTCTCTGGACACGTTCCAGCAAGACAACATCCTTCCTAAGCTGAGGGGCCCAGAACTGGACACAGGACTCAAGGTGTGGCCTAACCAGTGCAGTGTACAGGGGCAGAATGACCTCCCTGCTCCTGCTGGCCACACTGTTTCTGATGCAGGCCAGGATGCCATTGGCCCTCTTGGCTGCCTGGGCACACTGCAGGCTCATGTTCAGCCTCCCATCAACCAGCACCCCCAGGTCCCTCTATGCCTGGCCACTCTCCAGCCACTCTGGTCCCAGCCTGTAGCACTGCCTGAAGTTGCTGTGGCCAATGTGCAGAACCCGGCACTTGGATGTGTTAAATCTCATGCCCTTGGCCTCTGCCCATCTGTCCAGCCTCTCGAGGTCCCTCTGCAAAGCCTCTCTGCCCTCCAGCAGATCAACTCCTGCCCCCAGCTTGGTGTCGTCTGCAAATTTACTGATGATGGACTCAATGCCCTCAGATAATCAATAAAGATGTTGAAGAGCATGGGGCCCAGCACTGATCCCTGGGGCACACCACTAGTGCCTGGCTGCCAGCCGGATGTGGCACCATTCACCACCACTCTCTGGGCTCGGCCCTCCAGCCAGTTCCTAACCCATCGCAGTGTGCTCCCATCCAAGCCATGGGCTGCCAGCTTGGCCAGGAGTTTGCTGTGGGGGACGGTGTCAAAGGCCTTGCTGAGGTCCAGGTAGACCACATCCACAGGCCTCCCCACATCCACCAGGTGGGTCACCTGATCATAGAAGGAGATCAGGTTGGTCAGGCAGGTGCCATACTTGCGGTGCTCCTTCAGTTCCCCAGTAGCTTATCTTGGACTTCTGGAAATCTTTTCAGCATTTTGTGCTGCAGGCTTCCTGCTCAGCTATTTTATAGCATTGCAGAGAGGGATCACCAAAAGTCTTGGCGCCTCTGTTAAGACTAATGCTTGAGAGCTCCGTGCTGCAGCGTGGTGAAAGGCTTCCAGGGGTATCAGGGCTGCTGTGACAACGTTTGCAATGTCAGACTCTGTCTCTCGGCTCAACACCGGCACCGTTCCTGCGTCCGCACAGCGTTTGGTGACAGAAATGAAGAGACAGACATAACAGAAATGATTCAGCCCCATAGCAATTTCTAAGGAAAATTTAATTGGACACTAAGTTAAGAGCACTGAAGCTGCATTATTGAGGGGGCTGGATTTCAGCTCTCAGCCAGCAGCTTGCTTTCATGCTAAAATTCTCTCCCTTTTTTGGCTAATTGCAGCGTTGTTTGTCTCTTTCTGGTTGAAACACAAAGCTGCTTTCAGCACTATCGGAACGACTTTCACCTCTGCCTTTGGATCTGTGCTAAGGGCAGGGCAGTGAGGAAATGACAGTGGCCCAAGCAGGGAGCAACAGAGTGCGAGAGGTTTGATGAGACAGCGCTGCCTGTGACAGGACAACCCACGGAGCAAGCAGGAGCAATGCAGGTGCCCTCTCCTATTTCTTCCCGAGTCTGGTCCTTGTGGCTTCCTCAACATGCAAGCAACCTAAATTGAGATGTCAGGGTTCGTTGGTAGCACCTTCTGTCTTCACTGACTAGAACATCTGAGACTGATGAATCAAAAGTGATGTTTTGGAGGGGCAGGAAATCAAGGATCATGGTGTGGTTGAAGGAATACTACATGCAGAGCTTGGCCTCTTACTGCTCCTTGCCTATCAACACAGCATCGAAGATTCATGAAATTATATCTGCAACAAAATAAGCCCATAAAAAAAGGATAATAAAAAAAGTAAAGCAAATACTTTCAGGTGTTGGCAGTCTGATGGGAAAGCAGGTGGCTAGCCCTAAATCTCATTCCTAGGGCTTTATAGCAGAGCAGTAAAGAGGAAAGCAGCCAGCATTGTTCCCCACCAGGCTAGAATTAAACTCAGGTTTGTTTCAGCAGGGTATTAATGGGGTTCCTGTGAGAGAGAATCTCTGGCTTTGAATTGGTTACTGGCTGGAAAATCATCTGGACAGGTGGTTTGTTTTTATGTTAGCTGTGAGAATATGTTTACAATTCAGGTTTTTACTATTGAAACTCACGCTGCCCACTAGCTCATTTCCAGATGAGCTGCAGCATCAACTGTCCCTTGTGCTAAGCCTTTTGTAAGAATCACAGAATGTTAGGGGCTGGCAGGGACCTTGAAAGCTCATCCAGTCCAACCCCCTGCCAGAGCAGGATTACCTAGACCAGAACACAGAGGAACAGATCCAGGTGGGTTTGGAATGTCTCCAGAGAGAAAGACTCCACACTCCCCACAGAATCACAGACTATTAGGAGCTCAGGGGGATTTCCTCTGTCTTTACTCCTCACCTATTGTTACAGTTTAAAGCTAAGTGCCTTAGCTTAGTGTTCTAACTATAAACAAAGAACAGGAACTTTGTGGACATCTTTGAATAAGAAGTAAATAAAATTGGCCATGGGATACAAAAGAAAGCCAGTGATGTGTCCCTATAATGCCATTGGTCTGCTAATGAGGGTAGAAGTGATCTGCATAAACATTTCTCTCTCTCTTTGCTTCCTCTCTCTGCCATCTCTGCTTTTGCATTGCTGCCTTAGCTCTTTCCTGACCTTCTGCTGCTGTGTCTGCATCTGTGATGTACTGAGAAGGGAAGGAGGGGGAGAGGGAGAGAGGAAGAGAGGAGGGTGTGAGTAGCCCCCCTGGATTGTCCAGAGGGGTCTGGGAACAGTTCAAGGGGGTCCTTGTGTTGTTTCTAAGGTGTAAATATCTGCATAAGTGTTTGGCATTTTCTGTTCCTGGATTTTTGCTTGCTTTGTAAATAGAGCTTCAGTCTGCTTCCAACCCTTCTGAGCCAGTCTGGGGATTTATCCTGGGGGTCATTCTCCAATTTGTTGGGGGTTACTTTCAACCCAGCACAACTATGTGTGGTTCACATCCACACACTGTAATCACTCAGCACTAAATTAAAATGGCCATGCCTCTTTACCAAGTTTGCCTTCTGGAAAGGGTGCTCTCAAACACAAACCAGATCAGTTCCAGCTGCTCCCTTCCCTGGCAAAACCCCTCCTGTAGTCTCACAATAGCAGGAGCAGAGCTGAGTGTAACACTGATAAATATTAACAGATGGAGACATTGGTCATTTTTAGCTGGTATCCCATTTCAGTCAATCATTTCAATTTGGTGCCTAATAGCCCAAGTGGGCTGTGGATAAAAAAAAAAAGGAGAAAGCTTAATCATAGCCTTATTTTAGGAAACTGAAGGAGCAAGGATGCAGAGATGCTCAGAGGGGTGACTGGGCAGCACTTATTTCATGCCATCAGCAAGACTGATGGTGGCAAAACAATGGTTCAAAAGTCAAGTAGAGGCTAACTGTGCAGCAATAGATTATGCAGACACTGGATTAGAAAAAGCTTTGTTTACCTTGTTAGTTTTGCTGGTCAGTGCCTAATTTGGGTTATCTCCTTAAGCTTAAAATGAAGAAAGTTCTGGAAGGACTTTGTTCCCGTTTCACTGGCTTAGACTCTGCAAGAGAAGCAAACCATTTCCCTGACGCTAAACCAGACCCTCACCTGGCAAAGGTCTGTGGCTTTGTACTCCAAGACAGCACTTGGCTTCAGCTGGTGTGCAGAGATTGATTCTTGGAGGTCAGCCATCTATTCCTGTCCAGCTCTGGGCTCGTTTAGCAGAACAACTTGTCTGATGTCCTGACCGCTTCTTATGCCCTGAGCATCTGGCCTGATGTTCAGGTCCATTGGTTCATTGGTTCCAGTGGGCATTCTGAGCGCTCGAGAGCAGAGCTGATGTGAGGTAAATCCCAGCCACTTCAGCCCCTGGCCTTGGGCCTTAGGGATGAAAACATGAAATAACCTGCTACAAATAAGTTCTTGGGTGGTTCCTAGAGACTGCCACGTCACCAGAATGTGCGGTGTGACGTCACTGTCACTGTCCTGATTGCTTTTGCTGCCAGTCCGGGCATGTCACTGTTGTTTGTGATCCCTGAGACATAGAATCACAGAGTGCTTTGAGTTGAAGAGACATTAAAGATCTTCCAGTTCCCAACTCCTGCCACAGGCAGGGACACCTCCCACTAGCCCAGGTTGCTCAAGAACCTGATTTTGAACACTAACAGGCTTGAAGCCTTTACAGATTCTCTGGGCAACCTGTTCCAGTGCCTCCTCACCCTGCAGGGAAAGAATTTCTTCCTGATGTCCACTCTGTGTCGTGCTTCATCCAGTCTGAAGGCATTGGCCCTCATCCCAGCAGATCTGCAGCATTTGGTTCCTCTGGACAAGGACTGAACGCTGGTGGAGTTAGGTGTGAATCTCCAACACACATGGCACTCTTTGTCTGCTCTTCAGGAGCAAAATGAGTTTATGTTTGGCAATTTGATAAATGGATGAGCAGATGGCACTTTGTACGTGTGATGAACTGATTTGCAGTGATTAAGACAAGTGTAAAATTGGATTTTGAGCAGCTTTAAAAGTGCATGGCTCACTTACTTTAAATTTCATGCAAAATAACAGCAAGTTCTGGGCAGTTCTTAAATTTGGCTGAGGGACCAATCCTGGTAGCTTCTTGGCTGGTGCAATGGGTACAGCCTCCTGTCAGTGGCAAAAGCAAGGATTTACCAAAAGGGTATCAGTAGAAGTATTTTAATCCATCTGCAAGCAGGAGGTAAAAATGAACTTTCATCTCATGGATTGCTATACATTTTATTTTGGGTGCTATGTGAAAACCTGATTCACAGCATGAGGATCCAGGCTCTACCTAGAGAGCTTAACAAGCAAAATGTGGCATATACATGAGACCATGTCCTGTCCATATGATTACACAGGAAGGACTGGGTGGGTTTTCAGTGTTTAATCAATCCTGCCTTTTGGTTCCAAAATCATGTTTCTGACTCTCTGCACTTTGGAACTCATTTTTGACCTTTCTCCTGTGAGCCTGAGCATCCAGCAGGGTTTGCATAAATGATTGCTGATTAGTTCACACAGCCACAGAAGGGGAGGGGTTGGAAAGGACCTCCAAAGATCATCCAGTCCAGATCCCCTGCTAGAGCAGGATCACCTAGAGGAAATCACCCAGGAACACATCCAGGTGGGTTTTTTGATGCCTTCAGAGATGGAGACTCCAAAAACCTCTCTGGGCAGTCTGTTCCAGCACTCTGTTTACATGGAACCTCCTGGATTCCAGTTTGTGTCCACTGCCCCTTGTTCTGTCACCAGACATCACTAAGAAAAGTCTGGCCCCATCCTCCTGACACTTACTTCTTAGATATTGATCAGCATTAATGTTTCCCCCTCAGTCTCCTCTTCACCAGGTTAAACAGCCACAGTTAGAATAGAATAGAATAGAATAGAATAGAATAGAATAGAATAGAATAGCATAGCATAGAATAGAATAGAATAGAATAGAATAGAATAGAATAGAATAGAATAGAATGGAATGGAATGGAATGGAATGGAATGGAATGGAATGGAATGGAATGGAATGGAATGGAATGGAATGGAATAGACCAGACCAGGTTGGAAGAGACCTTTGAGATCATCAAATCCAACCTATCACTCAGCACCATCTAATCAACTAAACCATGGCACCAAGCACCCTATCCAGTCTCCACAGTTCTTTCAGTCTTTCTTCATGATGGAGATGCTCCAGCCCCTCATGCTCTTACTGTCTCTCCACTGGACTCTCTCCAGCAGTTCTTTGATCTTCTTGAACTGGGGAGCCCAGAACTGGATGCAATATTCCAGATGAGGCCTCAGCAGGGCAGAGCAGAAGGGACTGAGGACCTCCCTTGGTCGAATTAGGTGAGTCCTAGATGCCTCCATCTTTGATTCCATTGAGGACAGTGCTCTCAGCTACCCTTTCTCAAGTCCGGTGGCCTCGGGTGTAGCTCCAGCAAACACAGCAAGGACACCAGCACCCACCTGTGCCTGCATTGAAAACTAGATGTCCACCTCAGATCTGCTCCTGTCTCTGTGTGGTGGCTTCTGTCTGAACAACGAGCTCCAGCAGATGCCATCGAGGGGAGTTACACAGCCAGCACCGGCCTTACCCTGACCTTTCTTCTCAGGTCCAGAAGAAGTGTAGCCAGGCTGCAGTGAGGAAAGGAAATAAGGCAAAGAGTTAAGCAGCCTCAGCTCTGCCTTGTTGTCAGTTTTAGGATACTAATTTTCTAGTCTAAACAAAACAATTTCTTGTGATCCAAACCTCCCACTCCCATCTGCAGGCCAGCTTGTGTGCCACACAGCTTCCCAGTTTAGGAATGGGACACCCTGTGCCTGAGGCAGTGAGAGATGGGCAGAGCTCAGGAACGCACCAAGTGCCTCTTCGAGGCTGTGTGCTCTGGGATGTAGTGCTGCTGCTGAACTCTAACTTCAAAAACTCTCAGAACTGCCAGATTCTGGTTGGTAGGGACTGAAGCCTCACTGTCATTGAGCAGCTAGGAAATGCCACTTCGACCCTTACACCAAAACTCCAGAAGTTGAAGGGGTTTGGCTTTTAGTGGTAACCACCACAGCTGCAATTATCTAAGAGAAGACAGATCATGGAAATGCTGATTGAAAGGAACCTCTGAGTCACCTATCCCCATCCTGCTGCCATCCATCACTACATCAGGACAGGCTGAAACATGAAAAGCTCCAAGGATGGAGGTGAGTTCCAAGCAGCATTTCCACCTCAGCAAGCACCCCAGAATTAAAACGTGGTACAGAAACAGCTGCATTCAGCCATGCTTACACTTGCTCCCCAAGCTGACACCTGTGCCCTGGGAGGGGGAACAGCAGTGTACTGCATGGAGATGCTGGGCCATAGCCAGAGTGTGGGCAGCAGGGCAGGAGAGGGAGGGGATCCTGCCCCTGGACTCTGCTCAGACCTCAATTCCAATCCTGCCTCAGGTCTGGTGTCCCCAGCAGAAGAAGGACACAGAGCTGCTGGAGAAAGTCCAGAGGAGGCCACAAAGATGATCCAAGGGCTGGAGCAGCTCTGCTGGGAGCACAGGCTGATCCTGCAGGAAGGCTGCAGAGAGGCTTTTGCTGAGGGGGTCTGGAGCCAGGCCAAGGGGGAATGGTTTGAAGCTAAGGCAGAGCAGGAAAAAGTTGTTCCTTGGGAGGGTGGTGAGAGTGTGTCCCAGGCTGGCCAAGGAGGCTGTGGCTGCCTCCTTGCTGGGGGTGCTGAAGGCCAGGCTGGCTGAGGCCTTGAGCAGCTGAGTGGAGCTGAGAGGTGTCCCTGGGCATGGTGGGGAGCTTGGGGCAGATGAGCTGTGAGCTCCCTCCCATCCTGAGCCACTCTGTGATGGTATGGGAACAGAATCAGTGCAATGATCATCTGGATCCTGCCATTCTACATTTTGCTTACACAGAGGCTGCTGGCTGTGTGCTGCTCCAGATTCACCTGCGGCACTGATAGGAATTTGAATACAATCTGCTTTGGAAGCGATATTTGCCTGGGTGCTCTGAGATGTTGTCAGGGGGGAGGGGGTTGCTTCTGTTTGGTTTGGGTTTGTTGTTTTTTTTTTTTTTCTTCTTTATTGAGAAGATAGTTTATCTTTAATTCTCTTTAATAGACTAGAGGTAGAACCTGACTTCCCCCCAGCAGCTGTAGAGGTGCAGGTCAGGAGTCCTTGTGATGCAGAGGGAGATTAACATGTGTGGAGAAAAGCAGAGGCTGGGATTTTCCCCCTTTGTTTAAAGCAATTCTCTTTTCACTTTGCCTTTCTTCCCTCTGACTTGATTTACTGAGTTTGCAACTAATATGGCTTCGAAGGAAGCACAATAAAGAGGTGGACAGAGTGCTGATCTTTGTTTGCAACCACTTGCATCCAGGAGCTACTTCTGCTTGTAAATGCAGGGACATTTAGCATTCCTTACGTTTGGAAAGGAAACCAAACCAACCTTTGTACCCGTTGCATGAGACACGGGGCAATAATTCCTAGAGCTGAAAGCCTGCTCACCTATCTTCAGTTTATGAGCAGAGATATCTTGGGAACAAAGATAAACCTGCAGAGAAGGTAAGGGCTCTTTAGGGCTGTCTCTGGGGCTTTAATTAGGGATTTTTATAGCTGTTGTACAGGAGCTGCGAAGACCTTTTTACTTCAAAATAAAATTCAGGGTGGGTTTTTTTTGTGTCCTACCTTGATCAGTTTTAAGACCAACAATAAAGGTGGGAAGAATCTCTTTCTAAATACTAATGAGTGACTTTCTGAAAGGAGGAGAAATCTTTGATGGTGTACGTGGTGAGGAGTGAGGTGGACAGTGGGGCAAGAGAGGGGATGCTGCCCCTGGACTCTGCTCTGCTCTGACCTCACCTTCAATCCTGCCTCCAGTTCTGGTGTCCCCAGCATGAGAAGGACACAGAGCTGCTGGAGAGAGTCCAGAGGAGGCCACAAAGATGATCCAAGGGCTGGAGCAGCTCTGCTGGGAACACAGGCTGAGGGAGCTGGGGGTGTTCAGCCTGCAGAGGAGAAGGCTCCAGGGGCACCTCCGAGCTGCCTGCCAGGACCTGAAGGCATCCTGCAGGAAGGCTGCAGAGAGACTTTTGCTGAGGGGTTCTGGAGCCAGGCCAAGGGGGAATGGTTTGAAGCTGAGGCAGAGCAGAGTTAGAGTGGAGCTGAGGAAGAAGTTCCTCAGTAGGAGGGTCACTGAGTGAGGTGTCCTGTCAGGAGAGGGTGCTGATAGATGCCTGAACTGCTGCCACCTCCTCAAATGAAGGAACTCAATATTCAGGGGGTGTTGAAGGCCAGTCTGGCTGAGGCCTTGAGCAGCTGAGTGTAGCTGAGAGGTGTCCCTGGGCATGGTGGGGAGGCTGGAGGAAATGTGCTTTATGGAAGGACTGATGCTCATTCCCACGCTGTGTCCACCCTGTCCCTGTCTCTGCCTTGGGAATGATCCTAAGCAAGAGCAACAGAAATGATCTGAGGGCTGAAGCACCACTGCTAAGAGGCCAGGCTGAGATGTCGGTGTTGTTCAGCCTGCAGAAGGGGAGGCTCCAGGGAGATCTTCTGGTGGTCTCTCAGTGCTTCAAGGGCCCAGCAGAAAGCTGGGGGCAGATTTTTATCAGAGTCTGTTGTGACAGGACAAGGAGTGATAGCTTGAAACTGAAAGAGGAAAGATTTAGACCAGAGGGAAGGAATAAATATTTTCTAATGGGGATGGTGAAATCCTGTCCCAGGTAGAAGCCCCATCCCTGGAACCTTTCCAGGTCAGGTTGACTGGGGCTCTGAGCAACCTGTTCTGGTTGCAGGTGTCCCTGTTTGCTGCAGGAGTGTTGGACCAGGTGATCTTGAAAGGTCTCTTCCCACTCAAGCCACTCTATGGTTCCATGATGTGTACCACACCACCTGTGCTCTTCTCCATTGCTCACCTCCATGGAGTGGGAACCTCAGTCAGGAGACTTCTGTGCTTGGCAGCACCCACTTCTCATGGGTGTGCTGTGTGCTGGGGTGGTGTGGGTGCAGATTGTCTTGCACCAGGTAAATTGAATTCTTCTGAGTTTCCAAGGAATGCTGACCCCATCCATTCACCGCTCTGTCAGGGTCCAAATGCAGCTGCCTCTGGAAGCTTGTGCCAGGGCTGGGCTGGGCTGCATGGCGATGAGGAGAGCTGCAGGGGATCACATGCTATGGGGCAGATGAGCTTAACAGGTTTGAGTGACACAGGCAGAGCTGACAGACCAAGACTGCATTTCTCAGCCAAGGACGCAGGCTGATTGCAGGCAAGAGCTGATGGTTCCTTTCTCAGCAGGAGAGAAGTGGCTCTGGGAGGTCTCAGCTGCTAGAGGTGATTTCTGCTGAAGGCAGAGTGTTCAGAGCAATGCAGCACCCTGCAAAGCAGAGTTTGTCCCTGGAGCACATAAACGAGCTTGCCCTTCACACGGCAAATTCTCTCCACTACCAAAGCAAAGAGCAGAAGGAAACAGGACAGGGAGAGGTTGGCTTTGCTCCCAGAGAGCTGCAACCTCAGCAACTGCTGTCCTGCCCAGCACTGACACAGACCCCAGCAGCAACACTGCAAGAAGAATCAAGCAGATGGAGAATGGCAGAGATGATAAAGCCACCAGACAGCACATAGACAAGAACCAATTAGTTATGGAGAGTGCAGAGGGCCTGGTTGGGGCTGAAGATGTAGGCAACCTGCAGTGAAAATGTGAGCTATGGAGAGATTTTTAAAACAAGGGGAGGAAGATGATTTAGGAGGGTGGGATGGAGCAGTTTGCATTGGGCTCTGAGACTCATATGGAACCTGTGGGTGCCACAGAAAGGTACTAGCCCAGGGAGGAAGGCACCTGGGACACCTCTGGGGATGTTAGAAAGGGGAGGTGGAGGTTGAATTAGAGGTACCTGCTCGGCCTGGATGAAACCTCCACAGGACAGAAGGGATCTGCTGCTGAAAATGGATAGTGCCTGTGTAATGTGGCATAGTGGCATCAATGGCAGAGAGAGATTGAGAGACCCCCTCAGCAAGCTTGCAGGTGCCACCAGGCTGAGTGGGACACACAACATGCCTGAGGGGTGAGCTGCCATCCAGAGGGACAAGGGACAAGCTTCATAAGTAGGCCAGTGTGAACCCCATGGACCTGTTGGAGCAGGACCACAAGAGGCTACAACAATGCTGGCAGGGTTGGAAGCCCTCTGCTGTGTGTCCAGGCTGGGACAGATGGGCTTGGTCGGAAGAACTTTGGCCTGGAGAGAAGAAAGGCTCTAGGAGACCTTCTGGTGGCCTTGTAGTATCGATCAGAAAGCTGGGGGCAGACCTTTAATCAGGGTCTGTTGTGACAGGGAGAAAGGGTGATGGCTTGAAAATGAAAGAGGCAGATTCAGGCTAGAGAGAAGCAATAAACTTCTGATACTGAGGGTGGTGAGACCCTGGCCCAGGTTGCCCAGAGAGGTGAGAGATGCTCCACCCCTGGAAATGTTCTAGGTCAGGTTGTTTGGGGCTCTAAGCAACCTGCTCCAGTTGCAGATGTCCTGTTCAACCCAAGCCATTCTGTGAATCTATGAAGCTCAGAAGAAGAGGAAAATGGTAGGCAGCAGAGCTGGTGGATGGTATTCTTCCCAGCTGGAGGGAGCTGCAAACAAAGGCCAGCCTTCCACGAGGGAAGAGACCAGTTAAACCAAAGAAAATTCCAGGGGAGCCAGGGACCCTTTGAGCTCTGGGGAGACAGCAAAATGGCAACGAGGCTGTAGCTGGTATCTCCCAGAGGGCTAGTTCCTGTGATCCCATCCTCAGAGACATCAGACCAGAGCCATGAAGATGCCAAGGGGAGCCTCATCCCTGCAAGAAATGGAGCTATTGTCTCTGCCCAGGGATGCTGCAGAGTGCAGGGCGGCTCAGGCAGCTGGGACTGGGTCAGCACCACCACAAATACACTCTGCTGCCCCCTCATGCTTTCTGTGGCCTGCTGAAAGGCATGATCTCCTCTCAGCACTGCACTTGGCCAGCTCCAAGGGACAGCTCTTGAATAGCTCTTCCATCAGAAGCTTTTTTAAAGACTAGAAGGCTCTGAAGTTCCCTTAGATACAAATAATGGATGGTCTTCAGTTTCCATATCTGTTTTGAAACGTCCTCAGCTGGGGTTTAGATGTTGGCTCTGTCAAAATATGTCTTAGCAAAATACTAATCATGGAATCCTGGAATGGCTCAGGTTGGAAGAGACCTCACAGGTCATCTGCTCCAACCTCCCTGCCCCTGCTAGGGGCCCCTCTCAACTAGACTCAGCTGCTCAAGACTTCATTCAACCTGGTCTTGACCGTCTCCAGGAAGGAAACATCCACAACCTCCCTGGGCAGCCTGCTCAGAATCCCAACACCCTCATACTGAAGTCCATCTCCTAAGATCCAGTCTAATGCTTCTCTCTGTCAGCTCCAAACCATTCCCCCTTGGCCTGGCTCTAGACCCCCTCAACAAAAGCCTCTCTGCAGCCTTCCTGCAGGATGCCTTCAGGTCCTGGCAGGCAGCTCTGAGGTCCCCCTGGAGCCTTCTCCTCTGCAGGCTGAACACCCCCAGCTCCCTCAGCCTGTACTCCCAGCAGAGCTGCTCCAGCCCTTGGATCCTCTTTGTGGCCTCCTCTGGACTCTCTCCTCCAGCTCTGTGTCCTTCTTCTGAGGACACCATGGTTGATGGCAATTAGCAGAGATATTATGACTGTGAGTTTGCCTTGAGGCTGAGCAGGAGCCAAAGTGGCTGCTGACAATCTGACTGAGAAAGGCCTTTCCTTTTCTCACACTTTTGTGCATGATCTGCCAAAAGAAAGCCCCAAGACCATGGAAGTTTGACTCAGAGCATGATGCAACAGGAAACAGATGGCAAACTCTCAGCAGATTTTAGGTTTAGGCCATGCTGGGCACAGCCCTGTAGGAAGATTCAGTTCTTGGAGTATTAGTGACCTCATTTTGGAAACTGTTGGCAGGTTGGCTTCCTCACACATCTAATACTTCCTTTTATGTAAGAAAATACTTAAAAATAGGCATTTGTGGGGTCTTTTAGTGAATAATAATAATAAAAATATTAAAGCATTTAAACTTCTTAAAAAATTCTCAAATCTTTGCTCAGTTTCTGAATTTCTCAGATATTGACATTTGGCAGCCTGTGGCCTGTGGCTGTGTCGTTGTCCACAGCCTGACAGACTCTGGCGGGCACTTTGGAAGAAGGTTAGGACTAACGGCATAAACCTATGGTTACAGAGAGTTAAAAATAGGTCAATAAGATACTAGAATGCTAGAACCACCCCAGGGAGGTGGTGGAGATCTCTTCCCTGGAGATATTCAAGGTGAGGCTGGCCAGGGCTGTGGGCAACCTGATCTAGTTGGGGATGTCCCTGCTGAGTGCAGGGGGGGTTAGACCGGATGAGCTTTGGAGGTCCCTTCCAGCTTCAACCATTCTGTGATCCCATGATTCTAATTATTTAATAACTTTTTTGTGAATCAAGAACTTCTTCTAACAGCTGGTGGAACAGCCATGGTGATGATGGTCTGTGGACTGGATGGCCCCTCAGTTTGGGAAGGATGTTGACTTGCTGGAATGTGTCCAGAGAAGGGCAACAAGGTTGGTGAGGTGTTTGGAACACAAGCCCTGTGAGGAGAGGCTGAGGGAGCTGGGGTTGCTTAGCCTGGAGAGGAGGAGACTCAGGGGTGACCTTCTTGCTCTCTACAACTACCTGAAGGGAGGTTGTGGACACGTGGATGTTGGTCTCTTCTCCCAGGCAGCCAGCACCAGAACAAGAGGACACAGTCTCAGGCTGTGCCAGGGGAGGTTTAGGCTGGAGCTTAGGAGGAAGTTCTCTACAGAGAGAGTGATTGCCCATTGGAATGGGCTGCCCAGGGAGGTGGTGGAGTCACCTTCATTGGAGATGTTCAGGAGGAGACTTGATGGGGTGCTTGGTGCCATGGTTTAGCTGTTTAGGTGGGTTGGATTGGTTGATGGGTTGGACGTGATGATCTTGAAGGTCTCTTCCAACCTGGTGTATTGTATTGTATTGCATTCTATTGTGCTGTATTCTATCTGCTCTGAGGACAGGCTGAGGGAGCTGGGGCTGTTCAGCCTGCCATGACTTTCTGCATCATTTGTGGGGCTTTTTGGGGGTTGGAATTAATTTGTGGAGAGGGCTTTGTATTCGTGATGCTCTTTCTTCCGGGGCAGTGGTACAGGCTGAAGTTCAGAGTGAACCTCCAGACTGGTGGTGGTACTTTATCTGTGCTGGCTTTATGAGGGAAGCCTGGGAAGCATGCATTGTCTATACAGTCACAGGTTCATAGAATGGTTTGGATTGGAAAGGACCTTGAAGATTACCCAGTTCCAACCCCCTGCCATGGGCAGGGACACCTCCCACCAGCCCAGGTTGCTCAAGGCCTCATCCAGCCTGGCCTTGAACACCTCCAGGGAAGGGGCAGCCACACCCTGCCTGGGCAACCTGTGCCAGTGTCTCCCCACCCTCACTGTTTTTCCATTTTCCTTCCAATCTAAGCTTTTAAGACCTGCAGCAGTTCGAGGTGAATTGTTTCTCAGCTGTGTCTGATGTGCAGCTCCAGCCATGGTCCTGTTTGCCATTGTCTCTGTCCTTGTGTTTGCTGTGCCAGTACACACCTGGCTGTCACTGAGGTCATTGTGACTGCTCTGGAGGGACATCCAACGCTTTAATTAAGGAACTTGTAAAATGTTGTTATTTTAATGAAGCCAAGGGTTTCCTTGTGGCACTGGGGACGTTTCTGTCATCTCACAAGCATGTGCTGCACTTCTGTTCACTGAATGACAGGTGATATTGAAGCAGTCACTCAAGCTGCTGTTTTAAGATGCCTCAGATGATTTGTCTATGCTGTGGTGATTCATAGATCCATTTTTGTCTCATAATAAAGAGAAAGTGAGAAGGATTCTGTCTTCCACTGCAGTCCTCACTGCACTGGATTGCCTACCTGTACCCATCAGCCCCTTCATCCTGTTTCCAAGTTCATCAAATAAAGTGAAAAGTATCACAAGAACTTCTTGATAAAATACAGATCTCTCCTTTCTCTATGGCAGTTGGCCCTTTGCTGCCTGAAAGTTCCCATGGAAACCTAGAATGGCTGTGGCTGGAAGGGACTTCCCACAACGTCCCCACCATGCCCAGGGACATCACTCAGCTGCTCAAGGCCTCAGCAGAGGCAGGCTGCCTCCCTGGCCAGCCTGTGCCAGACTCTCAACACGCTCACAGTGAACAACTTCTTCCTCAGCTCCACTCTAACCCTGCTCTGCCTCAGCTCCAAACCATTCCCCCTTGGCCTGGCTCTAGACACCCTCAGCAAAAGTCCCTTTCCAAGTTACCATTAACACCTGGCTCTGTCTAGAGCTGGTTCTTGTCATCTCAAAAGGAAATGTGGTATAAAGTTGACAAGAGACTACATTATCCACACTTTCAGTACTTGAACCACTTTTCTGTACTACTCTGCTTCTTGTTTCATGGCCCAGCACAGCCCCTTCTGTAGAAAAGCAGCCTCTGAGCCTGGTACACCCACAGCACCCTATATCCAACTATTCTAATGAGATTTCTTGTCCAGAACAAAGTATTGCTCCTCAAAAATCCCAGAAAGATGGGCTTGGGAGGGACCTCCAGAAATCACCCAGTCCAACTTCCTTCCAGATCAGGGTCACCCAGGGCAGGCCATACAGGAGTACATCCATAGGGGTTTGGAATGTCTCCAGAGAAGGAGACTCCACAACCTGGGCAGCCTGTGCCTGTATCAGCAAACACAGTCAGGTGGTGATGGATGTGACACACTAGACACAGTTCCACACCTCTTCAGGTTCTGATTTGTGGATCTCACTGTTTTTTACCAGACAGTTGTGTGTTCTACAGAAATAGTTTCATAGTTTCATACAAACACAGTCAAGTGGTGATGGATGTGACACACTAGACACAGTTTCACACCTCTTCAGGTTCTGATTTGTGGATCTCACTGTTTTTTACCAGACAGTTGTGTGTTCTACAGAAATCCTAATGTCTAATTATCAAAGGTGCTGCTCAGGTACAGATCCAACTGAAATGAAGTCATAACTTGTCTGAAAATTGTCCTAGCAATGACTGGGCAGATTCAGCAAGTGAACTCTTTTGGCACAGCAAACAACTGGTTTGGTAGTGTGAACTGCTTAGGACGGTGCAAAAGACCCTAAGTGTGGAACCATATGTGGTTAACAGCATTAGGTTATTTAATGCAGCACCAAAAGGAGTATTAGAGGGCAAATCCAAAGTTAGAAATCCACTCTGAGCTGGGGATAGCTCTGCAGAATTGGTGGAGGCAGGGAAGGGCTTGTATGTGGCTGTCCGTGTCTAAAGTCAGTATAGACAGGAGGAGGGGATGAGCAGGAATTGTGCCTCTTTCTTCAGTTAATACATCATAAACCTTGGAAAAACTACTGATCCCATGCAGTCCAGCAGCCATGGCCTCATTCCCTGACTTCAGCTGTCTCATTTAGCAAACATTGCCTGGGTTGGAATATTTTCACCTTCAAGCAGTCGCTGAGGCATCGTGGTTGATTCTAGCCACTGTTTTGCAAAGATCTCTGTATTTATGTTTAGCTTTCTGCAGCAGTGTCCAAACACTGCACCTTGTCTCATTCTGCTGGCCTGAAAAGCACACATCCAATCTTGCTCGCTGTGTAGTTTCTGGTGGGCTTTGGAGCTGGTTTTGATTTGCAGGGTGAACAACTCTGAGGCTCAGATAGGGAGCTTCTGAAGAATCCATCTAAGAACTGATCTTATTTGATGGTTTCTCTAGTCCTCTGGAGAAAAATGGTAGGATGCTAATGGAATGGGCTGGGAAAATGGGATGTATTGTAAAAAAGGGGAGGGTGGCAACCTCACAGAGAGGCCCTTGAATGACGTTTGACAAATAAATAGACGGCGTGTGCAAGCCGCGAGGACGCGGTGCAGTGTGACACGGTGAAGGATGAACAATCTGGAATGAACAAATTGGAAGATTTTATCAGGTGCACATGACAGACAAGCAGGTAGATGCATCACTCAAACTGGGACAGACGTGGGAGATAAGCTATAGGCACCTCAGATACAATACAATAATACAATACAATAAACCGGGCTGGATGGGGAAGGGGAGATGGCGAATAGAGAGCAAATGGATATGGGCAGGCGTAAGGCATAGGTTCCCAGAGCCATCAAGGGTTGCCACTCAGCAGCGTAGCCAGGGGAGCTGTGCTGCCTCTCTTCCCTGCCTGCTCCTGCTGCACTCTGCAGTGTGAGGGCTCACAATGACTTGTGCAAGGGGAGGACCCACCCGGATCCTCCCAGACACGCAGCCTGGGCAATCGCAGCCTGATCCATTGCTCGTGGTTATCAGTCTTGGGAGTCAGTCAAGCTCGTCCAGCTGTTCACCAGGGTCACTGTGGCCTTGGCAATCAGTAAATCACAGAAGCAATTTGGTTGGAAGAAACCTTTAAGATCACAGAGTCCAACTGTAAAACCAGCACTGCCAGCTCACCATGTTCTCAGCACCACATCTGCACTGATTTTAAGTCTCTACAGGGATGGGGACTCCACCACTGTTCCAGGGCTTGATAACCACTATGGGGAAGAAATTCTTCCTAATGACCTAGACCTCCCCTGGTAGAATCTGAGGCCATTTCCTCTCATCCTATCACTTTTCACTTGGGACAAGAGACTGAACCCAACCTGTCTCCAACTCCTTTCAGGTAGAGAGTCAGGAGATCTCCCCTGATCCTCCTTTTTTCCCAGGCTGAACAACCCCAGTTCCCTCAGCCACTTGTGTAGTGTAGATCATAGAATCACAGAACTGTCAGGGTTGGAAGGGATCTCAAGGCTCAGCCAGGTCCAACCCCCACTGCCATAGGCAGAGACACCTCACACTACAGCAGGTTGCTCACAGCCACAGCCAGCCTGGCTGCAAACACCTCCAGGCAGGAGGCTTCCACCAGCTCCCTGGGCAACCTGGGACAGGCTCTCACCACCCTCATGGGGAACAACTTCTTCCTCACAGCCAATCTGAATCTCCCCACTTCTAGTTTTGCTCCATCCCCCCCAGTCCTATCCCTCCCTGACACCCTCAAAAGTCCCTCCCCAGCTTTCTTGGAGCCCCCTTCAGATCCTGGAAGGCCACAAGAAGGTCTCCTGGGAGCCTTCTCCTCTCCAGCCTGCACAACCCCAGCTCTCTCAGGCTGCCCTCTTAGCAGAGGAGCTGACAGACTGAGATGCACTTGTAAAGTGAAGCATCCAAGGCCAAACCCAAATGTTTCTCATGTTTTCAACTTTCATTAATCAACCCATAATTTTGCAAAGAGGCACCTCGTTAGCTGGGCAATGATCTAGGCTTTATGAACTTGAGTTTGACTGGCATTAATTACACTTTTTTCTAGTTGGGTGCTTAATGAGCTCTGCATCAGCCATCCCCCTCCTCGGCCTGGAATCACTGTCAGGCTGCTGCTGATACAATGATTTTGTCATTCTGTTTATCTGTTTGTATGCTGACAAAACATTGCATTTCCTTTAGCACTGTGGGAATTTGCTGGCTTTTGATTAGTCAATAAAAGTCAATGGCAATAAGTTAGCCTTGTATGAAACCTGCAGGAGGAGCACATTTTTGCCTGGCTCATTTTATGGTGCCTTTATTTAATGGCTGTTGCTTGACATCTGCAATTCCATTTTGAGGAGAATGTGCCTCATCCTCGCATGAACAGAGCAGACCACTTCTCCTTTAGCAAAGGAACAGGTCAGCTACTGCACAATGAACTTATTTGTGCCCATTCCCCTACCAATTTTTTGCCCAGCAATGGAGAAATCCCATTCCTGGAAATCCCTACGTGTCTAATGTGCACTCCAGAGTCTTCTGAAGGAAGGGCATCGTGGTTTTCACTCCCCTCCTTTATTTAAGAGCACAGACTCAGCCCTATGAACCTTCCTGACCTGCTTTCCAGTTTCCAAGCCCCAGTTTGTTGGTTACCAGGTTCTTCTCACAGTCATGTGTGCTGCACCACTGCTTTTGTTTCCCAAGCCTCTTCCTGTAGAACCATAGAATTGTTTTGGTTGGAGAAAGCCTCATCCCTGGAAGTGTTTAAGACCAAGCTGGATGAGGCTTTGAGCAACCTGTGGTGTCCCTGCCCATGGCAGGAGGGTTGGAATCAGATGATATCTAAGGTCCTTTCCAGCCCAACCCATGGGTCAAATCTTTAGTCTTCTGCTTTTCTTTGTTTTCAAGAGCTGGGCTATTGCCACAGATGTCACTTGAACGTTCATCTTCTACTGTTACTGTTACGCTAAGGTCATCCACAGACAGCTGTGCTAAAAGCTCTTGGGTTTAGCTCTGGGAAACCAGCACAGCAGCCCTCTGCTCTCATGTCCCCATCAAGGGCTGCTGCCATTTGAAGCATGGATCTTACAAGCACCAGGTTAAGCTCCTGCCTGCCTGAGGCTACCTCCACCCATACACCAGTGCTGTCTCCTTGCTGTCCCATCCACCACACCCTCACAGGTACCGGGCAGGCCGCTCACCAGGTGGCCTGGGACTGATGGCGGTGTGATGCCTGTGCAGCTGCCTCACGCCCATGTTCCCTCTCATGCTCACCCCTGAGCACTTCCAGACACAGCTAGTGTTGATGGGCCCCCACAAGGATTTTGCAAACCTGAGTATCTCACTTGGTTGCCTTGTTCCAGGTCTGTCCAAGTTCTCTTTCACACAGGACAGAGAGGAAGTAAAGAGAACGTGACACTTGCTCTGCTCAGTACCATCACCCAGCATGGAGCAAAGATGCCAAGGAAGGAGCCTCCCTCAGTCATTTTCCAAACTCCTTTGCTCATCAGCCAGTTCTGACAAGCTGCTAACTCTCTCTCAGGCTCACTCCATCTCCATGCTCAAAAGGAATGACAAATCACTCCAAGTTTAGGCAACAAGTTGATCAAAGACTTGGCAGTGCTAATGCAGAGACTCTTGGTTGTGGTAACAGCCTCAGCCTCCTGTCAGTCCTGCTGCATTCAGGTGATCAAACCCCCCAGAATACATAGAATCGACTCCACTGGCAGGTAGATAAAGCCCCTCAAACATCACTGTCTCTGACATCAAAGACCGAGCTCCCCGCACCTGCCTTTTGGTTGGCCGCATCCGTTTGGTGCTCAGCCACTTGCTGGCTTCCTGTCCCCATCCCTGCAGTGTCTCAAGATGCATGACTTAGACATTTCAAAAGCAGCAACTTTAGAGTGGTTACATGGTGGGATGACTTGCACAACTGGAGCACTGTAATCAATGGCTACAGACTCCTCAGGAGAGACAGGTGAGAGAGAAGGAGTGGAGGGGCGGCCCCATATATTAGGGAGGCTCTGGATGGCATGGAAGTAGAGACTAAGGGATATCAGGTTGAGTCCCTATGGGTAAGAATTAGAGGGAAGGCCAACAAGGCCGACAACATGGTTGGAGTCTGTGACAGACCACCCAACCAGGACAAAGAGGTTGATTCACTGTTCTTTAAGCAGCTGGAGGCTGCCTCAAGATCACCAGACCTTGTTCTTATGGGTGATTTTAACCTGCCTGATATCTGCTGGGAGCTCAACACAGCAGAGAGGAGGCAGTCTAGGAGGTTCTTAGAGTGTATGGAGGATGGGATCCATCCTAGAGTGCTGAGAGAGCTGGCAGATGAGCTGGCCAAGCCACTCTCCATCATTTTCCACCAGTCCTGGCTCACTGGAGAGGTCCCAGGTGACTGGAAGCTGGCAGCCAGCGTGGATTTAGGAAGGGCAGGTGTCCTGCCTGACCAACCTGATCTTCTATGCCCAGGTGACTGCCTGGTGGATGTGGGACAGGCTGTGGATGTAGTCTACCTGGACTTCAGCAAGGCCTTTGACACCATCCCCCACAGCAAACTGCTGGCCAAGCTGTCAGCCCCTGGCTTGGGCAGCAGCACTCTGAGCTGGGTTAGGAACTAGCTGGGGGCTGAGCCCAGAGAGTGGTGGTGAATGGTGCCACTGCCAGCTGGCAGCCAGGCACTAGTGTTGTGCCCCAGGGATCAGTGCTGGGCCCCATCCTCTTTAACATCTTTATTGATGATCTGGATGAGGGCATTGAGTCCATCATCAGTAAGTTTGCAGATGACACCAAGCTGGGGGCAGGAGTTGATCCGTTAGAGGGTAGGAGAGCTCTGCAGAGGCACCTTGCCAGGCTGGATGGGTGGGCAGAGGACAATGGGATGAGATTTAATAAGGCTACGTGTCAGGTTCTGCACATTGGCCACAGCAACCCCAGGCAGTGCTACAGGCTGGGGTCAGAGTGGCTGGAGAGTGGCCAGGCAGAGAGGGACCTGGGGGTGCTGGTTGATTGTAGGCTGAACATGAGCCTGCAGTGTGCCCAGGCAGCCAAGAGGGCCAAGGGCATCCTGGCCTGCATCAGGAACAGTGTGGCCAGCAGCAGCAGGGAAGTCATGCTGCCCCTGTGCTCAGCACTGGTTAGGCCACACCTTGAGTCCTGTGTCCAGTTCTGGGGTTCTCAGTTTAGGAAGGATGTTGAGCTGCTGGAAGGTGTCCAGAGAAGGGCAAGAAAGCTGGGGAGGGGTCTGGAGCACAGCCCTGTGAGGAGAGGCTGAGGGAGCTGGGGTTGCTTAGCCTGCAGAAGAGGAGGCTGAGGGGAGACCTTCTTGCTCTCTCCAACTCCTTGAAGGGTGCTTGTAGCCAGGTGGGGGTTGGTCTCTTCTACCAGGCACCCAGCACCAGAACAAGAGGACACAGTCTCAAGCTGTGCCAGGGGAGGTTTAGGCTGGATGTTAGGAATAAATTCTTCCCAGAAAGAGGAATTGGCCATTGGAATGTGGTGCCCAGGGAGGTGGTGGAGTCACCATCCCTGGAGATCTTCAATAAAAGCCTGGATGAGGCACTTAGTGCAATGGTCTAGTTGATTGGATAGGGCTGGGTGTTTGCTTGACTGGATGATCTTGGAGGTTTCTTCCTACCTGGCTGATACGAGGATTCTATGATTCTAACTTGAGTTTTAATGCATGTGCAAACCCACCTGGCTGTGCTCCTGTGTGCTCTGCCCTGGGTGTCCCTAGTCTGGCAGGGGAGTTGGACTGGATGATCCCTTGGGGTCCCTTCCAAGGCCTGACATTGTGTGACTGGTTGTTCAGGGGCACTCCCTGGCATGGAGCCACATTACTGCAGGGCATGAGCTGAAAGAAATCATCCTGTGCTGCAGTGGCAGGCCCTGATGCTGTGTGAGTGCATGACTGTGTGTGTGCAAAGTGTTGTCAGCAAACATTTGTGGAGGGTTTTATAGCTGTGCAAGAGGGCTTTACAACAGACAAGCCTCTCTTAGCTATTGTTTATGGAGTCTCATTTTTTTATGGACTCCAGTTCCAAGATTAGGAAGGCATTTATTGGTACCATCAACAACCTTTCTCTGCAAATAACCCTCAAACCAGCAGAGTGAAGTTTGGATTTTCCCCTCCTGCTACCTTTGAAATGTCTGTTATGTTCTCTTAACCTGGCAGTGTGAACATGCTTGCATGCAGTTCCAGGCCAAAGGGGTATTGTCTGCTTCTGGAATAGAACTGTTCTGGTATTGTTCTGTTGACCACCTTTTGAGGTAAGCCACTCTTACTGTCCTGCTCTGAGCTGCACCAGCACAAATTCTGCTCAGGCTGTGAGTGCCCAGTTCAGGCTCTGCTCACTCAGGCACTTGCTGAAGCTCAGGGTAGCTTGGCACAGCCAGGGGCTGCTGCTAGCAGGGAGAAGCTGAGAGGCAGAGCTCCTGCCAAGGCCTGGGGGGCACAAAGCCTCAGACTTGCTGCTCTGCACACCAAGGGCACTGCCACAGCTCTGCCCCACCTTGGGGGGCAGGAAGGCAGAGGGGGCAGCTGTGGGGAGGAGCAGACAGCACAGGGACCCTCAGGTGCCCCCCAAGGGATTGCAGCCCATGGATGACATCTTCAGCAGCAAGCTGAGGGATGCCCAGGCTCAAGCCTCTCCTTCCCTGGCTGCTGTCCCAGCAGGACTCTGTCCCTTCTGCCTTCCATCCCCATCCCTCTCTTCCTCAATCCAGCTCCATAATCCAGCTCCTGAGTCTGCTTCCCATCTGCTGCTGAGCCCAGGCTGGGACTTGCCCAGTGCCTGCCCCCAGCACCAGTGGTGCCAGTGGTGCCATCCTTGCCCTCAGGGCTTGGGTTCCATCTTGGTTTGTGTCTCTGTGTCTCTATCCCATGGCTTTGCTCTTCTTCCCACCCCAGCTGGGTTAGTTTCTCTCCCAGCCCATCAGGCTTTCTCCCTTCTTCTCTTTCTCTTCCCTTAGTGAATGCAGAGGGGTTCCTGGAGAGCCTCTGGCACTCATCTGGTGGCTGTCCCACCCCTTGCCCTTGACAATTAGGTTTTGTTACTCTATTGTTGGTCTCACATAGGACTTTATTGATGCCTTCAGCCCTGGGCTATACACTGTGGCCTCTCTCCCTTCTCACAGGCTGTTCTGTTGCCTTGACTCAGGGTCTTCCCACCCTGTGCACTCTGCTGACCCAGACAGCTCTGATTCTTCCCTAGGTGAGCAGGCACTGCTCAGAATGATTGTGACAATTAACTGCAGTCTGTGTTTCTGACAGGAAATCACAGAACTGCCAATGTCACAGCAGGCTGGGGAATGTCAGCACAAAATAAGAAGGAGCAACAAACCTAAAACTGCAGCCTCATGGTTCTTTGCTTCTGTCTTTGACCTTGTAGTATCAGTTCAGAAGCTGTCTGGTGTCACATTCAACACTGTGAATGAAGCCTCTCCTGTCCATGTTTGGTGCAGCACTGTGTATTTAATGCCTTATCTCCAATGTCCTTGGAATAAACTGGTACCATAGCACAGTGACCAGGAGAGGTGAACCTGTGCAAAGCACAGCTCCCTGTGGGCTCCCTGTTGCTGAAATACAGCCTTGATATTGAATGACATCATTCTAGCCATAATATTTGTTGTGCTAAAATAGGTAACTCAAAGACAGAAGCTACACACCAGTTATTTAACTGTCTTTACAACTTCACTGGCTGCCCAAAACTTGTGCAGAGCTCAGACTGCAGAAGGAATGAAGTGGTGTGCACATAGCACAGCAGTGGCTTGGGTATGGATTCTAATGAACAATATCCAGTGTGTCACAGAAGCACAGCGTGGTGGGGTTGGAAACACCTCTGGAGATCATCCAGTCCAACCCCCTGCTCCAGCAGGGCACCCACAGCAGCTTGCCCAGGAGCACAATGCCCAGGAGGGTTTGGAAACTCTCCACAGAAGGAGACTCCACAACCTCTCTGGGCAGCCTGCTCCAGGCCTGCAGCACCTTCATAACAAAGAAGTTTCTCCTCATATTCAGCTGGGTTAGAGTTTGTGCCTTTGCCACCTTGTCCTGTCACTGGACACCACCAAAAAGTCTGGCTCCATCCTCTTGTCATTCACCCTTTATGTATTATAGATCATAGAATCACAGAACTGTCAGGGCTGGAAGGGACCTCAAGGCTCAGCCAGTTCCAACCCCCCTGCCATAGGCAGGGACACCTCACACTGCAGCAGCTTGCTCACAGCCACAGCCAGCCTGGCTGCAAACACCTCCAGGCAGGAGGCTTCCACCAGCTCCCTGGGCAACCTGTGCCAGGCTCTCACCACCCTCATGGGCAACAACTTCTTCCTAACAGCCAAGCTGAATCTACCCATTTCTAGTTTCTTTTTTTTCCACACCCCCCTGAGTCCTATCCCTCCCTGACACCCTCAGAAGTCCCTCCCCAGCTATCTTGTAGGCCCCCTTCAAACACTGGATGTATCTGATCTAGATATTGATCAGATCCCCTCTCAGTCTTTCTTCTCCAGGCTAAACAGCTGCAAGGCTCTGAGCCTTTCCTCATAGGAGAGATGCTCCATTCCCTTCACCATCTTTGGAGCCTCAGAAGTGGACCCAATACTCCAGATGTGGCCTCACTAGGGCAGAGTAAAGGGAGGAGAATCTCTCTCAGCCTGCTAGGCACGCTCTTCCTCATGCCTTCTAGGTCCCAGGGGCATGTTGCTGGCTTATGGAGGACTTGCTGTCCACCAGCACTCCCAGGTCCACTCTGCACAGCTGCTTTCCAGCAGGTCAACCCCTGACCTGCTCTGGTTCTTGAGGTTATGTGCCCATGCATTGGAAGACAAAAGTTTATCACCTACAGTGTAAACCAAGCTCTCATGCATTGAAGACCTAGTCCAGGATTCCTTTGTGTGCCACAGCTCCATGATTTCAGTGCCTTTTTCCTGAGGGAAGCCACACGATAATACATCACCATTTCCACAGACACTTCATGATGTCAGCTGCTGCACTTGCTGCTTTATGGCATCAAAGATGCAGCCTTGAAACTGGAAATGAGAACTGAGACTCATTCAGTTAAAAACTAATATACTGAAGGAAGGGGAGAAATGGGAGAAAACTGGCAGGAGCTGGACTGAAAGGGCAGAATTGCACAATGATTTCTCTGGCTTCATACTTACTATGATACTGTGAATCATAGTATCAGTCAGGGTTGGAAGGGACCACAAGGATCAGCTAGTTCCAACCCCCCTGCCATGGGCAGGGACACCCCACACTAGATCAGGCTGGCCAGAGCCTCATCCAGCCTGGGCTTAAACACCTCCAGGGACGGTGCCCCAACCACCTCCCTGGACAACCCATTCCAGGGCTTCACCACTCTCATGGGGAAGAACTTCCTCCTCACCTCCAGCCTGACTCTCCCCACCTCCAGCTTCATTCCATTCCCCCTAGTCCTATCACTCCCTGATAGCCTGAGAAGTCCCTCCCCAGCCTTCCTGTAGGCCCCCTATTCTCTGATTTCTCTCTTGCAGGTCGATGTCCACTTGTTTGAACAGGAGCTGCCCTTAGATTCCTGGTGCAGGCCTCTCTTACGTGCAGGTAAAAGAATTTATTGGCCTTATAGACCTGGAAACCTCTTTGATTTTTCTAATCACAAAGCATTATCTCTTCCCAAAATAACCCCAATTCCATAGGGTATACAAGTTGCCAGTGGATAATATTTCTGAGTTATCCTCCCTTTCCTGCCTACTAAAGCCAAGTCCAATTTATTTAATTATTGGTTAGATCTTATTCTGGCTGTGCTACACTTAAAGAGGAAGACAAAAAGGAGAGTTTGATTAAACTTCTGTAATAACTAATTACAAAGCTGAGGAGAAGTAAAATTCAGTGTTGGGGCAGTAACAAATTGGATTTGGCTGTGAGAGTTTCCTTGTTTGGTGCATGCCTAATGCTGTGAAATCAGGATGAAATTGCCATTATTATTCTTCAGTGCAGGGCCCACAAATTCTTTAATGCAATCTCTGCAGGTAATTTACTCTGGAGAACAAGTAGGTGTTGCAAAGTGATAAAATGAAATTTCAGTTAACAGCTTATTTCCTATTTCAGGCCACTCTTCTGTTCCCAGTGGGTGGCACAGCAGCCAAGGCTGAGGGGGTTCTATTTTTAATAAAAGTGCACTTGACCACTACAGCAGGATCAGAAAAAAACCCTCATCAAACCAGCAGCCAGGTGCCCAAAGTTACCTTCATTTCCCTGGAGCAACAGAAGCTTGCAGCTCTCACTGGGGCTACCTTTTTGATGCAGAATACTTCCCTCTGAATAAAGGGAAACTATTTCTTCTCAATCAGTAACTCATAGGCTCAATGGCTCAGGTTGGATGGGAGCTCAGAGCTCATCTGCTCCAACTTCCCCACCATGCCCAGGGACACCTCTCAGCTCAAGGCCTCAGCCAGCCTGGCCTTCAACACCCCCAGCAAGGAGGCAGCCACAGCCTCCCTGGCCAGCCTGGGACACACTCTCACCACCCTCCCAAGGAACAACTTCTGCCTCAGCTCCACTCTAACCTTGCTCTGCCTCAGCTTCAAACCATTCCCCCCTTGGCCTGGCTCCAGACACACTCAGCAAAAGTCTCTCTGCAGCCTTCCTGCAGGATCCCTTCAGGTCCTGGCAGGAACCTCTGAGGTTCCCCTGGAGCCTTCTCTTCTCCAGGCTGAACACCCCCAGCTCCCTCAGCCTGTGCTGAGCAGAGCTGCTCCAGCCCTTGAATCATCTTGGTGGTCTCCTCTGACCTCACTTCTGCTGGGGACACCAGAACTGGAGGCAGGATTGGAGGTGACTGAGAACAGGAAAGGAAAGTGCAGTCTCACTTATCCTTGTGTTGTGTCTGAAGCTGACTGAAGAGTGAAGAAGATCTAGAGTAGCTCAGCTGTGTCTGTAAAGATCAGCTTTTAAGTGTATCCTCAGCACAGATTAGGTCCCAGATGACTGTAAGCTTTCCCAGCAGCTGCATTCACATCACATCCATGCTGTGATGTTTTACCGGTGCAGCCAGTCAGTCTGCTCTAGAACATCACTTTTCTGGTCCAAAGAGCCACATTCTTGAAAACACAGAACAAAACCATTTTTATTTCAGTATAAATCCAAGAGGATCTGGTCCTTATCTTGCATTATGATCCAACAACCCAGCTGAAACCAAAGGAAGTGCAGCAGAGCATAAATCGAATGGGGAAATGAGCACACCAGGATGCTGAAAGGAAACAGTGGAAGAATATGCTGTGGTAGAGCAGAGCCCAGTGTGAGAAGAATAAATGGAGCAAGCCAGGCATTAAATAAAATCCCAGTCTGCTCCCCTCAGCTCTGCCCAAAGGGCCCTTGCAGGTTGCTGGAGGTTTGGGCTGTTGGGAAGAGACCGTGGCTGCCGAGGGCGACCAGGTAAGGGGGAGGGGAAACCCAAGGGAGCAACCTTTTTATTTGCTCTCAGGTGCCAAGGCTTTCTTCCAAGCTCATCTAATCAACTGTCCCTTCAGACAGTGAAAGTGACAAATGTCAGCAGGCTCTCTGCCCCCAGGCTCTGTCAGAGGGTCCAGTCACACCCAGACCAACCATTTCAGAGGGCTTTGACTCCTAGGTTGGTAGCATGGGTTTGGTTTGAAGGCAGCTTTCAAGTCATCCACCACAACCCCCTGCAGTGAGTGAGCAGAAATATCCCCAACTAGAGCAAGTTGTTCAGATCCCCAGATAACCTGACCTGGGGTGGTTCCAGGGATGGAGCAGCCACCACCTCTCTGGGCAACCTGGGACACCCTCTCACCACCCTCAGTATCAAAACTTTCTCTTTTCTCCTGTTGAAATCCCTCTGTCCTGTCACAACAGCCCTGCTCATAAGTCTGTCCCCAGCTTCCTGCTCAGCCCCTTGAAGCACTGCAAGGCCACCAAAAGGAGCCTTCTCTTCTCCAGGCTGACCAAGCCCAACTCTTAACTCTTTCAGTCTGGCTCCCAGCAGAGGGCTTCCAGCCCTCACAGCATTGCTGTGGCCTCCTCTGGCCCTGCTCCAACAGGCCCCTGTCTGTGCTGAGGACTCCAGAGCTGCCCCAGCACTGCAAGGCGGGTCTCAGAGGGGCAGAATTCCCTTCCTGCCCCTGCTGCCCACACTGCTAGGGATCATCCTAGGACAGGTTGGTTCTGGGCTGACTGGGCCCTGTGCTGGCTCCTGTCCAGCTTTGCACCCCCAGCACCCTCCAGTCCTTCTCCAGAGGGTTGCTCTTAATCCAACCATCCCCAGCCTGCGCTTATATCAGGAACTACCTTGACCCAGGTGCAAGGCTTTGCACTTGGCCTTGTTGAACCTTGTGAGGGTCACCTAAGCCCACTTCTCAAACTTGTCCAGGTGCCTCTGGAGGGCACCCTGTCCTCGCCTTAGGTATCTGGAAGGGGCAGACAACCTCTTCCCTGGCCTTTCTGTGTGTTTGGCAGAGGCTGCATGTGCTGAGCAGCATGCAGCTTCCTCTTCATGCCCCTGTCCCTGTCACATTGCTTTTGCAGGTCCCGTGCTGGGTGCTGAGGTTATTAAGCCAAGGACGTTGTGAGGCTGTGCTCAGTAGAGCAGCATTGCTTTAGGTGCATGGGAAGGGAAATCAGGCCACAAGCTCTGTTAATTGCATCACTGGAGAGGGGGCAAGTTGCATTGTTTGAAGTCTTGATGTGCCTCTGTAATGCTGCAAGGAGAAAAGGCAAAGAGACTTTCTGCCTCTGCCAGCTCCCACGGGAGCCTCACTCATGAGCTCAGCTGCAGGAGCATCTGAGAGGCCTCTGCCATGCCAAGGGAGAAAGCCACACTGGACCACACACTGCCCACGTCTTGGGCAGCTGCCTCACCCCAAGGCACACTTATGGAAGGGCTCTGTGGAGCAGCACCTCCATAAGCTGTGGCAGTTGGCTACCCCACACTAAAAGTCCTGGCATCAGAGAGAGGTTTATGTGGGAGTAGCCCTTACATTCTGACACGTTGCTGCTGAGGCACAGGGGACTTGGAACAGCAGAGTTAAAATGGTTTTCAGTCTTGCTTAGCACCTCCTGCCTGCCTCCCTCCCTCCAGAGGCTGTGAAGGTGACAGTTTGCTGACATTCAGTGCCCATACTCAGGGTTTGGGTTGTAAGCATAGGCAGCTAGTTGTGTCTTTTGCCCTAAATACCTCAGCTGTACAGCACAGCTTTCAGTGAGCCTCCAGCAACCTACCACCACTGCCTGCTCCCCCTCCCTACCACCACTGCCTGCTCCTCCTCCCTACCACCACTGCCTTCTCCCCCTCCCTACCACCACTGCCTTCTCCTCCTCCCTACCACCACTGCCTTCTCCCCCTCCCTACCACCACTGCCTGCTCCCCTCCCTACCACCACTGCCTGCTCCCCCTCCCTACCACCACTGCCTTCTCCCCCTCCCTACCACCACTGCCTTCTCCCCCTCCCTACCACCACTGCCTTCTCCTCCTCCCTACCACCACTGCCTTCTCCCCCTCCCTACCACCACTGCCTGCTCCCCCTCCCTACCACCACTGCCTTCCCCCCCTCCCTACCACCACTGCCTTCCCACAGAGACTCCAAAAGAGAGGAGCAGTGCCCAGCATTCTCTGTGTGCTCGTGTGGGAAGGGCCGAGGCTCAGCTGGCTCTTGGTGGTCATATCTCTCGCTTACTGTATTCTTTCTCCTCTCCTTGCAGAGATGCTCATGAATTATTCACCCATATCTAATGCTTTCAATTCCTTAAGCCCTGTCTCTGATATTTGTGGCTGAGAATGTCACAGGTTACTGGTGTCACACTGTGCATAGAGACCTGTATCCATTTACTATTTCTGCCTTTAGTATGTTCCTGGAAGTTTAAATACCTTTGACTTTTCTTCCCCCCTCCTTCTTTTCCCTTGTCCTTTCTCTCAATTCCCTCTGCTCCCTCCACAGAGAAATTTAAGTGTTCAAGCATTAAGGGGTGTGGTTGAGGGCAGGAGGAAGTTTGCTTTGTAATTTCTGCCTCTTTTTTTTTCCCCCCACTTTAAAAAATCCACCACCAAACAAACCTCTGCTGCTGCTGGAAGAATGTTCTGTCCAGAGTGACTAAAAAGAGAGAGATGAGAGCAAAAACTCCTTCTGCATTTCAAAAGATGCAAAAAGACAGAAGGTCTCTGCAGCTTCAGCAACACTGATCATTTGTACCTGCATCCCAGGGAGATGCTGTGGCTTAGAGAGGAGTTGAATGTAAAATTGCCAAGGTTGATGCTTTTTTGAACCCACAGGAGTGTGGGCAGCAGGACAAGAGAGGGGATTCTGCCCCTGGAATGCCCTCTGCTCAGACCTCACCTCCAATCCTGCCTCCAGCTCTGGTGTCCCCAGCACAAGAAGGACACAGAGCTGCTGGAGAGAGGCCAGAGGAGGCCACAAAGAGGATCCAAGGGCTGGAGCAGCTCTGCTGGGAGCACAGGCTGAGGGAGCTGGGGGTGTTCAGCCTGCAGAGGAGAAGGCTCCAGGGGCACCTCAGAGCTGCCTGCCAGGACCTGAAGGCATCCTGCAGGAAGGCTGCAGAGAGACTTCTGCTGAGGGGGTCTGGAGCCAGGCCAAGGGGGAATGGTTTGAAGCTGAGGGAGAGCAGGGTCAGAGTGGAGCTGAGGCAGAAGTTGTTCCTTGTGAGGGTGGTGAGAGTGTGTCCCAGGCTGGCCAGGGAGGCTGTGGCTGCCTCCTTGCTGGGGGTGTTGAAGAGATGATCTCTGAGCTCCCTTCCAACCTGAGCCATTCTAGGATTGTCACCTCTAGTTGTTACCAATTTCTTTAGCTAGGATGAGCTGAGACAATGCTGTGCCCCAAAGCAGAAAAAATGCTGCCATGGTGTGGAGGTTGGAGGAGATGAACTCTGAGGTCCCTTCCAATCTATGCCATTCAATTCTGTTCTGTATTTTAGTTCCCTGTTTCTCGTTGGGTTTGTTGTCCCTGATCAGTGCATTTGCAGTGCAGGTATCAAGTGTTCATCACACTCCTGTCCATTCATGTGCCTGCTAGTTTTACTACACTTCAGCAGGAGATGCTTGTGGCCATTAAGGTAATTGGCATCTGTTAGCTTTTGGGACTTCCAGATGCAAGGGCAAAATGCTGTGGTTTAGAGACACCAACTAGTTTAAAAAGAGCTTACCAAGTGTCTGCTGCACTGTAACAGTTCTCTGAAGTGATTTCTATTTTCCACATTTGCTCAGAAAAGCTAAAATGAAAGTGGTAGGAGATTTTATTTCAGTCTTTCTAATGATTCATAATTAACTTTGCAGGAAAAGGATATTTTTAACTTCAGATTTGCATTGCATGTCAAAAGGGATCACTTAGTCACTGGAGAGCTCTGTCATCAGTGCTGTACAAGGCCGTGGCTATTTTTACCTTTTGGTTGTCTGTGTCATTGGAGGTGTTCAGGAGGAGACTTGATGGGGTCCTTGGTGCCATGGTCTAGTTGTTTGGGTGGGTTGGATTGGTTGATGGGTTGGATGCAATGATCTTGAAGGTCTCTTCCAACCTGGTGTATTGTATTGTATTGTATTGTATTGTATTGTATTGTGTTGTGTTGTGTTGTGTTGTGTTGTTGTGTTGTGTTGTATTGTGTTGTGTTGTGTTGTGTTGTGTTGTGTTGTGTTGTGTTGTGTTGTGTTGTGTTGTGTTGTGTTGTGTTGTGTTGTATTGTCTGGCTCCAGCCATGGGGGGAAGCAGTGACCACCCTGCAGCAGTTGCACAGGGCTGGCAGGGGGCAGTGGCGCAGAAGGGGCTGAGGAGCACTGCTGGGTGCCGAAGGAGAAAGGAGAAGACTTCAGCAGTCTGCTGGCTTTTGATGTTTCTATGACCATGGAGTATTTTCCTCCTCTCCATAAACTTTAATACCAAAATCCATAGGAAGAACATAAAAAGAAAGCACAACCTCTTACTGCACTGCAGCCATCCAGGAGGCTCCTTCATCACCTTGCCGCTTGGCTGCAGAAGGTCTCAGGCTCACAGCTGCAGCAGACTTCCATGAGGACAAGGGGTGCAAGGTAGAGCCCCTTGGTACTTATCTCCTCATCCCTGCTGTACCCAAAGCTTACAAAAGGCAACACTTGTCTAAAAGCAGCACAAAGGCAGCAAGCTGTGTCTGTCTGGGACACGGTCACCAGCTGGCCACGCTGGTGCTAGGTCAGCAGCTGGACTCACTGATCCCAGAGGGCTTTGCCAGCTGACACAATTCTGTGATTCTAGGGTTAGCACCTACCTAACAGACTTCATTTATGACATTGGGTGATTTATTGATTTATTGACTGGGCCTGATGACCTCAAAGGTCTTTACAACTAAAATGATTGTTTGGAGCTGGACATCTGCTTGTTGGGAGCAGATGTTGATCAGTTAGAGGGCAGAAGGTCTCTGCAGTGGGACCTTGACCAACTGGACAGATGGGCAGAGTCCAACAGGATGACATTCAACAAATCCAAGTGCCAGGTGCTGCACATTGGCCACAGCAACCCCATGCAGAACTACAGGCTGGGGTCAGAGTGGCTGAGAGCAGCCAGGCAGAGAGGGACCTGGGGGTGCTGATTGACAGCCACCTAAACATGAGCCAGAAGTGTGCCCAGGTGGCCAAGAAGGCCAAGGGCATCCTGGCCTGCATTCAGAATAGTGTGGCCAGCAGGAGCAGGGAGGTCATTGTGCCCCTGGACTCTGCATTGGTTAGGCCACACCTTGAGTCCTGTGTCCCATTCTGGCCCCCTCAGTTTAAGAAGAACATCGAGACACTTGAAGGTGTCCAGAGAAGGGCAACAAGGCTGGGGAGAGGCCTTGAGCACAGCCCTGTGAGGAGAGGCTGAGGGAGCTGGGCTTGCTTAGCCTGGAGAAGAGGAGGCTCAGGGGAGACCTCATTGCTCTCTACAACTCCCTGAAGGGTGGTTGTAGCCAGGAGGGATTTGGTCTCTTCTCTCAGGCAATCAGCAGCAGAACAAGAGGACATAGTCTCAAGCTGTGCCAGGGGAAGTTTAGGCTGGAGGTGAGGAGGAAGTTCTTCCCAGAGAGAATCATTCGCCATTGGAATGTGCTGCCCAGGGAGGTGGTGGAGTCACCATCCCTGGAGGTGTTCAAGAGGGGACTGGATGTGGCACTTGGTGCCATTGTCTATGAGGTCTGTGGTGACAGGTTGGACTTGATGATCTTTGAGGTCTCTTCCAACCTTGGTGATTCTGTGATACTGTGATTCTGTGACTAGATGTTTTCCAGAGGTCCCTTGCAACCTCTGCCATGCTGGGACCCTGTGGTTGTCATGGATGTGCTCAAGATTCAGGTAAATGAGCAGGAAAAAGTCTTTTCTGTCCAGCATTTGGGGGTTGCTGCAGCCTTACTCACACCCCAGCAACAGTCATTCCTAGAAATTCCACACAGAGGGGAAAAATTTGTAGTGCTTCATAGGTGTGGAACATTTTCCAGTCTACAGATGAGGTTTTATAGTCTGAAAACTCCCTCTTTATTTATTTGCTTTTATTATTAGGATGGCAGCTGGTGGATGAATGAATTTGCACTTGAATATAAACCTGTAATTAAAAAAGTCACAGATGTTATGGGGGGAATATTGACAGTGGAGCATCCAGCTGATGTTCCTGTCCAAACCGTTCTCTGGAAGGCTTTGGTGTGGAGGCAGCTTCCAAATGACAGCTTGGAGCATTTAATGAGCTTTGCTTTCTCCAGTCTCATCATTTGGATCATTAGACCTGCTCATATTTAGGCTTCTCCAATTGCCTGCAATGTCAACAATGAAATATTGTTTTCACAGAAATACTGAATGGGTTCAGTTGGAAGAGACCTTTAAAGGTCATCTGGTCCAACCCCTCTGCAGTGAGTAGGGACATCTGCAACTAGAGCAGGTTGGACAGGGCTCTGAGCAACCTGATCTGGAATGGCTGCAGGGATGGGGCTTCTATCACCTCTCTGGGCAACCTGAGCCATTTTCTCATCCAGCTCAGTGTCCCTCTCTCCAGTCTAAATCTCCCTGTTTTAGTCTCAAACCATCAACCTTTGTTCTGTCACAACATGTCCTGATCAAAACTCTGTCTCCAGCTTTCTTCTCGCCCTTTCAATCACTGCAAGGCCACCCAAAGATCTCCCTGGAGCCTTCTCTCCAGGCTGCACAATCCCAACTCTCCCAGCCTGGCCTCACAGCAGAGGGCTTCCAGCCCTGCCAGCATTGCTGTGACCTCCCCTGGCCCTGCTTCAACAGGTCCCTGTCTGTGCTGTGCTGAGTGCTCCAGAGCTGCCCCGGCACTGCAGGAGGGTTGTGCTGGGTTAGCCCATCCTTAGGAGCGGGGAGGGGTTGTGAGATCCCTGCTCTCCCCTGAGATTAAGGAAACCTGATCGGGTGATTTGGTTCCTTCCTTCCCCCACCGAGAAACCAAGTTAGTCTGTTTCACTCCTCCTCCCTGTCCAGCAAAGCGATAAAGGGGAGGCTACAGCCAGCATTTGGCTCTCTTTTGCTTCTGCCTTGCCAGGACGAGAGGACCAAGAGCCACTGCTGGCTTCCTGGTTCTGCCACGTGGCCAGGCCTGGTCTTTCTCCCTGCTGCATCTTCAAAGGACTGTAGGTTTTGTATATCTCCCTATCCATCCTTGTTCCTTACCCTTGTGGACCCTTTCCTGTTATCATTTTTTATATATATTGTTTAAAGAAAATTTTACCTCTCTACTTCCAAACTGACTCCAAATTATTTCTTGGTAGATTTACCTTCTCCTTTTTTTCCTTACCCCCCCTTTCTTTCCCTTCCCTTATTTTTCCCTATTCTTTCCCCTTCCCTTTTTTTTCTCTCAATCAGGAAAGAGGAGGGGGGTGCAGGGGAGGGATTCTCAGTCTTGCCCCCATCTAAGCTCTTAAATCCCAGTTAAGGTTCACACCACAACAAGGGGTCTCAGCAGAGCACAGCAAAGGGGCAGAATCCCCTCCCTGCCCCTGCTGCCCACACTACTGGGGATCAGCCCAGGACAGGCTGGGGCTGGGCTGGCAGCACTCAGTGCCAGCTCATGGCCAGCTCTGCACACCCAGCACCCCCAAGTGCTTCTCCACAGGGCTGGTCTCAGTCTCTTCATCCCCAGCCGCTACTGATACAGGGATTGCTTGCCCAAGCCAAGGTGCAGGACCTTGCACTTGGCCTTGTTGACCTGCTGAGGTTCACACAGGCTGATTTGTGCAGCTTGTCCCTGTCCCTGCTGATGCTTCCCATCCCTCAGGCGTGTCAGCTGCACCACACACTTCGGTGCACCTGCAGACTTGCTGAGTGTGCACTGGATCCCATGGCCTATGTGATTGATGAACATATCAAACAGCACTGGTCCCTGAGGGATGCCACTTGCCACCAGTAGCCATCTGGACATTTGTAGTCTGAACACAAGGATGTGCTTCACAAACCAAGCCCTCCTTCCATTGGTAGCCTCCAGGCCGTGTGTGTGCACATGAGTCCATGCAGACGCAGGCGTGGAAGGCGACAGGACATGGGCAGCAGTTGGCAGAAGGTGTTCCATGTGTTGGGTGCACATTCTGAGGGCTGCCACAGCTTGGGACAGTTGCAGGACAGCTGTCAGCTATATGTAGGCTTGTACAAAAATAGATGGTGATACAGCAGCTTGAATAATTATCCAGGAAAGCTGTTTTGACTGAATGGTAGGGGAAAGGCTCCCAAGCAGGGTGGTGAGAGACACAGGTACTGTTTACAGAGAGTATTTAAAGATGCTGCTGCCCTGGAGGTTGTCAGAGCTGGAGAAACATCCCTGAAGGGGCATGCAACAGCAAAACTAATTTAATTCAGAACAGTGTCTTGAAATTGAAGCTCAATTATGCTAATTGGTGAGACAGCTCAGAGTAAGGAATGGTTGGAGTCTTGCTTTGAGGGTTATCAGAAGAGGCAAGGGTGCTCTTGGGGACAGCAGTACCTGCCTGGATTTCTGTAGCAGTGAACTCGAGAGATTCAGGAATTTCAGTTCCTTCACAAGCTTCTCAAAAGCATTTCTGAGCCTCAGAATCCCCCCTCCTAAAACTGTCCCTTGTTAGCAGACTTGAATCATCACAACAGCTCTGCTACCCTCACCTCAGGCTGAGCTAGGTCTGGAAGATCCTGGGTCAGTGTCAAAGGAGTAGCCCAGGCTGGGACCTTGGCAGCTTTGCACAGCTGCAGGGGGGTGTCTGGAGGTTCTGTTGTCATTAGCAGGGAAAGGGTTCAGTCACTGCATGCAACTCCACAAACACCTCTGTTGTTGTCATCTGTTTGGAGCTGCTTCTTAGTCTCCTGGACCTTTTGAGGTTTAATATTGGACATTCTGAACTTCTGTGGGGTGCTGTGTGAACTTCTGGCTCTGTGTACCTGTCAGGGCTGAGGAGAGGCTGAGTAAGCCCTCTCACTGCCTCTCGAGATGCTCCTATTTAACCATGCACACTCCCTTCTATCTGAGTAGGGGCTTGCTGCCCTCAGAAGTCATGCAGATTCCATTACAGGTGCACAAAGATGCTGCTTGGTTCTGTTCCTTGGATGAGTAAATAGGTTTTGACACAAATCCATGTGAGCACCTTCACTGCTCATTATTGTACCAAGAGGCCACCCATTGAGCTTCCACTTCAGTGGAAGGGGGGAAAAAAGTGTTTACATGTAGCCAGGGAGGATGATTTGATATAACAATAATAACAAAACAATGCTGATGTGATCATAATATCATTTTCATTGCATGAGGGTGGAAACTGAAACCTCTGTTCCTGATGAGGTACTGATGATGAATAATCAGCTTCACATCCGAGAGAGGTAAACACAATCTGTGCCTGAATGTATATCAGGGGAAATCCTTCATGTATTTTCATGAGGCTGTGTGCACACAGGAGATTCTTACATTCTTCTCCAGCATGATTCTTTTCCACTCAGCCCACTCATTTTCATCATCAAGGTTGTGCTGGACATCCCCTCCCCATGCCCAGCTCTGATTTCCCCATGGACAGGGAGGTGGCCGTGGCAGAGGAGTGGTCATGGAGCATCCTCACAGCTGGGCACTGAAGAAAGCCAAAATCACAGCATCACAGAATGTTAGAGCTTGGAAGGGACCTCTAGAGATCATCCAGTCCAACCCCCCTGCCACAGCAGGAGCACCCAGGGCAGGGCACACAGGAATGCATCCAGGTGGGTTTTGAAAATCTCCACAACCCCTCTGGGCAGCCTGCTCCAGGCCTCCAGCACCCTCACTGTAAAGAAGTTTCTCCTCATGCGGAGCTGAAACCTTCTCTGTTCAAGTTTGTCTCCATTGTTCCTTGGCTTATTGCTGGGCACCACCCAAAAGAGCTTGGCCCCCCTCCACTTGACCCCCATCCGTCAGCTATCACAGTATCACAGGAGCACCAAGGTTGGAAGAGACCTCAAGGATCATCAAGTCCAACCTGTCACCACAGACCTCATGACTAGACTATGGCACCAAGTACCACGTCCAATCCCCTCTTGAACACCCCCAGGGATGGTGACTCCCTTGGATGGGGACCACCTTGGCCAGTTCCCAGTCATCTGAGACCTCACCAGTGAGCCAGGACTGGAGGAAAATGATGGAGAGCGGCTTGGCAGCTCATCTGCCAGCTCTCTCAGCACCTAGGATGGATCCCATCCAGCCCCATGGGCTTGTGAGTGTCCAAGTGGCTCAGTAGATCCCTAACCAATTCCTCATGGATTTCCAGGCTATTACACTGCTCCCTGATCCCATCACCAATCAATGTCTATTGATAGACATTGATCAGATCCCTCTCAGCCTTCTTGTCTCCAGACTCAACAGCCCCAGGGCTCTCAGTCTCTCTTCACAGGGGAGATGCTCAAGTCCCCAAATCCTCCTCATGGCTCTCTTTAGCCTCTTTTGGACTCTCTTTAGCAGATCCCTGTCTCTCTCAAAATGATCTTTAAAAAAAACTAAAGCTAAAATGATGTTGAAAACCTAAGGTGGGGGAGTAGAATCAGGTACACATGGAGACATAACTGCAGATTGTCACAGTGAGGATAGATGGAGCAAAGAGCTGTCCCAGCAAAGGTTGTGGGAAGCTGTTCTGCCCAGACTGGCAAGCAGCAGCTACAGAAATAATGTTTGCAGCTGAGCTTTTGACATTGATACAGCAGCCTTGTAGGACTGGGCACTTGGCTGCCACCTTACCTGGGAAAGATTAATGGCTGCAGTGGTGCAGGTACAGCTGAGGCACCCCATCACCCTGCTGCACAGCACAGGCATAGAACCATAGAGTGGCTCAGGCTGGAAGGGAGCTCACAGCTCATCTGCCCCAACCTCCCCGCCATGCCCAGGGACACCTCTCAGCTCCACTCAGCTGCTCAAGGCCTCAGCCAGCCTGGCCTTCAGCACCCCCAGCAAGGAGGCAGCCACAACTTTCATGAAATTCCTGAAAGAATGAGATCAACCCAAATTTGGAAGATCTCCTGAATCTTTAGCCAGCAGTAAGCTCACTGTACACCAAGTAGTAAAGCAAAAACTTGTCCACCTTGTGTGTAGAAACAGTGTCAGACAGAAGCCAGACCAAGAAATGAGAAGCTTAAAAGTTATGGTAAAGCATTGTGTTGGGTTGAAATTCCCCCCAACATAAAACTGCCAGAGCAGCTCAGGTGGAAAGCAATGGAAGCTGTATTTCCAAGCACAACTACAATCTACAAGGGAATGTAATGAGTGTGTACAAGACATACAGGATTGACAGGTGTTTACAATTTAGAAACAGCACAAGAACCCCCTGCACAAACCAGGGGGCTACCAACAGCGTCCCCCTCCCAGCTCCCTTCCCTCCCCCTGTACACTGAGCAAGAGAAAGTAAAACAACAGGAGCCAGCAGTGAGCACTTGCAGCCCAGAGAGCCAAGCAGAGCCTGGGCTGCAGTAAGAGAAGCATAGACAGCAGGGCCTGGGAGGGGATTCTGCCCCTCTGCTCCACTCTGCTGAGACCACAGCTGGAGCTCTGGGTCCAGTTCTGGAGCCTCTGTGCCAGGAAGGATCTGGAGGTGCTGGAAGGTGTCCAGAGAAGGGCCAGGAGGAGGAGCAGAGGGCTGGAGCTGCTCTGCTCTGGAGATAGCCTGAGAGAGTTGGGGTTGTGCAGGCTGGAGAGGAGAAGGCTCTGAGGAGACCTTCTTGTGGCCTTCCAGGATCTGAAGGGGGCTCCAAGAAAGCTGGGGAGGGACTTTTGAGGGTGTCAAGGAGTGATAGGACTGGGGGAATGGAGCAAAAGTAGAAGTGGGGAGATTCAGCTTGGCTGTTAGGAAGAAGTTGTTCCCCATGAGGGTGGCGAGAGCCTGGCCCAGGTTGCCCAGGGAGGTGGTGGAAGCCTCATGCCTGGATGTGTTTGCAGCCAGGCTGGCTGTGGCTGTGAGCAACCTGCTGTAGTGTGAGGTGTCCCTGCCTCACAGGGGCAGGGGGGTTGGACCTGGCTGATCCTTGAGATCCCTTCCAGCCCTGACAATTCTGTGATTCTATGATTTTATGAAACAGAGAGTAGGCTGTTAGTACTTAGCCGCAACAAAGCAGTGCAGCCAAGGTCAGCAAAGCCTGCCGAAACCAGGTGCTAGTATCTGCTAGAGCAAAGGAGTCAAAAAGAGAGAAAGTTAGTTTACAGATCTGGCTTCATGTTGAATTTCAGCCCTATGGGGTTATCTAGACCTTAGCATTTTTTCCCTCCTTACATCCATTGGTTGTTAATTTACACTCCATCACTTTCTGCTCAAGATCTGTGGAAAACATTCTAGGCACAGCCTAAAACTACCACAAGCTTCAAAACTTGGAGCTTTGTCCTGTTGATGGTTATCAAAATTGTTCTCAATGGGACATTGTGAAAAGACCTTTCCCTGCCCTTACAGCTACCAGAGGCTGTAATGGGACTGTCGTGAGAGCAAAGAATTCTGTCCCTGCAATTTTTTTGCGCTCTTATTCCAACCTCACTTTGTGGGTTTTTTTTTTCCATCAGCTTGTTTTATTATCTTTGAAATAAGATCTCTGTGGGAAAGTTTTTTTTTTTATGGATGAGTGGGGAGGGACTCCTCCTTTGCTTTATTTTTATCTCCTTTGCAGTTCTTAGTCTGATTGAACTTTGACCAGCAAATGGGCACAGCGTACAAATGTCAAGACCTTTATTGATAGCTGCTGTTGGAACAAGGAGCAGTAACAGCTGCTCCACACCAGAGTGAAGGTATGAGGATGGAGAAGATTTCCTGCTGTAACAGCTTTAAAATAGAAATGGCTGGAAAATGGGCAAGACATTAAAACCATCCATATGACTCTGGAGTAGGCTGCCCAGGGAGGTTGTGGATGCATCACAATATCACAGTACAGAGATCATCCAGCCCAACCCCCCTGCCAGAGCAGGAGCACCCAGGAAGACAGACAGGTGGGTTCTGAAAATCTCCAGAGCAGGAGACTCCACAACCTCTCTGGGCAGCCTGCTCCAGGCCTCCAGCACCCTCACCATACAGAAGTTTCTCCTTATGTTGACTGAAACCTTCTCTGTTCAAGTTTGTCTCCATTGTCCCTTGGCTTATTGCTGTGCACCACCCAAAAGAGCTTGGCCCCCTCCACCTGACCTCCACCCCTCAGCTATTGATAGACATTGATCAGATCCCTCTCAGCCTTCTCCTCTCCAGACTAAACAGCCCCAGGGCTCTCAGTCTCTCTTCACAGGGGAGATGCTCAAGTCCCCTAAGCATCCTCCTGGCTCTCCCTTGGACTCTCTCCAGCAAACCTCTGTCTCTTTAGAACTGGGTGGTCTCAGCAGGGCAGAGTAGAGAGGGAGAAGAACTTCCCTAGACCTGCTGGACACACCTTTCTCAATGCACCCCAGGATAGCATCCTCCCTGGGGATGTCCAAGGCCAGGCTGGATGAGGCCTTCAGCAGCCTAGGCTAGTGAGGGAGTGTCCCTAGCCATGACAGGGAGTCTGCAGGAGATGATCTCTGAGGTACCTTCCAACCTGAGCCATTCTGTGATAAGATAAAGAATCATCCAGTTGTTGAGATCTGATAGCTTGTATCAGGCAATCTGCTGCCTTTTAAAGCTGCTTCTGGAGCTTCACCATTAAGAGCTGAAGCTCCTTTCAGCCACCTGACAAAAGGGAAACTCAGAGCATTTAGAGCATTTAGTCACTTTTCAGTGATGTCCAGTGATAGGGCAAGAAACCCTGGGTATAAGCTACAAGCCAGGAGGTTCCACCACTCCATGAGGAAAAACTTCTTTGGTGTGAGGGTGCTGGAGCCCTGGAGCAGGCTGCCCAGAGAGTTGTGGAGTCTCCTCTGCTGTCATTCCAAACCCACCTGGATGCCTCCCTCTATGCCCTGCCCTAGGTGCTCCTGCTCTGGCAGGGGAGTTGGACTGGATGACCTCTGGAGGTCCCTTCCAACCCCTACCATTCTGTGACTCAGAGATATTGCTTCCCAGGATGACTGTGTTACGTAGAACCATTGTAGGGTCCCTGAAACAGCTGCTGGAAGATGTTGCCTGGTGCTGAGCTGCCACTGAAATGGCTGCAGTCAAGCGTGGTTGTGCTGCACTTCAGAACTCACAGGATCACACGGGTTGGAAGGGGGCTCTGGAGCCCACCGAGTCCAACCCTTCTGCTGAGGGTGGGTCACCCACAGCAGGGTGTCCAGGATCACAGTGTCCAGGTGGCTTTGGAATCTCTCCAGGGAAAGAGACTCCACAACCTTTCTCTCTGGGCAGCCTTCTTCATTGACTTCCTTTCCTGCACCAGTTTGTTAGCTCAGCTTTAAAAGCTCCTGCTGAAAGCTCCTGGCTGGTTTTGGCTATGAAATTACAGACTCTTCAGTCTAAATTAATTGCCTGCTTCTGTGGGCAGGGGAGCAAGCCCTCTGTAGGAAGATAAAATTGCTGACACCGTACTCAGGGTAGGTTCTTTCCCAGAGGTTCTTCCTGCAGTTATGCAAGAAATCCTCCACTTAGGAAGTTCAAAGAGGCTTCCAACAGAGATTTCTTGTTGGGAGGGTGGTTTTTTTTTTTGTTACTTTTTGAGCAGTGGTGTAGGAGCCCATGAAGATATTGCCTGTAATAATTAGAGCTGTGAAACCTTGGGAAAATATGCCCAGGGACAAGGGAAATTTGGTTATTTGTGGAAAGTTTGAAGAAGTCCTCAAACCAGAGGAATGGATTGATAATCTGCAGTAAAATGGCCACTGACTCCAGGAGTCCTGGCAGTTAGGCTGGGGCCTTTCCTCTTACAAGAATTGAGAGAGAACCACATGCAGACCTCAGCCACAAAGCCATAATGCCCATGTGCCATGCAGTCTAGATTTTGGGTTCTCTCCCACCATACAACAGCTAGAGACTGCCCGGGGAGGTGGTGGAGTCACCCTCCCCGGAGGTGTTCGGGAAGCTGCAGGTGGGGCTCTTCAGAACATGGCTAAGTGGTCATGGTAGCTGGGTTATGGCTGGGCTGGATGATCATCCAGGTCCTTGCCAGCCTCAGTGGTTCTATGATTCTATGCTTTTTGCCATGGGTAGCTCCAGGCTGTAACTGAGGAGCACGGCACTGCAGCCTGGGGCAGGAGACGGCCTCCTCAGTCCCCAGCACGGGCACCAGGTCCTCCTAAATAGCACAACTGACTGTTTCTCACACGGTGGAACAACAGAGTTAGTGTGCTGGCCAGGCTGTGGAAATGAGATCTGGGAGCAGACGCAGTCTAGAGGGTTTACTGGAGCTGTTTCAACTTGAGATTGAGGAGCATGTTTGGAGTGAGCTGGGGAAATGAGGAGTTCCACAGCTGCTTCACTTTCCTGGGCAGCTAGCCCCAGACAAATTGCTGCTCTGGGCACCTGGTGTGCTTTGTTTCACTGCTGCTGTTACAACAAACACGGGAACAGTGCCAGCTTTGGTCCAGTTACCTCCCTGATCCCAGGCCCTGGGGTGATGATCCAGTCTGTGCTTCCTAACCTCTCACTCATGCACTTATCCATGCCCTGGACCAGCCCTGCCGTCAGTGTCAGTAAGAGCAATTATTTCTCCCTCAGCCTGCACACCACAGGACAGATGATATCCTGACCTCTAGAGCAGCAGATTCATTAACTTTTGGCAGAAACCCCTGATTTCTGCTTTGAAGCTATTGATTGCCCAGGAAGATACTGAAATGCCTTGTCACTGACACCTTTTTAGACAACTACAGCAGTGATAGGTCTAGGTCGTTTGTACAAGATTAATTAGTGCTGCTTTGGGGGGCTTGATTTGTGAGCACACACACAATAACCACTGAGCACCACTTCAATCTGCTTTTGGTTGGTTTGTGGTTGTTGTTGTTTTTCCCTTTCTCCATCATCCATAAATAAAACTCTTAGCCTAAGAAGGGGGAAAATCCAATTTTCTCTGTTCCAGGAAAAAGCCTGAACAGGCAGTGAAGGTTGCTCCATGCCAGCACCCATTCAAGAGCACAGAACCACAGAATAATAGAACACCATAGGCTGGAAGAGACCTTAGAGCTCATCTGCTCCAACCTCCCTGCCATGGGCAGGGACACCTCTCAACTAGAGTCCGCTGCTCAAGGCCTCATCCAGCCTGGCTTCCCCAAGGATGTCCCCAGGGAGGGAACATCCACAACCTCTCTGCACAATCTACTTCACAGTCTTGCCACAGTCCTAGTGAAGAATTTCTTCCTAAGATGCAGTCCAGCCCTGCTCTTCTTTGACTTAAATCTATTTCCCATTCTCCTGTGGATGGTCACTCTTGTAAAAGGTCTCTCTGCAGCCTTCCTGCAGGATGCCTTCAGGTCCTGGCAGGCAGCTTGGCAGTCCCCCTGGAGCCTTCTCCTCTGCAGCTGAACACCCCCAGCTCCCTCAGCCTGTGCTCACAGCAGAGCTGCTCCAGCCCCTTGAACACCTCTGGACTTGTTCCAACAGATCTATGTCCCTCTTACAGTGGGGATCAAATACAGATTAAAAACTCTTGGCATAAGCCTTGGGAGGGTGCTGAGGATCTGGAGAAGGTGATGTGATGGCTGAGCCATGTCAGCTCTAGCTATGCTGAACTTTATAAAGGAAGAGGGCCACTGACTGCAGTGGGATTCTTCCTGGTGCTTGACCCTTGGAGAGGCGAAAAAGCCTTCTAATCAGTGGAGTTGCAGCCAGCAGCATTGTGCTTCTCATGTCACCCTGACTGAAGAGTGAAGCTCTGCAGGACAGTTCCTTATCTGTGACTCCAACATTTACAAAGGAGCTGCCAGTTACTCTTGCCAGGAGCTCTCCATACCAACCTCTTGACACTTGGTGAGACAGCTCTCTCTGCTCTGTCTGTCCCAACTCCACAGTGACACTTCTCCCACCTGTGAAATAAGCCATGGGTTTGGGTGTCCAGCTCAGCACTCCTATACCAGTTGTACAAATTCCTCCCCTCCTCTCAACAACTCAGTTGTAAAATCAGAACAGCCATGGTGGGGATCCTTAAAGCACCAAAAAGAGCCCAACCCAAAACCCCAGCTGGTGCTATGTTAAAGCATGGAACAGTGCAGCACTTGTAGTCCTTCCCACAGGAATTCATGAGGCACATAAAGACAATACAAAGATAGCTTCCCTGGCTCCTTACAGCACAAAGTGTTTGTAAGGACTCAGGAGGTCTGACTTCTGGGGAGAGTTGTCCACAGCTGGTGCCAGGTGAGCTCTTGAGCAGAATTCCAAAGGTCTTCCTAAGGCACTGCAACAAAGGTGAGCTGTGGTGATGTCTTCTAGAAGAGTCACGATCAAGAAAGCTGCAGCACATGCTGATGAAATTCCCTGGCTGCTTGGCTTTCTGGAGAGGTATTTTAGGAATACTGGCACTATTAAAATCTACCTTAGGTACTTGTGCTAAATCTGTTTAGCTGGCTCCACTCGCTGCACTTCATGTATGACACAACGTGAGGAGGAAGAAAGACCTAGAGAATGTTTTGGGCAGGAAGGGACCTTTCAAGATCTCCATGTTTTGGTAGGGCAGATGGCACTGAGCTAACGAGGCTGTGATTAGCAAATGTCACTGTGACCTCTGCTATTCATAATTAAGTAGCTTTTTGGTTCATCACCCTGATGGGCTGGGGGCTCCTGAGCTCCTGCCCAGTATGCTCTTTGGTTCGCTGGACACAGTCTGACCGGATTTGAGGTCCGCGGTGAAGCCTGAAGCATCCCAGTGAAATTGTGGTATCACGCTCAGGAGTGGCTCTGTAAGAATGCAAACAATGTCACAGCATTCTCTACTGCATTTTCCCACTTCAGACACAGCCACACTGTAGATCAAAAGAGTTCTTTCACTGAACCCAGCCCTACTCACTCAAGCTTACTTTTACTCACAGTGGGACCCAAAAGTCAAAGAGTTTTCTTTCTGGTGCCCTGGCATCGGTAACAAATGTTCTGCAGCCCCTAACTTGCATTTTCATGGCCTCATTGCCTTCAGTGGGTTGATCAGATGTAATTAATTGGCTCTGGAGTTGTTTAATGATGCATAAGAAGGAAAAGATTCTAGCTCCTCTATCATAACTGCTTTGCCTCTGAAATGTAACAGGATTAAAGCAGCAGCACAGAAAGTACTGCAAGTGTGCAGTGAAGCTAATGAAGGCAGAATTCCTCTGGATCTGTGTCTCTGGGCTGACTGACTGCTTAACTGATGTGTGTGAAGACTGTGCTGTCTCTGCACACACCTATCAGCCCTTTCTGCTGAACATTTTGGCAGCTACATGCTGGTTGCTGCAGGGATCCCCCAGTAGGATCAAGAGTTGCTAGGCCAAAATTGTTCATAACCCACTTTCTCCTGTACCTAATCCTCTAGTTCTACAAAACTGCAACAGTTAGCTTTTGATTTGCATCTTTTGCTGCCCTGTTGTGTTGGGGGAAAGCACAGAAGCATAGTCATGGAAAACCATGATGCCATAAAATAAACTGCATCAAGGAGAGCCAAGAAGTAAAATAAAGACCATGTCCTTCCAAGGCTGTGAGAATGAGCAGAAACCACCTGGAGATGTCTCAGAGCAATCATGAAAACTGCTTGAAGGAGAAGAGAATTCAGAAGGAGGTGCTGGCAAGCAAGAGGAGAAAGCTGCTGGGAGTCAGATTTGGGCTAAGGAACCTTTCTTTTCTTTTCTTTTTTTTTTTTTTTTAGCCACAAAACCTCTTACTTTGCAACCCTTCAGAAAATGGTGTCTTAGGCCACACTCTTTAGACTTCATTCTTTATCTAGTCCATGCCTACCTATCACTGCTTTGGTGTCTGAGGGAGCAACGTCTTGACCTCGAGTTCCATAATACTGAATTCCAACAGCTGAAGGGATCCTGCAGGAAGGCTGCAGAGAGACTTTGCTGAGGGGGTCTGGAGACAGGCCAAGGGGGAATGGTTTGAAGCTGAGGCAGAGCAGGGTTAGAGTGGAGCTGAGGCAGAAGCTCTTCGGTGTGGGGGTGGTGAGAGTGTGCCCAGGGAGGCTGTGGCTGCCTCCTTGCTGGGGGTGTTGAAGGCCAGGCTGGCTGAGGCCTTGAGCAGCTGAGTGTAGCTGAGAGGTGTCCCTGGGCATGGTGGGGAGCTTGGAGCTGATGAGCTCTGAGCTTCCTTCCCACCTGAGCCATGCCAGGATTCTGTGATTCTGAGTGCTGTTTTTGCAGTCCTGCCTGAGATTTGGCCAAGACATGTGAAGCTCAAAGTCATTTGTCTATTTTGGTGTCTCTGGTTCTTCAGTGCAGAAGTGTAGACTGCATTAATGTGGGTTTTGTTCAGCTGGAGGGAAATTAATTCCACAAGAATTTGATAGAAATGGGCAATTTTAATCCACTTGCTCTATTTCTCCTAGTCTACAACATTAGGAATCGATAGTAGGAAATTCAGAGCTAAGACTATAACCTGCAAGCCATTGCTGAGGGATCCAATGTCTTGTGTGGCCCAGAGTCTTGTAGAGCAGTGCAGAGCAAGAGCAATGAAAGGTCAGTGACTGAAAGCCTTCCATGACAACAATTTTCTGTTTCTTTGCAAGATCTGTGATTAGTACAGAAGTGCCATGCAGATTTCTTTACTTTCAAACCTTCCATGTGATTCATTTATCTATTCCTCCCTGACTGTTTCTCTGCCCCTCTCTGTAATGACCTCTCCCCGATGAAGAAGGCTGTAAATGAAATGCAGTGGCAGAACTGATGGACTGGAGGTGGGAGGCGAGATGGTTGTGGAAGGTGGTTGCATGAGGATGACTTTGCATCCTTTAGCTCCTCTGAGCTGTGGAGGCTGAGGAAGCTGAGAAGAGTGATGTGTCTTCCTGCCAGACAGAGCATTTGAAGGCTTCTTTCAAGATAAAGGTAAATGTGTAAAATGAAGCATTTTGTTTTATCTACATGAGATGATTTCTGAGAGAACAAGTGGAGTGTACCTCTTTGGCTGATGTAAAGGATGAAACAACCTAAGGTGAAGGTAGGAGAGCAGAACCTGCCTAAAATACATCTCTTACAGAGACTTTCCCTAATTAAATTGAAAAGTTGGCACCTTTGTCAGTCCTGAACATTCCAAAGAGAATAATTTATGGTTCATGGCAATCCCTGTTTAATGCTACAAGTTTCAAACAAAGCATTTCCTAGCCCTTGCGAGATCACAGATCTCAGGAACTAGGGCCTGGGATTCTTTACAACAAGGAACACAAAGTTATCTGCAGGTTGACAGCTTTGAGTGGTGGAGATGAGGCCAGAAGGCAGCAGATGAGGTACATTCCATTCCTGGGTCCCCTCATACAAAGGACTGAATCCGTTGGATTGAGGGACACAAAACGATCAGGGGGTTGGAGCACCCCAGTGCAGGCTGAGGGAGATGGGGGTGTTCAGCCTGGAGAAGAGAAGGCTCCAGGCAGACCTAACAGCAGCCTGCCAGTACCTGAAGAGGACTACAGGAAGGATGGAGGTGGAGACTGTTTGCAAAGGCCTGCAGGGACAGGACAAGGCTTCAAACTAGAGAAGAGCAGATTTAGATTGGATGTGTGGAACAAGTTCTGCAGCATGATGCTGGTGGAGTGTTGTTTTTCTTCCCCCTGATCCGGGCTGCCATTGGGTGAGGAACCCTATTGCCAAATAGCAATGAGATTCCAGAAATGTAGACAGCACAGAAGCTCAGAAGTCCTCCCAGAAGTCCTTTATTGCTGTGTCGTGGAATCCCCAGCCATACAGAGTCTCAGAGTCCCACTGACAGCAGAAGTCCTGGAAGCCCTTAAGAGACAAAGCAGCTAACAGAAGTCCTGAGCATATCCTTTGCAGCTTCCCTACACTGAAGCCCCAGCCAGAAGTAGTGAAATGACAGAAGCAGAAGTTCCCAGCAGCCCTAACTGAAGCTGTTCCTACCTAAGTCCCTGACCCAAGAGAGAGAGAGAGCAACTCTTGCTCAGAGTGGCTGTTTTTACACGGTGTTATCAATCCCTTATCCAGTAAAATCCAACCACACAGATAAGCTAAAATCTTTTCCCAATCAGAAGTGCCAGCATGTCAAGGAGGTGGCTTCTGCAGCCTGTGCCAATCCCAGGGAGCCAAGGTGAGGATGTTGTTCTTGGCACCCATGGAACGTGATTGGGTTTGCTCTAGGCAGCTAAGGAATGGGTCAGCTAAGGAATCCTGCACTCTGCAGGCGGCCAGCAGCTGCCCTCAGAACAGTGGCTGCAACAGTGGAAGACAGGAACAGGTTGCTCAGGGAGGTGTTTGGGACCCCATCCCTGGAGATATTCAAGGTGAGGCTCAACAGAGCTCTGGGGCCACCTGATCTAGTTGAGCTGACTGCAAAGGGGGTTGGACTGGATGAGCTTTGGAGGTCCCTTCCAACCCAGACCATTCTGTGATACTGTGACTCTGTGATTCCTGCTTGTTGCTGGTGTCTCCTCCTGTGTGAGCTTACACAGGCAATAGCCATGTCCTCAGCTATCCTGAGTATACCAGGAGAGAGCCAGCTTTGGGTTGATTTCTGTACAGATCATCCAAGTAAATGACATAAAGTAGAACATCTCCCAGTTTAGTCTATATATTGATTGAGTATTGATGGAGGATATTTAAAATACAGAAAGCAGCTGCACTTAGGAAATGTGAGCTAGTGCAGCTTGTTTGGACCTTGAGACTGAATATCAAAAGGTTAATTCTGCATTTGGGGTTGGGAGTAAACCACAAAATTATTTGCAAACAGTAGCAGAAATTGGTTTGTTTGGGGGGTTTTGGTTTGGTTGGTTGTGGGGTTTTTATCATTGTTAGTGAGTCTACTCGAGAGAGTGAAGTCAGAAGGTGTTGCTGAGAATTAAAACAAAGCAAAACAAAATAAAACAAAAAGACAAAGTAGCACTGTGGGTAACATAGTAAAAAAAACCAAAACACTGAGCTTAATCAATGTTGATCAACATCTAAAGGGCAGGGGGCAAGAGGAAAGGGCCAGACTCTTGTCAGCGGTGCCCAGGGACAGGAAAAGGGGCAATGGGCCAGGAACCCAGGAGGAATTGGAACCCAGGAGGTTCCATCTGGACAGGAGGAGAATTGGTGTGAGGGTGCTGCAGGCCTGGAGCAGGCTGCCCAGAGTGGAGTCTTCTGTGAAGAGATTCCACACCCACCTGGACGTTGGGGTGGCTGCTGTGGGTGCCCTGCTTTTGCAGGGGGTTTGGACTAGATGACCCCTAACATCCTGTGACCCTGTGATCTCCAGAGTCCCTTCCAACCCCCACCATGCTGGGGTTGTAGGATTCTGTAATCAGTTAGAAAATTGCAGTGTGCTCTCAGCAGAGCAGAGCCATGTCTCACTGGTATGGGTGAGTGCAAGGCAGGTCTCCTTGAGGTACCCCTGAAGTGACTTTCATTGCAGGCAGGTTGGTCCCACAGCAGAGGATCAGATAAGAGCATGCCCCCCACGTTTGTCCAGTCCTTTAATAAAGCCTCAGTGGCCAAGATGAATTAAGACAGACAGTGCTGTTTTCAGCCTGCTAAATCATTTGTGGACAAAAAGGTTGGGACCAGAGCTTGTAAGTTTCTCGAGCTCCCAGTAAGTGGCAGGAGCAGCAGTTGGATGGGTGAGTGGCAATATCCCGCTGTGCTTCAGATACAAACCCAATTCTGCTGCTCCAGCGGCAGCGATTTTTGCCAGGTCTTATTAAGGGGGACATCTGTGACTCTAGCTTAGTGGAGTTCATGTCCTTCAGAGCATCAATAATTAAGGATAATTTAATAGGGACTTGCACAGCACAAAGCCATCCTAGTGGAAGATGACTTTATTGAAGCCATCTCCTGTGGCTGAAGGTGTTTTAAGTACCTAGTCTAAATGCAACACTAAGTACCTGTCCTTTGTACTACTGCACATGAAAGAAATGCTGTTCAAGGGGCTTTGGGCAAAGCAAGTGATTACATTTCCCTTGTTTTTGTGCAAAGAGAACAATTTCTTGCTCTTGGTCTGCTCCCAAAATAAATTGCTGTTACAACCTGAACAGGAAAGCACTGCACAGCCTGGGTCGTGTCTGGATCTAAGGTGTGCCTGGTGAAATGCTTCCTGTGGGCTTCACAGGATGGGGAATGAAATGCATGGATCCAGGTCTGACTTAGTCACATCCTTCCAAAGCCACCAGAACACCTCTGGTACTGTTTGACAGAGAAAGGTTTTGGGGGCTCGAACCGGGAGCATAGGCGACACAGCCATAGGAGGTGGCTTGGCTGGAGGGGCAGCCTTGGGATTTGTATCTGGGAATGTTGTCGCACCCCAGGCTTTGTTCTGCTTTCTGAAGACTTCTGTGGCTGTTCTCCTCAGCTCTCTGTCTCTACCTGCATGTGAGCTCCCTGCCTTCAGCACTCAGAATGTGGTGACCAGTCTTCTCTCAAAGGACAGTGAGCAGTGTTTGCTACGAACACAATTCCTCATAGAAGAGGGAAACACCTTTAGAGATCCCACTGGGACCAAGGCTGTGCTAGCATTCACCCTCTTTTTCATCAGACCAACCCCTGGAACATTAGTTTATGTTTTACTTGCTGCTCATACAGCTTTTTGCTTTATGATTCATCCAATCACTCACTGTTAAGAGTAATAATCTGAGATACAAATAACGAGCAAAAGGTTTTCTGTAGTTGTATTATTTGTAGTTATTTGACATATTCTGATTCGGTTTGGAGCTTCTTCGTCAGATGCTCTTCTGCAGGGCAAGAGAGGGGATTCTGCCTCTGGACTCTGCTCTGCTCTGACCTCACCTCCAATCCTGCCTCCAGTTCTGGTGTCCCCAGCAGAAGAAGGACACAGAGCTGCTGGAGTGAGACCAGAGAAGACCACAAAGATGATCCAAGGGCTGGAGCAGCTCTGCTGGGAGCACAGGCTGAGGGTGCTGAGGGTGTTCAGCCTGCAGAAGAGAAGGCTCCAGGGGCACTTCAGAGCTGCCTGCCAGGATCTGAAGGCATCCTGCAGGAAGGCTGCAGAGAGACTTTTGCTGAGGGGGTCTAGAGCCAGGCCAAGGGGGAATGGTTTGAAGCTGAGGCAGAGCAGGGTTAGAGTGGAGCTGAGGCAGAAGTTGTTCCTTGTGAGGGTGGTGAGAGTCTGGCTCAGGCTGCCTAGGAAGGCTGTGGCTCTTTGCTGGGGGTGTTGAAGGCCAGGCTGGCTGAGGCCTTGAGCAGCTGAGTGGAGCTGAGAGGTGTCCCTGGGCATGGTGGGGAGGTTGGAGCAGATGAGCTCTGAGCTCCCTTCCCACCTGAGCTGTTGTAGGATTCTCTGATTCTATAAACTCTGTCAATAATTCAGTTGTTTCTAGACTCTGGATACTTTCAGGAGTCTTTTTGGTATGAATTTATTCTGAAGTCAATGGCATTTGGCTAGGGAACTTGGACAGTGATAAACCTATTTCTAGTCTCTTGGAAGTCTTTCTACTTCCTTTATCATCCCAGGACTTTTTCTACATTATCCTTGCACAAGTTGAATTCACAACACAGGGCTAGTCACAGTTATCATCAGGTCCCTGATTCTGTGGAGAGGGAAGAAATGCTGGAGCATTAACCAGTTTTAAGAGCACATTCATTTAAATCCTTGTTAATTTATAGAGCTGCATTAATTTCTGAATAATGCAGCACTCTGGATGGATGATTCACAGCCATGTAAAGTCTTTTGTAGTCATTTAGAGCCTCATTATATGAATCTATCACTCACTGCTTCCACCCCCAGACACTTCTTGGACTGATGAGGCAAAATCATTATCATTCAGATAGAAGGGGGAGCCTGACAAAACAAACACAACAACAGTTTTAATTAGGTTAATGCTTTCATATTCCCACAAGGTTAGAAGAGTGCACTGCCAGCCATTTCCAACACAAATGGATCAGGGCTCCCTTCTTCCCAGTTTGAATAAGGGGCTGGATCCAACCACAGCACCCAGCTGTGATCCCAGCTCTTCCTAACCTGTGCCTCTGGCTCAGCATCAGCAGGGTAGTGTGCTGGGTTACACCCATCCTGGGGGGAGGGCCCTGCTTGCCTCAGGGGAAAAAGAAACCTGATCCAGGTGGACTTGGCTTCCCCCTCCCAGGAGGAGGGGTCCCCCAGGTCTCAGCTGGTCTGTTTCTCATGTCCAGCCTAAACCTCCTCTGGCACAACCTGAGAACCTTTCCTCTTGTCTTACCATTTGTGAAGAGACCAATACCCACCTCACCTCTACCTGCTTTCAGGGGGTTGCAGAGAGCAAGAAAGTCTTCTCTGAGAGTCCTTTTCTTCAGACTAAACAACCCCAGTTCCCTCAGCAGCTCCTCACAAGGCTCACACTCTAGACCTTTCACCAGCTTTGTTGTCCTTCTCTGGAAGCACTTCAGCACCTCAGTATCCTTCTTGGAGTGAGGGGCCCAAAACTGTTCCCAGTATTCCAGGTATGTCCTCACCAGTGCTGAACACAGGGTGGGGATGATCCCTGCAGGCCACACCACTGCTGATCCAGGTCAGGATGCTGGTGGCTGCCTTGGCCACCTGGGCACAGACTGGCTCATGTTCAGCCTTCTGTTGAACAACACCCCCTGATCTAGCCACTATGCCCTAAGTCTGTAACATTGCGTGGGGCTGCACTTGGCCTTGTGGAACCTCATGCCATTGACCTCAACCAGTTTATGCAGATCCCTCTGTGGAGCCTTCCTGCCTTCAGCAGGAACCAGGCCTGCAAACTGACCGAGGGAACCTCAGTCCCTTCTGTCATTGACATTGAAGATAACTGGCCCCAGCACTGAGCCCTACAGAATGCCACTTGTGACCTGCCACCAACTGGATTGAACTCCATCCACCACAAAACCTTGGACTGAGCCATTTGAAGTCTTGTTTAGCCATGGAAATGCATCCAAATGAGAACAGCACCACAAATCAAAGCAGAAAAAAAGGAGACTGAAAACCTAGAGGCATGTGTAAGACACCCAACAGCCTCTAAAGGACTGAGATTCGGCTCCAAACCGCTGACTCTCCCCTTGCTTTGCTTTCCATTTCATGATGGGGGAAGGCTTTTCCCTCCACTAATGTCACCTCTGCATTGATTTTTTTTTATTTCTTTGGAAAACCTGATCTGTGGTTGGAGGTAGGGCTGTGTTATTAATGAAGAGATGAGCTTGTGGAGGGAGGCAAAAATGCTTCCTCACCCAGAAATGATGCGCTTGGTCTCATTTACCTCCCCACGGACAAGATTAGAGAGATGAGCAAGTTCAGGTGAAGTGCAGCCAAGGGCTTTGATGAAAAGAAAGCAATAAAAAAAAATCTACTGAGTTTAATAGGAGCATTTTTAGACCTTTATGAGTTATTCCATGACCCATTTTTTTTAACTTAGTTTGTGTGCAGTTATCATTTTTCACACGGAAACCACAGAAAGCAGGAATTCTTCACACACTTTTTGTTTGCAGTGAATGTTATATTTCAGGCAGGTTATCTGCCTTTTTTTTCCCCTTGTTATGTGCATGAAGGATTTCAATCTTTTCTTTCTGAGTCACCGATTCACCAGGGCTTCCTTTTGCATTTGCAGCATGCTGAGGCTCGGATTTGGCCACGTTCTGGCTAGTGCTTGTTCTGTGGCTATATTTAATCTTATATAGCTCTCATATAGAATAGAATAGAGTAGAATAAAATAGAATGGAATGGAATAGAATAGAATAGAATAGAATAGAATAGAATAGAATAGAATAGAATAGAATAGAATGGAATGGAATGGAATGGAATGGAATGGAATGGAATGGAATGGAATGGAATGGAACGGAACGGAATGGAACGGAACAGAAGAGAACAGAACAGAACAGAACAGAACAGAACAGAACAGAATAGACCAGACCAGGTTGGAAGAGACCTTCAAGATCATCACGTCCAGCCCATCATCCAATCCAACACCACCTAATCAACTAAACCATGGCACCAAGCACCCCATCAAGTCTCCTCCTGAACACCTCTAATGATGGTGACTCCACCACCTCCCTGGGCAGACCATTCCAATGGGCAATCACTCTCTCTGTACAGAACTTCTTTCTAACCTCCAGCCTAAACCTCCCCTGGCACAGCCTGAGACTGTGTCCTCTTGATCTGGTGCTGCCTGCCTGGGAGAAGAGACCAACATCCACCTGTCTACAACCTCCCTTCAGGTAGTTGTAGAGAGCAAGAAGATCACCCCTGAGTCTCCTCTTCTCCAGGCTAAGCAACCCCAGCTCCCTCAGCCTCTCCTCATAGGGCTTGTGTTCCAAACCCCTCCCCAGCCTCGTTGCCCTTCTCTGGACACCTTCCAGCAAGTCAACATCCTTCCTAAACTGAGGGGCCCCGAACTGGACACAGGACTCAAGGTGTGGCCTAACCAGTGCAGCATACAGGAGAAGAATGACCTCCCTGCTCCTGCTGGCCACACTGTTCCTGATGCAGGCCAGTTGTCTGTAAGATTTCATACCTTTGCCTGCACTTAAGCAGGTAAGCACAACTCTTTATCTATGCCTATACCTACGCCTATACCTATACCTATATCTATATCTATATCTATACTATCTATATCTATACCTATATCTATATCTAAATCTATATATATATCTATCTAGATCTAGATCTATCTCTCTATATATCTATATCTGTACCTATATCATCTATATCATCTCTATCTTGATCTGGATCTGCATCCAGACCAAGATCTATAGATAGATAGATAGATAGATATAGATTAGATAGAGATAGATTTTTTTTTCAGGTGGAAAACTGTGTCATGAGAAATGCTGGTGATCAGAAGTGGTCAGGTCCCTTTCCACTTGGATTAAGAGCTGGGCATTCAGATGGCTGAACTCTGCCACTGGTGCATGTGAGATACCCACAGTAGTCATCAACACAAATGGTTTGTCTTCGGTTTCAACATTAGTTGGATCTCTTGGTTTGGAAGTGTGGTGAAGGGAGGTTGGAGTGAGGAGGGGGCAGCCTCTTCTCTTTGGTGCCAAGTGACAGGACCAGAGGAAATGGTTCCAAGCAGCACTAGGGGAGGTTCAAGTTGGATATTTCTTTACTGAAAGGGCTCTCAGCCATTGGAATGATCTGCCCAGGACAGTGCTGGAGTCACCATCCATGGGGTGTTCAAGCAGTGTGTGGAGCTGGTGCTTAGGGGCATGACCCTTCAGTGCTGGGTCAAAAGTTGGACTGGATGAGCTTGGAGGTCTCTTCTGACCAGATCTATTTTGTGATTCAGTGATAAGAGCTGCACCAGAAAGGTGTAACTGGCTTAGCACCAGAGTTGGTAGAGTTGGATAAAGGTTGGAGTCAATGATCTTAAAGGTCTTTTCTAACCAATACAGTTCTATGGTTCTCTGGAGGCTTTGCACAATGCTGAGCAAAGCTGCTTCTTTCTCACTGCTTCCTGAACTCTGCAGGGGGTGGTGTGGCTTGATAAGGGCTCGGTGCTGTTTGCAGCACTTACCTCAGGTTACTGAATGTGGCCAGTGTCAGCCTCTGTGTAACTGAGATTATTATTGCTCCTCCAGAAAGAGTCACATCTGCACGAGTCACAAGTGATCCATGAATATGCAAACGATGCAGAAGGCCATTAATAGCATCACGGTTTGCAGCTTGCTGCTTTGCTTGGGAACCACAGAGATTTTATTTCCTACATACCCAAACAGGGTGAGCAGCTTGGCTTCCCCAAGGAAAGGCAGGTTGTGGAGAAGTTATATTTCTATTAGGCAGCATTTGCATAGAAATGATTGCTTCCTGTGGGGCTTGCTGCAGTGAGAGAGTGAGAGGAGGAGGAGGCAGTGCCATGGTAAAACACCATGGGGCCCTGATCATTTTTTAAACATAGTAGGGAGGACTTGTTATGTCCACTCGTAGTGGTAATCATGGCATCAGTATGAGGCTCCTCTAAAGATAGCCTCAGATGTAATCACCTTGAAGTGATGCCTGTTTTCTGCCTGCCAATTACCAAAACCTCCTAATATTTAGTGATAGATTAAAGAGATAAAAGAAAAGAGGTCTATTTGCTAGCTTTTATGGAAAACCAAGCTTGCTTTCACATCCTTGCTGCAACAGCAGAGTACGACACCTTCAGACTCCAGAGCCATCATTCTCCTGGGCATACTTGAGGTACATTAGTAAGGAAACACTGGGAAGCTTTACAAATGCTGCTTTTCACATGGAATAATTATTAGACACATTTCTAACAGGGGCTGTCAAGTACAGAAATGCCATCTGGGACTCAGCTCTTTAGTGAGGCTTGTTGAAAGCTGGGCAAGGAGGCTGCAGGAGTCACTGTGGTGCTGGTGGTGTAGGTGAGTGGCATCTAGGCACACATTATGAGGACCACTGGAGACAGACAGAGCTGCTCTCCCAGCAGATCCCATCCATGGTTGTGCAGGAAGGGATGGGAGTGAGCTCCAGGGAGCTTTCTCCAAGGGCGATCAGGATTTAAGAGTCTTAGAGAGGAAAAACCAAATCTTGTTTTGACAGCTTCACAAACAGCCATGCTTCAGATGGCTCCCAACTTAGAGAGTCTTCCTTGGCTAAGCCTGGCACTGCCTATGCTTCTTTGCTAATTACTCTTTGCCCACCAGAGACTTTCTATAAATCAAGTGGGAAACAGGAGTCATGGCTTAGGGCAGTTGCAAGCCAAGGATGGAGGAATGACAAAGTGTGAATTCCTTAGAATGCATCATGTGCAAACATGGATGGAATACTTCATGGTCCTAGGCCAGGAGCACATCTTCCCTCATTGGAGAGATTCTCACAAATCACAAAAAACATCCTGTTGGAAGAGACCTCCAAGCTCATCCAGTCCAACCCTCCACACAACACTGCAGGCTCAGCACCAAACCATGGCCCTAAGCACCAGCTCCACAGCTGCTGGAACACCCCCAGGGATGGGACTCCAGCACTGCCCTGGGCAGAACATTCCAATGGCTCAGAGCCCTCTCTGGCAAGAAAGATTTCCTAGCACCCAGCCTGAACCTGCCCTGCTGCAGCCTGGAACCATTGCCTCTGCTCCTGTCCCTTGCCACCAAGGAGCAGAGGCTGTCCCCTCCTCAATCCAACCTCCCTTCAGGGAGCTGGAGAGAGCAAGGAGGTCTCCCTCAGCCTCCTCTTCTCCAGCCTGCACACCCCCAGCTCCCTCAGCCCCTCCTCTAGCCCAGGGGCTCCAGGCCCTTCTCCAGCCTGGCTGCCCTGCTCTGGACAGGCTCCAGAACCTCAATGTCCTTCCTGTAAGTGATTCTTCCTTCTCATGACAGTGTTTGTGGTGAAGACAGATTGCTTTCTCTTTTCCCATTCCCATCAAACCTCTGTCAAAAGAAGCTTGTTTGGAGCGTTTCCAGCGTTCTGTGTCTTGTGATTCACCGTGTTTAGGCTGTAAGTACCTGGCCTTTCCCACTGCTCTGAGATTTGACTCCTGCTTCCTCACGTTACCACCCGTGTTACAAAGAGAGGTAATTAAGGAAGATTTCCATGCCTGCTCAGAATTCCTTTCAGTGGTGCAGGTCAGACATGTTCTGTTATTGCTGTGAAGCCAGGAAGTATTAATCACTTTGGGCGAGCTTACGAAGCAGCCGCTCCTTTGGCTGGCCTTTATTGTTCTCAGGTATTCTAAATGAGAAGCAAATATGCAAATATGCTCTCAAGCATGGAAATTAACAGTCAGAAAGTCACTAAAGCAGAGAGTTTGCATGGAGCCTGCCTGTTGGCTGCGCTTTCCAAACAGCTCTTTTCAAGGGCTTAATGGTCTTTCCACTCCACCAGCAGATTCTCTCTCTGCTGAGTAACTCGCAGACAAAGGCAATGCCTTTTACAAACCCCTTCTAACAGAGTTTGCCATTTGCTAGAGCTGATTTTCCTGCTTCTCTGCTGCAGGTGTTGCTGTAGTCATTGTACCAGCATGAACAAAGTATCTCCACTGACATACTGTCCTAACCTTTGAATATTGCTGAGGTGAAATCCTCTGCCTTCATGACATTTATATTAAACTCTTTGCAGCCTGCACTCCTGAATAAACGTCCTGAATAAAGTCTCTTCCTCTTTGCCTACTCAAGTGTCTGTGCTGGAAGCCAGAACACCCTCATGAATGTGTCTGTGTAGGAAAGAGGTTGGAGTTACAGGCACCAGGTTCTGAGCTTGCCAAGCTTCTTGGATCCAAGTGCTCTTGTTCTAGAGCACAAGTCCTGTGAGGAGTGCTGAGGGAGCTGAGGTTGTCCAGCCTGGAAGGAAAAAGGGGCTGAGGGGCAACCTCCTTGCTCTCTAAGACTCCCTGAAAAGAGAATGTGGTGAGATGGGGGTTGCTCTCATCTCCCAAATATCAAGCGATAGAACAAGAGGAAATGGCCTCAAGTTTCACCAGAGAAGGTTTAGCTTGTAAATTTGGAACAATTTCTTCCATGAAAGTGTTGTCCAGGCCTGGCCCAGGCTGCACAGGGCAGTGGTGGTATCCCCCTCCCTGGAGGGGTTTCAAAGCCATGGACATGTGCTGAGGAACATGGTTTAGTGCTGGGTTAATGGTTGGACTTGATGATCTTAAAAGTCTCACCCAAGCAAAATGATTCTATGCTCATAAGTGCTGTAGGTTAAAGTAACTGCCAGAGATCTGTAAGGACACAATTTTTGTGAACAATGAGGAAAAAAATCATTGTGAGGCTTGGTTCATCTTGCTCTTGTCTGATCCACCTTCTCCCCAGTGCTCTTTGTTCAGGGAAGAAGCACTGTCATTTAAGGCAGGTTCTCCTCTAGTCATGGACAACCTGATTTACTGTCACTGGCCAAAAGGATTTTAACTGCTGTGATTATTATTATTATTATTATTATTATTATTATTATGGTTTTAATGACAACTGAATATGAATCAGAAAGAAAGAAGCTGTAAGCATTAAGTGCCAACTCATTTTCTACAGGAGCTAATTAGCTTGTCTGAGCTGTTTTGTTCCTCCCCACAGGATCTATTTCCTCGTGGCCTCTCTAGTGCCTACCATGTCAGCACTGCAGTTCAGGGCACTTTCACATCTTTTGTGACCTAGGGCTCCAGTACCAAGCTCAGCAGCTACCTGTGCCTGCTTCACTGGACTCCAAAGTCTCTGCCAACCTCACGGTGCCTCCCATTTTCCCCTTGATTGTGTAGAATATCACAGAATCATAAAATCATTTGGAATGGAGCAGACTTTGAAGACCATCAAGGCTGACCATTAACCCAGCACTGCCAGGTCACTGCTAAACCATATCCAAGGTGCCACATCTACATATCTTCTATATCCCTCCAGTGATGGGGATGCCACTACTGCCCTGGGCAGCCTGGACCAGGCCTTGACTGCCCTTTTGGGGAAGAAATTGTTCCTCATGTCCAACCTAAACTGGCCCTGGTGCAACTTGAGGTTGTTTCTTCTTGCCCTGTCACTTATTAAGATGGGAGAAGACACTCATCTCCACCTCACTCCAACCTCCTTTCCAGGAGCTGTAGAAAGCCAGAAGGTCTCCCCTCAGCCTCCTCTTCTCCAGGCTAACCACCCCCAGTTCCCTCAGCTGCTCCTCATGAGACTTGTTTACCAGGCCCTTCAGCAGCTTTGTTGCTCTTTGGACATGCTCCAGCAGCCCATGAGTTGTGACTGAGTTTAAACTGTTTGCAAGGTCTGGTTCAATATGTTCTGTTTAATTCCTGCCTTCAGCAGCAGCTTCCTGCAAGCAGGGCAAGAATTAGTGTGGCTGCCAGGTTACTGACATGCCTAAAGCTATTTATTGTTTAAATGGTTGTAGAATGCCACTTTCCTCCCCGTGCTGGTAGAATCTCCTGAAACTACTGGGAAGCTTTTGTCTCCACACTTTTTGTTTAAGGTTTATATTTCACATCTGCATAGAAAATTACTAATTAACTAAAGGTATTTCCTCTGAAGGTGCAAACTTTGCTGCTTCTTGCTTCACCCAAGCACCAGCAAAGCTCATTTCCCATTTGTAAGAGACTAAATCTTGTCTCTCTTGATGCGAATCCACAAAGATAAAATCACTTCTGCTCCTTGCCCAGACAACAGCTGCCCGGGGAGGGGATGGTGAAAAGACCCTCTTGGAATGTCCAACAGAAGAGAAGATTGTTGTGAAGCACCTGCCTGATGGATCGACTCTGCCACTGCTAGCACATGTGGCAGTCACAGAGGCATTAATGTGGCTGGGGTGTGGGTCAGGGGGAACTGCCATTAACTGAGTAAAAGACACTGAGCCATAGCAGCTTGGACAGAGAGGAACACAGAGACTTCACTATGCAGCCTGGAAGCAGCAGCCCAAGAACCTTCTCTCTGTGCCCTAAGTTTTGCCTGCTGTAAGAAGGGAAGAACTCCTGGAGAAGAGAAATGACATCTTACTGAAGACACCACAAGCTGGAGGCTGCTCAGAGAGGCACTTGGACTTTGGGACCTCTCCCTCCCCTCCTCCAGTGGAGGACAGCACAGCCAACAAGGACACCTCCCCCAAGCCAAAGCAGCAGCAGCCTTCCTCAAACTAAATTGTCTTGAGGGGGAGTGTGGGGTGTGGTAATGCAATTCCTTTCCTCTTCTCTCTCTTTCTCCATTTTCCCTCTCTTTCTCCATTTTTCCCTCTCTTTCTCCATTTTCCCTCTCTTTCTCCATGTTCTCGCTCTTTCTCCATTTTTCTCTCTCTTTCTCCATTTTTCTCTCTCTTTCTCCATTTTTCTCTCTCTTTCTCCATTTCCCCTCTCTTTCTCCATTTTTCCCCTCTCTTTCTCCATTTTTCCCCTCTCTTTCTCCATTTTTCCCCTCTCTTTCTCCATTTTTCCCCTCTCTTTCTCCATTTTTCCTCTCTTTCTCCATTTTTCCCTCTCTTTCTCCATTTTCTCTCTCTTTCTCCATTTTTCCCTCTCTCTCCCTTCTTCTGTTCCATCCCCTTTATTCTGTTAATAAACAGCCTGGCTTTTGATACTTGGCCTCCTTTGTGCCTTTAATTTCACAACCCGGGAATGTTCAAAAGAGAGCTGAGTCTCTCTCCCTCTGGACCAAGACACCATTTAAATGAATGAGAGAAGTCATCAGAGAAGATTTATTTCTACTGCCCTGTTTTTCTTAGTTATTCCTCACAACCTGCCCATTTGCCACGAGCTCCTTTGCATTTCAGAACCAGCCAGTCTGAGGGGGGTGTGGGGGAAGTGGTGCTATTTGCCTCTGTCCTCAGTGGAAACTAATGGTCTAGTGGGTGAAATGTCCAGGACAATAAGGGGGACTGGTGCTGCCTATTCCCAGCCAGAGGAATACATCTTGAGTAAATTGCTCTCAGCTGAAATCATGGGATGGCATGGAAGGAGGAACTGATCTGTATTCTGCTCTTCGTGCTTGTGAAGCATCAGAGGCTGCCTGTGGGGAGGAAAAGGATGGCCTGGGCATCGCCATGCAAATCATTTGCTTTCATTTTTGCAGGGGGGGGGGGGATGGCCAATGGATTGTTACTGCATTTTTCAAATGGAATGTTTACTCTTCATCTTTAAGAGGATATAGCTCTGTTAGGAAGCAAGAGAGAAACAGCAAATCTGGAAAAAAAAAGAGCTGTTTGAAATTGCAAATCTGTGCTGTCAAGAGCTGTGCTGCCGGCTTGGGGCCCGAGCCCCAGCCCTCCACACTTATCTGTTAGCATTCCTGATTTGGCTCAGCAAGGCTTGCCTTGGTGCAAAGGAACACACAAGCCAGGGTGTCTTCCTTTCTGTTTTGATTTGGCCTTTGCCCCCCTTTTATTTTTTGTGTGAAGTGGCTCTGCACAGTCCTCCCAAGCTGTCCTGAGGCTCCTTGATGCCATTCCGTGGTGTCTGACACACGTTCTGGCCTGCTTTGACATGCTGCAGCCCAGGCCTCTTATCCAGGTGTACATCCAGCCAGAATCCTTTTCTTAGAAACACAAGGGGAATATGTGAGCCCTAGAAATGGCCTGAGTCAGAGGCTGTGACTAGGAAGAGGGCTTCAAAAGAGCTCTGAGCCCTGCTGCCTGCTGTCCACCAATGGCTACCTGGAGCAGAATCTCTGTGTAGATTTAATGCAGATAGCCTCAGATAAGCCACAGGAGTCATTTCACAGCTATTACTTTAAATGGGAATCAAGGTAATAAACAACTGCTGTAGAGGGGTGGTGAAGGTGCAGGTGCAGCCATAGAAATTCCACTCCTTCCTCCTTTTATTCCTGAGATGTAGGCAGCTGAAGTCAGAGATGTCCATCAAGTGCTGCTGTGGTCTGGCATTGCTCCTTGGACCTGGCCTGGCTCATTCCAAGAAATGATAGAGCAGTGGACATGTGTGAACCTCATGAGGTTCAACAAAGTACAAAGCCTTGCACCTGGGACAAGGCAATTCCTGATATCAGCACAGGCTGGGGATGATAGGATTGAGAGCAGCCCTCTGGAAACAGATTTGGGGGGCTGGGGGTGTGCAACACTGGACATGAACTGCCACCAAGCTCTGCCAGATCAGAGCCGGCCTGTCCTGGGCTGATCCCCAGCAATGTGGGCAGCAGGGGCAGGGAAGGGATTCTGCCCCTCTGCTGTGCTCTGCTGAGACCCCTCCTGCAGTTCTGGGGCAGCTCTGGATTCCTCATCATAGCACAGACAGGGACCTGTTGGAACAGGGCCAGAGGATGCCACAGCAATGCTGGCAGGTCTGGAAGCCCTCTGCTGTGAGGCCAGGCTGAGAGAGTTGGGGTTGTGCAGCCTGGAGAGGAGAAGGCTCCAGAGACCTTCTGGTGGCCTTGCTGTGCTTAAAAAAAAGCTGGGGATGGAGTTTTGATCCCAGCCTGTTGTGACAGGACAAGGAGGGAAAGTGGGAGAGTCACACTGGAGAGAAGGGAGAGATTTTATACACTGAGGGTGGTGAGAGCCTGTCCCAGGGTGCCCAGAGAGGTGGGATATGCCTGGAACCATTCCAGGTAGGGTTGTGTGGGGCTCTGAGCAGCCTGCTCTAGTTGGGGATGTCCCTGCTGACTGCAGGGGGGTTGGACTAGATGACCTATAAGGTCCCTTCCAAGTCAAACTCCTCTGAGTTTCTGTGATTCCATAGCTTCAGACAGGTTTGTTTTGACGTGCAGACAGAAGGGTGGACACCTCCTTTCTCAGGTAGGTGCAGCAAGGTGCTCACACCATGGCTCAGTACTGCTCAAAAGGCAGATTCAAAAATCTCATTAGACATCTCCAGGCCTTTGAAATTCCAGCTTTTTCGTGCTGCTGTGGGTATTTAACAGGATTAGTGATGTCTCCCCAAGGATCTGCCCCTGCATTTACTCCACACATTGCATAATTCCAGCTGGCACTGGTGACAGTCGCTGGGATGGTCTCAGGCTGGGTCTGGCAGCAGGTGAATCCTCGTTAGGAATCCACCATTTCCATTGCAAATGTGTGCAGCTGGACATGAACAGAAAGTGACATCAGACCTGAGAGCATTTCCCCCACGGGCACGGAGGGGCTGCAGCTATGAAAACATTTCTTTGGAACAACTTCTGTTTGTTTCTGTTTCCCTCAGCTTGCTGCACAAGGGGAATAACCTGTGTGGTAAATGCACTTCTGAGCTTCCCACAGAGCACATTCTCCTTAAGCCTAAGGTGGATTGCCTGGATTTGAGGACAGTCCAGGCAAAAATTTCATTTCCTAAATCCAAATAGACTTCTGGCTGACTTGTGGGATCGTGGTGTATCTTTGAGAGAAGTTTAAAACTTGAGGGGCTGAGTTTTGCAGGGGAAAAAAAATATTAAGAAATCACTGGATGGGTGTTGAAAAAGGAGAAAAAAACCTACCTGTGAGTCTGCAAAATGTGAGCTACTGCCCAGGCTGCAGGGAAGGAGGCTGTGGTAGATGGCTACTGGACAATGCACCCTCTAGATTTTCATTCCCAGTGTGCCCATGATTTGAAGAAATTCAGAGAAAACCTGCCTAGGCAGTTCAGGTGTGCTGGGAAATGGCAGTTCAGGTGTGCTGCTGCCCAGGTCCCAGGAGCGTAGTGCAGCAGAGGCTGTCCTTGTCCCCTGTCATGGTCCAAGCAGCAGACTCATGAGTGGTCCCAAAATGCAAAAGCTCAAGGTGACCAGGCCGGGGGGGGGCACTTCAATCAGCTGTAGAACTTCACTGTTTGCTCACAAGATGGCTTGCAATAGGTAGGGCAAAGTGAGAGGAGGAAGGGGAAAGATAAGAGAGAAGAAAGGTTTGTAGCTACCCCCGATGTGAGGGTGCAGACGTCTCTCTGGGCCTGGGTCCAGTCCTGCTGGTCCTCCTGATCCTCTCTTGATCCTGCTGGGCAAAGCTCTCCAAGGCTCATTGCTAGAGAGATATCTTTTACAACCAATTTCACACCTGCCTGTAGCCAAACTCTGCCTCTCTCTGCTCCTCGTGGTCCTCTCCACACGTGCCCAAGGAGGAGTGACCGGGGGAGGATGGGGAGGGAGGTGTCTGTGCCCAAGGAGGAGTGCCCAAGGCTCGATCTGCTCTGGAGACAGGTAACTGTTGACCAGGATGTCAATGTAATGAGATTATAATGTATGTTGTAATGAGATTATAATGAGCAAAGCTTGTCTGTGGCTCATGGCTCCCTTAGCAGCACCAGGGCACCAATCCCTTTGGGCAGCTGAGGGAACAGGCAGGGACAGTGAAGCCACCTCTCATACCTGACTTGTCCACACTCTGGGTGCCAGGTACCCTGCTCCCACAGGACCTGCACCTGTGTATCCTACAGGCTCAGTAACTGAATCAGGAACTTGTTCTGCAGCAGGCTGCTGCAAGCTCCTGCTGAGATGTTAGCCTGATAATCAGTCCAAGTTCTGGGCTCCAGGGTCCCGATTCCTGCTGGCAATGACGAGGCAGATGATGCTCTTCAGACTGCTCCTTATGTCCTCCAACATTTAAAAAGGAAAAGACTCCTGAAAAGTAGCAAACCCAGAGCCTTTAATTCAAGTTGTAAACAGAGTCATTCTTTCAGTTCTCAGAGCATTATGGGGAGAGCTGAAGCGTCACACACACGTGCACACAGCCAGGCACATTTCTAACCTAGCTGCTTCGGGGCCTGCATCATTCACCTGCATCACATCACAGGTGGGAAGAAACCCTCACAGGACATCTTGTCCAACCCCCTTGCAGAGAGCAGGGACATTAACTAGATCAGGTTACTCAGAGCCCCATCAAGTTTGACCTTGCACGTCCCAGGGATGGTACAAAACAGTAAAAGAAGTCCTCCTTCGAGCTGATGCTCTTTAGAAAGCTGGGAATCAGTTGTTGTGCTTCCACAGCAGAGGAAGTTCACACCACAGTTGTGTTGGAGGTCCTAAATTCCCATGCCCATTGGGTCCTAAATTCCCATGCCCATTGGGATCCTAAATTCCCATGCCCATTGGGATCCTAAATTCCCATGCCCATTGGGATCCTAAATTCCCATGCCCACACAGCTTGCTCTCATTTCCTTGCTGTGTTGCTAAATCAAATGTTTCTTGGGAACGTCTCTGAGGTCAGGCAATGCTCTCACTGTTTGAAATCTTGGAGGATGGACTACCTGGAGTCACAGAATGGGTTTGTGGTAGGTTGGGAGACCAATTCTCCCACCACAGGCAAAAGAAGAGACTCAGACAAACGGATTGCAAAGATAGTGGAAAGTTTAAATGGAAAAACCAATGAAAGCTTTACAGAGAACCACAAGCACCGTGACAAAAAAGCTGTCCCAAAACACCCAAGAACATCCCACCCCCACCTGGGGGTACACCTAACCCCCCCAGGGCTCTTTCTCACCCCCTGCCTTGGGTCTAGCCAGGCCCAAGAGAGTTGGCTTACCCCATTACCTAGGCAGCAGTGAGGGACAGAAGAGGAAGTGAGGGCCCCCGCTGATGTTTTATAGGGGAACAGGGCATTATAGGATTAAATACCTGGCTTCCTGTGACCACCCACTGGGGTGGACCCCTGTGGGACATCACAGGTGTGGCCTGTGCGGTGGCACCAGGGGCTGGCACCCAGCCTGAACCACCACAGGGTTGCAGTGAGCAGGGACATCTTCAGTGCAGGTCCTGTTATAAAGTGTGTCAGCAGTCAGGGCCTTGATGGGTATTGGTTACAACTGACTTATTCCAAGCTCTCCCTCAAATCTCTCTTTTTACCATGGTGCAGCCAGCTTTGGGCAGGGCAGCACGGGGCTGGGCTTTCAGGAAGCCTCTGCTCTGCAAGCCCTGCCCACCTCCATAGCCTGGAGGCAATGGGGTTGTTTGAGGCTTGCAGACGTTCTGGGGTACTTTTTCACCCTCTTAGGCTAAAATATCCAACCAGCTGGGCACAGTTTGTTATTAAGTCTGTTCTGCAGCTACCTCCGTGTAAAGTGGCTGTAAGAAAGGGAAAAGAATTGCTTCATTGAGCTGTCAGAGCCACACTCACCACTCTCAGTTTCATCTTTTGCTCAACACAAACCATCATTTGCCACTTCTCAGATGAGAAAAAAGCAATTCCAGTCCTTCTTTTTTTCCCCTCCCTGTGCACATTAGGAGCTATTTGGAACACAGACTGTCATTTGTTACGTGCTTGAACAGCTGCTCCTGTGATGGATTCCTTCAGCTTTTGGGGGGGGGCTATCTAGAACATAAATCACAGCAATGCAGGAGGCAGCAGGGAGAGGAGGCTTTATTGAATTTTGCATATTCACAGCTCTGTAAAATTAAACAAATTGGAAAGCAAAGGCAGAGCAAAGCTTGCTGTGATATTGCAAAGCAGGAAGCAGGCCATCTGTTACCCCACACTTCTGTCTGTTGCAGTCCCACTGCAGTTAAGAAAAATGGTCTTTGTGAGACCCTCAAAGAAATACGTCCCAGAGACCTGAGAAATTGAATCAGAATAACATCAGGAAGTGAGGATCCTGCAATGGAAATCCAATTATGATCTGTTAGAGGATTTATTGTGTTGCCTTGAGAAGTTTGCAGCTCTATGGAAACACGTCCTTCCCAGGGACATTTCTTACCAGCCTGCTTTCCTCTTCTCAAGCTAAATATGATTAAGAACTTCAGGGGGTTTTCTCTTCTTTATTTTTGGTTGAAGTGCTGCTTTTCCCAGGGAGCTTCAAGGAACTCTCCATAGAAATGGCTTAAGTGTGGGTGCAGGGCTTGAGCTGCTGTAAAGCCCAAGGTGGTTTGGTGTACTTTTTTTCCCCCCCCCAAGGTTTAACTCACTTATTAGTCTGAGTCTTAGAGGCTTGAAGAAAGGTCTGTGTGTCACTTGTCTGTTTTAGTGCACTCTACTGTGAATTTTATGTTTTCAAAAGAATCCTACCCTGTTGGAATTTGTTTTCTGTGTCCTAGGTTAGGTGAAAAATATTTGTCTATTTGTTTCATATAAGGTTGGTTGTATTTAAGTAGGATGGAATTCTCACCCCTTCCTGCACTGCTGAGAAGCAGAGATGCCTTTCTGACCCTGCTCCCCTGCAAAGAAGAGGAGAACTGAATCAAGAATTGCGAGCCCTGTGAACAGGAGCCCATCCTTTGGATGTGGTTGTGCTCTTAGGCTTTGTTTTTGAGAGAATAGGACAGGCTCCAGCCCCTCAATGTCCTTCCTGCAGGGAGGGCCCAGAGCTGAGCACAGCCCTCCAGCTCTGGCCTCCCCAGTGCTGAGCACAGGGGGATGGTCACCTCCTGGCCCTGCTGCCCACCCTGCTTCTCACCCAAGCCAGGAGGCCTTTGGCTGTCTTGGCCCCCTGGGCACTGCTGGCTCCTGGTCAGTGAGTGCCAACCAACACCCCCAGGTCCCTCTCCCAGCTGCAGCTTTCCAACCCCACCTCCCCAGGTCTGTGGCTCCCCATGGAGTTACTGTGACCCAGGTGGATTTTATACTTACACCTCTCCTTAGGCAGAAGTCATGATGATGTGGCTTTCTGATTCTTTCTTTGCTCTAATTTTGAAGCACTTATCTGCCTAAACCAGCTTTTATCCAAGTAGCTTCTGTGGTGCTCTCTAGCTCGAGTGCAGACAAAGCAGTGCCTTCTGCCAGGCTTTATCTGTGTGGTTTTTACAGGGTTTGGGAACCCTTCCAAACAAACTCCAAATGTTAAAATTCTGATCAAAATAGGAAAAAGAAAGAAGCTGCTACAGATTCCCTATGGATTATTCTACCATTGCTCAAGAATCACAGAAACATTCAGGTTGGAAAAGACCCTGAGGATCACCAAGTCCAACCAATAGCCCCCCCTTCATCTTCCTAAAGCAGCTCCTGTTCCCTCTACACTATCTTCCACCCTGCCTAAACAGCTCCTGCTGCTCCACCACCATTTTTGCATCCAACCCAGAGCTGGGGGCAAGACCCTCAACCAGCCAAGACACCACACAGAGGAGTTCAGCCCTAGTAAGGAGGCCCAGCCAGCACCCGTGGATGGTATTGGAGTAGACATGGATTGTGGTCCTAACAACCGGGGGGCCACCAGGCCCCCCGGCCTTTGTTGTCACCACCACCATCACCCAGTGTGCACCGTGGGCACTCACCAGCAATGAGAGGAGGATCCTCAGCCCAGATGGGCTCAGCTTGGGGCTTCTGCCTTTCCTGGCTGGGACTAAAAAGGGGAGTGGGTGGGGAGGGCAGAGTGGTCACACCTGGCATAGGCGGAGACTCCAATAGAGCCCAGGTGCAATGGGTTTTGCGAGGAAAAAGGGGGAAAATGGAGTGGGTGGAGAAGGGTCAGACTGTGAAAGCAGTGTCCTTGAGAGAGCATGCATATTAAAATAATATTCAAATAGGAATTATTGACTTTTAGTGATTGCTAGATGCTTTATATGGCTAGCTTCAGGGTGTTCCACTCCTCTTGGATATTAGAGCATTTACTGACAAACCCACACATGATTTTGATAGGCCAATACTATGTTCTTTTAAGGTAATTGTATGGCTATCATCTCAGTAAACTCTTTATCTGACTCCAGAGGGGGGGTTTGGGGTGGTTTTCCCACCCATCTGTGCGTGGGGGATGGGGCTTGCTTCTGAGAGCAGGTTGTGTGAATCCAGGGCACTGCTGGGCTGAAGAGAAGCCAATGGGTTCAGCTGGCAGAGTTGACTCTCCTACAGCTGAACAGGAACAGCCCATGCCACAATGAACCCTGTGGTCTCTCCTCTGTGAGTACGGAGACAATACGAGCATGAGATGGAACCCTTTGTTCTACAGGCACAAGTGCACGAGTTACTGGGTGATCTCTGGGGTCCCTTCCAGCCCCTAATACTCTGTGATTTTGTGATTCTTATTTGATTTGAATGATGCTCTCTGTTAACTGAGAGTTGCTAGGTGAGCCTGAAACACCTCAGACAGCTTGGAGCTTGTCAGTCTAAACTCTTTTCATTAGCACCTCTAACAAACACAAATCTTAAACATCTCTTCATGTTCTGCTCTTCAAAAAGAGAACTTCTTTGAAACAAAACACTGAAAGGAAAAAATAGAAACTATTTTGCTTTGAAACATTGAAACTAAATAAAACACTTTGATGTCTACTAAAACTTTTTTTTTCCTCAGAGGAACCACTCTTTATGAATTAGATATAAATAGTTCTCTTGACCTAAATCTACCTTTTTCCACCTAGACATTCTCAGACCAACACTTGGGCCATCCTTAGCAGTGGTAAGAATGCCACCAAGCACAGGAGAGTGGCATGTAAGTTGATAAAACCTCTCTCATACTACAGTTAAAGAATCAGATCCTTTAATATTTGTGTATCTAAGCTACTCAATCTTCATGGAATCACAGAATGGCTCAGGTTGAAAGGGACTTCAGAGCTCATCAGCTCCAACCTCCCCACCATGCCCAGGGACACCTCTCAGCTCCACTCAGCTGCTCAAGGCCTCAGCCAGCCTGGCCTTCAACACCCCCAGCAAGGAGGCAGCCACAGCCTCCCTGGCCAGCCTGGGACACACTCTCACCACCCTCCCAACGAACAACTTCTGCCTCAGCTCCACTCTAACCCTGCTCTGCCTCAGCTTCAAGCCATTCCCCCTTGGCCTGGCTCCAGACCCCCTCAGCCAAAGTCTCTCTGCAGCCTTCCTGCAGGATGCCTTCAGGTCCTGGCAGGCAGCTCTGAGGTCCCTTCATGTTCACTGCTAGGGTGTTGGTTTGTTACTGTTTGTGTTTGATTTACTTTAAGAGTTATTTGGAAAGCATCTCAACAGGCAAAGGAAATGCTGAAAGCTTCCAAATGTCCATCAGCTATTCCTCATTACCAGTACCAATGTGGAAATTCATTGCAAGTGCTCACTACTTGTCGATGAACACAGTTCAATTCTCAGCTTTCTCATACAATGCTTCCCAGAAAATAATTTCCCATCCTATTTTGTGCCCAAATGTTTCCTTCTCACTGCATTTCCCCCTTTCCTTCCCTTGTTCTGTAGAGTTCCTTGCAAAGCCACCCGGTGGCACTACTTGGTGAGCTGAGACTGCCGCCCCTCATGTGCTCAGAGCTATGATTATTGGACTGAATCCTGAGTTTTTGAAGTGGTGCACAGGCAGTTGGAGGTGTCCTGCTTCCTTCAAACAATGTGTCAGAAAGGCAGGAAGAAGATTGGGTGAAATCCATGATTCACTCATGTCCCCACTCTGACTTCAGCAGCCAGCACTGGCACCTTCAGAAACTGAACTCCTCTGAGCTCTCTACTCAAGGACCAAGCTCTCAAACCAAGGCATGTGGCAACGTTTCTGCCTTTCTGCCCTCCATTTTCTGTCTTTTTCATAGAATCATAGAGTGGTTGAGGTCAGAAGGCATGCTTGAAGGTCATCTAGACCAACCTCCCTGCAGTGAGCAGGGGCATCTGTAGCCAGATGTCCCTTTCCTTTCTCCCAGTCCCACTGGGAAGTGGCTGCCAGGCAGTGCAATATGTGTGTGAGATGTCCCAGGTTAGAGGAACCTGGAGCTGCAATGGTAACAAGGACATGAGAGCACCAGAGGGTGTGAGTCCAGCAGGATGGTGAGGGGCTTGGGGGACATCATACAGGCAGCTGCTGAGGGAGCTGGGGTTATTTATTCTGGAGAAGAGCAGGCTGAGGGCAGACCTCATTGCTCTCTACAGCTCCCTGAAAGGCAGTGAGTGAGGCTGGGGTTGATCTCTTCTCCCAAGTAAGCAGAACAGGATGAGAGAAAATGGATTTGAGTCGTGACAGGGGAGGTTTAAATTGGATATGTGGAAAAATTTCTTTGCTGCAAGAGTGATCACAGCAGTTTAGGGGTCACAGCAGTTGGATTATGATTGGACTTGATGATCTTATAGTTCTTTTCCAGCCTTAGTGATTCTATGACAGTTAGACTTGATGAGGGTGCTGGAACACTGGAACAGGTTGCCCAGGGAGGTGGCTGGGGCCCCATCCCTGAAGACATTCCAGTGATTCTATGACAGTTAGACTTGATGAGGGTGCTGGAACACTGGAACAGGTTGCCCAGGGAGGTGGCTGGGGCCCCATCCCTGCAGATATTCCAGGTGAGGCTGGACAGGGCTCTGGGCAATGTGAGCTAGTGGAGGATGTCCCTGCTGACTGCAGGGGGTTGGACCAGATGAGCTTTGGAGGTCCCTTCCAGCCCGAGCCCATTCTGTGATTCTGCCTTTTCCAACCTTAATGATTGTATGAAATTCCTTCCACTTGGATGCTGCACTAACTCATTTGGGCTTCAGAATTATTTTAGGTAGGTATAGAAATAAGTTTATGAGGAAAAAAAATAGCAGGCAGGAGGTAGTGAAGCTCCTGCTTTCAGGAGGTGTTTTCAGGGGGTGCTTAGGGCAGAACTGATTGGTGGATGGTTTGCTTGTTGTTAGTTGTATTTTTTTTCCCCCCATTTTTAATTTGTTTTTAAACCCCAAGATCTCTAAATATAGCCCTGCAAGCAAGCACCCACCTTGCTCTGCTGGTGCACACTGTGGACCACACTGACAGATCCTCTGTAGTCCTGTAGATCCCCCCTCTAATTAGGGATCCGTGTGCCGTGATGAAGGAGTCATTTGGAGTTATCTGTATGAAAGCAAAGCTCCCATTTCAAAGCAAGACATTTGCTGGCTTTCTATTTTCTGATGTTTTTATTTTCTTCTATTTTTAAGACTCTTTTCTTTGGGTTTTATGTAATGTATGTATCCGACAGCACGCTCTGGCTGAGCCTGATTTGGTGGGGAAAGCAGACATTTGTATTTTTAGATGACTTGATCTAAGTAAATGTGCAGCAAGCCAAAGTTTTCTGTTCCCTTACAGCATCTCTGCTCTCCTGCTGTTTCCACAGGTTTCCTTTCTCCTTGCTTGCTGTGAAGTCAACAGACCTTGACACTTGGACAGCTTAGGGGGGGTTGCTGTTAGGAGGGACACTTAGGTGTAGAATCACAGAATTGTCAGGGTTGGAAGGGAGCTCAAGGATCATCTAGTTCCAATCCCCCTGCCATGGGCCAGGTCCTTCTGGTCTGGCCCTGTTACCCTCACCTGGCATGTTTTCAGTCCATCACTGACTGCATTAAAAGATTTTCACCTGCTGCATTTCTTGTCAGTATATTTGAAAGACAGAGTGATCAAAATAGCCCAAACCATCCAAAACTGCACACAAAAATCTTGATTGGTACTGACTAAGACAAGAAACAGCCCAGCTTAAGCAGCTGCAGCTTTTCCCAGGTTTCAGCACACCTGTTTCACACATTTCTGGCCCCATAATCCCTGTCCTAAACTGGATAAACCTAAGGTGGAGAGTGGTGAAGCCCTGGAATGGGTTGTCCAGGGAGGTGGTTGAGGCCCCATCCCTGGAGGTGTTTAAGGCCAGGCTGGATGAGGCTCTGGCCAGCCTGATCTAGTGTGGGGTGTCCCTGCCCGTGGCAGGGGGGTTGGAACTAGCTGATCCTTGTGGTCCCTTCCAACCCTGGATGAAACTATGAAACTGTGAAACTAAGTGACTGCCCATAGCAGACTTTCAGTTCTGCTGAGGCCACAGCCTGCAGCAGTCTTGAGCTCCTCTTCTCTCACCCGTTCATCTACTCCAGAGTGTTATATTTTAACAAAGCCTTTGCCTTTTATTCTCTGCAGGTAGATCTTGTTTAAAAGCATCTCAGAAAGGAAATAGGCACTGATGAGGAGCTGGATCTCTTTGGGCTTCACTCTGCTAATGAATGCTATGTTCTGCTGGCTGCTACTTAAAGATGTCCCTCAGATGCAGCCAAGAGAAAAGGGGTGTCATGACCTGGCCTCAGAGGCAGGGTTCATGGGAGGCTCTTCAGGGATACCCCAGGAGTGAATGAGGCAAACTGATGCTGTAATGAATGACTGGCTGGCCATGTATTGATTGCAGCTCAATGCAGATCACTCACATTATACAGGGGGTCTTAAGGCAGGTGAGGCAAGTACCTTTTGTGTGCCAGAGAGAGAACATGAGAGGGTGAGAGAGAAGAGCGCAGAGAAAAGAGAGATGAAATCAGATGGAAGAGGAGAGAAGTATCTCCACTGCAGGTTCCAGCAGCATCCTGTGTGGCTGATGCCTTCTTGGTGGTGGTGCACCTGACAGGTCGTGGTGCCGCCCCCTAGTCCTGAGCTCCCCTCCATTGCCCACCCGTGGGTGGCTGGCAGAGATGTTCCCAAAGCAGGCCAGATCCTGGCCACTTGTGTGGCAGAACTGGCACACTGGGCACTCTGGTGGGCACAAACACTCAGGGGGCTGAGGCTTCACCTCTGCTTGTGTAAGCTCAGCTGCGAAGCAACAGCCTGAGCCGGCCCTGGTGAGGTGCAGGCACTCAAGTGGTGCCCAAACTGCAGTGTCCTGTTCCAGGAGTAGACTGTCACAGATGCTTGAATGCAAAGAAAGGGCAGTGGAGAAGTGTGAGACAAACTCCTGTGCCAGCAGAGAAACAGCTTGTGCAGAACCAGCTTCCGTGGGGATATAGCTCCCACAAGGGACCATAGAGTCCTGGTGATGTATTCAGATACTCTCAGCACTTGAGGTGAATGTGGAGGCTGAGTCCTTTCCTACCCATCTTAGGATTAGTCTTTATAAGAGAACTGAGTCTGTACTCAGCACGTTCACCACCTCAAACTCCAGCAGGATTTCTGCTGTGAGAGCGAGTTGTGGAAAGTGCAATGAAGGGAAAGAGTTCTTGGGGTCTGATCCACCCTGTCCATCCCCTCTAGAAAGAGGAACTATTTACTCACCTGAAGGGTTCCAGATGTACCTGCACTTCTGTGGGTGGCAGTTAAAAAGAGCATGCTCTAAACCCTGGGCAGCTTTCATTACTGTTAACTGCCTCCCACAGCGGTGCAAGTGGGGTTTGAATTGTATGAAGAAGGTTCGAGAATATCTAAAGTGTTCTGATACTCAAAAAAGGGAAAGAAAGAAAGGCTGACACCTTGCAGTTGTCCATGGAGAGCCCCACATCTCTTCTTCAGTCCCATGGACTTGCTCTCTGTTGTGCTTTCCAGAAACGGAGCTTGGTTTTCAGCTGCGAGTGTGGGGCTGCTTCATCACCTCAGACACTTCATCATTCTTTCCTTTCCAAAGTGCTGATTAGAATGATGGGAAACACTCAAGCACTGCCTATTATGCTGATGAATTGGGAAAAAACTATTAATGTTTGATGATCATGTTTCTGCAGAAGACGAAACACAATTCTCTGCAAAGCAAAACAAAATGCACAGTGGCTGAGCCTGCAAAGGAAGTGAGCCTGCAAAGGAAGTGCCCAGGCTCAGAGAATCACAGGATGGTTTTGTTTGGGAAAGATCTTTCAGACCACTGAGTCCAGCCATTCTCCAGCTCTGCCAGGGCTGGGGCTAAACCATGGCCCTCAGCACATCTCTGTGGCTTTTAAACCCCTCTGGGGATGGGGATACAACCACCTCCCTGGGCAACCTGTGCCAGGGCTTGAGAACCCTTTCAGTGAATAAGTTTCTTCTAATCTCCAACCTAAACCTCCTGTGGTGCAGCTTGAGGCTGTTTCCACTGATGTCGTCTTACTAGGCAGAAGAGACCAAGCTCCACCTCTCTCCAACCTCCTTTCAGGGAGCTCTAGAGGGCAATGAAGTCTCCCTCAGCCTCCTCTTCTTGGAGCTGAACACCCCCAGCTCCCTCAGCTGCTCCTCCCCAGCCCTGTTCTCCAGACCCTTCCCCAGCTTCAAACTTGGTGTGCTGTTGTCTTTGTTTTGAATAACTTTTTATTTCACATCATGTTTACAGGCAATAATGACCATGGCAATCTTGAATTCTCCATACCTCATTTTTGGGTGCAAAGCACAGGATCTGGTGGCCTTTTCCTTAACGTTCCTTGTAACCTTCACAGCAAAATCATCAGTGCAGCTGTGGCCTGCAGAGATTCCAGGCACAGAAAGAATGTGCTCAGCCTTCCCAAGAGCAAGATGCATTTTACAGCATCCCTAATGTAGCCATAAGGGTTGGTTATAGCTTGGAACTTGGCACTAAAGTTTCCATTAGTGCATTTTGTTTTCTGTTATTGTCTGCAATGGTGCTAAGTTCATGGAGGGCTCATTTTATGGTGGAGAGAAATAAAAGCATGAAACAGGAAAGCTACCAGGCCAGTGTTCTTATACATAAAAGGTTCAGCTTTTGAGAGCCCTTTTGATACAGATAAACAAAGTGCTGTTAAATTCCAGGAAAACAAATAGAAGAGCACAGAGCTGCTCAGTGGGAAGGGAAAGTTGAACAGATCCACCTCATTTAAAAGTTTGAATTGAGCAAATGCAAAAAAGTTAGAGTGGAAAAGGAGACTCCATTCAGGAAGCTCCACACACAGGCATCTGTGCAGAGAGAGCCACAGAACCGCTTTGGTTGGAAGACATCTGCAAGACCAGCAAGTCCAACACTAACCCAGCACTGCCAGGCTACCACCCACCCCTCAGCGCCACGCCAAGACAGCTGTTAAATCCCTCCAGGAATAGAGACTCCACCACTGCCCTGGGCAGCCTGGGCAGCGCCTGGCAAGCCTTCTGAGGGAGATTATCTTCTGGATAGAATGCCACTGTCTGGGGCTGAGAGACTGAGAGGAACAATCCCTGATGCCACCCATGAAGTAGCATCCTGCCTTGAGCAGCTTTCCTACTGGACTTGATGATCTCAGAGGACTTTTCCAGCCTCAATAATTCTGTGATTCTGTAAAACAAAAAGTGCTTTCTGCTTGCAAATATTCTCCACTCAGACTAAGCAACACCACACCTTCAGGAGAATTATTTTGGCCATCAGCACAGACAGCTTACCAAGTGCTGATGATCTCATGGCAGAAGCAAGTCAGGCAGCTGAGCAGGAAGTGTCGGCAGAAAATCAGGGAATGCTGGAATGGCTCAGGCTGGAAGGGAGCTCAGAGCTCATCTGCTCCAAGCTCCCCACCATGCCCAGGGACACCTCTCAGCTCCACTCAGCTGCTCAAGGCCTCAGCCAGCCTGGCCTTCAGCACCCCCAGCAAGGAGGCAGCCACAGCCTCCCTGGCCAGCCTGGGACACACTCTCACCACCCTCACAAGGAACAACTTCTGCCTCAGCTCCACTCTAACCCTGCTCTGCCTCAGCTTCAAACCATTCCCTCTTGGCCTGGCTCTAGACACCCTCAGCCTCAGACTTGTCCCTCTGCAGCCTTCCTGCAGGATCCCTTCAGGCACTGGAAGGCAGCTCTAAGATCCCCCTGGAATCTTCTCTTCCCCAGGCTGAACAACCCCAGCTGGCCTCATAGCAGAGAGGCTTCAGCCCCTGGATCATCCTCAATAAGCAATCTGGTGACAGTTTTTGTACATAGAAACTGTGTAGTGTGGACAAAATGTCACATTTCTTTGTGAAAGGTGATTGTTTTGCAGATTCAGTTTCCCCAGAGGGTTACCTCTTGATGTCTTTTCTCTTTTGCTCAAGAATATCCATCAAGAGACTGCCTTTACTCTTCAGTTTCTTTTAATCTGATCTGTAGTCATTTCAGCCCAACTTTCTGGTGCAGGACATAAAACCTAAGGCTGTCTCTTGGTGGCATAGAGAATGTGCTAAAAGAGGGTTAAAAAATAACAAACTATTGTTCAGGCTTTGTGTCACTTACAGAAGACAGAAACCTTGGCAGCTGTAGTATTGGAGTGATTAAAGAGCTCTCTGTCAAATCATTGCTGATTTCACAGGACTGGGGAAAAGAAATCACCCTGTTTAGGGCAGAAGCAGCAGGATTGATTGCTACCAAAAGCAGTGAGTCAGCACACACAGCCTGCACAGATCTCTTGTTCACCCAACCCACCCTTCCTGCAGGTGGATCTCTACTCAAAGAATCACAGAACACATCCGGCTGCAAGAGCCCTCCAAGCTCACCCAGTCCAACCCTCGACCCAGCACTGCAGGGGCAGCACCAAACCATGGCCCTAAGCACCAACTCCACAGCTGCTGGAACACCCCCAGGGATGGGGACTCCAGCACTGCCCTGGGCAGAACATTCCAATGGCTCAGAGCCCTCTCTGGCAAGAAAGATTTCCTAGCACCCAGCCTGAACCTGCCCTGCTGCAGCCTGGAACCATTGCCTCTGCTCCTGTCCCTTGCCACCAAGGAACAGAGGCTGTCCCCTCCTCAATCCAACCTCCCTGCAGGGAGCTGGAGAGAGCAATGAGGTCTCCCTCAGCCTCCTCTTCTCCAGCCTGAACACCCCCAGCTCCCTCAGCCCCTCCTCTAGCCCAGGGGCTCCAGGCCCTTCTCCAGCCTGGCTGCCCTGCTCTGGACAGGCTCCAGCCCCTCAATGTCCTTCCTGCAGGGAGGGCCCAGAGCTGAGCACAGCCCTCCAGCTGTGGCCTCCCCAGTGCTGAGCACAGGGGGATGGTCACCTCCTGGCCCTGCTGCCCACCCTGCTTCTCACCCAAGCCAGGAAGCCTTTGGCTTCCTTAGCCCCCTGGGCACTGCTGGCTCCTGGTCAGTGAGTGCCAACCAACACCCCCAGGTCCCTCTCCCAGCTGCAGCTTTCCAACCACACCTCCTCAGGTCTGTGGCTCCCCATGGAGTTGCTGTGACCCAGGTGGATTTTATACTTACACCTCTTAGCTCTGGCTAAGATGCATTTGTTGACATTCCAGGGATAGTATCACTGAATATCAGAAACCAGCAGTAAGCACTTCAGGCTTTGCCTATTATTTCTGCAAATCAGACAAATGTCTGGTTAAAACAGCAGCTCCTGTAAATCTGCAGTTCAGCAGCAGGAGACTGAGGACATCACAGGCACCACAGCAAACCCAACAGAACCCCAGGGCTTTTGTTTGTTTGGAGACAATTGAAGACAAATAATAATAAAAAGTATTTTGCTGTTTGCTTCTTGAAGCATTAGTGGCACCATCCTTGGGTGTACAGCTGGGCTCTCAAGGCTGTGTCACTGCTGCAGCTGAGCTTTCTAGAAGGGCAAGAGACAGCAGTGTGGAGCAGGAAACCATTTTCACAGGGAGGCTTTTCATACAATCATAGAACCACAGAATGGTCCAGGCTGGAAGGGAGCTCCAAAGCTCATCCAGTCCAAGCCCTTGCAGTCAGCAGGGACATCCCCAACTAGATCAGGTTGCCCTGAGCCCTGTCTAGCCTCCCCCTCCAGGGATGGGGCCTCAACCACCTCCCTGGGCAACCTGTGCCAGTGTTCCAGCAGCCTCCTGGGGCAGAACTTGTTCCTCACATCCAATCTCAATCTGCTCTGCTCTAGTTTGAAGCCCTTGTCCCTGGTCCTGTCCCTGCAGGCCTTTGCAAACAGTCTCTCTCCAGCCTTCCTGTAGCCCCCTTCAGGTCCTGGCAGGCTGCTCTGAGGTCTCCCTGGAGCCTTCTCTTCTCCAGGCTGAACACCCCCATCTCCCTCAGCCTGTGCTCACAGCAGAGTTGCTCCAACCCCCTGTGCATTTTCCTGACCTCCTCTGGACCTCTCCATCAGCTCCAGGTTCTTCCTGTGTTGAGGGCTCCAGGGCTGCACACAGTGCTGCAGGTGAGGTCTCAGCAGAGCAGAGCTAAGTGTCAGAATCAACTCTCTGGATTTCTGGCAGTGCTGCTTTGGATGCAGCCCAGGCTGCCCTTGGCCTTCTGTGCTGCAAGCTCACCCTGCCTGCTCCTGTCCAGCTGCTTCCCCGCCAGCACCCCCAAGACCTTTTCCTCAGGGCTGCTTTCTAACACCTTATCCCCCAGCCTGTATTGACTGAGAGTTTTCCCCCTCTTTCCTTTTCCTGCATCTGTACCTGCTGCAGTAGGGCTCTGAGAGCCAGGCTGCTCATGACACTGATTGTGGGAGTGAATTCCTCCTGATGCTGAGTGTCCTAAAATCTGCAGCTTTGACTGCTGGTCAGCAAGCTGTTTGCCCATGCTCAAAGTTAAATTGTCCTGTCTTCTTCTCTGCACTTTTAAAGGGTTCTCATCCTGTTCTTTTCCTTCCTTCCATTTCTGTCTTGCAGTAACACCTTATCTGTCTCAGGAATCAGTTCCAGAGGTGTCACACACTCAATCCTTTTCAGTTTTCCCTAACTCCTTAATTTCATCTTTATAAATGGGTGCAGTGGGAGGACTTTCAGAGCTGTGGTGGAAGTGCTAACAACAAATGTGTTGGCAGGGGCTTGTGACACCCAAAATGCACAAATAGTGGTTTGGGGTAGGCTTACACTTGACATGAACTCTTCGAGTGAGAGGCACTCTGTTTCCTCCTGCTGATGGATGCCAGTTTAGGGGATGATTCCCAGCTCCACATTTCCAGGACAGTCAGATGGGGAAACAGTTAGGTGGAACTTGGTGGGGTCTGCAATGCTTGATATCAAATGCTGGATCTCCAGGCACAGTTTATGCTCTGAATCTGGAGCCACTCGAGTGGCTCAGCACTGCCCCTGTCTCTCCCAGCTTCCCAGCTGAAGGTTCTTTCCAACTGTAATGCGTGCAGCCCTGCTAAGCTCTTCAATAAGAAAGAAGCCTCAGAGCACTAAAAATACCTCAGCTGCTCAGGGGCTCTCTGTGCTGTCTAAGAGGCATTCAAACGCTGCACCTCTGTTTCTGCACACACACTGTGCTGGAGCCCTCACGGCTCCCTGCTGTGCCGCGGCTCAGCGCCGCAGCTCAGCGCCGCAGCCTGCCGGAGATCAGACTGAGTCCTGATTTTGAATCACAGCATCATGGAATCAATCAGGTTGCAAAAGACCTCAGAGATCATCAAGTCCAACCTGTCACCCAACACCTCATGGCTAACTAAACCATGGCACTAAGTGCCACATCTAATCCCCTCTTGAACACCTCCAGGGACGGTGATCCCACCACATCCCTGGGCAGAACAGCGTAAGGGGATAAGAATCTCCTCTCTTGCCCTGCTGCCCACACTCCTCTGGCTGCACCCTTGTGAGGAATAGTAACACTGATTTATTTCACTGTCAGCATGGGATACATGTGTGCTTCTCTCTCTCCCCTCCCTATATATGCATGATATTTTACATTATTTGCAAATTAGGCTTTTAATGGAGCCATCAAAGCAAAATAAAATGTGCTGAGACTTCCAGGGTCTCATTAGTCTGAACCAGGCAGATGTTTGTTTTCTCTCCTGGAGATAATATCCAGCACTATAAATTATTCTAATCTGTTGAATGTCTCTGTGCTACAGTTTATCACAGAACACAGAATGTTAGGGGCTGGAAGGGACCTCAAAGCTCATCCAGTCCAACCCCCCTGCCAGAGCAGGAGCACCTATACCAGATCACACTGGAACACATCAAGTTGGGCTTCTAACATCTCCAGAGAGGGAGAGTCCACAACCCGCCCTGGGCAGTCTGTTCCAGGCCTCTGTCTCCCTCACCAGGAAAAAAAACTTCCTCCTGTTTCCATGGAACTTCCTTTGCCTCAGCTTCCACCACTGCCCCTTGTGCTGGCACTGGGCATCCCCCAGCAGAGCCTGGCTCCAGCCTCTGGGCACTCACCCTGCACAGCTTTAGCAACAGCAATGAGGTCACTCCTTTGTCTCCTTTTCTCCAGAGGGGCTGCTCTCTGTGATTAGAGGACCCACACCAGGATTATCCATGTCCGTACTGGTTTGGCCACCTCATATTCGACAGGACTGTAGGTTATGCTCTGCAGTCACCTCCCAGAGCAGATTGCTCTCAGGGCACACTCTGGTACCTCCAGCTTCTGAGACACCTCTCAAATGCAGCTGAAGTAGGTGAGCCACCCCATGGTCAGGTCCATCATCTTCCCCATACCACCTGGGCTGGTAGTGCCAGCAGAGGTTGTGATGCAAACATATAGAGGAGATCTTCACTATCGATGTGCTTTGATGTCCTCTTCCTGGAGCACTCCCAACACTGGCACAAAAATCCTGAAACAAACTTTTTCTCCTCTTGGAGAAAGAAGAAGCCAGCCTGAGGTGCTCTTTAAGCTCCCTGCTCCACATGACACACAAGGCCTCACAGCCTGCTCCACCTTGGCACCTCCCCTGTGCTTGAGATAAGCCTGGCTACAACATGTTGGCAAGAGTGCAGGTCTGATAATCCCTGGCTCAGGTGAAATACTTTCCCTGTGGCGATCTCTCTCGCTGCAAGTGGAGGTCTCTCACACCCTGCTGTGGTTCTTACAGCCTTTGCACGTTCAGGTGGATTTTTCTGCCTGAGAGGGCACCCAGCACTCCCACCCTTGAGCAATGGCAGCATGCTCAGTTCATGCTTGTAATGGTTTGGCACAAGGGCTAAGCTGCCTGCTCCCCCTGCACTTTGAGAGGGGAAATGTAACTCTCACAACTCAGGGGGGAGACAAAGAGATAAGAGTTTAATATAACCTGAGATATCATCATCACAATGCATAATTACCTTAGCTAATGATCTAATTACTACTAATGCCATGCAGGACTACCTGAGCTCAGCCTATCTGCAGAAGCAGCACAGCGAATGGGGTGAATCACAGCAGCAGGTTCAACTCAGCCCATGCCAATAGTTCAAGCACACTGTAAACTGTTGCCTGAGCACAGAGATCAAATAGGCACTGTGGTGGTTTAGTCCTGGCTGGGGGCCAAGTGCCCACCAAAGCCATGCTGTGACTCCCCTTCTTAGATGGACAGGGGAGAGGGGAAAATATAACCACAGGCTAGTAATAAGATGGTGTCATGGGCTGAGTGGAACCTGCTGCTGTCATTCACCCCCTGCTGCAGCCATGCCAGCTGCAAGAATGGAGGTGCTGGAGGGAGCAAAGTGTGATGGGGCTGCAAGTTCAGATTGCAACATGGGAAGCTTCCTGCTCTGGTTGCTGCTTCTGGGCTCCAGGTCTTGGGTGTTCTGTTTTCCTCTGGGATGGCAGTGAGACAAGGAGGGTTGGGGGAGCAGTTTCCAGGCCTGGGTTATTGTCTCACTTGCTTCTGCTTCTGCTGCTCTGTGCTGTGCTTTCCCTGCGCTCAGGCTGAGGGAACTACATTTTGTATCATGTTTGTCTGATTTTGCTCAGGAAGCTCTATTCTTATCTCACTTTGTTTGTCTCTATCCCTAGTTTTTGTGTGTTCCTTCTCCCTCGCTTCTGTGTTGGGAAAACAGAAGCAGCCAGGTTACCCTGCTGGGTCAGTTTGACCTGCTGTGTTCTGATTTACAGCATTACAGATAGAAGCAATTTAACAAGGCAAAGGCAAAGCCAAGGCAAAAGCAAAGCAAACTGTTGTTCCCTACTGCCCATCAGCAGGAGCTGTTTTGGTCGCTCCCAGGAGGCAGGGCTCCAACACACGTAGCAGCTGCTCCGGAGGACAGATGCCACCAAGCAACATCCCCACACTGCCTTCTGCCACTTAGCTTTTACCTCTGAGCTGACATCTTCCAGTGTGGAGCACCCCTTGGTCAGAGTGGGTCAGCTGGCTCGGCTGTGTCCCCTCCCAGGATCTTGCCCACCCCTCAGGGTACTCTTGGAGCAGGGAAATGTTGGCAAAGCACAGCCTGGGTGCTGGGTGCAGCAGCAGCCAAACCCTGGTGTGTTACCAACACCCAGCTGCAGCCCTGCCAAACGCAGCACTGGAAGCATGCTGTGGGGAGAATGAACTCCAGCTCAGCCAAACCCAACACAGGCACATGGACAGTCCCTTGATGTTTGGATGCACAACAGCACCACCATAAAGATGCTATAAAAAAAAAAAAGGATTTAATTGAACTTTGTGGTCCCAAACTCTGCCAAGTCTCGCTTCACTCACCCTCTCAGCAGTATTTTTATCCTGATAGTAATGTCCTTTAGCTTCAGAACTAATTTAATTTCAGATTATTTGATTAAAACCATTTCTTTTTGCTGTATTCACTAGGTGCTGCCATGCAGAACATACTAAGATGAAGAGAGCCTGCAAGAAGCTGAGCATCCTCAGCACCTTGACAGTGAGGCAGCACCACAGCTCTCCTGGAGGGCAAATAACCTCACCCTAATATCTGCCCTTCCACCATCCTTCCTTCATGGTTCAGTCTTCTTGTGACCTTTCCATTCAATAGAGCATGCCCAGGAGACCAAGAAGGCCACCAATATCCTGGCCTGGCACAGCAGTGATGTGACCAGCACAACTGGGGGAGGGATTGTCCCCCTGCATAGGCACTGATGAGTCCACACCTTGAATCCTGGGGTTCAGTTCTGAGCCACTCACTCCCAGAAGGACACTGAGGAGCTGGAGCAGGTCCAGGGAAGGGCAACAAAGCTGGGGAAGGGTCTGGAGAACAGGGCTGGGGAGAAGCATCTGAGGGAACTGGGGTGTTCTGTCTGGAGAAGAGGAGGCTGAGGGAGACCTCACTGCTGTCTACAACTCCCTGAGAGGAGGCTGCAGCCAGTGGGGGTCAGTCTCTCCCCCTTGAAATGGTGTCAAGTTGACTTTTCAGACAGAATATGGAGCATCAACACCAGATTCAGGGATTTTTGCAGTATTGACTTCAATTTAAACCTGCACCAAGCCCCTTCAGTGTTACATCCCAGAGCTCTGGGGTTGCACTCAAGAAACAAAACCAGAAAAGCCCAAAGTGAGTGAAAGCATCTCTGTGAAAAATCATTCCCCTACAAGCACTGAGCCTGGGTTGTAGGGCGAGGTGCCACGGGAGGCACAAGGCACACGGGGCAAGGTTAACGAGGAGGGAGGGCTGGGGGCAGTTATCCAAGAGCTGAAAAGCAGGCAGCTGAACAAAGGTCAGCTACAAGGAAAGGAATGAGTCTGTTCGAGGCAAAGGCAGGACTTGGTAACCTAAATAGAGGTTTGGCTTCAATTAAAACTCTTGGAGAAGGCTTTTGTGGTGTGGGGAAGTTCTCAAAGTCAGGCAAACTTTCTTTTTCTTCTAATTGCTTGAAATGCTTTGGGAAGAGAGCGAGAGCTGAGGCTGGGGCTGAGGGATGGGACAGCTCAATTCCCCTTGCAGAATGTTTCTGGTTATAAAAGGAAGAGGGCAGAGCCAGTTAGATCCATTTAAATCTGCAGTGTGTAGAGGGGCCATGAAAATATTTCACTCTCCAAAGGTGGAGATGGAATAGGTAGAAGCCATAAAAGCTTTTCTTGTGCAACCTGATAGCAACACAAAGTGCTGAACAGAAGGCATGGGCTGGCAGGGAAAATGAGAAAAGGAGCAGCTGAGGGAGAGATTAGCTCAGTTGTGAGAGGGATTGCAGTAAAGGCATCAGATGGGAACTTTTAGAGGAAGCAAGAGCTGCCTGCTATGAAAAATAACCAAACATCCTTCCTGAGCATCGCTGCCTGCTGCACAGCAAAGCGAATGTGGGAGTATTGGGGAGCAGCAGATGAATCCTGGGTCTCTATCTGCAGTGCAGGGAGATCTCTTGGCTTCCCATGCCTTATTTAACACAAAGGCAAATGGCTGATTCTGACTCTTCAGAAGAACCTTGCACTGATACCCTGCTGAAGAAACCATTAAGCCCTGAAGAAAACATTTAGTTTCACCTTTGCATTTGGCTTTAGCCAGCTTTGGTCCAAGCTTTAGACTTTAGCTTGGACTTTAGCCTTTGGCCAGGGCTCCTGCCAAGCCAACAGGGCTGCCCAATGTGTCCTAACGCAAGGCATCTGCCAACCTGGTGTTCCACTCTCCCAGTCTCCACAGAGCAGGGGGAACTGGAGGGCCATGGAGCTGTGGGGACAAGGGCTGGTGAGTTGAGGCTGTGAGGGCCAACTGGGAGCTGGAGGGAGGAGTAAGCAGGAGTAGGAGAGCACAGAAGGGGAAGATCTCCCATTGCATGCTAGCCAAGGATCTCTGGTCAGAGTTGCCCACAGGTTGCAGGAAAGCCCTTGAGTGTAGAGTCAAAACCAGTTTCCCAGCTCACAATGAGCTGGGAGAGAATCATTCCCAGGAGTGCCACTGGTTTTCCTGGGATTCACAAATGTTATGTTGTTATTATCCAAGGAGCATCAACACTACCGGTATTAACACAGGAGAAAAAACTTTCCCTTCCCTGACTCAGATTAGCTTTACCCTTTGGCAATATCTGGGTCAGCTAAAGCTGGCAAGGTTCCTCCCCAGCATGAGAGGGCTGAGGACCGGCCATCCAGAGGGGAGACCAGGGCCAAGCGGTCCCCGCCGGCTGTAACGACCAGCTCTGGGGAGCAGCCTAAGGCAAGCCTAAGACCAAGCGGCCACCATCAGCTATAATGACCGGCTCCACAAAGAGAAGGAGAAGGGTTATAGTGTTGGGGACTCTCTCCTGGGGGTACTGAGGGACCCATATGTCGTCCCGACCCATCCCACAGGGAGGTCTGCTCTCTACCTGGGGCGCGGATAAGGATATTGCAAGGGGAATCCCCAAGCTCATCAGTCCCTCTGACTATTACCCTCTACTGGTAATACAGGCTGGGAGTGATTGAGATCGACAGGAAGGGCACCAGGGCAATTAAGAAGGAGTTCAGGGCCCTTGGACAATTGATTGATGGGGCAGGCGCGCAAGTGGTGTTTCTGCTCAGTTCCCTCAGTGGCAGGGGAGTACACCGAGAGGACGGGAGAACCCACACCATCAATAAGTGGCCTCAGGGAATGGTGCCAGCAAGGGAACTTTGGTTTCTTGATCATGGGCCTACTCTTACAGCACCCGACCTGCTGGGTCCTGATGGGGTGCATTTATCTAGAAGGGGCAAGAGAGTCCTAGCACTAGAGTTGGCAGGGCTCATTAGGAGGGCTTTAAACTAGGTCTGAAGGGGGAGGGTGAAGACATCGGTCCCTCTGCAGAGGTAAGAGTAGGGCACAAGGTAGGGTCAACTGAGAGGTTCAGGAGCCCAGCTGCAGTGCATGTACACCAATGCACGCAGCCTAGGCAATAAGCAAGAGGAGCTGGAGGTCCTAATCCACCAGGGCAACTATGATATAGTTGCCATCTCAGAAACATGGTGGACAACACGCACGATTGAGTGCTACACTGGGGGTTACAGGCTCTTTAGGAGGGATAGGAGAGGAGAAGAGGAGGAGGTGGCTTTGTATATTAGGGAGACACTTTCTGCCTCTGAACTTGAGGTGGAAGATGAGGATTGAGAGCCTGTGGGTTAAAATCAGAGGGCAACCCAACAAATCTGACATCCTGGTTGGAGTCTGTTATAGACCACCCCAACCAGGATGGGAGATGGATGAATTATTCTATAAACAACGGAGGCTGTCTCAAGATCATCAGATCTTGTCCTCGTGGTGACTTCATCTGCCAGATATCTGCTGGGAACTTAATTCAGCAGAGAGAAGGCAGTCCAGAAGATTCCTGGAGCGAATAGAGGACTGCTTCCTAACGCAGCTGTTAAGCGAGCCTACCAGGGGACAGGCTCTGCTTGACCTGCTGCTCCCATAGGGAAGGGCTGGTGGGAGATGTGACCGTGGGAGGCTGCCTAGGTGCAGTGACCACGAGATAGTGAAGTTTTCAATATGCAGGGAGATAGGGAGGAGTACCAACAGAACCTTCACCCTGGACTTCCGGAGGGCAAACTTCAGCCTCTTTAAGAAACTTATTTGTAAAGTTCCCGGGTACCAACCCTCATGAACCGAGGGGTCCAGAGGTTGGACCTACTTCAAAAAGGAGCTCTTGAGGCACAGGAACTGGCGGTCCCCATGTGTTGAAAGATGAGCCGGCGGGGAAGGCGACCGGCCTGGATGAGCAAGCAGCTCCTGGGGGAATTAAGGAAAAAAGAGGCTGTATCACCTTTGGAAGGGGGGAAGGCTTCTCGAGGTAGGTTCAAGGAAGTGGTTAGATTATGTAGGAATAAATTAGAGAGGCAAGGCCCAGTTAGAACTGAAACTGGCCACCTCTGTGAAAGAAATAAAAAGCAATTTTACAAATATATCAACGCTAAAAAGAAGGGCAAGAAGAACCTCCACTCCTTACTGGACCTGGAGGGGAACACGGTGACCGAAGATGAGGAAAAGGCTGAGGTCCTGAACGCCTTCTTTGCCTCCATGTTTAACAGCAAGGCAGGAGTCCAGGATGAGTGGCCTCCTGAGCTGGGTAATAGGGTCGGGAGCAGTGTAATGCCCCAGAAATCCATGAGGAATTAGTTCGGGACCTGCTGAGCCACTTGGACACCCACAAGTCCATGGGACCTGATGGGATCCATCCTAGGTGCTGAGAGAGCTGGCAGATGAACTGGCCAAGCCGCTCTCCATCATTTTCCTCCAGTCCTGGCTCACTGGAGAGGTCCCAGATGACTGGAAACTGGCCAATGTGATCCCCATCCACAAGAGGGACGATGGAGGAGCCCGAAACTACAGGCCAGTCAGCCTGACCTCAGTGCCAGGAAAGTGATGGAACAGATTATCCTGGAGGCAATAACTGCGCACCTGAAGGATGGCCAAGGGCTCAGGTCCAGCCAACATGGATTTAGGAAGGGCAGGTCCTGCCTCTCCAACCTGATCTCCTTCTATGATCAGGTGACCCGTCTGGTGGACGTGGGGAGGCCTGTGGATGTAGTCTATCTGGACCTCAGCAAGGCCTTTGACACCGTCCCCCACAGTAAACTGCTGGCTAAACTGTCAGCTCGTGGTTTGGACCGCAACACTCTGTGCTGGGTTAGGAACTGGCTGGAGGGCCGAGCCCAGAGGGTGGTTGAATGGTGCCGCGTCCGGCTGGCGGCCAGTCACCAGCGGCGTCCCCCAGGGATCGGTGCTGGGCCCCATCCTCTTTAAACATCTCATGATGATATGGATGAGGGGTTGAGTCAGTCATCAGCAAGTTTGCAGATGACACCAAGTTTGGGAACAGATGTTAGTCAGTTAGAGGGTAGAAAGGCTCTGCAGAGGGACCTCGACCGACTGGACAGATGGGCAGAGTCAATGGGATGGCATTTAATAAGTCCAAGTGCCGGGTGCTGCACTTTGGCCACGGCAACCCCCTGCAGAGCTACAGGCTGGTCAGAGTGGCTGGAGAGCTGCCAAACAGAGAGGGACCTGGGGGTGCTGATTGACACCCACCTAAACATGAGCCAACAGTGTGCCCAGGTGGCCAAGAAGGCCAATGGCATCCTGGCCTGTATTGGGAATAGTGTGGCCACAGAGCAGGGAGGTCATTCTGCCCCTGTCTACTCTGCATTGGTTAGGCCACACCTTGAGTACTGTGGCCAGTTCTGGGCCCTCAATTTAAGAAGGACATCGAGATACTTGAACGTGTCCAGAAAAGGGCAACGAGGCTGGTGAGGGGCCTTGAGCGCAAGCCCTATGAGGAGAGGCTGAGGGAGCTGGGATTGTTTAGCCTGGAGAAGAGAAGGATCAGAGGTGACCTCATTGCCCTCTACAACTACCTGAAGGTGGTTGTAGACAGGAGGGGGTTGGTCTCTTCTCCCAGGCAACCAGCACCAGAACAAGGGGACACAGTCTCAAGCTGTGCAGGGAGGTTTAGACTCGAGGTGAGGAGGAAGTTCTTCATGAGCGAGTCATTCGTCATTGGAATGGGCTGCCCAGGGAGGTGGTGGAGTCGCCGTCCCTGGAGGTGTTCAAGGGGAGATTGGACGTGGCACTTGGTGCCATGGTCTAGTTGTGAGGTCTGTTGGGACAGGTTGGACTTGATGATCCTTGGGGTCTCTTCCAACCTTGGTTATACTGTGATACTGTGATACTGTGATCTCCCCCTCTGCTCAGCTCTGGTGAGACCCCACCTGGAGTACTGCCTCCAGTTCTGGAGCCCCTATTACAAGAAGGATCTGGAGGTGCTGAGGAGTAGGTGTCAAAGATGAAGGAGCCAGGATCTTTTGAGTGGTGCCCAAGGAACAACAGGAACAAGCTGGAACACATGAGGAGACATTTCTGTATGGTGAAGGTGACAGAGCCCTGGAGCAGGCTGCCCAGAGAGGTTGTGGAGTCTCCTCCTCTGGGGACTTTCCAACCCCAGCTGGCTGTGCTCCTGCATGCCCTGCCCTGGATGCCTCTGCTCTGGCAGGGGGAGTTGGACTGGATGATCTCTGGAGATCCCCTCCAGCTCCTAATGTTCTGTGATTCTGTGGTTCTGTGACCTGGCCTTATCTAGACCTTTGCTCTCCTCCATCCCTGTAGTACAGTTAAGAAGCAATTTATGGCAAACAATGTTTTTAAGCAAATACTTTTTGGCCCTCCTGCCTGAATGTCACTTTTATTTGCCTTTCCTGTGCTGAGGGCTCAATGAAAATTGCTTCAGTTGTTAAAAATATCTTGGAATAGATCAGTGTGGCCTGACCCTGAGGATGGCCTTTGTCTCAGTGGGAGTAAATGGTGCTCTGTATCTCCCTGAAAGGCCTCCCAAGATGACGACAAGGGACCCCCTGGTCAGGGAGCACTTCTGAATTGCTTATTCTGTAATTATCATGACGTGCATAATGCCTCATCTGCATGAAACAGCAGCTCCAATGGCTCTGGATTGCAGAACAACCATAGACTAAGTGAAAAAAACCCACTCTTACTGTACAGAATGGAAATGAAAACATGAATCATTTAAAACCTGCACAGGGAGTGTGCAAGTGTAGGCACTGATGCACCCAGTTATGTACAGCACTGGCTACCTACCTCTTTAAACACTTAACCTTTCCACAGGATAATTTCAAGTGTTTTTATCCCACTGGGTTCTTGTTTAATGTTTCAGTTTCAGTTCCTCATCATGCAAAACTTCAGAGAGTTGTAGAATCATCTGGGCTGGAAAAGCCCTTTCGGACCACCCAGTCCAACCATTCTCTAACTCTGCCAAGGCTGGGGCTAAGCCATGGCCCTCAGCACCACATCTCTGACTCTCTGAAACACCTCCAGGGGTGGGGATTCAGCCACCTCCCTGGGCAGCCTGTGCTTGGCTTTGAGAACCCTTTCAGTTTCTTCTATTGTCCAACCTAAACCTCCCCTGGGACAACTTGAGGCCATTCCTCTCATCCCTACCACTCATTACATAGGAGATGAACCTCCTCTCAGGTAGCTGTAGAGAACCTGAATATTGCAGTACCTACATATTTGTAATAGCAGTGAAACACCACCAAGCTTCACAGAATCACAGAATGTTAGGGGTTGGAAGGGACCTCCAGAGATACTGAGTTCACCCCCTTGCCAGAGCAGGGGCACCCAGGGCAGGTCACACAGGAACACATCCAGGTGGGTTTGGGAAGTTTCCAGAGAAGGAGACTCCACAACCTCTCTGGGCAGCCTGTTCATCCCCAGCACAATAGGAGCTTGGTATGTTCAGCAGATGCCAAGAGGAATGTACAAACCTTTCATTACTGGTGGAGCTGCTTCCCACAATTTCCAGGTTTTGCTGAAGGTAACACAAGACTTCCATCAGCACCAAAACAGGATTCAAGTGCTGGTCTCGGTGCCCATCACTGGAGTTGGGAGAAGCTTTTATAGACCATGATGGTTTGCACACCCCTTGGAGAGAAAAGGTGATGAGAGATCTGCCTCAGTGGCCATGGTGGTCTAAGGCTGATGGTTGGACTCAATGATGTTGAAACCTCTTCCAGCTGAAACAGTTCTGTGAGTCCGTGTTTGCATGCTTCTACTCAACCTAAAGGGGAGGTAGAAATGAGCTGTGTGTGCCAGGGGGAAGACACCTCCCCATGCCATCCCCAACAGTGAGATACCAACCACGCACTTTTTGCAAGCCAGACCATGCTCCCAATGTGCTGCCAGATGTTGCCATCCAGCAGCTGTTCCCAGGCTCCAAGGAAAAATCCTATTAGCTGTGTGTGTGTGGCAGCTCCATCAGAAGGAGCACAGCCAAGTGTGGCATTGTTTAGTCATTCCAGCATGGAGCAGGCATCTGAGGGCCATCAATGTCTCCTTAGCACAATACTATCTGCTCCTGCCCAACAAAGATACTGCACCCCCCTCACACACACTGTGCCAGACAGAAGCCCTTCAGAGTCACTAAGTGCACCACTGGAGGTCCTCTGGAGCCATGCTGCAGGCAAATGGGAGCTGTCTTTCCAATTTCCACACCTGCTAGCAGTGGCTTTCCTGTTAGCTGCTGTCAGTGGGAAGTTCTCAGCGCTGCTGTAAAAGGCAGTGGCTTCATGGGAGAAGATCACAGAAGCACAGAATCACAGAGCCATAGAATCACAGCAAACATCCTGTTGGAACAGACCTCCAAGCTCATCCAGTCCAGCCCTCGACCCAGCACTGCAGGGGCAGCACCAAACCATGGCCCTAAGCACCAGCTCCACAGCTGCTGGAACACCTCCAGGGATGGGGACTGCAGCACTGCCCTGGGAGAACATTCCAATGGCTCAGAGCCCTCTCAGCCCCTAGCATCCAGCCTGAACCTGCCCTGCTGCAGCCTGGAACCATTGCCTCTGCTCCTGTCCCTTGCCACCAAGGAGCAGAGGCTGTCCCCTCCTCACTCCAACCTCCCTGCAGGGAGCTGCAGAGAGCAAGGAGGTCTCCCTCAGCCTCCTCTTCTACACCTCCAGCTCCCTCAGACCCTCCTCTAGCCCAGGGGCTCCAGGTCCTTCTCCAGCCTGGCTGCCCTGCTCTGGACAGGCTCCAGCCCCTCAATGTCCTTCCTGCAGGGAGGGCCCAGAGCTGAGCACAGCCCTCCAGCTGTGGCCTCCCCAGTGCTGAGCACAGGGGGATGGTCACCTCCTGGCCCTGCTGCCCACCCTGCTTCTGACCCAAGCCAGACTGCCTTTGGCTTTCTTGGCCCCCTGGGCCCTGCTGGCTCCTGGTCAGTGAGTGCCAACCAACACTCCCAGGTCCCTCTCCCAGCTCCAGCTTTCCAACCACACCTCCCCAGGTCTGTGGCTCCCCAAGGGGTTGTTGTGACCCAGGTGCAGGACCTGGCCCTTGGCCTTGTTGAACTTCACCCAATCAGCCTTGGCCCATGGGTGTCACCTGTCCAGGTCCTGCTGGTCCACAGCAGGAGACAGGAGGAAGGACAATCAAAAAGGCAAAAGATGGGAGCCTCCTGAGTACTTTTTGCTCTGTGGGAACAGAATCTGTATAAAATCCACTGTGGCTCATGCTCTATCACAGCCAGGGCTGAAACCTGTACCTGCTGTCATCTTCCAGGTAGCCATGGGACTATAGAATCTTTGAACAGCTTGGGTTGGAAGGAACCTTAAAATCATCCAGTTCCAACCTCCCTGCCATGGGAAGGGATACCTCCCACTAGACCAGATTGCTCAAAGCCTCGTGGAATCATTTGGCCTCATCCCTCCTGGCCTTCAACACCCCCAGCAAGGAGGCAGCCACAGCCTCCCTGGCCAGCCTGGGCCAGGCTCTCACCACCCTCACAAGGAACAACTTTTGCCTCAGCTCCACTCTAACCCTACTCTGGCTCATTCCCCCTTAGCCTGTCTCTAGACACCCTGAGGAACACTCCCTCTGCAGCCTTTCTGCAGGATCCCTTCAGGCACTGGAAGGCAGCCTAGTGGCTGAACACCCCCAGCTCCCTCAGCTTGTCCTTGTTCCTGAGCTGCTCCAGCCCCAGGATCATTTTCATGGCCTCCTCTGGCCTCTCTCCATCAGCTCCATGTCCTTCCTATGTTGAGGGCTCCAGAGCTGGACAGAGCACTGCAGGTGAGGTCTCACCAGAGCAAAGTGGCAGAATCCCCTCTCTCCATCTAGCCATAAATTAAGCATAACATAACCATAATAACCACCCGTGCAGCACAGCCATGGCCAGCAGTGAACCACATCTCCTGAGCACCACAGTGGTGCTTGTGTGTCGTGATGCAAATCTGAATGGTACATTGTCAGGTCATCTGCCCTGTCCAGAGCTGCAGGAGCAGCTCTTTGCCAAGCAGGGCTGTATCCATCTCAGAGATGCAGGTTGATATATTCCAAAGGTCCAAGTTTCAGTTGTCCCCTACAGCCTTTACATGATAGCACAGGAAAATCTCCTACTAAATTGCTCCTGCTCTCCAGGAAACCCTGAGGTTCTGGATCTATTAAAGGCTGGTTTGACCAGAGGTGACAGCAGCTGAACCAGAGGGGCCAGTCAGGTGAAACAGCAGCTTGTGATTAGAATCACAACACTCAATGCTTTGGCTTCGCAGGGACCTTTAAAGGTCACCATGTCCAATCTGCCTGCAGCGAGCAGGCACATCTTTAGACCTAATGAAGTGGGGTTTGATGACTGTTCTTCCTATTACCCAATCTTGCCTTATTTTCTGTGCAAGACCATGCAGCTAAACCTGCTGCTTTTTCTATTCCAGCACTCTTTCTAAAAAGTCTTGATGCATATCATTAGAGGGTTAAAAACTCACTGGAAGGACTTCCCATTAAAGATCTTACTTCACCTTTTTAATTCACCCTGACGCTGCTCATGTCACCAGACAGGAAGGGAGGATTTTTGGATCAGTTAAGAAGCTGTTACATTGCTAAGAACTGATGCTGACTGAAGAATGTGGAGCTTGCTCAGGAAGAAATTCTTCCCCACGAGGGTGGGGAGGCTCTGGAATAGGTGGGGCTCTGAGCCTGGAGGTTTGCAAGGCCAGGTTGGATGAGGCCATGAGTAACCTGGTCTGCCAGGAGGTGTCCCTGTATGTGGCAGAGAGGTTGGAATTGGGTGATCTCTAAGGTCCCTTCAAACCCAAGCCATTCGGTGATGCTATGATTGTGGAAGGGAGAGGGAAGGTTTGCAACTCACCACCAGTTACAGAGGTCACAAGACTCCACTTGGAGCATCATGTCCAGCTCAGGAGCCCAAACACAAGAAGGTCATGGAACTGTCAGACTGTGTCCAGAGGAGGCCGTGAAGATGAGCAGAGGGCTGGAGAACCTCTCCTGTGAACTCAGGCTGGGAGAGCTGTGCAGCTTGGAGGAGGAAGAGAAAAAGCACCAATGAGACCTTGGAGCAGCCTTCCAGTGTTTCAGACTACAGGAGGGCTGGAGAGGGACTTCTGGCACAGGCATGGAGTGACAGGAAGAGTGGTAATGGTTTCAACCTGCAAGAAGCTGGATGTAGAGCAGATATTAGGAAGAAATTTTTCCCTATGGGAGTGGTGAAGCACTGAAACAGGTTGTGGAGAAGAGTGTGGAGGCTCCAAGCCTGGAAGTGTCCAAAGGCTGGATGAGGCCTTGAGCAAGCTGGACTGGCAGGAGGTGTCCCTGCCCATGGCAGGGGTTGGAACTGGATGATCTTTAAGGTCCCTTCTAAACCAAACCATTCTGTGATTTTATGATTGTGAAAGGGAGAGGGAAGGTTTCCACCTCAGCACCAGTGTCAGCACACCCTGCTGCTGTCCGCACAGCAGAGTGAAGCAGACACAAAGGATGTCATTCTTCAAGGAGTTCCTCTCCAGGAATCACAGCAGAGGGCACTGGGTGTGTAACCTTTCTGCAGTGAAACATCCATGGGTTGGGCACCTTAAATCAAAAAGAGAAGTGTAACTCAAGTGACCTCAATCTTTTCACAAGCACTTCAAAACACAGCAACTCAGCAATGCTTTGGGAAAGAGAGTTAGGCTTTGACATGCACCAACAGTGCAGGGCATGCATAGAGCACAGCTCCAGTGCTTTGCTGACTCAAAGTGCAGCTCTGCTCTGAGATGGAGACAAAGCTGTGCCCATCAAAAGCAATTGCTCAGGTCACAAAGCCCAGCGCCACCTCCACACAGATCCTGTACCACCAGAGAGGGTTTTGGCTTTCAAGTCTGTGCAAAAGCCTCATAAGGAAACAATATCCAGATGAAGTCAATATCCAGATGCTCTCTGTCTAGGGGATGGAGAACTACATTGGCATTAAGCTAGATGGAAAACTCATGTTCAGGTTTAGCTTACAGGCTGTTGTGAGTTTTGAGTGCAAGCAATCTTCCTGCTTGCAAGCTTTAGTGCTGGAATAAATTGCTGCTACAGCATGTCTGGGGGTGCACAAGCACTGCTGTGGTCAGTACCAGAGAATACATTCAGGATGCAGATGGAGTATTGTACCTTTTTCTCTCCAACTCCCATTTTGCTATAAACTCCAAGTGTCTCAGCTGTGCAATTTGCCATGCTCCTTCCTGCTGTGGGACCTCTCAGAAGAGAGGAAAAGCTTCCACTGTGTTTCAGCTCAGACTTGATACACAGAAAAATGCTGATGTTGTCTAGTCTGAAATTGTGCTCTCCTCACAGTGCCCAACCCCCACGGGGCCTGGCTGGCAGCAGAGGCATCAGGCATCCCTTCCTGTCCTGTCAGCAGTTCCACTCCTGCCTCGACTGGCAGCCCTGCCACAGCTGCCCAGTAGAGCATCCACCCAGTCAAGCATTCAAGCGGCTCTGATCTTTGCTTTCTTTATGGCAAGAGCAAAGTTGTTACCAAGGGCTCTAAGGTCATGAAGAGCCAGGAAGAAATCCAGACCCTTGCTTGCTTGTTGCATTGGAAATGCAAGAGCACAGATCCCTTATGCCCTTATCTAAGGCAGGCTGGGGGGCTCTTCAGATAGGAAGGAGCCTTGGAGCTGAGAAAACCAATCGCTAAAAGCAAAGCTTTGTGCACCCACTTTGCATCTTAAAAGCCACTGCTTGCCCTCCTCACTACCACTGCTTTTGTTTAAGCAGAGGATATAACCAAGACCAACCTAAAGCATTCTGCAATTTTATGATTCTCTCATTGTGCCTCCCAGAGCCCTGGGAGCTACACAAGAAAGGGCCTTGGGAAAGTTCTATGCTCCATGCTTCAGCATGTTGTGGAGGACCTTCACCACATCCCACTATTGACCATAGAATCGTTTGGGAAAAGTCACTTATGATCATCCAGCCCAACCCTCACCCCAACCCCACCATGGCCATCACACCATGGCCCACAGGGCCCTGTCTACATGCTTTCTGAACACCTCCAGGGATGCTGACTCCACCCCTCCCTGGGCAGCCTGCTCCTCTGCCTGACGACCCCTGCAGTCAAGCCAGTGTCCCTAGCAGCCAGCCTAAACCTCTCTGAAGTGCCACAGAAGGAAACTAAGAGATATTTCTCAGGGAACCTTCCCCATCCACCCCCAGTCAGTGCTCCTGCACCATGCAGTGGTGAACTCAACCCTGCTGGAGCAGCCTCTGGCAGGCAGTCACTGCATGGCAAGGACACAGAAGCCAGCCTTAAGGCATGGACAACAGAGGGCACAAGAGAATAGGTGGCATGAAAAGAGCTTAACAAAACCAAGAGAAACAAAATGACTCTGGCTTGTGGGACTGCTCCCACGTTTGGATGCCACAGGTTTTTACCTGCACTGACACTTCATAGAGGTTTCCTTGCCCAAGCTTTTGGGGAGCTCTTGAGGTTTAGTGCTACTGGAGCCTTGCACTTTGATGACCATAAAGTCGAGCAGTAAAAATGAAACCATGTCAATGAAAGAGTTGTTTGAGGTCTTACCTATAGTGAGAGGAATCTGATAGAAAGCTGCTGGAAATATCTGGTATTTTATTTCAGTTAATAAGTCTCCAATTCTTTCACAGTTTTTGGGTTGGGAAAACACACACAACACAACCAAGCACAAAAACCCAGCAACAAAAATCCAAGCACCAGAGCCCAAACCATCCAAACAACCCAAACTAAAAGCCACCAGAAGAAAATCACAAGCCTTCAGGATTTCTTGTGGATCAGGACTGGCTTTGTCTGATTCTTTACATGAATTTCAAGTCTATATTTATAATATAAGGGGCTAGTGGGTGTGGTAAATATCTTTTGGGTATATCAATTAGGCAACTTAGAGAGATGCCCTTTTCAAGTTTTCAGTGCTCTAGATGCTGACAGGAGTCAGTTTTTGATGTGTGACCCTTTTCAGGCATCACATTTCTTTCAGCATTACAAAATGCACAGAAATAAGTCCTAGGGTGGCTTAGGTGGGAAGGGACCTCAGAGATCATCTGCCCCAACCATGTATGCAATATGCTTCATACTTGTGTTTCAGCTGCCTTTTGTGCTCCCTTTGGCTGGCCTGTGTCTGTGACAGGGCAGATAATCTCTGCTTGACTCTGATCTCATCAGGTGGCAACACATGAACATCCATATTCACTTTCCCTGACATACACATACCAGTTCCTACCCAGTTCATTGCTTACTACTAGATGAAGAGTTCTAACAATGGAGCTGAACCATGACTGTTATCATAGAATCACAGAATGGCTCAGGTTTGTGTCCAGTAGAGAATCACAGAATCATAGAGTGCCTCAGGTCGGAAGGGAGCTCAGAGCTCCTCTGCCCCAACCTCCCCACCATGCCCAGGGACACCTCTCAGCTCCACTCAGCTGCTCAAGGCCTCAGCCAGCCTGGCCTTCAACACCCCCAGCAAGGAGGCAGCCACAGCCTCCCTGGCCAGCCTGGGACACACTCTCACCACCCTCACAAGGAACAACTTCTGCCTCAGCTCCACTCTAACCCTGCTCTGCCTCAGCTTCAAACCATTCCCCCTTGGCCTGGCTCCAGACCCCCTCAGCAAAAGTCTCTCTGCAGCCTTCCTGCAGGATGCCTTCAGGTCCTGGCAGGCAGCTCTGAGGTCCCCCTGGAGCCTTCTCTTCTCCAGCCTGAACACCCCCAGCTCCCTGCCTGTCAGTGGGTTGAAATGAGTTACATATGGGTTTGCTTCCCTGAAAAGTGTTCAGGCAATCACCTCTCAGCTCCACTCAGCTGCTCAAGGCCTCAGCCAGCCTGGCCTTCAACACCCCCAGCGAGGAGGCAGCCACAGCCTCCCTGGGCAGCCTATAAATTCTATTCTAAATAATAGTGCACAGTGAAAAGAAGTAAAATGATTCAGCTAAAAATAAACTCTACACTCCAAATAACTTTATTTCTGCATTATCAAAGTGTCTTCATTTCTGGCTTGACACCACACCTGTGCCCTGAGGCCAGACATCTGATTCACATCATTGCATTGTAAAACTGAGTACAAAATCCTAGGATAATAACAAAGAACAAAAGATGCAAGCTGAAGGCAAGAGAACTGATTGGGTATTCACACCAATTATCCCTAGAGCACCCCCTGAGAATTCCACCTACTTAGTTAAGGGCTCCTGACAGCAAGCCCAAACCCACTTCCAGGCTCCTGTGAGAGTGGCACAGGGACACTCAGGCTGGCTGCTGGAAGGTTCCATCAGCTGATGCAGGTTACTGCAGCAGCCTCCACCTCTGCAGAACACCACCAGCCTTGCCCAGCTCTTCAGCTGAACCTGTGCCTGCCCACATCTCTTCTCTGCTAATGGAAGTTTATTCATCTGGCAGCACCAAACCCAAAGTGCCTTCTGACTTGAGCACACCCAGCCCATAGCAGGACCAGGGTTTGGCTCCACAGGAAAAGTCATTTCCAAAGGCCCAAAGTTACCAAAATCATTCCCAGCAGTGCAACAAAGTCTCATAGTTTCATAGTTTCAGTTAGGGTTGGAAGGGACCACAAGGATCATCTAGTTCCAACCCCCCTGCCATGGGCAGGGACACTCTACCCTAGATCAGGCTGGACAGAGCCTTGTCCAGCCTGGTCTTAAACACCTCAAGGGATGGGGCCTCAACCACCTCCCTGGACAACCCATTCCAGGCCTTCACCACCCTCACGGTGAAGAACTTCCTCCTCATGACAGGAGTCAGGACAGTCCAGCAGGCTCTTTAGCTGCTTCAGGAGCAGCTGGTGAAGAATTGTGATCTTCATGCTTAGGACATACATCCAAGCTGTAAAGTTTAGTTTTGGAGGACCATGGAGTTGAAGGGACCTTCTGAAGTTCAACCCTGCCAGGAGATGCTGCTCTCATAAGTTAACAACCAGGGGGAAATGAAAACCTGTGGTGAAGAACTGAACACCAGAGGCTGGGATCTGGAAACCCTCCTCAGTGTGGCTACAACCAGTTAAGTTCTCAGCCCAGCCACAGTGTCCAGGGCAGTGCAGGATTTCTTCTCAAACTGAAATCCAGAGAAATTGCTTTGACTTCCAATGTGCCTCAGAGACTCTGAGGGTTAGAAGCAGGGGATAAGCCTCGCAGGGCACGGTGCAGGTGAAGCAGAGGAGGTAGCTGAAGATACTATTCTGGTGTTACATAACTAACACAATTCCTATCAATCTTTCAAAACCTGCTACCTTCTCCTCAATTCATGCTACACTTTGGAAGAGCTCACACAGGTGCCAGGCCACACAGGTGCCAGCTACCTCGATTTTAGTGAAGTAAATAAAATCTGCCAGTCCAGGCCAGCTGATGTCTGTGCCCTCATTGCCTTCACCTCTGACACCTCCCCCAGGCTGGTTTTCCCCTGTAGAAAAATCTTTGACTCTGGAAACACTTCTGGCTCATTGGTTTAGAGAAATACTTGTTGCTAATGTCCAGGACACATCCATTTTTCACACTTTCCTTCTGTTGGATCAGAACTGAGATAAAAACTTGTTCTGCTCTGATCTGCACCAGCACCAGTTCTGCTCAGTCCTGGGAGTGCCCAGCTCAGGCTCTGCTCACTCAGGCACTTGCTGAAGCTCAGGGCAGCCTGGCACAGCCAGGGGCTGCTGCTAGCAGGAGAAGCTGATGGGCAGAGGTCCTGCCAATGCCTGGGGGGCACAAAGGCTCTCCCTCAGACTTGCTGCTCTGCACACCCCCACCCCCAGGTGAAGGAAGGCAGGGGGGGCACCTGTGGGGAGCCTCAAGTGCCCCCCAAGGGATTGCAGCCCATGGATGGCATCTTCAGCAACAAGCTGAGGCATCCCCAGGATCAAGTTCTTCCTTCTCTTCAGTGACCAGCATCCCAGCAGGGCTCTGTCCATTCTGCCTTTGATACACGAGTTCCTGAATTCAGCTCCAGAATCCAGCTCCTCCATCTGCTTCCCATTTACTGCTGCATCCAGTCTGAGACTTGCCTAATGCCTGCCCCCAGCATCAGTGATGTCATCCTTGCCCTCGGGGGTTGGGTTCCATTCTGGTTTGTGTCTTTGTGTCTCTATTTAATTTTATTACCATTTTCATTAAACTTGGTTCAGTTTTGGTTTGGGTTGGGTTTTGTTGTGTGTTTAGTTTTGGTTTTTTTCTAATCCATCAGTCTCTCTCCCTTATTCCCTTTCTCTTCCATTTGGGAATGCAGAGGGGGCAGAGAGAGCCTCTGGCAGTCACCTAGTGTCTGGCCACATTGGCTCGCTGAGTCCATTGCACTGTGTAAGACTTTCCCAGTTCAAGCTGAAATCCTCTTAGGTGGGCAACCTGTAAATGTGAAAGAAGAAAGAGTTACTAAATCCCAGATGCCATTCATCAGTCAGCAGAGATCCCTGTCCTCAGCACCATGGTGCTGCATGACAGCTCACAAAAGAGCCCTCTCCTGTCGCATTTGGTTTACTCTCACTTTTGCACACACACACAGAGCTAATGCTCTTGGAGATAAAACAATGAACAATTAAGGCTCTAGAGAAGCTGATAAAGGTTTAACCAGGGTGCTTGATTTTGTTTTAAAAATCAAGGCATTAATACTCATGCAAAATATTAGTTGCCTTCCTTCCATATCAAACACAATCACAATGCTATTGCTCCTCATAGAAGTTAGAGGTGGCAACAGGAATATCTGTAGAGCTAACACCTGTACTGTGGGTCTGAAAGCAAATCTGGGATGCAGGTCCCACGCAGCCAGGATGAGTGCAGCTGTACTTCTGCTGTATTTTCATACAATCATCACAAAATGGCTGTAATGGGCTGAGATTTCCCCCCAGCACTCAAGTTGGAAAGGACCTCAGAGCTCATCTGCTCCAAGCTCCCCACCATGCCCAGGGACACCTCTCAGCTCCACTCAGCTGCTCAAGGCCTCAGCCAGCCTGGCCTTCAACATCCCCAGCAAGGAGGCAGCCACAGCCTCCCTGGCCAGCCTGGGACACACTCTCACCACCCTCACAACGAACAACTTCTGCCTCAGCTCCACTCTGACCCTGCTCTGCCTCAGCTTCAAACCATTCCCCCTTGGCCTGGCTCAGACCCCCTCAGCCAAAGTCTCTCTGCAGCCTTCCTGCAGGGTCCCTTCAGGTCCTGGCAGGCAGCTCTGAGGTCTCCCTGGAGCCTTCTCCTCTGCAGGCTGAACACCTCCAGCTTCCTCAGCCTGTGCTCACAGCAGAGCTGCTCCAGCCCTTGTATCATCTTTATGGCCTCCTCAGGATTCACTTCACAGCTCTGTGCCCTCCTTCTGCTGGGGACACCAGAACTGGAGGCAGGATTGGAGGTGAGGTCTGAGCAGAGTAGAGTCCTGGGGCAGAATTGCCTCTCATGCCCTGCTGCCCACAATCCTCTGGCTGCAGCCCAGCACAAGGCTGCCTCCTGGCCTGACCCAGCTGCAGGACCTTGCTCTGACTTGTTGACCTGCATGCAGCTGGCACCGGGCCACTTCTCAGTCCCAAGCACTGTTCTTTGCAATGCACAGAATGAAGGTGATGCAGACTGAAAGGTGCTTCCTCCCCATGTTCCTCTTGCTGTTGTACCTTCTGCACGGAGTCATAGCTGATGGTAACTTGGTGATTCTCCACAACATTGTTCTGGGTGACAGTAACTGCTGTGATCTCCTGCTGTGCTCCCAGTATCTTGATCTCTTCAAACTTCAAGTTGTTTGGGTCAGAGTAGCCATTGGTTTTTGCAACTATTTGGAGAGCAGTCTGAAAAATAATAGTGATGGCACTGTTATAACAAAAGCCTGCCAAAGTTCCTACTGATTTAACCACTTCTTCTGTTTCCATAATGCAGCATGAAGCCAGCCAATTCTTTTTCCCTAGCATATCCAAGACTGCCTTGCTTGCTGTTCTCACAATGATGTTTTTCTGCTGTGTATACAATATGCCTCATAGCTGTGCTTTAGCTGCATGTTTGTTGGTTTGGTTTTGTGCTTCCTTTGGCAATAAGAAAAGGCTGGCCTGTGTCTGTGACAGGGCAGATAATCTCTGCTTGACTCTGATCTCATCAGGTGACAACACATGAACATCCATATTCACTTTCCCTGACATACACATACCAGTTCCTACCCAGTTCATTGCTTACTACTAGATTGAGTTCTAACAATGGAGCTGAACCATGACTGTTATCATAGAATCACAGAATGGCTCAGGTTTGTGTTCAGTAGAGAATCACAGAATCATAGATTGCCTCAGGTTGGAAGGGAGCTCAGAGCTCATCTGCCCCAACCTCCCCACCATGCCTAGGGACACCTCTCAGCTCCACTCAGCTGCTCAAGGCCTCAGCCAGCCTGGCCTTCAACACCCCCAGCAAGGAGGCAGCCACAGCCTCCCTGGGCAGCCTGGGACACACTCTCACCACCCTCACAACCAACAACTTCTGCCTCAGCTCCACTCTAACCCTGCTCTGCCTCAGCTTCAAACCATTGCCCCTTGGCCTGGCTCCAGACACCCTCAGGAAACGTCCCTCTGCAGCCTTCCTTACTGCTCCCTACATATAAATGCACCTTCATTTTTATATCAACAGCATTACCTCTGGTAATTTGGCTACTAGAGTTTCAAACCTCAAAAGGAATTGAGGATTTTTATCTACAAATGATTATGTGATTAGACATGATTAAAGGCAATAACTAATGCATGTGCTTCCCCTTTATATTCCTTTGCTTCTACTCCCATGTTCCTGTGCAACCTCTCTCACTGCACCAGGAAAAGAAAAAAACAACTTTAGTAGATATGTGTATTATCAAAAATATCATATTACTTGGAATCCCTCTCATATTGTGTCTCTGCTCAGTGTGGCTGCCTCCTTGCTGGGGGTGTTGAAGGCCAGGCTGGCTGAGGCCTTGAGCAGCTGAGTGGAGCTGAGAGGTGTCCCTGGGCATGGTGGGGGGTTGGGGCAGATGAGCTCTGAGCTCCCTTCCAACCTGGGGCACTCTGGGCTTCTGTGATTCTGTAGTGAACTGGAACACTCTGACAGAAATTAACCCTTCTAAGGCAGTTTCAGTGTAGGAAAAATTATGTCAAACTCCAAGTCGAAGCAGATGCCATGGCTGCAGACAAGAGGTAGGTGTTCCCCTCCCCCTCCCCCTCTGGGAACACCCAGCTGCATTTTTACAGATTGCAAAGATTAATTTTCCAATTCCCAATATGCTGAGGATTACAAGCACTGTATTCAGCTCCCTTCTGACTCTCCTAACTGCCTTTGATGCTTTATGGTTCTCCCATTCAACAAACATTGGTGCTGTCTTTGGTATGTGAAAGGAAACAGCTCTTCAGATAGTATCATAGTATCAGTCAGGGTTGGAAGGGACCACAAGAATCATCTAGTTCTAACCCCCCTGCCATGGGCAGGGACACCCTACACTAGATCAGGCTGATAGTATCACAGTATCAGTCAGGGTTGGAAAGGACCACAAGGATCAAGGACTCTCTTAAACTGCCTTTGATGCTTTATGGTTCTCCCATTCAACAGACATTGGTGCTACCTTTGGTGTGTGAAAGGAAACAGGAGCTCTTCAGATGTTTATATTAAGGAGGAGAAGGCAAATAGCACATTTCCATCCCAGTTAAATTACAGTAATTTGAACATGAATCCATTTGAAGTTTGTCGAACACTGTGCTTCTCAGCAAAGCTTATAGGAGAACGGGGAGGAGAAAAGAATTGCCCTTTGCAGGCACTGTTGATAAAAGCAAAATTAAAAGTAAGAGCATTTCCAATAAAATACCTACATTGGAGACTGTAAACTCGTAGTAGAGGTAGGCTTCCCTCTCCACTGTACCTGAAAGGCAAAGAGGAAAGTTACCCTTGCAGTTGTGACCGGTTGAGGCTGTGCCTTTAAGAAAGAGACAGTTGCTGAACACTCTGGCTGAATGGTTTTGATATTTGAACAAAAACAAGATAGCCTAAACTAATTTCATTGGTAGATTGTAGAATGCAATTTTAAGTTTGGGTTCTGTTAGTTCAGTCTGGTCTGGGTTCAGGCTGGGTGCTGTCTGTGCTTCTCTGTCCTGTGGGCTGGACGGCTTCTCTCTTTCTGAAGCAGGAACAGCCTTGAGTTAACAGCTAACCAGATAAGAAAGCTAATTCTTGCATGTGCTTTTGAGCTAACAGAATTTTTCTTCCTTAATTGCCTTTCTCTCTCTCTCTAACCCTTTTTGGGAAAAAGGGGAGGTAGGGAGGGAGAGAGGGGGGTTCCCTGGCCGGCTGGAGGAAAAAGGCTTTTCTGCATTGTGTTCATTGCCGTGTATTTCTGTATATATTGTAAATATTGTATACTTGTGTACATATTCATTGCATTCCATTTGTGCCTGTAAACATAGCTTTCATCTGCTTTTCCGACTGAGCTGGCTGTGGTTTCTTTCCCTGTGTGTGTGGGGAGGGAACTTTCTCACCCCACCACAGCAGTGCAGGAAGGACAGGCGTCACAGCAAAGCTGTGCCACTGCTGCAGACCAACAAGTTGTAATTGTCAGCATTACTCCAGCTGCAGGCTGCACTGAGCAGCTCAAATATTTACTCATGATTCTCTGAGGAACTGAAATTTCTCTTTTTCTGCTTTCTTTCCTCAGGCCAGACTCCCAGGAGATTGATTTTTTTTTTTTTGCCCACTTTCCCAAATTCCCTGAAAGCAGTTTTGCTAAAATATACATTTCCTTTTTTTAGACTTATTTCTTCTCATCTTATCTTAAATGTAGATGTATGGCTTGAAGTTAAACTGCCACTATACCCTAAAGAAGCCCTTTCTGTGCAAAAATGGCAACAAGATGAATGCTCTGCTGCCCACAGAAGCATGAGGGAAGGAGGAACACAGCACCAGGAAAAGGCAAGACAAAAATTGAGTCAGTTGGGCAGGTTTTCTCCTCTGGATGAAAAGCAAATCACTGTCATTGCAGCAACTTGTAAAGAGTTTCCCTGAGAAGCTGCAACCTGCAAGTTTGGGGCAGGGAATAAAATCAGAAGATGTTTTATTGGTTTGTTTCTCAGGAGCAGTGAGCACAATAACAGCTTCGTTATTTTAAGCCCTGACAAAGCAGGACATAGAGCTGTCACCCATACAGCCAGCAACCACCCAAGGCCTTCATATTTATGGCAGCAATAATCAGCTGCATCACAGCTTTATTTCTTAAAAGCAGCCCTCACTTCCACAAACTTTGAAAAATGAAGGCTTGGAAGTTTTGCTGAAGATATGATGAGTGGAGTTAAAATAACAAAAGGGATTTTGACAGGCTGGATGGATGATGTGGAGGCTAAGGTAGAAAAGCAGATTTAGCTTTTGATGTGAGGCCAGGCTGAGGGAGCTGGGGGTGTTCAGCCTGCAGAAGAGGGGGGGACCTCAGAGCTGCCTGCCAGGACCTGAGGGCATCCTGCAGGAAGGCTGCAGAGAGACTTTTGCTGAGGGAGTCTGAGCCAGGCCAAGGAGGAAGGGTTTGAAGGTGAGGCAGAGCAGGGTTAGAGTGGAGCTGAGGCAGAAGTTGTTCCTTGTGAGGGTGGTGAGAGTGTGTCCCAGGCTGGCCAGGGAGGCTGTGGCTGCCTCCTTGCTGGGGGAGTTGAAGGCCAGGCTGGCTGAGGCCTTGAGCAGCTGAGTGGAGCTGAGAGGTGTCCCTGGGCATGGTGGGGAGGTTGGGGCAGATGAGCTCTGAGCTCCCTGCCAGCCTGAGCCACTCTGTGATAAAAGCCTACCTGTAGATTCTCCGTCATCCCAGAACAAGTCCCCAGAAGCTGCATTGTTGTCATCCATGGCAATAATAAGTCCCATTGGATTCTTGCGGCTGTGGAAAGAGAGACTTGTGTCTTACATGGACAACAGACACCTCAGCAGTGCCTGCCCCCTTCATGTCCCTGTTAGGAATGTGACGCTCAGCAGGGTTGCAGTACTTGGAGAATTGCCTCAGGTTAGACCTCGGCTGCCTTTCATTTTCCCATAACCAGAGTAAAAGGCATGGCAAGGGCACAAAATGCTGTGCACATAAACCTGCCCTGGGTGACTGAGCTGTGCTGCAGCCAGCTGTGGAACTGAGCTGTGGCTCACAGCTAGGGCCCTGCTTCAAGGAGAAGATGCTAAACAGAATCATTTGGGCTGGAACAGCCCTTCAAGATCATTGAGTCCAACCTGTCTCTAACTCTACCAAGGCTGGTGCTAAACCATGTCCCTCAGCACCACATCTCTGCCTCTCTGAAACACCACCAGGGATGGGCATTCAACCACCTCCTTGGGCAGCCTGTGCCAGTGAAGAAGACTCTTCTAATACCCAATCTAAACTTCCCCTGGGACAACTTGAGGCCATTTCCTCTTGATCTTATGATTTGTTGGTACAGAGAACAGACCAACTCCCACCTCTCTCCAGCCTCCTTTCAAGGGAGTTGTAGAGAACAATGAGTCTCCCTTCAGCCTCCTCTTCCTCAGACTAAACAACCCCAGTTTTATCAGCTACTGCTCATCAGAGCTGCTTTCCAGACCCTTCAGCAGCTTTGTTGCCCTTCTCTGGCCTCACTCTAGCCCCTCAGTGTATTCTATGAATCTATGAATGTCCTTCTTGGAGTGAGGGGCCCAAAACTGACCCCAGGGCTTGAGGTGTGGCCTTGCCAGTGCTGAGTAGAGGGGGGAAATACAAGGGGCTGCTACTGCTTTGTAACATGACAGTCCTCAGCTCAGTCTTGAAAATAAACCCATGAAAGCCATGAAGTTTGAAGCACACCTTGCATCTGTGGTTTGAGCTGGCTGCTGAGTAGGGTAAACATAGCCTCCCCTCAGATGGAGTCCCATCTTGTCTGCTGGCAGGAACAGGCTGGTCCATTCCCTTCTCGCTGAGATTTTTGCCCCCTTTTTGGCAAGATGGAAAACAGATCAGGTTACCTTGCATCACTCACTGCTTTGGATGCTTTCAAGTCCTGAGTTTCATCTTGATGCTTCCTTTTAGAGAATGCTTAAGTTATGTAACTATCTCTGTGCCAGTGGGCACATGAAGCTAAATCAGCTGCACATCAGTGTCATCTAATGTCATAAACCAACAGCTCTCACTGTTCTGGTTTGGCTCAGTCAATACAGAGAGCAAGTCCTGTTGGGAGTCTGATGTGAATACAGGAATCTGATGTGAACAATGTTCCTTTTCTTACCCACAATGACCTTTTTGCACCCAGCAAAAGGATTATCACAGCAGCTGGAAACTTAGAATCCTAGAATGATTAAGGTAGGAAAAGACCTCTAAGGTCACCAAGTCCAGCTGCTTTGCAGAAACCAGATTAGCAAATTATAATTGCAGACTCTTGTGCATACAGTTATGTGTCATGGGTTGAGTTGAATCTGCTGCTGATATTCAGTCCCATGCTGCTGTCATGCCAGCTACAAAATGAAAGTGCTGGCTAGGGCAAAGTATCCTGGGGCTTGCAGTTCAGATTGTAACAGTGTGTTGTATTCTATTCAGTCACAGCCTTTGCTCAGGTTTCCACTCGTCTCCTGTGCTGTATTCCACAGCTCTGTGTCCTACCTTGAGGTGCTGATTCATGCATTTACCCCACCACCCTTCACCCTTTGCCTCACTATTTCCCTCCTGCAGGCTTGTCTTTAGGTCACCCAAGTGGGGCTGACAACCTGATTACCTGATTTTATCACACAGCCACTTGGAGACTGCCCATAGCACCCCCTGCACTTACTGTCATGGTAGGGCCAAATGAGCCCCAGCACAAACCCAGACAGACCCTGATGTGTCTAGACATGGTCCCCCTCCCCCCCTCCTTCCTGCAGACAGTCTGGGTAACATGGGAAAAGGAACTAAGGGGACAGGACCACACATTCTGGTAAAGAGCCCTGCTTCTGGGGTAAGGACACGTGTGCTGGCCACTGCTCCTGCCTGACCAGCCTATGTTGCTGCCTGTGATGGCCACAGCCTGGCACAACCCTTCCCATTGGGTAGCTGTGTGCTGGCTTCAGTGCCCTATTGGCTTGGCTGTTCCGGTCGAGTCTCCCCCCTGTGGTCGATGCCATCTGGCTCCCGGGGCTCTCTCTTTCTGTGATACTCGTCCTGATTTGCAGAGACTTGTGCAAATGCTTATCACTGCCCAGATCCTGCACATCCCCTTGTAAATATCTACTCTAACCACACATGGAACCTATTTAAGATGCTTTTGGCGATTTTGCATATTGATAGAAGGTTATTAACATTTGTGTTCATGTTTGCCATATCCTTTATAAATTAACACATTTCTCAACGCTTCCTCACCGTCTCGTAGTCATACCACACTGCATCAGGAAAATAGGCTTGAATCGTGTCCACACCCTGCAAGGAGAGCAAAGAAACAGCTTTCAGAGCAAAGAAACAGCTTTCAGAGCTGAAGGCACTGCATTTTCCAGTTAAAACTCAGCTTCACGCTGGGAAAAGCAATGATGCTTCTCCACCTCACTGCTATCTTTAGTGAGGTTTATGATGCTGTCTAGAAAGAGAGCAATTCAAATACAACTTCTACAAAGCTACCAGCAGAAAAGTGCAGCACCTGTCTCCAGGACAAGTGAGAAGAGAGGGAAGGGGGAAAGGGGGGGGGGAAGACACAAGGGAAAATGAAAGAGGAAAAGGGGAAAAAAGGAAAAGGGGAAAAAAGGAAAAGGGGAAAAAGGAAAAGGGGAAAAAAGGAAAAGGGGAAAAAAGGAAAAGGGGAAAAAGGAAAAGGGAAAAAAGGAAAAGGGGAAAAAAGGAAAAGGGGAAAAAAGGAAAAGGAAAAAAAGGAAAAGGGAAAAAAGGAAAAGGGGAAAAAAAGGAAAAGGGGAAAAAAGGAAAGGGGAAAAAAGGAAAAGGGGAAAAAAGGAAAAGGGAAAAAAGGAAAAGGGGAAAAAAGGAAAAGGGGAAAAAGGAAAAGGGGAAAAAAGGAAAGGGGGAAAAAGGAAAAGGGGAAAAAAGGAAAAGGGGAAAAAGGAAAGGGGAAAAAAAAAGGAAAAGGGGAAAAAAGGAAAAGGGGAAAAAAGGAAAAGGGGAAAAAAGGAAAAGGGGAAAAAAGGAAAAGGGGAAAAAGGAAAAGGGGAAAAAAGGAAAAGGGGAAAAAGGAAAAGGGGAAAAAGGAAAAGGGGAAAAAGGAAAAGGGGAAAAAGGAAAAGGGGAAAAAAAGAAAAGGGAAAAAAGGAAAAGGGAAAAAAGGAAAGGGGAAAAAAGGAAAAGGGGAAAAAAGGAAAAGGGAAAAAGGAAAAGGGGAAAAAAGGAAAAGGGAAAAAGGAAAAGGGGAAAAAAGGAAAAGGAAAAAAGGAAAAGGGAAAAAAGGAAAAGGGAAAAAAGGAAAAGGGGAAAAAAGGAAAGGGAAAAAAGGAAAAGGGGAAAAAAGGAAAGGGAAAAAAGGAAAAGGGGAAAAAAGGAAAAGGGGAAAAAAGGAAAAGGGGAAGCCCCCCAGGCTTGTTAGGAATCTTTCCAGAGCCATAAGTGGTGTGATGTAGCCATGGCAAGATAAATGTAAGCTAAGGATTTAGCCAAACCCTGTGTTTGCACTGGAGACAGAGCTATGCTAAAGCTAACAAGCAAGGCCTCTGCCATCACTTTGCTAACAGTTCTTGCAGGTCTGGTCAAGACAGAAGAGTTCAGACTAGAAGAGGACCAGAGGATCCTAAGAGAGATGTCAGAGGCTTCTGTTGCAGCTCAACTTACTCAGCACAAGAGGAGAGGCAGTGTGATTTCAGCAAGAGGCACACACACAGCGGAGCAGCTCCATGCTCTGAGCTGCCTAACAGAACTGTCACAGACTGAACAGAGAAAGGGTAGGACAGGAGGTGGTTTGTAATCAGAGCAATGGAGGAATGACAGGAACAGTGGAACTTGGGGATTTTATGCCAGAAAAAAGAGCTCAGACTGATGGCTCAACCTGACCCCAACCACACCAAAACAGCCATACCTACCGGGTCAAGCACAGGGGAAATGAGCAGCCCAGGACCCCACAGGAACTGCCTGTCAATACCCCACGTGTTGTCATCTGAGTAGAACCTGGGCAAGTGGAGAAGACAGAGGAAGACACAGCATTAACTGGGTTGAATGAACTACAGCAGCAGCAGCAGTCCAGATAGGGTACTGACTGCCTACAGCCGTGACTGAACAGTGGTGTGGCAAAACTACTCTTTTACAGTTCCTCTTGATCTGAGTCAATCTGAAGAGAAGAAGGTCACATTGGATTAGTTTAGGTAGCGTTTACATGTGACAAAGTGCAGGGGGCTGTGTCCTTCACACAGCTCATTCAAGACCTTCCAGGCAAGAAAAGAAGCATTTTGATGTACGTGTGGTGGTGGAGAAGAATTTGCTTAGCTGACAATAGCATCTCATAGCAACTTCTAAGAGTGACTGACAATAATATCTGCAGAAATAACAGCTGCTTTCTGATTATTCTTCTGATTATTCTTCTGATTATGGTATTCCATGACTTGGGAAGTGTCTATATATACTCCAGCCCACACCAGTGCTTAGCAAGTCCCTGACAACATTGGGTGGGCTTTTCACCCCTCACGTGGCGATGCCCAAGGCTGAAGGGTGCACTCACTCATGCAGAACTGGCCGTACCACGGTGTCCCCTCGAGTATGAGCTCTGTAGAACAGGGTGTACAGGTAGGGCAGCAAGGTGTAGCGAATGTTCAAGTAATGCTTGGAGGTGTTCACCAAGAGGGAATTGGCTCCAAACACAGCTGGGTCCTGAGACTGAAAGCAAAAGCCACATGATTAATAGCATTTTCAGAGGTTCACAGGATGGCTCAGGTTGGAAGCAACCTGAAAGACCATCCAGTTCCAACCCCCTGTCATGGGGAGGTTCAGGGACACCTCCCACCAGCCCAGGTTGTTCAAGGCCTCATCCAGCCTGGCCTTGAACAGCTTCAGGGAAGGGCATCCACAACCTCCCTGGGCAACCTGTTCCAGAGTCTCATCACCCTCACTGTAAAGAATTTCTTCCTAGCCTAGACGTCCCTTCCTCAAGTTTCGATCCATTGCCTCTCACCCTGTCACTACAAGCCCTTGTAAAAAATCCCTTCCCAGCTTTCTTGAAGGCCTCTTCCTTCTAGCCCCACTTCATCAGGCAGAAAAGACTCTGCAAAACACGTGAGAAGTGGCTGCTGCTTCAGAGGGGCTGAATCTCAATGGTGCACATCTGCTTGGTGTTTGCCTTTTCAGTGGTGTGACCTGAGGTCTGGAATTACAGAACTAACCAGGTTGGAAAAGACCTCTGAGATCATCCAGTCCAACCTATCACCCAGCACCATCTGATCAACTAAACCATGGCACCAAGTGCCTCATCCAGGCTCTTCCTAAACACCTCCAGGGATGGAGACTCCACCTCCAGGGATGGAGGTCCTGCTCTTCTGTGCTGCCTGTGTTTTCTGCTGCATGCCCCTCCTTACCCATCCACAAGGAGGCCACCTCAGGGTTAGCTCAGGTTTCGTCCAGGTGTGCAGTCAGGTGCATGCTAAACGGCTCCTAAGAGTCAGCCTGGTGGGGCACACAGCAGCGGAGCTGTCCTTGGTGCTGGGCACAACCAGCGCTGTTCAAAATGCTGCCAAATAAGCCTAATGCCAATTAGCCCCTTTGAAGGCAAAGCTCTCGGGCCTAAGGTTTCATAAAGAGGTTCTGCTGTCTTCAAACTGGTCAGCTAAGCATTCATAAGTGGCATTCATAAGTGCTGCTTTCCAAGGGAATGTGCAGTGAAACACCAGAGTGGTTTGAAAGAGAAAGCACAACTTACTATAAATCCTTCAGCATTGTGGTTCCTGGAAAAGGGGTAAAAGGCTCCCACTTGCATCCAGCGTCTGCAGAGCTCTTCCGTGGTGTTGTCAAAGAAACCACAAATGTCTGCTCCAATCTGTAAATGCAAACAGAGTGTGCTGGCTGTGCAGAAAGGTGCACTTCCAGTACCTGCAGGCTTCTCCTTTGCAGAGATGCTTTCATTCAGCCTTGGCTGCTGGCCAGGCCAATCAAGCTACTCAACACATCTGCACCTTTCTTCTTTCAAGTTCAGACAATCATGGAATGGTTTAGGCTGGAAGGAACCTTTAAAGGTCATCTAGTCCAACCCTCCTGCAGTGAGCAGGGACACCTGCAACTAGGGCAGTCTGCTCAGAGCCCTGTCCAATCTGACATGGATTGGGCCCATCGCTCTGTTTCTTTCACACCCTCACCCCCCTGTTTGATGTTCATATGCTTAAATGAGGACAAAGCTTAACAGTCAAACAAATTTAAAGCACAGGAAAGGATGTGGCTGTTTCCCTCACAAATGGATGTCTCCACTGCATTGGAAATGAGAAGGAAAAGAGCAAAGTGTTTCACATTGATCACCAGTGCTTAAAACTTACTGGAAGTAACAGGTAGCTTGTGATAGTTGGACAACTACAGAATGGTTTGGGTTGGAAGGGATCAAGATCCAAGATCATCCAGTGCCAACCCCCTGCCACGGGCAGGGACACCTCCCACCAAGCCCAGGCTGCTGAAGGCCTCATCCAGCCTGGCCTTGAACACCTCCAGGGAGGGGACAGCCACAGCCTCCCTGGGCAACCTGTGCCAGTGTCTCCCCACCCTCACTCAAAAGAATTTCTTCCTCATCTCCTCATCTCTTTCCCAATCTCCCTTCTCCCAGCTCAAAGCCATTGTCCCTTGTCCTGGCACTCCCAGCCCTTGCCCAAAGTCCCTCCCCAGCTCTCCTGGAGCCCTTCAGGTACTGGAAGGCTGCTCTGAGGTCTTCCTGGAGCCTTCTCTCCAGGCTGAACAGCCCCAACTCTTCCCCCACAGGGAAGGTTCTCCAGGGTCTGATCAATCTGTTGGCCTCCTCTGGACCCTCTCCAGCAGCTCCAGGTCCCTCTTGTGCTGGGGGCCCCAGAACTGGCAGCAATGCTGCAGGTGCGGTCTGAGCAGAGCAGAGGGGCAGAATCCCCTCCCTGTGCTGCTGCTCTCCCTGCTCTGGATGCAGCTCAGCACACAGCTGGCTCTGGGCTGCCAGGGACCATTGCTGACTCCTGGGGAGTTTTTCTCCAAGTGACCCCCTCAAGGCCTTCTCTTCAGCACTGGTCTGGAACCACTCATCACCCAGCCCGTATCTGTGCTTGGGATTGCCCCAACCCAGGTGGAGGTGTATATAAGATAATATGTTAGCCACATTTATCTCTCAGGCTACACCCACAGCCATGGCTCTCCAAACAGGTGACATAAGCCAAAACTCAATAACTGGAAAGAAATGTTAAAACTAAATTGCTAAGCAGAATTAATTTGGAGCTGAAACTGTAGGATGGTTATCTAGAGGGCATTTGATTAGCTGAGCTGTTATCCCAGAGCTGGAGTTGCTCTTTATCCAGGGGTTTTGAATGCCATACATAAGGGAATCCAAAGAGGTTGAATTCCAGCATTCCAGGTATGGCCCATCTTAAGTGTTCCCAGGTTGCTGCATTGTCTCCCAGCCAGTGTCCTGTGTAATTTCCTGATCCAACAAAAGTAGACCTCGAAAGAAGGAAGCTTCTTTTCCCAGGAAACACAGCTTCAATGGCTCTGCAAAAGAAATGAGACTGGAATGAGGGAGAGGAATGCAGACAACTCAGACATCAACAGTTTCACCAGAGGCAGATTTACACTGATTCTTCTGCCCAGGGATGTGGATTCTTCTCCAGGTGCCCGAGTGTATTTTAGTGAAGCTTAGATCATTTCATGCAAACCTTTCCATGCAGCTCTGACAATCAGCGTGGAGGTAACCTTACAGTTAGTGGATTTTGCCTTTACTGCACTGGCTTAAATGAACTACAGCATTGGCCAGGAGCTGGGTTCTTACATGTGAAAGAGGCTGTTTACAAAGGCCTGCAGGAACAGGACCCAGGGCAATGGCTTCAAACTGGAGCACAGCAGATATAGATTGGATGTAAGGAAAAAGTTCTGCACCAGGAGGCTGCTGGAATACTGGAACAGGTTGCCAGGGAACTGGTTGGGGCCTCAGCCCTGGAGATATTCAAGGTGAGGCTCAACAAGGCTCTGAGCACCCTGATCTAGTAGAGGACATCCCTGCTGACTGCAGAGGGGGTTGGACTAGAGGTCCCTTCCAGCCCAGACTACTCTGTGATTCTGTGATTTTCTGTGATTGGAAAAGTCAGGGCATGTGCTGTCCTGAGAGCTGGCTGGAAAGATCTCAGGATGCATTACTTACTTCTTTGTTGACATGGCCATGGAATGGCCATAAAGACTGTGGACGTCATACTGCTGCCCCCACTTCTGCACTGCATCCATACAAAGGGTCTTGGTATACAGGAGTCTGTCCACAATATCTACAGTAAAGGAATGCAAAGAGTGCTTTTGAGGGACATTTTGATTAGGGGTATTTCCAATCATCTCTTTCATGTACATTCAGGGCATTCAAGCCTTTTTTCCTCTTTAATGCTTGCACTAAGGCCAGTATGGACCCAGGCTCTGCTCAGGGATGTCCAAGGACAGCACAAGGGGCACTGGGGGCAAGCTGGAGCAGAGCAGGTGCCAGGGGAACAGAAGGGAAAATTTTGTCCCCCCTGGAGCAGGCTGCCCAGAGAGGTTGTGGAGTCTCCTTCTCTGGAGGCTTTCCAACCCCAGCTGGCTGTGTTTCTGTGTGCCCTGCCCTGGGTGCCCCTGCTCTGGCAGGGGGTTGGGCTCGATTTCTAGGAGTCCCTTCCAACCCCTACCATTGTGTGATGCTGTGGTTACTACTACTAAACCAAAAATGCCTCTTTTGGCTACTTTTGGTTCATCATTGCTCTGTGACCTTTTGTACTCTTGAGCTTCACAGGAATAACTGAGAACCACACTGGAAATGTTGGATTCAGAATCTGACACCACACTGGCAATGGTTACCTGAACCTTCTCCTTATACACAAACTGTGACCTCCATTTTAACTCTGCATGCATCTCAAAATCTACTGATAGTGGAAGCAGCTACTTATTTTGTCAGACATAATTAAGGCAATGGCAATATTCAGCAAGAATTAGAGCAAAAGGGCAGTTACACAAAGCAGGCCTGGGGTGAGGGGCAGAGTGCACTGATATTATCTGTCAATAGCACCCTTCAATCCCCCACCCGTGAGAGCTACACTAACTAAGCTTTGCACCCTTGTAGGCAATGGCATGGTAATTCACTATCTCTCTGACTGTTTTGTTGTCTGGTTCACACAGATGGACTTACTGGAGTGTAAGGAGGGTAGTTCTTTTCATTCTCTGCACAGCCTTTGTTTGAGCCTTGAACGAAATTGGACACTTCGTTCATGTCCTGCAAAGGTAAGATGCTGAATGTCAGGAGGTTTCCTAAAGTACACTTTCCTGACAAAGCTTTGTGTTCTGTTCTCTCAGCCTTTAAGGAATAATGCCTTAGGATCATTATCATACAACTGAGCAAGCACACTGTGGTGCAGATACTGCCACAGCTCATTCCTGCAGCAATTAGCATAGGTCTCAGTGATGGACAGACTTCTATATGCAGATGAGCATCTGCATCTCACTTCCATCTCAGCCCCACACAGAGAGCAATTGCAAGAGGTGCTCAGGCACACACTGGCTGTGCCTATGGCCATCCCCACGTAGCCTTCAATGCAGGGTCTTTGGGATGGAGCAGGTGTGGAGAGAAAAACAGAACCAGCAAAGGCACACTGTCAAGACACACATCCTGTGCTGATCCCAGCGGGTCAGCAGCCATCCCCTGCACATCCAATCAACATCTGTCCCTGATTGGTTCTGTAAGGAACAATAGCAATGAAAGTTGTGAGTGGCTTACAATCCAGATCCCATCGTACGGCACGACATCGTAAAACAGTTTGCACTCTTCCACCCACCAGCTCTCGCAGTCCGGGTTGCTGAAGTCTGGGAACACAGCTTCCCCAGGCCACACCTGCAGTGTGCAAGGCAAAGAACCATCTAAGCTTTAATGATACTAAAAGATAGAGTAGATTCACAGAATCAGACAATAACCCAGGTTGGAGGATCATCTGGTTCCACCTTCCATGGGGAATGGAATCTAGATGAGGTCATCTAGGCTCTGTCCAATCACATCTTGAATATCTCCACTGATGGGGGCTTTACCATGTCCCTGGGAGGTTGTTCCAATGATTGTTCTAATCTTAAAACATTTCCAGTGCAACTTGTATCCACAGCCCTTTGAATTCTCCACAGGACTCCTCGTGAAGAGAGAGCCTCTGTCCTCTTTTTAGCTTCCCTTTAGGGACTGGAATATCACAGTGACCTCTCCCTTCAGGCTTTTCTTCTCCAGAAATACTGAACTTCTTCAGCCCTGCCTAGTAGAGCAGCTTCCCCAGGCCCTTCATCATCTTTGTGGCCCTCCTTTGGATCCTCTCCCATCTGTCTGCATCTCTTTTGAATTGTGGGGACCAGAACTGGACACAGTACTCCAGCTGAGGCCTCACAAGGACTGAGCGGGGTGGGATGATCCCAACTCTGCCTCTGCTAAGTAATGGCCCATGGGTGAAGCCCAGGGTCTGGTTTGCTTTTGCTGCAGTGGTGGCATACTGCTGACTCACACTCAGCCTGTTGTCCACTAGGACCCTCGCAGTCAGCCACCAAAGGCAGTGCTAATGCGATAAAGCCTTGTGAACAGCGAACTGCTGGTGGCAAAGCATGGACGCAGAAGGGAGGCAGAAAGAGCACAAGTTTCTTAATTGTGGAGTTTTCAGTTCCCTTTGTGCCACACAAGCAGCAACAAACATCACAAAACCATGTCAATAGAAGTTGGAAATCTGAATTAAAAAGATAATGTGGGAGCTTGCTCTTAAGTCACTACTGGAAATAGACAGGAATTGGGAAAATAACTGGGAAGGGGCTGGTGACTTGCCTCTTGGCTCATCAAACCACCCTGGGCTGCCTTTTTTATTCAATGGAAAAAATAAATAATCAAGAAAGGTAGAGACCTTTGGCTGTTAATTAATTACCCTTGGCTGCTAATTGAGAGCAATACATGTTTCCATAATTGTCTACAGGACAATCCAGAGAAGTATCATATCCTAGGTCAGACCTTGAAACCTGAGCTCTTGCTGGCAGCTAATTTTACTGAACGAAGCAGCTTAGAGAATGGGAGTTCAGAAGGAGCCCCCTGCCCTCAGAGTGCCACCAGAGCAAGTTCAAGCTCATAACCCCAAAATTACCTCCCCAACTAGCGTGGTTTCTCCATCTGATTCATTAACCCAGACTTTCTTGCTCTCTCCCCTGACGTAGCTTCCATAGGGATTACCATCCACGAGATTTTGTGTGCTGATAGCAGGGTCCTAAAACATAAGAAATGACAATGAGAAAACGAGAGCAGCTCACATCCACTCCATCAATGCCTGCTGGAAGGCTGGGCAGTGCATGCAACAATTGCATAGACTAAGCAAAGTGTAGTGAGAAACGGTTCCGAGGGGCAAGAGCGAGCTCTGCTTACCAGGATGATGATGTACTTCTGCCCAGCGGCGTGCAGGTAGGATGCAAAGTTAGGCAGATCTCGGAACTGCACTTTGTCGTAAGTAAAATCCTTCTTTTCCTCCATGTAGTCGATATCGGTGACCTGAGTATCCTGAAAGAGAAGGGAGTCCAGCCCTGTGACGAGGAGTGCCAGGGAAAGGCTTTGGATCTCAGCCCAGCACACCTTCTGCCAGCTCCCCTCCGTCCCACAGTGAATCTGTGGCTGGGATCTCCTTGCAGCCTGGCAGAAAGCGTGCTGTCAGGAGCACTTGCAAACCCAGTGCGTCTCATCTCATACTTTCGGCCCTAATTAATGGTACTGACACATCTTTTGTGCCTCCAAAGAGCCTCATTTCACAGCAGCAGCATCTCAATGAGTGTGCACATTGGCATCCTCTCAGATAGCCCCTGGCCCTGTGCTTGTTTCATTGCAGTTGTCTGACTTCAAGAGCTGTCCCCTTGAATCCAAACATTCCTTCCTCGAATCTTAACTTAATATTAGGGCATTTTTGTTCCATTTAAGCCATCAGGCTAATGTAATCTGAAACTGCTGTTAATTAAGACTAATACATGGTTCCATAATTGTCTGCAGGACAATTAAAAGCATCATGTCATGGATTAGGTAACAGAAGAAGTGGATCTGGAAAGTGTAACTGAGAAAAGGTTTACAATCCAATGAAAACCTCCTGTCACCAAGCCCCCCATGGCTCACATTCTGATCATGGGTCTGCCATCAAAATGCACACACCCCCTGTGCTGCCACAAGCCTGCATATTGAAATCTACTCATTTAAACTGCTGTCAAAGGAAGCAGATGCAGAACCCATGAGTCTCTGGGTCATTTCTCCTCTGACAGGATGCTGCCCCCCTCCAGGTCCATACTTACATAGGGGAGCCCAATCGCCCTGTTCCTCTCCACGACTGTCATCACCTCATCCAGGGAGCCGTAGTTCCAGCGGCTGAGCTGGAAACCCAGGTTCCAGTAGGAAGGGAAAGATGGCAGCCCCACGAACTGCAGGTGGAGAGCAGAAACACCACACGCCATCAGTGGACACTGCATGTGTCACCTCAGCCCCCATCTCCCTGCCCACACTCTCAAATCAATAGTGTAGAGGAAGCTTGAGTGTATGGAAGGAGCAGCCCACTCCCAGAGGCAATAGTTTTCTAGGCTTCTTTTAAATCTAAGAGATATAAATGTACCCAAAGGCAATAGTTTACTAGGCTTTGTTAAAGCTAAGATATGTAAATATCTCTGGGCAATGCCCAATTTTTAAAGAGCTGCTTAAAACTAAGCAGATCTCAGGGAGAACAAAAGACACCTGTGATGCCTCTTGAGCACGAACCCATGACATACCTGTGAGCATATTTTGTACCCTAGCCTAATAGCACAGCACAGGAGCTTGTCCTTAGAGCAAGAGGGACCCCCACCAAGAAAGCTTAAGTCATTCCTTCTCCAGCTCCACTGACCACTGTGTAAATCAATGAGGACACAGAGACTGATGAATTTAGCAGCTGCTGCCTGGCTGCTGCTCCAGAATCTCCAGCAAAAGTAGAGCTAAAGTTTCAGCTGCCTGTAAGAGGTCAGCTAAACACAGCTACAGCTCATCTTAACTGCAGCTAGTTGTCAGTTACGGCAGCAGGCAGGTCAAGGATGCACTAACAGCTATAGATAGTCAAATATGTTAAACATCTGCAGTTCACAGATAAGGTGGTGCAGACACACAGCCATGTGTAGAGGTGGAAAGAACAACCCGCCAGAAAAAACCCAAGCACATTCTTTTTGATCAGTGCATAACTCCTCTAGCTAAAGGCACCTGTAGGTATCCTGCACCACTTCCTCTGGTGTGTTCCCCAAGAAGATGTAAAAGTCAAGGATCCCACCAATGGTTCTGTAGGTCACTGCTGGAGCAGGCTGCACCACAAACTCTGACAAACCGAACTGATTATTAGAAAATGAACTTTGGAGCCATCCACACAGCATAAACAACCAAGGAACTCAAACCCATGAGCTGAACTTGCAATGAAAGGGAAATGCATTCAGGTAACTCTTTGGCATGTCCATATTTCCATTCCTTTACTCTCTACAGAGAAGACAACAGGAACAAACCCAGTGGCTCAACCTTTCATCTTCATCTCTCAGCACAGCTTCCCAGCCTCCAGAGCTGTGAGGAGCTGTGTACAGCAGACTCATCTGCATGCTCATCTAAAGAGACTAAAGGGCATTTACTTTCAGGTGTTATTCACTGCAAATTGAGGCTTTGGTCCCAGTGTCCTGCACATCTGCACGGGCTTTGGATGAGGTTCTGACCATCAGGCTGCCAGCACAACCTTCATGTTATAGCATCATAGAAAAGTCCAGGCTGGAAGGGACCTCCAAAGCTCATCCAGTCCAACCCCAGGGGATGTCAGCAGGGACATCCTCAACTAGATCAGGTTTCCCAGAGCCCTGTCCAGCCTCACCTTGATATCTCCTGGGAAGAGGCCTCAATCACCTCCCTGGGCAATCTGTGCTCCCTGTGTGCTGCTTACTGCTTGTGTTGTGCATGCAAAGCACTGTGTTTTAACCCCAGGCCAACACATCATTTAAAAAGATTTAACTGCAATGCCCAGAGCTAGAGAGAAAGCTTTTCTTACCCATGGCATTGCTGTTCATTAGGAAAACACCAAAGGAGGCTCCAGTGCTGTCTTCCAAACACAGGAAGAAAGTTTGAACTCCATATAAATTATGCATTGCCTTGAATGATACAAAACAAAAGTAGAAGTAAACTCTGATAACAGGAACTGCCCTGGGATACTTCAAAACCTATCACAGGTGGAACTTCAAAGTTCACAAAGTAGAGCAAACAACAAAACCAGAAATCCTGACAACTTCCCCAGCTGGTTTCTCTTTCCCGGCATTCTTCTCCTTGATGAGAACCTTTTCCACTAACTGCAAAGTCTCCTCAAACACACAGGTCACAGAATCAAGCAGATGTGATGGATCTCCAGGCAAGACTGCATTTACTGCAGTGCTGTTCCTGAAGCACACCAAGTGAACAGCAGAGCTTGAAGGGTGCTTTCATCACCTCTCAGCATTGCTTAGGTCTTACATCTGATCTACATGTCTCTGAGTCCTGCAAGGGGATCATTGCAATGCCTAATCTATGGGAACAGCAGAGTGCCTTGCTGCTTTTTTTGTGTCCTTCCTAATGCTTTTATTCCATTATTGTTAGCAACACAAGCCTTGAAGATGCTGATAATTGCTGTAATCATTGTGCTTCTTCCCTGGCAAAAGAAAACTCAGAACAAATTAACCAAAACTCAGCACAAATTAACCAGAAACAGAACCTGAGCAACTTGAAACTAGCTTAGTTTGGTTCTGCTTTAGTCTTGATTAGTTTAATTTAATGAGTCTACACTCAACAGAGCTATTCAGGCAAGAATTATCTTTAAACTAGAGAAGAGAGTGAGAAGGCGGCCCAAGGTAAGGAATACAAATGACATGGAATGGTCTCACCCTCTAATTTCTGTTAGCAGAGCTCCTGCTGCAGCCAAACACTGATGCGGCCTCTCACAGGCAAAGCAATGCATTGCCGCTTTGGGGAGGCTGAGGTCACAGGCACAAGTAGTCTCACAATTACCAAAAAATGGGTGCCACAGAAACTGTTTCATAAAGAGGGAGTGACACAAGCTGTAGAAACAAATCACGGCTGCCAGACACGGTTAAGTCTGCAGAGAGACAGCTGCTCAGGAGAACTTCTCCATCACTTGCTGAACTAGAAGGATGTGAGCTGAAGAAGCATTGTGTCCTCTGTACTGAGTGCTGCATGCAGCAGTGCAGCAGGGCAGGTTGGTGCTGATGTGAGCAGGAGAAGCTGGAGGCTCTCAGCTATTAATGTTTAGCAACAGTTTCTCAACTGCACATCCACACAAAAATCAAAATATTTGTTCCAAGTGCCTCCTCAGGGGAGGCTCATCAGCTTTCAGCAGGCACATGCAGTGCCTGACGAGCCCCTGGGGGAAATGTCAGTGGAGATTATTAATGTGCCTGCTGCAGCACAGGCTGGGATTAGGGAAGTCCTCTGCAAAAAGGAAGTGTAGCAAAGCCAGTCCTTACTCCAGAGGGGCCAATGTCCCTGCTGAACATGGGCCAGGTCTTCCAGTTGACATCGTGCCGGTACTGCTTGTGGACGTGCTCCCCCACACCATAGATGTTGCTGCTTGGCAGTTTGATTGACAGCTGTAGAAACTGGTCAGAGTACTGCAGAGGCCCTATGGTAGTGTCAAACCTGATGAAACCATGTGAAAAGGAAAAGCAGGAATGTGACCAAGGATGTTTGCAGTGATTGCTCTTACCCCTTCTGGCTAGAGCTGGGCAGCAGGGTCAGGTCTCCACCCAGAGAGCTGAAGGTGGGAGGCTGCAGGGCTGGGACACAGCAGCCCTTGCACTGAGGATGAGATGAGCAGCATCCATGTGTCCTACAAAACCCCTTCTATTGTCAGGGCTACATTTGCAGTCCCCTCTTCCACCACAGCTTCCCACCCTGCATCTGTTGTGCTGAATCCTGAATCAACTCTCTGTGGCCACTCACAGGAATGGGGCAGATGGGAAAGTTCTGTGGGTGGACAGCAAGGCAAAAATAACCCAACTCCATCAGACTGCAAAGCCATTGCAGCTTCTGCTTGCCAGGGAAAGTGAACAGGACTCACTCTTGAGCCCTGCTGGACCAGTCCCCACAGAGAGAGACAGACTGTGGCTTTGTGACAGCTCTCCAAGAAACTGAGCAGAGATGGGTGCAGATCCAAGTGCCAGGGTGGCAAAGACAGACACAGGGCATTGGTGACTGCCAATGCTGCACAAGCAGCAACACAGCCAGAGGGGTTTGGCCTTGCTACAATTTTAATATGCTCAGTTACTTTTCCTTCCTTTCTTAAAGCTAAAAATACTAACACTTGAGAGTGGCTTCAAAGGTAAGTTCTTGACTGTTGCATTTCTGTCCAGTTTTAATGATTCCAAGGAGACTGTCTTGCCCATCTGCTCACAAACTGTACCCAAACTTGTTTTTGTCTGGGGAGGAGAGTCTGGATTTCCAATGGAACTATGCAGCCCTTCTTGCAAAAGGTGAACCTGAAATCAGATCTCCAAGCCTTTGGTGGGGCTCAAGTGAAGACGGCACACTCATCTCCTATAAACCAAGGCAGACAGGATCTGTCCCTGAGGGGCTGCCCTTACCCCATGACAAACACAGCTTTCTGCATGACAGAGTCCACAGGCAATGCAGTTTACCTGTCTTTAGAGACAGAAAATGAAACCACTTTTACCAAATGCAACAGGAGCCTAAGGAAAAGAGAGAAGAGCTTCCAGAGCACTTCCAACAGGCTTCTGCTGGAGCGGCTTTGCTATTCCCCCTCCATATACCTCTTGAATCAATCATGCACCCTGAATACTGAGCTCACCCTTTGTGCTCTCCAGAATTGCAAATCAATCATCCTAGAGGATTCTGAGCAAGAAAAAGCTAATAAAAGCACAAAATTGATCACTAATTAAGTCCCATTGAAGTGCTGACAATCCAGCTGGCCCAGCATGCTGATGGGCAATCATCTTTGCCCTGACTTAATAAGTGTGTTCATCCTTACACTCCCTCCTCCTAATGGGCCTTCAAGCCCTGCCATTAGTTTTAGAGGTCTGCTTTATTTATTTATTTTTAGAACCTGAGAGGGATGAAAGCATTCAAGGTACAAGTCCATCAAACATTAGACTTGCATCAAGACATAAGAAGATTATCGGTGGCTTCCACCAGCTGTTCTCGTGCATCATGGGTCTAAAGGGCAACCTGGTTCTGGTGATTCAGGGCTTTAGCAGTCTCTGACAAACAAAAGATGCCATGAGGAATGAATGTTCCCATTCCATTTGAAAGCATAATCATAGAATCACAGAAGGTCTGGGTCAGAAGGGAGGTCCAAAGCTCATCCACTCCAACACCTCTGCAGTCAGCAGGGACATGCCCAACTAGATCAGGTTTCCCAGACCCTGTCCAGCCTCATCTTGAATATCTCCAGGGATGAGGCCTCAACCACCTCCCTGGGCAACCTGTGCCAGTGTTCCAGCAGCCTCCTGGTGCAGAACTTGTTTCTCACATCCAATCTCAGTTTGCTCTGCTCTAGTTTGAAGCCATTGCCCCTGGTCCTGTCCCTGCAGGCCTTTGGGAACACTCTCTCTCTGTCCTTCTTGTAGCCCCTTCAGGTACTGTCAGGCTTCTATTAGGTCTCCCTGGAGCCTTCTCTTCTCCAGGCTGAGCACCCCAGCTCCCTCAGCCTGTCCTAGTAGCAGAGCTGCTCTAACTCTCTGCTTGTGTGGCCCAGCAGTGACATCCCTGTTGTTCAGGAAGAGCACCAAGGTTACTTACAGCACTCTGTTGTTGCTTGTTCTGGTCACCACGATGCCAAAGGGATCTGGCTTCACCTCTACTTTGTAGTTTAAATTGGAGGCCTTGGATCCAGTGAAAGATTTCACATGTTCATGAGGGACCTCAAATCTTTGTGCATTAGGATCAGTGATCTGCATGGTTTGAAACAGCAGAAGTGGTCAACTTCTAAATCCTTGTGTTTGATCCAAAAACTTGAGATTTTTAGGTCAGAGTCTAGATGTAGATTTTAGATTTTCCAGCATTAACACACACTTCTGACTTAGCATAATCCTACCCCATCCCAGTCTCCTCTTCTGCCTCCATTGCTATTCACTTCCAACTTGTATCACTCCTTTCCAGCCATTTCCCTCGTACGACTCAGCCCTGTGTTTCCCTGCTCCAGCAGGAGCCCACGAGGAGTGTCTCACAGAAGAAACCTTGCTTAAGCCCAAACACATCAGTATCTCCCATTCATGGCATGGAAAACATAAAGCCCCTGGAAGGTCTGTCCAAATTACTGAGAGACCAGAGAATCATTTCTGTTGGGAAAGACCTCCGAGAGTCCAACCATTGACCCAACACCACCATAGCCACTAAACCACGTCCCCAGGTGCCAGGTTTATGCATTTTTGAGCACCCCCAGGGATGGTGACTCCACCACCTCCCTGGGCAGCTTGTTCCAATACCTCATTGCTCTTGCAGGAAAGATGTTTTTCCTGATCTCCAACCTAAACCTCCCCTGGCACAATTTCAGGCCATTTCCTCATGTTCTATCACTTGATACTATAGACTAATGCCCACCTAGCTCCAACCTCCTTTCAGGTAGCTGTAGAGAGGTCTCACCTCACCCTCCTCCTGTCCAGACTAAACAGATATGTCTAGGCCATAAATAAAAAACAACTAAATAAACTTCCCCCCCCACCCAGATGTTCCTATGGTGAGGGTAAAATGCAGATTTAAAAGCTGAGGTCTCAGCAATTTGTTCAGGCAGCAATCACACTCTGCTCTAAAGGCTCAGCTCATCAACCTGAGGCATTGCAACAGCAGGGAGGACAAAGCAAAGAGGAGTCCAGGACTTCAGTGGGAGTCACAATGGGGATTATTCCATCCCTCCTGAACTCATTGCACTGCACCAGCCAGCCCCAAATCCCCCACAGAAAGGGGCCTTAGGAGATAAGGGCTAAAGGCCTGACCTTGAAGTGGAAGCGGTTGGCTGTCTGGTACTCGGCTGTCAGGAGGACGGTCTCGATGTCCTTTCCAAAGAGGGAAGGTGATGGCAGCCTTGTTAGTGTGTTCTCAAACCCTTTGGAGAAACCACAGGTTGCATGTGGTTACTGTGTTCAGACACCAGCACCTGCAGCAGCTGTGGAGCTCAGCCTGCAGCTTACCTGCCTCAGTGGATCTCTCTTTCCCATCCACTTTGTACCCAGAGTTGGATGAGAAATAACACCAGGGCACGTTGACATCGCTCTGGGGGCTCCAGCAGCAGCCACGCAGGGTGCAGGTTGTCTGAGTCAATGACAGGAGCAGCACAAATGAGCTGGGGTTACACAAATCCTCTCTGCTGCAGCGATGCAAATGCACACAGAGTGATCCCCACCATCAGAACCCTTCATAGCCTCTGCAGCCAGGCCCAGAGCTGCTGAGGGAATTCAATGGCACAGGATACAGAGACACAGAATCACAGAATGCTGGAGAGTGGAAGGGACCTCTGGAGATAATCCAAGTCCAGCCCCCCTGCCAGAGCAGGTTGCACAGGGCAGCATCCAGGTGGGTTTAGGATGACTCCAGAAATGGGGATTGCACCAGCTCTCTGTGCAGCCTGCTCCAGGGCTCTACCACCCTCAAAGTAAAGAGGTCCCTTCTCATGCACACGAAGTAGAAAAGGTATTTTCTGCATTCAGAGTAGAAGTTTGCTCATTAGATAGCAAATCTCTCCTAAAACCACAAGATCCACAGCAAAATGCACATTTAAACCATGGAGCTGTGACAGGTGTGGTGTAGTCTGACCAAAAGCCACACACTGCAGAGGGACTGAAAGTTATAGCTGGCTTAACAGCTGGCCAGCATCTGGTTAAACATCCATGCATGCATCATTGACCACTGTGAGTAAAAGCTACACTTTAATGCTGTTTCCCAGTATCAGGCATCTTCAGATTGCTTCTGCAGGACCTGGAGTTGGGATGCAGTAACTTTTTAACCCTGTGGTTTGAAGCACATTCCAGGGGAGTGGCACCAACCTTCACACTACCTTGGAGTAGGCTCATAAGCTACAGTACCTTTGCTTGGCTGTTAGAGATAACTTCCACATGTGCTTCCTGAGCTTTATCTCTGCAGATAAGCTTTGGGTACCACACCACTAAGTTTCCACACATGTTCTCACATTAAAACCCCAGCTCATTGCTTAGTGCAAAGGGCAGCACTAGTGCAAGTTTCACTGAGGGCAAAGGGCAGCATCCAGAAGTGATCTTTGGTGTCCAAATCCAATGGGCAGACCTTCAAGATCTTTCTCTCCACCTAAACACTGGCAGCAGTAGTGTCTGCCTTCACCTGACTGTGCTCAGATGGGTTTGGTTTGTGCCATACTTATTCACACAGGTGGACATTGTCCCAAATCTCTCTTGCTGCGGTCCCTAGAGACATTTTGGGGGGACTAATAGAGCCCAACTTGGTCATTGCATAAATCAGAAGCACCAAGTCCACCCAAGATTGTCCAGGCCACAGGTTTGCTCCCTTACTCCTTTCCTTCACCCGAAGGGGAATATCCCAAACACCTGAGAACAGAACCTCCTTCCTCTTATCCCTTCCCCTGCAAGGCAGCAGAGCTTGAGCAGCAGATGTTCCTACAGCCTGGCAGCTCAGGCAGCTGCTTCCCCAGCTTCATAAACTTGCTTTTCTTTTTCCCCAGCTACTTCTCATGAACACTTGTTGACTGTTTCCAGCAGTTATTTCACAGTCCACTGGCATTCTTCTAGCTAGACCTTTTTCTAGTGTGTTTTGGTGGCCTGTTGGGCCTGCTGCATAAGGAATTCAATGCAGAAGTGCAAGATCATTTATGCCTGACACAGGGAAAGGAGCAGAGTTCATGCACAGCCCCTGGAGAAGCTGTTGTAAAAGCTATCACTTAGGATAAATAAAGGTGCAAGACGATCATAGCCTCTGAGTTATAAACTCAGCATCATAGATACCAGCACCCAATAAAGCCACAGAGAAAGTCCAAGCTTACTTAGAAGTAACCCTGGCTATGAGGAAAGAGTTTATACCGGGATATGGCACAGGATGACTCCTGAGCACCCAGGATAAACAGAGCAGCTTTGTCTAGGTGCTGCTGAGCTAAAACATGCAAACAAATACCTGCCACGTGAACCAAAACAAAGACACCAACACAGCCTTCCCTCAAGCCTTCAGAGCTATCACTCCAGCAAAAGACTACTCAAGCTCTGCTTATGGTAGTTCCTTTCTCACTGATGCCTTCTCCTTGTCTAATCAGGATTTGTGGCAGCTTCCCACAGCAGGGACTAGTTAATAACTATCTGCTTCCCTTCAGCATGTCTGCCTGTGTCACCCCAGAGAGCAGTTAATAACTGTCTATTTGCTTCCCAGACTTCCATCCTCTGCAATCCCACTCATTTTCTGGCTTCACCCAGGACATCTCCAGTGAATGCAGAAATCCAGACAGACACTAAGCTGCTATACAAGCTTAGGCAAATCGTCGTTTTCCCAGCTGCTGGCTGTTCTGGAAACCACTACAGAAGAGTTCTGTTATTGTAAGCAGCTACCTGTAGTGTGACAGCTCTGCTGGTGCTGTGCTACAATAACCTAAAGAAGGAGGACCAAAATCCTCCCAGGAGAAAATCCAGACAGGAGTGAATGGACACGCTTGGGTGGGACTCTGGCTCCTGTCGGGTGTGCACCCAGCAGCTGCCATCAGCCCACAGGGTGAAGAGAGATTTATCTCTTGTCTCCACTAAGGGCAGAACAGATCCAGGAATCATTTATTTCCTATCCAATTCCAGGGCATATTCAAACTTGCATCTGGCCCTATGTGGTGGGTTGAAGTTTCCCCCCAGCATTACCTTTGCCAGAGCAACTCAGTCAGAAGCAAATGAAGCTGCATTTACAAGCAAGAACTACACTCCCCGATGGAATGCAATGAATGTGTACAAAACACCCAGGAGTTACAGTGTTATGCAGGTATTTACAGTTAGCAAACCACACAAAACCCCCTGGTCAGAGACCAGGGAAGCTGTTCTGCTGCCCCAACCCCAATCCTACCCCCCTGTCCCAAGAGAGAAAAGGAGCAGAGACAAAGCAGTGAGTTAGACTCAGCTAAACAGCTCAGCCAAGGCCAGCCAACAAGCAGCTTAATCTCTCCTGAGCAAGCAAGCAGAGAAGAGACCAGAAAAGAGAAAGAACTGTTTTGGTACAGCCAATCTTATAGCAGGTATTTCCCCAATGGGTCTCAAAATCTGTAATTACATTTTAAAGGCATAACCTCAACCCACCACACCCTACCTTAATCCAAATAATCTGCCATCAGTGATGCTAAGAAGCAAAGACAGACTTGCAGCAGGGCCTACAGTTGCAACCAGAGCAAAACTCTTTCCCTCCCTGCAAGATGAGTGCACAGTAATAGTTTCATAGTTTCATAGTTTCAGTCAGGGTTGGAAGGGACCACAAGGATCATCTAGTTCCAACCCCCCTGCCATGGGCAGGGACACCCCACACTAGATCAGGCTGGCCAGAGCCTCATCCAGCCTGGGCTTAAACACCTCCAGGGACGGGGCCTCAACCACCTCCCTGCACAACCCATTCCAGGGCCTCACCACCCTCAGGGGTGAAGAACTTCCTCCTCACCTCCAGCCTGAATCTCCCCACCTCCAGCTTCATTCCATTACCCCTAGTCCTATCACTCCCTGATAGCCTGAAAGGCCCTCCCCAGCCTTCTTGTAGGCCCCCTTCAGATACTGGAAGGCCAATGTGGGGTGACTGCTTCAAAGGCAGTAATTAAAGTCATTTGCGTGACTGCTCCTACCATGGTGTGCCTGATCCTGGAGGGGTGAAGGAAGTGAAAGAACAGTGGAGCAGGCTGCAATGTGAGCCTCTCCTAACCTGCTAACCAGCAGCACTTTGATGAACTGTATATCAGAACCAACCCCATGGCAGGACAGAAGCTTTACTGGCTGTTAGTTCTGGAACTGGACTAGGAATTTCCTCAGAGAGTGAGGCAGACAGCTAATAATTTTTGGTACCTCTGTGGGTGACATAAACAACACACATCAGAATATATTCATTATTTTTCCTCCTAACCTGCCCCCCCTAAACCACAGAAAGATGGCAGGCATCCCTCAGCTTCCCGTGGAAATTGAGACCATCCATTGTAAAGATGACAACCAACAATGACAATAAACAGCAACAGCCTTCCAAGACCAACACATACGAAAATGTTCTGAATGTGAGAGCACTGAAAAATTAAGATGATTTACAGGGATCTGCTGGAGAGAGTCCAACAAAGAGCTATGAGGGACTTGAACATCTTTGCTGTGAAGAAATACTGAGAGACCTGCAGCTGGAGAGGAGGAGGCTGAGAGGGATCTCATCAATGTCTATCAATATCTGAGGGCTGGGGGTCAGGATGAAAGTGCCAGGGTCAGGACAAGAAACAACAGGAGCAAGCTGGAACCCAGGAGGTGCCACCTGAACACGAGGAGACACTTCTGTGTGGTGAGGTGCTGGAGGCCTGGAGCAGGCTGCCCAGAGAGGTTGTGGAGTCTCTTTCTCTAGAGACTTTCCAACCCCAGCTGGATGTGTTCCTGTGTGACCAGCCCTGGGAGATGATGCTCTGGCAGGTGGGGTTGGACTGGATGATCTCTGGAGGTCCCTTCCAATCCCTAACCTTCTGTGATTCTGTGATCCTTTTCACTGTGAATTTTAACTCACAGCTTCTTAAGTCAAAAAGTGATTTCTAAACTCTCCCAGATCGTAGATATCACAATCAATAAAGGAAGATTATTAATTGTGGCCTTCCAGTATCTGAAAGGGGGCTACAAGAAGGCTGGGGAGGGACTTCTCAGGATGTCAGGTAGTGATAGGACTAGGGGGAATGGAATGAAGCTGGAGGTTGGGAGATTCAGGCTGGAAATGAGAAGGAAGTTCTTCCCCATGAGAGTGGTGAAGCCCTGGAATGGGTTGTCCAGGGAGGTGGTTGAGACCCTGTCCCTGGAGGTGTTTAAGCCCAGGCTGGATGAGGCTCTGGCCGGCCTGATCTAGTGTGGGGTGTCCCTACCCATGGCAGGGGGGTTGGAACTGGATGATCTATGTGGTCCCTTCCAACCCTGACTGACACTATGATACTAAGATTATGAGATTCAAATTGGCCCTGAAGGGAAACTGTCCAGGTCTCTTACAAAGGTCTTGTCCACTGCTATGGCTGACCTACCTTACACCCTGCTACTTGACTGTTAGAAAAAAGAAACTGCTCAAAGTTGATAGAAGTCCAGAGTGTGTTTTTTGAGCTGCTGGATGTCTGACTAATGTTGTTTCCACCTATCCCAGGACAAACCTGCTGGAGAGTACCTTGGCAGTGATCTTTAACCTTTGACAGCAAAGTGCTACAATGGCTGGAATCATACAATCCTAGAATGGCTCAGGTTGGAAGCAACCCCAGAGCTCATCTGCTCCAATCTCCCTGCCATGGGCAGGGACTCTTCTCAGCTAGACTCAGCTGCTCAAGGCTTCATCCAACCTGGTCTTCAATACCCCCAGCAAGGAGGCAGCCACAGCCTCCCTGGCCAGCCTGGGGCACACTCTCACCACCCTCAAAAGGAGCAACTTCTGCCTCAGCTCCACTCTAACCCTGCTCTGCCTCACCTTCAAACCATTCCCCCTTGGCCTGTCTCAGACCCCCTCAGCAAAAGCCTCTCTGCAACCTTCCTGCAGGATGCCTTCAGGTCCTGGCAGGCAGCTCTGAGGTCCCCCTGGAGCCTTCTCCAGGCTGAACACCCCCAGCTCCCTGCCTGTCAGTGGGTTGAAATGAGTTACATATGAGTTTGCTTCCCTGAAAAGTGTTCAGGCAACCAGAGATGAAAAGAGGATCACAACAGATTTAGCAGAGAGCAGTTCATTTTCTGTAATGAAGCAAGGGGCTCTGTGAGCTAATTAGTCTAGAATGTTTCCAGACCTTTGTAGCTATTTGATCCGGGATGCAGTCGATCCTCTGTGCTACTGCAACTTCTGGGCATCGTGGTGTGAACACTGTTAGGGGAGGAAATGAACAGGTTATCAGCAGGGTTCCAAACAGTAGGAATAACTTGACTACATCTTACCTCAGTAGCTGCTTCTGCTGCCTGCTTCTCACCATCAGGAAACTCTAACCATTCATACAGGTTCAAATGAGTGTGAACTTTAAGCTGATCTTACCTTTGAAAAACTGCAGACAGCTATTAAGGCAGGAGAGCTTCCCTTGAAAGCTTATGAAGAGATGGGTGACACTGATAGTTTTATTTCTGAAGGTATTGATCTGGTTTTCAGTAAGCCCTGCAACTCATTGCGCAGTGCCTCTTATGAAAATGCATCTCAAATGCAAATTGGAAGGACTTTTATTTCTCTTCAGTGGTATTGTGCTGCTGCTTCTCCCCCTGAAATTCTGCTCTCCCACAGGAGCTGGAATTGAAGCTCCACTAAGATGCTCCATTAGATACTATGTCTGTCACACCAAATTTAAGGCAACCTCTTCACAGAATCAGCTGACAAAAGGCTGCCTGGTGGTGGTTTTCAGTTTCTCCCAGCACTGGAAGTTACCCTACAGGTATTCTGGAACACTGTATGTTTAGAATGAGAGCTGTGACATGGAGCAACACTGTCCCATGCTGAGAGACTGTGCTAGGTTACACCCACCCTGGATGGGGGCTGAAAGAACCCAGCCCCCCAGGAGGACAAAAGAAACGCGATCTAGGTGGGCTGAGGAAGACTTGTTTTCACCCTCCCAGGAGGAGGGGTCCCCCGGGTCAAAAGTGGTCTATTGCACTCCCCCTTCCTGTCCAGCAAGCCTATCACAAGGAGGACATTTGCTGCTCTTGCCCTCTTCTCCTGCCTCGCCTGCTCTGCTCGAAAGAACGGCTGCTACTGTTGCTGCTCCTTCCTGCACTGCACATGTGCTTGGGCCCGGTTCTCCAGACTCATCCACACTTTCTAAAGGACTGAATCCACTTACAACCAGGGAAAAGCAAGGCCAACCAGGCTTGGGTTTGTGTATTTTCCTCTTTATCCTTACACCTCACCCTTGTGAACCCTCCCTGGTATTGCTATATATATCTCTATTGTTAAAAACTTTACTTCTCCTACTTCCAAACCGAATCCAGACTATTTCTTTCATAGATTCACCTCCTCCCCTTTTCCCTACTCCTTTTTTGCCTTTTCCTCCCCTTTTCTTACTAGGGAAATGGCAGGGGGGGAAGGAGGAGGAATCTTAATCTGATATCATTAGGGCTTTTAAACTCCAGTTAAGGCTCAAACCAGCACAGAGGCACACAGAACCTTGCTTGTTTGCATTACCTGCAACGCAGGCACTTCCCCTTTTCACTCAGGCAGGCTCCTGCTCATCTTGAGGCTGATGCAAATATTTCCTGCTTGGGCACTTCTAAACACCAAAATGTTTGTTGTGTCTTATCGACTATTTTTGTTGTACTGCCAAGCTCCCAGCTCGTTGCTTCGGTGCTCAGGTGTAAAAGGAATTACTCACACAGAGTAGAACTGTGTGCAAAGCAGGGTGCCACACACAGCACCGCTGCTAGACAAGTGGTTTGCAACATGCCAGTGCAGGAGAGGGATCACTGCGTGCTGTTATGGTTCCACACCAGGGGGCTGCTCCTACACAGTCTCTCTGATCTCTGATCATTTCCTTCTTTTTCAGTTGTGTTCTTCGTACTCCAAACCGTTGCCATCGTGCCAGCTCTGTGCCTACTGCAAGTCCGGTCTTGGGAGAAAGGCCTCTGTGATAAAAGTCTTTCTCACAACAATAAACTCTGGGTCATGCTGTTTGCTACGCTCATTGTTGGTTACTGCACTCATCTTATCTGCAGGAAGGCTTTGGCACGATTCATTTGGGTACTGATAAGAACACCACCGTCACGTGGAGGGGCAGGGCTTTACCGTGCTGTGTTGGCTTTTCCAGGGCACTTCCTACCTGAACATCCATGCTCTCAACAAGGCGGAATCAGAGACAGAGGTGGTGCCAACAGTTAGCTCTGTGGCGCTCAGAATACTTCCAAGCAAGCAGAGCTGAGCAGTTCCCACTCAGGGTTTTTGCTCTGGTCCCACAGCAGCACTGGGGAGTCCTTACCTCTGGGTTTGACTCCGGATTGTCCTGATGCTAAGAAGCCAATGAGGATGCAGGCTATGATCGTCACCAGGCAGACGATGGCGATCAGCGTGACTTCCAGCCCACTGAACCTTCTTTTGGCCATCTAGACCAGGAGAAACACCATTGGCCAAAGGAAAACACAAGTAACTGCTGTGAAAACTCCACAAATTACACTGCTAATTCAATCAGTCACCAAGATCTGTAACTTATTCAGGTTTCAGGCCATGCCCCCTAAACCCAGGGTTTGAGTAACACAACTCCTTAATGACTGTGCATGCAGTTTCCTGCTCAGGAAGATTCACATGGTGCAGGTTGTTGCACTATTGCACCAGTAGGCAATTGCTGAGAAATGCATTTTGTTCCTTGCAAACCATGTTTACAGATAAAAAAGAACTTTCTCCTGAGAGTAATGATGGATTTTCTCATGGTACTGAAGCTCTGGAGAGACAAAAGAAAATAAAAAAGCAAAACCAACCCAAAACCTCCTTTCCCCCCCCCCCCCTTCTTTTTAATTTGTATCTTTTAAAGTTTTCTTTCCTTCTTCAGAACAAACACCAGCTGTATCCTGTTTGATCACAGAGTCAGACAATCATAGGGCACGAGGGTGGAAGTGACCTTGAGGATCATCTGCCCCAAACTCCCATTGGCTTCTGTGAGTGAGCAGATGTTAGCATATGGTATGGAAGATCTCAGCACCATCACAAACTTCAGTCCACTTAACCAATATAAAGGAGGATGTTCATTTGTTACATACATTCTTGACAAAAGCGTCTAATAAGCTCTGATAGTGTGGTCATGTCATGTGCAAAGGCAAGACAGAGGTGCCAGCAAATTACTTGTTTGTAAATCCCAGAATGGCTCAGGTTGGAAGGGGCCTCAGAGCTCATCTGCTCCAACCTCCCACCTCTCAGCTACACTCAGCTGCTCAAGGCTTCATCCAACCTGGCCTTGAACAGCCCCAGCAAGGAGGCAGCCACAGCCTCCCTGGGCAGCCTGGGACACACTCTCACCACCCTCACAATGAACAACTTCTGCCTCAGCTCCACTCTAACCCTGCTCTGCCTCAGCTTCAAACCTTGGTTGCATAGTTTAGTTGATTAGGTGGTATTGGATGATGGGTTGGACACAATGATCTCGAAGGTCTCTTCCAACCTGGTCCTATTCTATTCTATTCTATTCTATTCTATTCTATTCTATTCTATTCTATTCTATTCTATTCTATTCATTCCCCCTTGGCCTGTCTCCAGACACCCTCAGCAAAAGTCTCTCTGCAGCCTTCCTGCAGGGTCCCTCCAGATATTGGAAAACAGTTCTAAGGATCCCCTGGAGTCTTCTCCAAGCTGACAGAACAACCCCAGGTTCCTCAGCCTGTCCTCACAGCAGAAGTGCTCCAGTCAGAACCCATCCTGTGTACCAGCCCATGCTATGCTGCTAGCTTTTAAGATCACAACCACAATGAGGGAGCTTGTGTCAGTGGAGTCAGTGCCTTCAAATGCTTGGTAAAAGTCATTTTTTAACCCAGCCTTGGTGTGCTGGGAGTCAGAGTGGCACAAGGCAGGCTGTGCCAAGGGGCTGTGCTGGGGCAGAGCCAGCTGCCCAGCCACGAGCAGGGGACAACACGTTGCCATCAATACTGAACTGCACACCAGCAATAAAACTAATTAGAGCTAATCTCCAGCGCCCGGATCAATAGGCACTGGCAGCAGCTAACACATGTTGGCTTTGCTTAGGAACATTGAACCCTATAAAGCAGCCTTAAATACAGAGAAATTTGCTCATTTCAGTTAAAGCAAGAAATTGTGGGAGCACCTCTGCATTGTAGTGGCTTGGCAAAACTGTTCTACAGGTTTTAGTGATGACCCAAGAGGATCAAAAATACTTTAAAACCAGTTTTGTGTGAGTCTGTAATAACATTTTAAATCTATTTTATGTTCTTGCCTCCCATTTCTTCCAAGTGTAACCCATCACCTTACCTGCATCTCTGTTCGTGCAGGTGCCACAGCCATGACAATGAACGAAGAGTAAAGGCAGTACTGGCCTGTTAAGAGCCCCCAGAAGAGGAAAGCTGCTGCTTGGCTAGCTAAGTGCTTCACAGTATGATTAATAAAGAGCCTTTTGTAAATAACTTGGTTCTAGCCCTATCTTCTCCATCCATAGCAACACCTGCAGCCATTTTTAATATGACACTGATCTTTACTCCTCCAGGGAATACTGTCCTCAAAGTCTGCATTCTTAGGGCCTGTTCTTTGTGATGAGGCAATGATTCACAGAGTCATAGGATGGCTTACATTGGAAGGGACCTTAGAGACCATGTAGACCCAATTCCCCTGACACAGGCAGGGACAGCTTCCAGCAGACCAGGCTGTTCAGGGCCTCATCCAACCTGTCCTTGAACATCTCCAGGGAGGGGACATCCACAACCGCCCATTCCTTCTCATCCTGTCACCACAAGCCCTTGTAAAAAGTCCCTCCCGAGCTCTCCTGTAGCCCCTTCAGGCACTGGAAGGCTGCTCTAAGGTTTCCCTGGAGCCTTCTCCTCTCCAGGCTGAACAGCCTCAACTCTCTCAGCCTGTCCCCATAGGGGAGGTTCTCCAGCCCTCTGATCATCTTTGTCACCTCCTCTGCATCCACTCCATCAGCTCCTTTCTTGAGGGTCCTTTAATATTGCTCAAGTAAGTTGACTAGGAACCCTAAAAAGTCATTGCCCTGAAAACTAGAATTTTATCGAAGTTCTTATCAAGCCCTCCCCACCCTTTCCTTGCCACCTTCAACTGAAATGTTGCATTTCAGCTTCAGCTTTCTGATAGCCTCCTCCAAGGCCTGGAACTTAGGAAATAAGGCTTTATTGTTTCTAAAGGTAAGTTCTGCTGTGTGATGGGTTCTCAGCAGGGGAGTAAAGGTGACCAGAAGCATGGATGCAATAGAAAAGATGACATACCTTAGAGCCTCTCTGATTCCTTCATCTGCTGCTCCTGGTTGTGAAGCTCACCATCAACCCCAGTGCTTTATCCTCGGCTGTTATCAGCTCATCGCTCTGTTTGCTAAGCCCTCTGCCAACGGCAGGGACGTGATTGCAGGGCAGATTGCAGGGACTCTTTGGACTAAACAGAGTGGCTGTGCTTATTGCAGCCAAGGAATAGCTGGTTAATTAATAATATTTTGCTTCGATAGGATGTATCAGAGTCTGGAAATGAGAGAGAAGCAGCCATAAATGCCAGTCAGCTTATTCATGGTGCTTAACTAAACAGTTTCTCTCCCATATCTTTGCTAACTGAACCTTCACATTCTTTGTCTACCACTTCTGCTGTAAGCACCACAAGAAGTCATTAAACGTTCCCAGCTAAGGGAAAGAGCTATTCAAATAGTTGCAGGAGGTAATTGAATTCGTGGCCATCAGAATTTTCTAGGAAGGAATTTAAAAGCATTATATTTAGCATTAATTTAAACAGTTCTCACAGGATATTAACAAAATATGTCAGAAGCAGAAGAAAAAGATGGAAGATGGACGTGGGGAAGAGGCTTCAATCATAACCTTAATAAGAAGCCTTTGTATGTATGTGGGGTTTTGTCTCAGAGCAGACTGATAGAAGCTTGACATTTCATCTTTATTTCCCAAAGGAAAGCCTTCAGTTCATACCATTAAGGTATTTACAAGTTATAGAAACGGCTGAGAAGTGCCACTTGTATTTGTTGAGCCACACAGATGTCTGCAGCTTACTCACCTCAGCCTGTGAAGTCAGGATTGAGCCTTGTCTCCTGGGAGCACCAAGGGAATGGCTCCTCTGTCCTTCGTCAGCACTCAAGAGAAGGAAGATCAATCCTACCCACGGAGCTGTAAGAAATTGGGTTTAATATTTGGCTTTCACAAGGGGAATTCCTGGGGACTGTGAGGTTCAATCTTTGGGCTGATTGGTTGGTCCTGGTCTTTATTGTGTGGGGATCCTGGTGTATTGGGAGAGAAAGGTGAGGCGCCGACATGTCTGAATCCTGGCCAGATCAAAAGTGCAGGTTTTGTCCCAGCCCTGGTGGAGAAGGGTGGGAATGCACTGGGGAAAGGTATGAATGTGTACGAATATGTATGCTTGACGTCTGTATTAGTTCAACTCCTGTTGTTACGGTGTGCCTCTAGCAAACCTGCTCTGCGCCCAGCGCTGCTTTGCCTTTATTTGATGATAAACTGGTTGTATTTAGCAGTGAGCTGGGTCCTCACAGAGCGCTGGAGCTCTCCCGCAACCAGCCACCTCTGCGCAGGTCAGTGCCGCCTCTCTCCGCGCCTCTGGGGCCCAAACGCAGCTGTCTCCCCCTTTACTTCACGGCACCATCGCCCACGGCCATGTGTGCGGAAGGAACCTCTGGCAGTGCGAGGCTAACCTCTCTCTCCGCGTTGCTAGGCTTGTGATTGCCTACTGGGAAGCAGTGGTTCCACGTGGATTACGGAGGTATCAATGGTCTGGGTGACCTGGGGGTTTATTTGATGGGCGTTTGTTCTCTGAGCTTTACATCTTCATTTAACCGTTCCAGGAAGGTGCTCAGCCCAGCAAAGCATAGAGCCGTGTGTTTCAGTGAAGCACGTCTGCAATCACCCTGCCATCAATACAACCATTTCCTTAAGTGCTCTCCTGCATTCACAGTGCCACAAACGCAAATCATCAATCACCCAGTCAACATTTCCTGTGCGGCTTGAGAGCCTAAAAGCAGGGCACAGCACAGCAAGGTCTCCCAGAGGGTCAAGCGGCAGCTTTCCCAGTCGAGTGTATTGTCATTAGTCTACAAAGGATATCAACAACTGGGCTCTCAGCTCAAGCGGTGATATTGAACTCATAGGAGGAGAAACGGGGAAGGCTCTTCAGCTGGGGACAGTGAGAGGCCGTAAATACAACCAAGAACTCTATTAAATCAAGAGCTGGAACAGCGTGGGCTCTGCTGTGTCCTGCTTTGGTTTGCAGGAATTAAGAGCTGCTTCATTTCTGACAGGTGGCAAGCCCAGGAGTAGAGGCTGGACTGTAAAGAACGGCACGGCAAAACAAGGCAGGAAATGAGGCACTGTTAAAAACTGAGTCATTTAAAAAGAGACCTTGATTTCTTCATTTTGAGCAGCTCCATTTCCAACTAAATCACATAGAACTTGAAAAAGTAGTTAGCTGGTCATAGCTGGCTCCCCGGCTGTATTCGTGCAGGCAGCTGAGTTTGCAGCCAAGGGACCATGTTAGGAAAAACAAAACCAAACAGTTTGTGTTTGGGGTTTTCCCCCCTATAGTTTTATGAGATTTTTTTTTTTTCACTGCTCTGGTAAAAAAAATATTTATTTTAAGTTACAGTTTGGAGCCCTTAATTCCTGTATCGTAGAATCATTGAATTGTTAGGGTTGGAAGGGACCTCTAGGATCAGCCAGGTCCAAGCCCCCTGCCATGGGCAGGGACACCTCACACTGCAGCAGGTTGCTCACAGCCACAGCCAGCCTGGCTGCAAACACCTCCAGCCAGGAGGCTTCCACCACCTCCCTGGGCAACCTGGGACAGGCTCTCACCACCCTCATGGGCAACAACTTCTTCCTAACATCCAATCTCAATCTCCCCACTTCTAGTTTTGCTCCATCCCCTCCAGTCCTATCCCTCCCTGACACCCTCAGAAGTCCCTCCCCAGCTTTCCTGGAGCCCTCTGCAGATCCTGGAAGGCCACAAGAAGGTCTCCTGGGAGCCTTCTGCACAACCCCAACTCTTTCAGTCTGTCAGCAGAGCAGCTCCAGCCCTCTGCTTATCCCTGTGGCCCTTCTCTGGACACCTTCCAGCACCTCCAGATCCTTCCTGGCACAAAGGCTCCAGAATTGGACCCAGAGCTCCAGCTGTGGTCTCAGCAGAGTGGAGCAGAGGGGGAGAATCCCCTCCCTGGCCCTGCTGGCCGCACTTCTCTTGCTGCAGCCCAGGCTCTCCTCAGCTCTCTGGGCTGCAAGTGCTCACTGCTGGCTCCTGTTGAGCTTCTCCTCCCCCAGCACCCCCAAGGCCTTTTCTCCAGGGCTGCTCTCAGCCAGTCCCTGCCCAGGCTGTATTGGTGCTTGGGATTGCCCTGACCCAACAAGAGGAAACCTCTGGCAGAGCACCAGTTCAGTCAGGAACATAATCATTGTGGGATTATTAGGGGAGGTCTTATGAATGCTGATCAATACTTAAAGGGTAGGTGTCAGGAGGATGGGAGCAGGCTTTTCTTCAGTGGTGCCCAGTGACAGGACATGAGGCAACAGGCACAAACTTGAACACAGGAAGTTCCATCAAAACATGAGGAGGGACAACTTTGCTTTGAGGGTGGTACAGCCCTGGAGCTGGCTGCCCAGAGAGGTTGTGGACTCTTCCTCTCTGAAGTCATTCAAAACCTACCTGGACACCATCCTGTGCAACCTGCTCTTGGTGAACCTTCACTGGCCACAGGGCTTGGCCTGGATGATCTCCAGAGGTCCCTTCCAAGCCCTATCATCCTGTGGCTCTGTGACTGGCATTAGAGATCCTGCATGCATTGAGTACTAATTTGTCTTTCCTGAGACAACCCAAATATCCTGCCTGGGCAGAAGTGAAGTAATTGGGTCAGTTAACATTTGGTAAGAGGCTCAGATTCTGCTTGACACAAGTGAACAGGTTCTTGGCAGGAGACCAAAGCTGTTCCTGCTGCAACTCTATTGCCCTAAGCTGGTTTATACTGGTGATGAAAGTCTTCCCAAGAACTTCAGGGCAAACTGATAAGATAGATGCATGCAAGCAGAAAACTGGTCCAGCACAGGTCTTAGAGGACTCCTGGGAACCCCCTGATAAAACATGCAGATCTCATGGATGTTACTCCTGCCCCCCAAATCATCTTCTTTGACACTGAAATCACAGAACATTTGTTCAGTGTTCAGCTAAACCAAACCAAACCAAACCAAACAACCCCAAACCAGAGCCCACCCAAGCTTTCCAAAGTGGAAGCACAGCTCCTCTGCAGACTGCTTTAGAAACTCCATTAGAGCCATCCCAGTCCTTCAAGAGAGCTCAAAGGAAATACAGCTGCACTTTTCCTGTTCCTGTTTATCTGGAGAGAAGACTGGGTGCTTTCAGGGCTAGTCCTCCGTTTTACACAGCGAATAAAACACCCGGAGTACAATACAGTACAATACACCAGGTGGGAAGAGACCTTCAAGATCATCGTGTGCAACCTATCAACCAATCCAACCCACCCAAACAACTAAACCATGGCACCAAGCACCCCATCAAGTCTCCTCCTGAACACCTCCAATGAAGGTGACTCCACCACCTCCACGGGCAGCACATTCCAATGGGCAATCACTCTCTCTGTAGAGAACTTCTTCCTAACATCCAGCCTAAACCTCCCCTGGCACAGCTTGAGACTGTGTCCTCTTGTTCTGGTACTGGGTGCCTGGGAGAAGAGACCAACCTCTGCCTGGCTACAACCTCCCTTCAGGGAGTTGTAGAGAGCAATAAGGTCACCCCTCAGTCTCCTCTTCTCCAGGCTAAGCAACCCCAGCTCCCTCAGCCTCTCCTCATAGGGCTTGTGTTCCAAACCCCTCACCAACCTTGTTGCCCTTCTCTGGACCCATTCCAGCAAGTCAACATCCTTCCTAAACTGAGGGGCCCAGAACTGGACACAGGACTCCAGGTGTGGCCTAACCAGTGCTGTGTACAGGGGCAGAATGACCTCCCTGCTCCTGCTGGCCACACTGTTCCTGATGCAGGCCAGGATGCCATTGGCCCTCTTGGCTGCCTGGGCACACTGCAGGCTCATGTTCAGCCTACCATCAACCAGCACCCCCAGGTCCCTCTCTGCCTGGCCGCTCTCCAGCCACTCTGACCCCAGCCTGTAGCACTGCATGGGGAATCCTTCATTTGAGCAGAGTGCCTCAGCCCTTCAGCAGAAGTTGTTGCATGTTCTCTCTGGCTTGATCAGCACTAAGTTAATAAGCTACCCTGGCACTGCTCAACCACAGCAAAGAAAGCTTTGGGTTGATCCCTCTTGCCCTTTACTTTCTCTGGATTGTACCTCCTGTTCTGTGGTGTGGTTGAAATTACCTCCCAACTGATTTGGAGAAGCTACCCCAAAATAAAATTGCCAGCCCAGCTCAGTTTGGGATGGGAGCAAATGGAGCTCTATCTACAAGCAAACTACCATCTAGAAAGATGCAATGCAATGGAGATGTACAAAATGCACCACAGCTGTACAACAGATACACAACAAACAACACAGGAACTCCTCAGACCCCCCTGGATGGACCCAGGGGACCATTCACCTGCTCCCCCACTCCCTCCCTCCTTCCCATTACCTCACACAGGAGTCAAAACAGAGATCCCCTGGCAAGGCCATGGGAGAGAGAGAGAAGTTGCAAGCAGAAGGGACAGGAGAAGAAAAGCCAGCAAAACTGGTTGTGCCTCTGCTCTCTGTCCCATTAGAAATCCCTTAACATGTCTTTTATTGTCCAATGGTAATTTACTTTACTTTTAGTTTCTGCAGGCAGGGACCAGGCTAAAGTTCCCTCTTCAAACTGCAACATGTTCTTTATCACATGCATGAATGGAAGCCTGCACAAAACCCCCACTAACAACTGACTCCATGAGCCATGTGAGGTGTGAACAAGAGGACACAGTCTCAGGCTGCGCCAGGGCAGGTTTAGACTGGATCTTAGGAAGAAGTTCTATACAGAGAGAGTGATTGCCCACTGGAATCAGCTGCCTGTGGAAGTGGTGGAGTCACCTTCATTGGAGGTGTTCAAGAAGAGGCCTGATGGGGTGCTTGGTGCCAGGGTTTAGTTTTTTAGTTGTTTAGGTGGGTTGTATTGTACTGTGTTGTACTGTGTTGTATTTAGGTGGGTTGGATTGGTTGATGGGTTGGACGTGATGATCTTGAAGGTCTCTTCCAACCTGGTGTATTGTATTATCTTGGTGGGATTCAATGTGGAGAAGCTTCAGCTCACACCATAACCATTTCCTTAGCACTCCCCAGGACTGCAGTGAGCATCTGGAATCAGCACTGTTCATGGAACAGCTTTGTCTGCTACACCAGTACCCTCCAGGACTCTACCAGCCCCTGTGAGCTCAGTAAGGAGATGAACTGCAAAGAAAACAGCTTCAGAAAGTTCATCAATGGCTATAAGAAAGTAGATTCTTCCCACACTACAGGCAGCTCACTCCTCTGATAAGTTTGGAGAAGCAGTGTTCAGAAGAGAGCTTTGAGAAGCAGTGTGAGGCAGCTTTCTAATCGAAATTTCTAGACAGAAGCCTTACCAGAGCTCCCTGGGACATCTTTATTGCAGCTCCAGAGTGTGAAGGCACAATGCTGTTCAGCCTTGCAACGTGTTACAGGCTGCTGAAGAGGACACAGAAGATTTCTGTGTTTAGGGAACAAAAAACAAACCCTCAGCTGTGAATCAGTTTTAAGGGGAAAGTGAGCAAGAAAACTTCCCATTAAAAAACCCCACAACAGAATAGAAAGTGTGTAGGTGCCCTTGAGTCTCCTTCAGACACTGAACCCAGCTTAATGCAAATCTGGCCCAGCAAGACCAAGACCTGGGAATGCTCACAAATGCACAGCAAACATTCTTCCCCCCCCTCCCTAAAGAGACAGTGGAGAGAATTAATTTGAATTCATTCAAAGTCATCTCCTTTTCCCAAAGCACCTCACAACTCAGGAGCAGGCACTGTGAGCCCGGGCTCAGGCATAAAGTGGTTTTCATTTCTAGTGACTGACAGCCAAAAGATTTTGATTTTGTTTACCAAGCAGGTACAGCAATAAGGTCAGCTGAATAATTTCATTGTCATGGAAATGCAGAAGATGACTGAAGTTCATTTTCAAACCAAAAGCAATGCAATTAGGCCTTGCAGAAACAGCATCTTTGGCTAGCTGGAGGGGTTTCTGTGTGTCTAAGCCATGGGGGTTTCTCCCATTCTGAGCCAATCGAGTATGGCAGAGGCAAAGAACACAGTGGGAAGTTGAGTCCCAGCGTTAGCCATGACCTTTTATGGGGGCAAGCTACAGACCACAGCGGTGACTACAAAGAGAAGACTTCCACTGACCATTCATTGAACAGAAAGAAAGAAGGAATTGCTGGTGCAAAGGAGGAAGTGCCTTGTTGTGAACCTCTGCAGCACAGCAATCACAGCTGGGGGTCTTACAGCAGCTATCGAAGGACTTGTTTCTCAGGGGCTTGTGAGGATCCAGTTGTTAAGGCCTGAAATCAGAACAGAACTGCTAAGAAAGCTTCTAAAGGATTCCAAACCCTCTCGTTCTTACAGCTAGCAAACACAAAAAGCAGAAAGTGAGAGGGCATCTGAGGCAGAAGGAACCAGTGGCACAGTGGCTAAACCATAATCACTCATGGAAATCACTCAGTGGGGTCTGTAAGTCAATGACTGCTCTTCAAGAAGGCAAATGGTTGGTCTTAGAGGAGCCAGATCTCATGTGCTGTCAATATTGAATATCTTGGTTTTCAGCTGAGAAAGGAATCACAGAACTGCTTGGGGAAAAACATGATTTTCTTTGGCCATTTGTGCAGGAAGATGTAGAAACATTGAAATGTGTTTGACATCAAATCTGTTTTTATTGTCCTTGCTGTTGGTAATGATGATAATAATAATAGCTCCAGAGGACAACACTGTCTGTGTCCTGAAGGAAGCTTTGGGCTGCTGCAGCACAGCTACACTGAAGGCTGCTGAAGGTGGGACTGGGCAATGTGGTACATCTGAACTCCTTGGGAGGCATGCTGCAAGCTGACAGACCAAGCCCAGTGGGGGTGTTGGGTTTAGGGTCTTACTGCTGGGAACAGCTTTTAGGTTTAACTCAAGTCTCCACTCTCTCAAGTTCTTCAGCTCCATGTGATTTTTGTCTCTGTGTGTTCTTTCCTCTCTGCAATTCCCCAGCAGAACAGGGATCTTCACTTCTGCAAGCAGACCTAGAGACATCTTCTGACAATGTGTACATCAAGGTTAATGTTCAAGTTACAATTTACTGCTTGGAATATAAAACCTGCACTGCTTTTTATGAAGCCTAATGGGTGAACAATGGAAGAAGTGGTTTCAGCAAACAAAAATGTATTAAGCATTAAGCTCTTTTTAAAGAGAATCCTCCCCCATCCATTGTCTCTGTACAAAGAGGGCAAACTGCTTCTTGCATCTCCCAAGGAATGTCACTAATATTTTGCTTTCTAGAGATGTTAAGTCTGCATCTTTGTAAGCTTAACTAAAGGACACAGAGTCTGGTAACACCTGATACAGGCTGGAGCACCACTGCTACAAGGCCAGGCTGAGGGAGCTGAGGGTGTTCAGCCTGGTGAGGAGAAGGCTCCAGGGGGACCTTAGAGCTGCCTGCCAGGACCTGAAGGGATCCTATGGGAAGGCTGCAGAGGGACTTCTTACAAGAGTGTCCATCCACAGGACAAATGGATTTAAATTGAAGGAGAATAGGTTAGATTGGATCTTAGGAAGAAATTGTTCACTACAAGGATGTCAAGACTCTGGAATGGATTGTCCAGAGAGGTTGTGGATGTCCCCCCCTGGAGATGTTCAAGGCTAGGCTGGATGGGGCCTTGAGTAACCTGGGCTAGTTGAGAGGTGTCCTGCCCATGGCAGGGAGGTTGGAGGATGATCTCTAAGGTCTCTTCCAGCCTAAGCTGTTCTATGATTCTATGCTAAATCAACCACAACCAAGAGAGTCTTGGATTCCAGAGCCCAAGCCACCCCAGGCTGCGTTCAGGCTGTCAAATGCACACTAACATGAAGTAAATATTTACGCCGCTGCCTACTCTACCACTACCTACTGAGTACCCACCATATGTGAGCACACATATGCACACACCACCAGGAAGCCCAAGGACCTGCCAGCTCCTGAAGGTTCTTGAGTCATACACCAGGCAGATCCAAATGAGCCTTTGGTGTCTTTTCTACTGCTATTCAAAGCTAACTAAGGACTCTCTCAGTTTCTGGGCTGCTGAAGTTGCAGAAGAGGTTTTTTTTTTTCCCTTCACTCTTTCTTGCCAGAAGTTCATATTTCACAAAGTGACTGATCTTTGTGAAGGGACTAATTCTAATGATGTGTCTAATTTTGAGTAAAGGTTAATATCTCCACTTCATTAGAAGAATAAACACAAATAAAGAAACAAAAAGCAGAAAGTGTTTTAAGGTGAGATTATGGAGCTGCAATACTGACAATAACCTAAAGGCAGTAAACCTCTCCAGACAGTAAATAACAACTCAAAACTCACCTTATTAAGCCCTAACTTCAGTAGAGACGATTCCTGACCCATTCCATTTTTACTTTGTTTCCTTTCATTATCATGGCACAAAGCTGGAATGACAGATTGTCTCCCAGCTTTTGGAGGGAGGAAAAAGCTAATTCTGAGAGTAGCTGCTTAATGAAATCACTGCTTTGACCCTTTGCAGGTTCTGTCACAGCCTGTCTGCTGCCTGCGTCTCTGACCTTCCTTGTCCTTGCTGCAGATGGTCCTGCAGCCAACGCCCGTGCTGCTTGCTGCTGCTGAGCAGGAAGCAAAGCAAAGCCACCACGAGGAGACACTGATTCCTTGCCAGCTTTTTACTTATTTAGGTGCTTTATTACAGGGCATTATTCAGCTTTGCCACTTCTTTCCAGTAAAAATAATAGATGCTCACTGTAAGGAAACAAAAGGACTTAAAGGCTCAGGAGGTTTCTTAAGCAAGGCTGAAGGTTGAATATTCACATATTTGTAATAATAACTGAAGGACATGAATAGCATCAGTGCCAGGAATCTAATGCTCCTGCACCTCCCTTGCTAGATGGCAATTCAGCAGGCAGGCTGCTCTGCAGGAGTGACATGTGCAGGCAGCCTGGATCAGCTCATGCTTAGATCACTCAGGAGATAGGAAACCTCAAAGTCCAGAGACACGTGATATCCATTAACGTAGAATCATGACATCATGCAGTGCTTGGGGCTGGAAAGGACAGCAGGGACATCCAAAGGTCAGCAGGGGCATCCTCCACTAGATCAGGCTGCTCAGAGGCTTGTTGAGTCTGACCTTGAATATCTCCAGGGAGGGGGACTCAGCTACCTCCTGGGCAACCTGTTCCAGGGTACTGATACAGGAGGCATTGATAAAGGAAGAAACTTTTACTAACCCTGCAGACCTAACAGAGCATCATACACACTAGGAGCACTGCTCCATGGAACCTGACTACCAGAATGACCTTGCTCACTAGGGCTGAATAAAGAATTTCACTGGCAGCACACTTTGGTGGGCACACAGAATTGCCCCAAATTAATTCTTAAATGAATAAATAAATTGGGAATTCAAAGGAAATGAAGTTGTTACTATAGCAATGTAAAACTTCCCCAACAATCCTAATTTCTCATGAAAGGAAACGTGGAAGCTGATGAATCCAGTGCCTGACTTGTTTGTTTTGTTTTCTCTACCTCACTTGGGCCTGAGGAGGCTGGTTTGTAACTCCTGTTGAAATGCTGTTTCCCATAATGCAGGGCCCCAGAGCTGGGTAGTGTTACTAGCAACATTTTCAGAGTGTGAGCTGAGCTTTATCTCCTTGAAGCATCCCCAAGAAGACCTCTCAGTGCTGATGTGCTTATATTTTGTCATAGAATCACAGAATACATCTGGTGGGAAGAGGCTTACAAGGTCATCCAGTCCAATCTTTGACTCAGCCCTGAAGGGTCATGAAGTCAAGGCACATCACAGACAGTGATGTAAACCCATTCATCCCCATGAAGCTGTCCTGCTCCAAGCACAGTTTGCTAATGTGCACAAGAGACTTTGCATTTGGCATCTTTTCTCTTTCACTTTACGCTCCTCTCAAGCCTTCCTACAGGCTGTTGGCCTTAGCAGTGATAAAACGTGCATCAAAATCAACACGGCAAGACAAAGCCAAGGGAATGCCTCTGCCGAACCAGAGGACCTTCATTCAGTTATTCTTTAGTTCAGGGGTAAGTGCTACTAAACCCAGCAGGTATCAGTCAGCCCAGAGAGGGGAACCAAACAGAAGGAAGGGGAGAAAAGCCTGGGGTGAGTACTGCCAGAAACGTTTAATGCAAAGTGTCCCAAAGGGCTGACACGTCCCGGGGCACAGAACTTATGATCCCTCTTTCACAGAATCATAGAAGTGTTTTGGTTGGAAAAGACCTTCAAGATCACCCAGTCCAACCATTCTCTAACTCTGCCAAGGCTGGTGCTAAACCATATCCCTCAGCATCACACCTCTGCCTCTCTGAAACCCCTCCAGGGATGGGGAGGTGATGAGAAAGTTGCTGAAGCAAGATGGAAAAACAGCAATAATACTAAGAAGCAAATCTTTCTCTTAGCTCCCCCAATGGTGACCACTAGGTAGTCTTTGTACTGAGTTCCTGGCAGAGCAGGCATCATGTTGCACAAGTGTGGAATGGATGTCCACCAACACCTCATCTGGCACCCCTGCTTCCAATACAAACATTAAACCAGACAGCTTCAGGGTACATCTGTTGGTTTAGGAGATAAGGAGAAGCCAAGCTAGGCAGCCTGTGACTCTGCTTTGTCTTCTGTAGGCTGATGGGCCAGAGGGGGCCAGAAGGTTTGTCTCAAAACTCCATTTTAAAAACCCCTTTCCCATACAGGCCTGTTACCACAGACCCATAAAGGCTGGAAAAGGCCCCTGACCCTTAAGATCATCACATCCAGCCTTCTACCCAACACCTCCATGAGCACGAGGCCACAAAGTGCCACATCTACTCCTTTTTTGAACGCCGCCAGGGATGGGGACTCCACCATCTCCCTGGGCACTTCACCATCTCCCTGGGCAGCCTGCTCCAGTGCCTGACTGCTCTTTCAGTACAGAAATTCTTCCTAATACCCAACCCAAATTTCCCCTGGTGCAACTTGAAGCCATTACCTCTTGTCCTGTTGCTAGTTACTTGGGCGAAGTGGCCACCACTGGCCTCACAACAGCCTCCTCTCAGGGGCTGTAGAGAGCAATGAGGTCTCCCCTCAGCTGCTTCTTCTTCAGGCTAAGCAACCCCAGTTCCCTCAGCTGCTCCTCGACAGACCTTTCTGCAGGGCAGCTCTCAGCACCTGCAAAAAGAGAGCAAGGCACCAATGGCTGCTGCTATTCCCAGTCTTTATCAAATGTGTTAAACAAGCCCCTGGCAAATTGGGTGGGACTGGAAACAGCACAAGAACCCTGGGGCTGCATTTTTAAAGGCTTCCAAAGCACCTGTCAAGGTGGGGGGAAGCTGCACGATGAAGCTGACAGGTCTGGGAAGGGAGGCTTTTAGCCATGAGATATCTGCCATGCTCTCCCCTCTAGAGCTGCAGCTTTACCTGCATTAGAAGGGCTGCTTCCCTTTGCTTTATTTCCCCAGTTCTCTTGTTTTACAGCTTCCTACAATGCGGTCTGAGACCAGCCCAGACCTGCGAGAGCCTCATAAGGAAACAATATCCAGATGAAGTCAATATCCAGATGCTCTCTGTCTAGGGGATGGAGAACTACACTGGCATTAAGCTAGATGGAAAACTCATGTTCAGGTTTAGCTTACAGGCTGTTGTGAGTTTTGAGTGCAAGCAATCTTCCTGCTTGCAAGCTTTAGTGCTGGAATAAATTGCTGCTACAGCATGTCTGGGGGTGCACAAGCACTGCTGTGGTCAGTACCAGAGAATACATTCAGGATGCAGATGGAGTATTGTACCTTTTTCTCTCCAACTCCCACTTTTCTCAGCTGTGCAATTTGCCATGCTCCTTCCTGCTGTGGGACCTCTCAGAAGAGAGGAAAAGCTTCCACTGTGTTTCAGCTCAGACTTGATACACAGAAAAATGCTGATGTTGTCTAGTCTGAAATTGTGCTCTCCTCACATTGCCCAACCCCCACGAGGCCTGGCTGGCAGCAGAGGCATCAGGCATCCCTTCCTGTCCTGTCAGCAGTTCCACTCCTGCCTTGACTGGCAGCCCTGCCACAGCTGCCCAGTAGAGCATCCACCCAGTCAAGCGTTCAGGCGGCTCTGATCTTTGCTTTCTTTATGGCAAGAGCAAAGTTGTTACCAAGGGCTCTAAGGTCATGAAGAGCCAGGAAGAAATCCAGACCCTTGCTTGCTTGTTGCATTGGAAATGCAAGAGCACAGATCCCTTATCTTTAGATCAGCCCTTATCTAAGGCAGGCTGGGGTGCTCTTCAGATAGGAGCCTTGGAGCTGAGAAAACCAATTGCTAAAAGCAAAGCTTTGTGCACCCACTTTGCATCTTAAAAGCCACTGCTTGCCCTCCTCACTACCACTGCTTTTGTCTTAAGGAGAAGGCATAACAGAGCCCATCTGAAATTAGCAGTGTTACAGAGCTAGATTCATTTCCCATCCCTGGCTGTATAGTGCACACCAACGTCAACATTACAGTGAACAGGCTGGCCCAGCAACAATTAGCTAGAAAGAGACTTCTCTATTTTAATTACAGTCATTATATGAGACTGTCCATGAGCAATTACCGTGCCCAACAGCTGATCAGAATCTCTAGACCTGTTTCCTACTTTGCCTTCTGAATGAGTCCCCAAGGGAGCAGTGTCAATGGATGGACTGGTCTGGTTTACAATGCAGAGCAGCACCCAGGGTGGCCTTGGGGACTGCCTCATAATAGGAACCTCTGCTGAAGAGGCAACATGTTGTATTTGAATGTGTTGGGACAAGGAAATGCTCCAAGGTAAACAATCACATCCAAATTAAACTATCTGAGAAGCAGCACTGTGTCCATCTTCTTTCAGAACACAGCTCAGCAAGGAAGCTGGCACCACAGAACCTCTGGATGGAGGAACCCCTAAGAACTGGTGTACAAATCACTGCTCCCAGCTAGGTGAGCAGTAAGTTTCCTCAGTATCAGCCTTGAGCAAACTGTCTTTAAAACATACCTTGAAATGTGTGTCAGTTCAGGCTCAGTGAGTTTCCAGCTGCTAAACTCAAAGACTTTGCTTGCTTGTCCAGGGACAAGCCAGAGATGCAGCTGCAGGCACAGGCATGCTTCAGCAAGGGGTGGGGTGGGTTTTTTGTTGGGTTTTGTTTGTTTGTTTGTTTTTCCTTCTAGCTGACTCCAAATGCAGCAGGCATTATTGCAGTGAAACCATAGATGCACAGCTTCAGCTGAGAGCTGCACAAAGCCATCTCTTCCTCTCCTGCTCCTATCATAGTATCATAGTAGTATCATAGTATCAGTCAGGGCTGGAAAGGACCACAAGGATCATCTAGTTCCACCCCCCTGCCATGGGCAGGGACACCCCACACTAGATCAGGCTGGCCAGAGCCTCATCCAGCCTGGGCTTAAACACCTCCAGGGACGGGGCCTCAACCACCTTCCTGGATAACCCATTCCAGGGCTTCACCACTCTCATGGGGAAGAACTTCTTCCTTCCACCTCCAGCTTCATTCCATTCCCCCTAGTCCTATCACTCCCTGATAGCCTGAGAAGTCCCTACCCAGAGTTCTTGTAGGCCCCCTCCTCACTTCCTGCAGCTCAGGTGTATACCACCCTGCTTGCACCATAGGAGATACCAATGTGGCTGCACACCACCTGCCAGAGCTACAGCACTGCTGCTCAAGCTTTGCAACCAGTCACTACTTCTAGCTGAGCTGAAGGATCAAGGTATTGGAATGAGATATCTGAGGCACGTTAAACAAACTGGCCATAACAATATAGCCCCAGAACAGCCACTTGCTGCCTGCTGGGAACATCCCCAGCCATACAGGCAGTTGCCTTAGGTAGCAGGCACTGCAAATCTGAAATGCTGCCCATCAGCCAGAAAAGCAAAAAGCTGGGTGAGGCTGGGGGAAGGTCCATGCCTGAACATTAACCTCCTGACAATTCCTGAGGTGCTGTGCATAATAACTTAACACAACAGTGAGCAACAGGAGCACTTTAAAAAGCCATTAATAAATGATTGCTAATTAGTACTACTTTATATCAGCATAAAAGTATCAAACAGCACAGGTCCCACTAGGGACCCCTGAGAGACACCCCTGTCACTGCTCTCCATCTGCACTTCAAGCCATTGAGCACCACCCTCTGGATGTGACCAATTCCTTACCCACTGAATATCCACCCAGCAAATCCACATCTCTCCATCTTGGCCAGCAGGATGTTGTGGGGACTGTGTCAAAGGCCTTGCAGCAGTCCAGACAGATCCAATCCAGAGGTTGTCCCTTGTCCACTGAGACAGTCACTTTGTCACAGAAAGCCACTGGGATGGTCAGGCAGGACCTGCACCTAGCAAAGCCCTGCTGGCTATCCTGAATCACCTCCCTATCCTCTATAGGCCTCGGCTTGGCATCTGGGAGGGTCTGTTCCATGATCTTCCCAGGCACAGAGGTGAGGTTGACAGGTCAGTAGTTCCCAGGGTCCTCCTTTCTAACCTTTTTACCCACTGGCTGTGATGTTTATTTCTTCCAGTCCGCAGGGACCTCACCTGGCTGCCAGGACTTCTCCAATATCATGGAGAGAGGCCTGGCAACCACATCAGCCAATTCCCTCAGGACTCTGGGATGCACTTCATCAGGTCCCATGGACTTGACATCTATCCTTTGTGCAAAAATGGCAACAAGATGAACGCTCTGCTGCCCACAGAAGCATGAGGGAAGGAGGAACAGAGCACCGGGAAAAGGCAAGACAAAAATTGAGTCAATTTGGCAGGTTTTCTCCTCTGGATGAAAAGCAAATCACTGTCATTGCAGCAACTTGTAAAGAGTTTCCCTGAGAAGCTGCAACCTGCAAGTTTGGGGCAGGGAATAAAATCAGAAGATGTTTTATTAGTTTGTTTCTCAGGAGCAGTGAGCACAATAACAGCTTCGTTATTTTAAGCCCTGACAAAGCAGGACATAGAGCTGTCACCCATACAGCCAGCAACCACCCAAGGCCTTCATATTTATGGCAGCAATAATCAGCTGCATCACAGCTTTATTTCTTAAAAGCAGCCCTCACTTCCACTCCATTTTGAAAAAGCAGTGGCTTGAAAGTTTTGCTGGTAGCTATTTTGGGGATATTTAAAGTGAGGAAGGGAGTTACCCAGGTGGGATGCACAGCACTTTGTAGGAGGTTGTGGTTTTTTCCCTCTTACCAATTAATTTTCTAAGACTGCTGACATTTCATTGGGCCAAATCCTATCTGGGTCACCTTCTCAGGATGTCTTGACTGTGCCTCAGGAGTTCCTCCTCTCACATCCCCCCCCCCAGCTGTAACACTTACAAGGAAAATAAAGAACATGCTCGAAACACACACAAGGTAGAAGACTCAGAAGAGAGGAGAGACAGAGGCAGGTGGTGTTGTGGTTTGGTTTGGGGTGGATTTCAGTGGTACATAAACTGTTTTCATAATGCCAGCTGGATCTAGACAAGAAGCAGGAGGCTCAGGTCCTGTTGAGCTCCTAGGGTCTCACCAGGGAAGCTGGGAAGAGCGATGCTGCCAGAGGAGGAAGCAGAGAAGCAGCAATTTCTACTTGTCAGAGAATTATAGAATGGTCCAGGCTGGAAGGGAGCTCCAAAGCTCATCCAGCCCAAGTCCCTGCAGTCAGCAGGGACATCCCCAACTATACAATAACACAATACAATGCAATACAATAAACCAGGTTGGAAGAGACCTTCAAGATCGTCGCATCCAACCCATCAACCAATCCAACCCCCCTAAACAACTAACCCATGGCACCAAGCACCCCATCAAGTCTCCTCCTGAGCACCTCCAATGATGGTTGTTCAAACTGAACCTGGGCATGCACTTTAAAAGGGACCTTGAGAAGTATTGCAACGTGCACTACATTTCAGCTGTTCCTGACTATGCATACTTCTGGTCAAGCAACGGTACCTTTTCTTCTGCATGCCTTTATTGTGTTCCTGGGTTGCAGCTTTGGATGATAAAGCACATTTTCACCACTCTTTTTAAAAAAATACCCCTAGCTGGCAATTTAAAATCAGCCATTTATATTGTAACTATCCCTTTGCCTTCTGGTACCACTTTGAGGAAGTTCATGCAACTAAATTATTTCTCTAGTGCACTGAATACACACATTTTATGATTTCACATCAGAGTCTTGGAGTTGTGTCACCAGATCCCAGAACTAACTGAGTTTATTCATAGAAGTGGACACTCAGGGTCAGGTAGTGCAGTAACAGCTTGGATTCCAAACAACAGCAACAAAATACAGAAAACAGGTAATGCCCAATCATGGATAGATGAGGTCAGGCCTTAAGAGAATTAACCTCTTGATAGCGAAGGACACAGTTTAGGCTGAGCTGTCCAGTGCAGTGAGAGCACTAATACTGTTATCAATAAAGATTTGCTTTGTCATACACTATGTTTAGAAACTACTGTTCACTCCATGATTATTCACCTTCTTTTTTTTTTCCCCCCTTATTTTTCTCAGTGGATGAGGAGTTTGGGCTACTGAATGTTTTGATAAGTTACTGCACTTACCTGGCATAGGATCATAGGATCACAGGATGTTAGGGGTTGGAAGGGACCTTTGAAGATCATCAAGTCCAACCCCCCTGCCAGAGCAGGACCAGAGAATCCAGATGTGTCCTAAAAGTCTCCAGAGAAGGAGACTCCACAACCTATGCTCCAGTTGCTCTGTGACCCTCACAGTGAAGAAGTTTCTCCCCATGTTGAGGTGAAACCTGCTGTGCTGGAGTTGATGTCCATTGCCCCTTGTGCTATCCCAGGGTGCAAGTGAGCAGAGCCTGTCCCCTCCCTCTTGACCCCCAGCCCTCATATAAACATTTATTAATCCCCTCTCAGTCTTCTCCTCTCCAGACTAAAAAGCCCCAGGGCTCTCAGCCCCTCCTCATAGAGCAGTGCTCCAGCCCCTCAATCACCCTGGTGTTGTCTGCTGGTATCCAGGGAAAGAATTCACTCTTGCAGAACATTTTTGTTTTGTTAAACCTTGTTCTTTGATCTGCAAAGCAGAGGTTTTCCCACCAAGCCAAATGGTAATGATGGGAAGGTGTCATTGCACTAGGCCACCACTGTGCTTCTGCTATCTGAGGGGGCTGTTCTTTTGGCATGGAGGCAAAGCAGACCATGAGCTGCAGCTGTGCATTAGGAAAGATTTATGGAAAATAGGCTTACTTTAAAACCCCTCCCTTTCTTTCACCACCACATCAGCCTCTTTGCCACCCCACCCACCCCATTTTCCCCTCAAACTCACAGCACCTGGGCTCTGTAGAATCTCCTCCCACACCAGCTGTAGCCACTTTGCCCTCCCCACCCACTCCCCTATTTAATCTGCCCCAGGAAGGGCTGAAGCCCCAAGCTGAGCCCATCTGGGCTGGAGGATCCTCCTCTGATCACAGGTGAGTGCCCCTGGTGCACACTGGGTGACGGTGGTGGTGACAACAAAGGCCGGGGGGCCTGCTGGCCCCCCGGCTGTTAGGACCAGGGCTGATGACTACTCCAACATCATCCACAGGTGATGGCTGGGGCTCCTCACTTGGGCTGAGCTCCTCTGGGTAGTATCTTGGCTGGCTGAGGGTCTTGCCCCTGGCTCTGGGGTGGATGGTGGAGCAGGAGCTGTGTAGGCAGGGTGGAGGATGATGTAGGGAGAGCAGGTTGCCCAGAGCTCTGTCCAGCCTCACCTTGAATAACTCCAGGGATGAGGCCTCAACCACCTCCCTGGGCAACCTGTTGCAGTGTTCCAGCAGCCTCCTGGTGCAGAACTTGTTCCTCACATCCAATCTAAATCTGCTCTGCTCTGGTTTGAAACCACTGTCCCTGGTCCTGTCCCTGCAGGCCTTTGCAAACAGTCTCTCTCCATCCTTCCTGTAGCTCCCTTCAGGTACTGGCAGGCTGCTCTGAGGTCTCCCTGGAGCCTTCTCTTCTCCAGGCTGAACACCCCCAGCTTCCTCAGCCTGTGCTCACAGCAGAGCTGCTCCAACCCCCTGAGCTTTTTCATGGTCTCCTGTGGACCCTCTCCATCAGCTCCAGGTCCTTCCTGTGTTGAGGGCTCCAGCCCTGCACACAGTACTCCAGGTGAGGTCTCCCCAGAGCAGAGGGGCAGGATCCCTCTGTCCATCTCTGGCAATGCTGCTTTGGGTGCAGCCCAGGCTGCCAATGGTCTGTGCTGCAAGCTCACACTGCCTGCTCCTGTCCAGCTTCTCATCCACCAGCACCCCCAAGTCCTTTACCTCAGGGCTGCTTTCCACCACCTTCTCCCCCAGTCTGTATTGACAGTGAGGATTGTTCTAGCCCAGGCAATAGACAGAACTTCTGAACTTTTTGTCCTACAACTGTGCTCTAATGTTCTTGCTTTCGCAGCCAGGACCTTCCTCTTTGTAACTCCTCCTTGCCAACTAAAGGAGAAGGGTAGACAGGTGCCACAAAGAGAGGGACAGATCAAGGAGTTACACCATGTCCAGCTCTGGAGACCAAGCACAAGAAGAGCGCAACATGGAACTGTCAGACTGTGTCCAGAGGAGGTCATGAAGATGAGCAGAGGGCTGGAGAACCTCTCCTGTGAACTCAGGCTGGGAGAGCTGTGCAGCTTGGAGGAGAGAAGGCACCAGTGAGACCTTGGAGCAGCCTTCCAGTGTTTGAATAAGGCTACAGGAGGGCTGGAGAGGGACTTCTGGCACAGGCATGGAGTGACAGGAAGAGTGGTAATGGTTTCAACCTGCAAGAAGCTGGATGTAGAGCAGATATTAGGAAGAAATTCTGCCCCATGGGAGTGGTGAAGCACTGAAACAGGTTGTGGAGAAGAGGTGTGGAGGCTCCAAGCCTGGAAGTGTCCAAAGGCTGGATGAGGCCTTGAGCAAGCTGGACTGGTAGGAGGTGTCCCTGCCCATGGCAGGGGTTGGAACTGGATGATCTTTAAAGTCCCTTCCAAACCAAAGCATTCTGTGATTCTGTAAGAAATCTCCATGGATCACTTGCAGAAGTGTCTACCTACCTCCTTAGCTGCCTAATTAATTTTAACAACCTGTAGCTCATAAGAATGTCCAACACTACCACTGTCAAACCCAGTGAGCCCAGCCAGTGCTCACCTTGTCACACACCAACCCAAGCCCTGCTCAGAAGAAGGCATCTCAAGGGAAGGGCACAAATTCACTTATGAATGAATGCCAGAGTGGTCTCTCCCTCCAGACTCTGTTAGCAGAGCTCCTGCCTTAGCACACCACTGATGTGCTCTCCTGAAGCAAAGCAGAAGGGTAGCTGCTTCATGAAGGCAACAGTGACAAATGGTGTTTATTCAAGGTTCATTATTTGATCATAAATAACTTTAGGAGCTCCAATAAAAACCCAGCCAGAAATATTCATTTTAACAAATACCCTTTCATCCCTGCTCTACATTTATTTCTTTCTCCAGAGTGTTCATAATGTGTAGATCCTCTGCCAGCCACGTGGGTTTTCAATGGCTTTTGCACAGCATTAGCTCAAGTGAGCACTTACAAGCTCAGCAAATATTACCCTAGTCAAAGCAGAAACTATTCATGAGCATGGCAATAAGATTTGATTGTTTACATCTCCAAAGCACAGGAAAGACTGTCCCTGGGAATATGCAGTAGGAAAACACAACAGGCAGGGAAGCTGTTTGAATCCCCATCTCAGCTGACTTTAAGGCCCATGTACTGAGTGCACCTCTGTTAGTAAATCACTGCAGGGAGGAACTGATAGAGCAATGCCATCCACCTGTGTCCACAGCTGCTGGGAGAACTAGGATCCAAGCCCAAGGAAGTCCCTCTGCAGATTCTGCTTATAATTATTAAAGAGTGAGTGTCCAGGAAATCCTTCTGACCAGAGAGAGTGATACAGAGAGATAACTGCTGCCAGCCACAGTTAAGTTTGCAGAGAGACAGCTGCTCAGGAGAACTTCTCCATCACTTGCTGAACTAGAAGGATGTGAGCTGGAGAAGCGTTGTGTCCTCCCCACTGAGTGCTGCGTGCAGCAGGGCAGGTTGGTGTTGATGTGAGCAGGAGAAGCTGGAGGCTCTCAGCTATTAATGTTTAGCAACAGTTTCTCAACTGCACATCCACACAAAAATCAAAATATTTGTTCCAAGTGCCTCCTCGGGGGAGGCTCATCAGCTTTCAGCAGGCACATGCAGTGCCTGACGAGCCCCTGGGGGAAATGTCAGTGGAGATTATTAATGTGCCTGCTGCAGCACAGGCTGGGATTAGGGAAGTCCTCTGCAAAAAGGAAGTGTAGCAAAGCCAGTCCTTACTCCAGAGGGGCCAATGTCCCTGCTGCTGAACATGGGAGCTGAGTACCTGGTTTTCAGCACTGGGGGGTGGGGTGTGGAATAGACCTTCTGGCTCTCTAAGATGCCCTCACACTGCTCTGCAAGAGTTGAGCTGCTGCACCCAGGGTTCTCAGGGGCAAGGCCAGCTACACACCCTCCCCCTTAAGGCTAGTTTGAAGCTTTGATGGCAGCACAGCCCTCCTGTGGCAGCCACTCCACCCAGTTTGGTGCAATCAGGAAACTTGCTGGCAGTGCCCTCTGAGCCCTCATCCAGGTGATTGATGAACCTTCCATTAAGCAGCAGTTGAGGAGGAGAATTCCTGGGGCCATGAGACAAAACCACCTCATGTGAAATGACATCCAGGAGACAGTAGCAAACCTCCTCAGCAGCTCCCATCTTAGCTGCTTCTCCTTCACATGGGTGTCCCCCTTGGCCTAACTCATCATTTCAGCAAGTGCAGGAGTAACCTCTTACTGGGGTTTGGTCTTTCACACACACTTCATCCAGAGCTGTGTGGTCACAGGTACTTTGTTTAGGTGCTCCAGAGTTCAGGCTCTGGAGAAATTAACTTTGTGTGTTTTTTTCCTGTCACTTCATACATGGAAGCAGCAAGGGGACAACTTGGAGTTTAATCATTGGTGCTCCTTGATCTGAAAGATGTGCAGCAGCAGGAAAGCTCAGACTTGTTTCAAGTACAAATAGTATTCAAAAGAAGTGCAGATACTCAAAATGATTCTTTCACCTTGCCCTAGTTGCTGCAGTCTGACCTAAGGAAATGGCCATCCATGTGGGGTGGGATGGGACTGTTGTCCCCAAGGTCCATACCTGCCTTTTTGCTGTTAACACCTTCAAACGTGATCTCTGCTCCTGGTTGAGGAACCGATGATGAATATTGTTTCTTCTATCTGAAGAGATACAGAACCCCCTCAGTGGTGACCTTAAAGGTCTTTTCCAAACAAAAATGCTTCTATGATTCTGTCCTATGATTGTTGTCATGATGTGCAGGAGCCACATCTTTGGGCTCCACCAGAAGGTCTTGTGGCGTTGCAGCAACTGTTAGAGCAGGAAGAGTTTCTTCCCCCTGACTGCTTGTGCATGTGGTTTGCAACTTCCCATTCCTCCCTCTGAAGGAGCTGCTATTGGAAGCAAGAGGAGTAACTAAGCTTAGAGAATTGGAGAATTTAGATTGGATATGAGGAACAAGTTCTGCAGGTAGTGGAGCACTGGAACAGGTTGCCCAGGGAAGTGGTTGGTCAGGATGCACAGGGCTCTGGGCAACCTGATCTAGTGAAGGCTGCCCCTGCTGACTACAGAGACGTTGGAGTGGACAAGCTTTGGAGGTCCCTTCCAACCCAGAGCATTCTGTGGTTCTGTGAACATCAAGTCTGCTTCTCAGTTAGGATCTTAAACATTTGAGATTAGGGAAAGCCAGGAGATGCAAACAGATAAGCACAGCATTGGCTAAGGTAGTGGAGGTACTTCTGCTGGTTTGATCAGCTGCTGCTTGGTCAGCTCCTGGTGAGCTAGCTCCAGCTCTCAGGGACCTGGACTGTTCAGGAAAGAATGTGCAGTTTAGTTGCCAGCACTTCTGGGGATCTATTTTGTAAATTACCAGAACTCCTCATTCTCTGTTAGGGACATTTGCCTCTGCCAGAATGAATAAATCAATGGATACAAACTGCATACAGCTGGATCTGGTATTAGCAAACCGAGCCAGTCAGTTCCAAAAGGGTGAGGTTCTTCCTTCCTCTCAAAAAACCACTTCATGCATCTTCTGACGTGAAAGGGAAAGAAGAAGTATACTGAAATGTTTGCAGTGAGAGTCATGCAGGAATCAGTCAGCTATTGTCCACATCCAGAAGGACTCTGCCGTGGTCCTTCCCCCACAGCAGGCTTGCTTGCAGCTAAAGCTGTATAAAGCCAGGGAATCCTTTCGATGCCAGCAGCCCTGAGCGAGCCCACTGGAGACTCTGCTTTTGGAGAATTTCACCTCCTGTCGCAATGATTTACAGTCCCCTGACCAGATTTAAACCTTCAGCCTGGAGCTGTGTCCTGGACACTATCTAGATAGCCGTGGACATGATGCTCTTGGAGGTCTTTGCCAACCTCAATGATTCTGTGCAGTCTTTTAGGCTCAGTGCTTGTTGGTTACCACCGCAGCTGGGAACACCTCACATCCATCTGTGCCTGCACAACTGCTCCCCCACTGCAGTGCAGGATCTGATGGTTGTGCTTCAGAAGCTCATTTCCATGCAGTTTTGTGCTTGTGTGATGCTTTCACAAAATTAAAGGAGCTCTTAGGCAAATTCCTGTTTGTACTTAAATACTGTGCTTTTCTAAGCAAGGCATTAAACCCAAGAGATTCACCACCAAGGCATTGCAACCCATGTGCCCAGCCTGGATCCCTGCCACCTTTCAAGGGTGTCTTAATGTCACTTTTTCACTAAAGATCTGTTTTCTACCATGTTCTCCACATCTTTCTCCTGCATGGAAAATGGAGCTTTCAGACTGACACTTCCTTAAGACTGGAAAGGGGTAAAAAAAGTCATCTGAGAATAAAAATACTCAAATAATTAATATCTAAAATCTGGAGGAAAAGGGCCTCTGGTGTTTTAACTGCTCTGCACTTTTGATTCACCAGCTGCAACAAACAATTTATTCATGTCCTCTGGGACAAACAGAGTGGGGAAATTTCACATGTTCCTGACCTTTGCTTCAAAACAAAGCCTCCAAGCTCGGATACTTGGGAACACGTGTGACGTTTCCATCAAAATAAAATGAATCATCATAGCATCCCAGAATGGCTGTGGTTGGAAAGGATCTCAGAGCTCATCTGCTCCAGCCTCCCCACCACGCTCAGGGACACCTCTCAGCTACACTCAGCTGCTCAAGGTCTCAGCCAGCCTGGCCTTCAGCACCCCCAGCAAGGAGGCAGCCACAGCCTCCCTGGCCAGCCTGGGACACACTCTCACCACCCTCAAAAGGAGCAACTTCTTCCTCAGCTCCACTCTAACCCTGCTCTGCCTCAGCTTCAAACCATTCCCCCTTGGCCTGGCTCCAGACCCCCTCAGCAAAAGTCTCTCTGCAGCCTTCCTGCAGGATGCCTTCAGGTCCTGGCAGGCAGCTCTGAGGTGCCCCTGGAGCCTTCTCCTCTGCAGGCTGAACACCCCCAGCTCCCTCAGCCTGTGCTCCCAGCAGAGCTGCTCCAGCCCTTGGATCATCTTTGTGGCCTCCTCTGGAGTGGTTCCAGCAGCTCTGTGTCCTCCTTCTGCTGGGGACACCAGGGCTGAATGCAGTATTGGAGGTGGGGTCTCCAAAGTCTGTCAATTGACAACCACAAGGGTTAGCTAGTGACACTAGTGGAGATTCTCATGCAGCAAGAGACAACTAACTCACAACCCTGCCCTCACAGCAAATCCTCCGTTTGTCCATCTTGTGAACTTGTACTGCAGTTATGGTTTGAAAATCAGTAGCAGGCTGTACCCAAGAAGCAGGACCTGCTTACAGCCACTTTCTCCAGAACATGCTCTCCCTGTACTCTCAAATTCTTGCTATCTTGTGCTGCTACTTCCTGGAGGTATTTAGAGAAACAATTAGAAACAATTAGAACTAGGAAGATGCAAAGCTCCTGCTTTCATTAATAATGCAAGAAATTGTCACATCCAACAACTTGTACACAGTTACTCAGAGCATCCAAATGCTCCAAAAGGACTCTGTAGACTTTGCATGAATATGATTGTTCTGAAACTTTCATATTCTGGATTCTCAATCAAATTCTCTTAAATTATTATTGTGAGATCAGATAAAAAATTAACAAATGTGTCAGCTTTGCATGAAGCAAAATTTTCCTTCCTCTAATTTGGTTTTGTCCCTGCATTTTTCTGTTTTTCCAGGTTTGAGGTAGAGCAGAACTGATTCTGCTCAAGGCTGTGCATGCCCAGCTCAGGCTCTGCTCACTGAGGCACTTGCTGAAGGTCAGGGCAGCTTGGCACAGCCAGGGGCTGTTGCCAGCAGGTGTCATGGTAGGGCCAAATGAGCCCCAGCACAAACCCAGACAGACCCTGATGTCTGTCCCACTCTCCCCCCCACCTTCCTGCAGACAGTCAGGGTAATATGGGAAAAGGAACTAAGGGGACAGGCCCACACATCTGGTAAAGAGCCCTGCTTCTGGGGTAAGGACACGTGTGCTGGCCACTGCTCCTGCCTCACCAGGCCTGTGTTGCTGCCTGTGATGGCCACAGCCTGGCACAACCCTCCCCACTGGGTAACTGTGTGCTGGCTTCAGTTGCCCTGTTGGCCCAGTTGGATCTCGTGCAAGCTTTATATGCGGGCTGATTTCTAGTTGCCTTTGCCTTGCTCAAGCCTTCCCTTGCTTGGACCTGCTTGGACCTCGTCTGGCTTGCAGCCGCCTCGAGCAGCATTGCCTCCAGTGCCCAGTGCAGAGCCCGGGACAAAGCCAGGAGCCCACACACCGCAAGCTACGAGAGGAGCCACGAGCTTCGGAGCCAGAGCCCAGTGAAGCCTGAAGCTTCCCCTGGCAGCCAGGATCCTGCCGTGCCTCAGTTTCCCCCGGACAGAGCCAGCGCCCGTCGCGACAGCGTCGCTAGCAGCCTGCCCCCCGCCGCAGCCACACCGGCCCCGTGCGGCCTCCCTGCGGCACCCTGCCCTGCCTGCAGCACGACAGCCCCAGAGCCTCTCATGCACAGCAGCAGCAGCAGCAGCAGCAGCAGTGCTGCCTGGCTACAACCAGCTGTGAGGGACTGACTCGCTGCCCCTCTGGCTTGGCTGTTCCGGTCGAGTCTCCCCCCTGTGGTCGATGCCATCTGGCTCCCGGGGCTCTCTCTTTCTGTGATACTCCTCCTGGTTTGCAGAGACTTGTGCAAATGCTAATCGCTGCCCAGATCCTGCACATCCCCTTGTAAATATCTACTCTAACCACACATGGAACCTATTTAAGATGCTTTTGGCAATTTTGCATATTGATAGAAGGTTATTAACATTTGTGTTCATGTTTGCCATATCCTTTATAAATTAAACAATACATTCCTTAGCAGCAGGGAGAAGCTGATGGGGCTGCAATCCCTTGGGGGGCACTTGAGGCTCCCCTGTGCTGTCTGCTCCTCCCCACAGCTGCCTTCTCTGCCTTCCTGCCCCCCAGGGTGGGACAGAAGCTGTGGCAGTGCCCTTGGTATGCAGAGGAGCAAGTCTGAGGCAGAGGCTTTGTGCCCCCCAGGCCTTGGCAGGAGCTCTGCCCCTCAGCTTCTCCCTGCTAGCAGCAGCCCTGGCTGTGTCAATCTGCCCTGAGCTCAGCAAGTGCCTGAGTGAGCAGAGCCTGAGCTGGGAAGTCAAATCCCTGTCTTCCTCAATCCAGCTCCAGAATCTAGCTCCTGAATCCGGTTCTCATCTGCTGCTGAGCCCAGGCTGGGACTTGCCCAGTGCCTGCCCCCAGCACCAGTGGTGCCAGTGGTGCCATCCTTGCCCTCAGGGCTTGGGTTCCATGTTGGTTTGTGTCTCTGTGTCTCCATCCCATGCCACTGTTTTTCTTCCCATCCCAGCTGGGTTAGTTTCTTTCCCAGTCCATCAGTGTCTCTCCCTTCTTCCCTTTCTCTTCCCTTAGGGAATGCAGAATGGTTCCTGGAGAGCCTCTGGCCCTCATCTGGTGGCCAGTCCAGCCCTGAGCCTTGGCACTGCTGGACACAAGCTTTGCTCTGCAGGATGTTCTTCATTCCAGTCACTGCCATGTAACCTCCAGCATCAATGCAGCATTGGTTGTTAGTCACCCTGACTGCTTAGCTCCCCTCATTGGAAATTCCCATCACACACAAGTCCACATCATCTGCTGAGGTTTTCCAGCCCTGCAGATAGGAAATTCTGTTGAGTAACACTAAATACTGCTACAAAAGAGACAAAACCAGCTGAAACTTGACCTTTAGGATTGCAGGCTCTGAAAGCACAGCTGGTACCTTTGAGCCTTTTTTTCTTCCCACCTAACTTTTGTGAGTTTTCAGTTTTTCAGCAGCAGCATGCACAGTCTGGCACAGTGTGATAAAAACTGCTGAGTCCACCAGGAAATCAGCCCAGTGGTTTGCCTGTATATTGCAAACTGCTTCACTGGCTCCAGAACAACCTCGTCCATTGAAAGGGTTCTTCTGATACCCTGTTCCTCTGAATTGCTCTGCAGCAGTCACACTGCTGGAGCTTTGTGTGCCCACAGGGATGTGCCCACACAACATCACGCCAGGAAGCGTGTCCTAGAAAAGCAACAACCTGCAGAATGCCTCTCTGCTTGTAACCCCACTGCCAAGGGGCTTCCATTGCTGAAGGAAGCACAAAAAAGGAACTGCATTACATCTCTGCCCCTCTTTTCCAGGACCACTCTGAACTTTTCATCCTCACATTTGCTTGTACAAAACACCATCAATAAAGAAGGGTTATCTATAACCCTTTCCAGCCTGACTTCATTCAGTGTTTCCTGGTGATGCAAGTTGACACTCACAGTACCTGAGCACTGAGTTTAGTCTCCAACACGCCTGCTGCATGCAGCCTGATCAGCATTCCCTGCAGACAGGGACTTGCCCTGACCCAGAGGGCTGTAAGCTGTCTCTCTGCCTATGACACACGCACGGTTGTATGGCACTGGAACAAAGATCATCCGTGGCAACACCTCCAGGCTGTGCTGCAGATTTCTATGAGCAGTGCCACTGCTGCTCCCCAGCCCTTAGCACTCTGGGTGTCTCTGCCAGCCCTAGCCCTTTCCCTTTGACGCCCAGAGAACTTATTGTTTCTTCACAGGCATGTCCACAGACTCAGAATGGCTTAGGTTGGAAGGGTCCTTAAAGATCATCCAGTTCCAACCTCCCCTCCCACCAGCCCAGGTTGCTCAAGGCCTCGTCCAGTCTGACCCTGAACACCTCCAGGGAGTTAGCATCCACAACCTCTATGGGCAATCTGTTCCAGAGCCTCCCCACCCTCACTGGAAAGAATTCCTTCCCAACCTCCAGTCTCGATCTGCCCTTCTCAAGCTGCAATCCATTGCTCCTTATCCTGTCTCTCTCAGCCCTAATCAAAAGCCCCTCCCCAGCTCTCTGGCAGCACCCTTCAGGTACCGGGAGGCTGCTCTAAGGTCTGCCTTGAGACTTGAGCACAATACAGTTATTAATTCACACCCCTAAGGACACCTTATCAATCAGACCTAAAGCACTCTTACCTTTGGAACTTCTCCCCATGGCTGACAACACAGCTCTAATGGAGACCCCATCCTCTTTCTCACTGTCTTTACCACTGGATCCTTCCCAGGATTTCTGCAGAGCTACTGTGGCCACTGGGGCCCCTTTTGAGCTTCTCCCTCCGTGCTTCCTGTTTCTGTACCTCTGCTGTTTGGTGGTATCAGGGCCACAGTATTTCTGTGCCTAGCTCTTGGGGAATAGTGTGACCCCTGTAGAGCAGCTGTGACTTACTCCAAGCTTTCCACAGGCTGGTTGGTGCTTTTACAAAGGTGTTAGCAGCATTCTGAAGATGAGGAGAGAGAGATCTGCAAAACCTTCAGGACTGTTCCAAGGGGCTGGTGTAGGCTGAGACCTCCATCTCTGAAATGCAAGTTCCTCACCCCAGCTGGGGCCAGGCTGCTGTCCTCCTTTTTGCAGAGCATCTCCATTCCTACTTGCAGACTTAAGCAAAGTGATGAAGCTGTTGAGTACACCAAGCCAGTGGTGGGACAGTAAATAAATCTGGCACATCCTCCTGCTGCCTCTGGAAAGGGAAGCTGAAGATGCCACAGCTCTCAGTACTTTGTGCTGCTGCTTATGCAATTGATGAATCTGCACTGCATGTGTTCGGAGTCATAAATGTGCTCTGCATCTGGATTTGACACAAGGCATGCAAAGGACAGCTCCCAGTGATGCTGCCAGTGGTTTGTGTGCAGATACAGCAAAAAACATTGCATGTCAAACGGGTGGTGGGGGCTGGTGTGGTTGTACTGAGGATGCTGAGGCCCCTGGCAAGGAGGTGCACTGGGAAGGAGCTCCACCAAGAGCTGGAGACCAGGGTTCATGGGGATTTTGCAGACTTGCAACTGCTTGCTAAAAAGACACTTAGGGTGAAAAACAGCACAATAAAATTGGTTTGCTACCTCTACTACAATACATTCTAAGAGCTCAGTATAGATAATATAATAACTGCCCTTCACTCTGTTGAAGCTACTCAGAAGCAGCTCCAGCTAATCAAAGCTGATTATTCCAGCAAAAAGGCGGATGTATCTCTCACACTGGGAAATACAAACACAATGTCTCCATCCAGGGTCATTTTCCACTAGATTCATTGACTGCTCTCAGCATTCTAACTGCCTCCTTAAACCCAAGCACAAACACTAAGCAAGAACATGATCTTCTCTTTTAGGGTGCACTTGTCTAGCAAGATATTGGGGTGTCAACCACTGCAGGATCATAGAATCCCAGAATGGCTGTGGTTGGAAAGGACCTCAGAGCTCATCTCCTCCAGCCTCCCCACCATGCCCAGGGACACCTCTCAGCTCCACTCAGCTGCTCAAGGCCTCAGCCAGCCTGGCCTACAACACCCCCAGCAAGGAGGCAGCCACAGCCTCCCTGGCCAGCCTGGGACACACTCTCACCACCCTCCTCCTGAAGAACTTCCTCAGCTCCACTCTAACCCTGCTCTGCCTCAGCTTCAAACCATTCCCCTTGGCCTGTCTCTAGACCCCCTCAGCAAAAGTCTCTCTGCAGCCTTCCTGCAGGATGCCTTCAGGTCCTGGCAGGCAGCTCTAAGGTGCCCCTGGAGCCTTCTCTTCTGCAGGCTGAACACCCCCAGCTGCCTCAGCCTGTGCTCACAGCAGAGCTGCTCCAGCCCTTGGATCATCTTTGTGGCCTCCTCTGGACTCTTTAACCACAAGATGTCTTAGCCTGGCAAAGAGCCTCAGTTGGTTTCTATTAACCACAGCAATCAATTTTCACTCTTAAACAGACCTAAAACATTACTTTTTAATTACAGAAACAAACAAACACAAACCACTGTAGGTAAATTCTGCTTTAAGTTCCACCTGAACCTCTAGAAACTCAAGGGCTGGTGTTGCAGTTTCTGATATTTCCTGAGGTCCACCGAGAACCTCCTCTTGGCAGAGCTGTGCCAGCACCCAGCAGAGGCACTGTTCATTTCCCATGCCTCACAAGATGTGTTTAAAAGGTCATCTGAAAGTGAAAATCCCTGTCTGTGACTTCTCCAGTGCTGCTCACAATGTGTAGCAGTACCTCATCAAGGTATGGCTCAGATCTTCCCCAGTACCAACAGTTCTGCAGCTGCCCAAGAGCAGGGTTTGTGTGTTTTGGGGGTTCACTGCAAACAGCCAGCCTGGTCTATAATATATGATCAATACTCCCCAACAGGGCCAGCAGCATTGTGCATTCCCACCATGCCTGCCTGGTTCAGAGATAAGCATTCTACAGAGAGTAAATCTACAAAGGTAGTATTAAATGACTCCTGCAAGTCCATCCAGGGCTGGGAGTAAGGCAGGAGGTCCTGGCTGTCCTCACTTACCTGACCAACAGCAAGCACCTCTCTGGCTGCTTTGTGCAACCACAGGAAAACCAAGGCAGCAGTTCTGGAGGTTGTCTACACCTGCTGTTCTCAGAGCAGCACCCACCAGCATTCACCAAGTGAGATCTGTCCCTCATGCACCCAGCCCCACTCACCCACACTTCACCCACCCATACGCGACCGCGTCGGATCACTGCTGTCAAAGCTGGCTCCCGTGACCTGGGATCATCTGCCACACTTCACAACAGCTCCAGAAGACAGATATCCAGAACTGGGCACCACAACACCCATCCAAAGTCTTGCTCACCCCCTAACAAGCCTGGGCTCCTCCTCTGAAGTCTTCTGTTGCCGGCCTTACTTCAGCTCTCTTTGCAAAGCTGGGCAATAACCTAGAGGCATCAAACCCAATCCAGGAGCATCATTTTGTATGGATTTTGTGTTTTCTCTGCCATCCTCCCAGACGAGGCCATGAGCCAGGTTCATTGCTAATGAGAATGCTACAGCTCTTCTGAGCTTCAAGAAAACTCCACAAAATTAACAGAAATGGATTGAGGCTTTTTTTGTTGTTTGTTTAGAATCCCAGTAGCAGTTTCTCTTCCCCTGCCCTCCCTGGGCCTTTATTTAATCTCCTTTGGTGCTTTTCAGAAATTAAAGATTTATTTTTCCTTCAAAAAACAATTTGTTATTGATGCAAAAAGTAATTGATAGCCTCCTCTGAAAAGCCTGCTTGAGCATTTTGGATGTGTCCTCTCTAGTGAGCACAGTCAGCTGCAAACTGCTCTTATTGCTCTTCTCTCTGCATCTCCTGGCTACTGTGAGGCTTCTGGAGCAGACACAAACACCACTTCTTTTCTTCTTTAATTGCATCCAAGAGGGAGTAGACTCTAAAAGCCTCAACTTGGCTCACACTTTTCTACTCCAGAAGCATTGTACAAGTAGTTTATTACCATTATTTGCAGTTCCACTCTAGAAAATGTTTTCTAGGGAAAAAGGAGAAGCAGAAACTGGTTTGCATGTTTCAAAAACACCCTAAGAAGTGATGAAGGGCAAGGCCTCTTCTCCTCTGCTCCAGTGAGGCTACATCTGGAGTAAGCTGGTATGCTGCCTCAAAGCAGCACGAGTGCCAGAGGAAGGGCACCTGCCTGGGCACCATTTTCAGGACCTTCAGCCACTTCACATCTCCACACTCAGCTTCTGTCGCTCTTGTAGAGAGCAGCAGTGACATTGCTCAGAGTCCCTCCCAGCTTGCACCAAGCTGCAAGGAGATGCTGGGCACAGGCTGAGCTGGCATCTCCCTCCCCTAGGGCACCAATTCCTCTGGAGTTCAGACTTCATGGGAAGCAGGACCTCAAGCAGACCTCTACACCTGCTGGTCTTAGCAGTGGTGTGGGGAGAAAATGAACTGGTGCTAAACCACTTAGTGCTTTGAGGTCAAGCCCAACACCTGGGACTCTCTTCTGTGTTTGGTAGACAGTGTGAATAGGTCCTGCTCTGCTTCCCCACATGCCCTTTCAGAAACTGGCTGCTGAATTCAGCATCAGCTTCGGCTTCTGCACGCAGGCAAAGGTGTCTGGAGCTCTGTGGGCCTGGTGCTTGGGGATGCGGTTTGGTGCTGACCCTTCAGCACTGGGTCAAGGCTTGGACTGGATGAGCTTGGAGGTCTCTTCCAAACAGACCTGTTCTGTGATTGTGTCCAGTTCTGGGCTCCCCAGTCCAAGAGACAGGCAACTACTGGAGAGAGTCCAGTGGAGGCTGCAGAGATTCTGAGGTGACTGAATTGTTGCTTGGTTGGTCAGCACCTTCTTGCTAAGGACATTTATTGCAAAGCACTTTACCATTATCACTACTGTGAAAATCTCCCTGGTTTGTTTTTTATCTTCATACAACACTCCTTTTTATAGAGTTTACTACATCTTCAGCAATGAAGCATTGAGATGTCAGATCCCCTTTCAGAAAAGCACTTCTCACCTGCTTACCTTACGGCTTGCTGCTCTCTTTGAGCAGAGTTTTGTGGATTCAGGAGGGTTTGGGGAGCCACAAGCAGCTGCTTTCAGGGTTACACAGCCCCTGCAAGCAGGATCTCTGTGGACAGGCTGCTCTCAGGGTTGCACACCCCCTGTGAACAGGACCTTCACGGACAGGGAGTGCAAAACCTGGGGAGAAGCTGAACAGCAAGAGTGCCTCATGCCTCAGGAGAGACACCATGAAAGAATGAGCAGAGTTCCCACCTAAATGCCAGCAATAATCATAACAAGGATATCCTTGTACTCTGTCCTGGCCATAAACCTTCCGCCGCTTCCCTGGCAGCGGCTGTCTCTGCTCATTGCTTCCCTTTATAACCAGCACAACTGCAGCTTCGTGAGCTCAGCCACTGCATCTGAGGAGCCACGTCTAACATCATCTCTCTTTTTATTTCTTTTCCCTTGTTCTTTTGTGCTAACATCAGCACAAAGCTGCTCACTCACCAAGTGCTTCACAATCATTCTTTGGGACCAACCTCTAAGACTGCTTGTTTCCAGAGGAACTGTAGGACCCTAACTGCTGTGAATTTGGTGTGTACCTGCTAGAATGCCACTGTCCTGTTCACTGAAGTACTTTAAGGATAGGTTCAAGCAGCATTTGGTGAAGGGGCATTTTCTTTGGGAATTTATGTCTGCTTTGTTTTTTCCCCAACACACAAGGACAGGAGAAAGCTTTAGGTGGGTGTAGAAGCTCTTGCAGACGTTGGATAGGAGCCTGGGGAATCCTTGCCCTTGTGAGTCAACAGCTCATCCCTGAGCCAGGTGATTCAGGCACCACCAAAGATCATCACACAGCAACAGCTTCAGCTCATAGTATTCCTGCAGGAAGAAAATCCCCAGCTGGGCAAAAACCACAGAAGATTGCCAGTTACAGGCACAAGCTCCCCAGGAGGCTCTCTCCTGGGCTGACACCAGCTCTCCTTAGCTGAGAAGCTGGGCTTAATCTCTTCATTGTTAAGCTTTATTAAAAAATACTAATGGCTGCATGTGAAAGCCCTTCAGAGAAACTGCTACACCAGCAGGTACCAAAGATCTTTGAATCATCTCCCCAGCACAGGGAGACAAGCACTGCCGTGCCCTAGGCGATGGAGCTGCAACGATTTATAGCAGTGGAGCCATAGGCTCCTCTAGGTTTGGGTCACCTCAGTTATCTAATGTCTACCTATAGCAGCAATGCCATTTTGCACAGCTGATCCTCAAACCACACTGGTTCTTCCCTGACTATGGAGTGTCATGGCAAAATCCAGCCAGGCAGAAGGCAGGGCTGTTTTGGTGCTTCTTTAGAGCAATAGTGCAAGCGGCCCAAGCTCAGCACAGACCAAATTCGTCCTGCAAGGAAGAGATTGCTACAGAGCATGAGGAGACTTGCAAATTTCATCATTCCTTGGGTGGCTGCTTGTGTGAAGGGCTGCTTCCCTGCAGATATGGGCACCTGGGCATCTCCTTTAATGAGTGACATCAGAAAAAAATCATTTCCCAAAGTCTGCAGCTGCTTGGCAAAGCAGCAGCCTCTGAGCTTTGTGCTAGCCTGCACTCAAACTCTGGTGCTTGCTGGAAAAAGTCACCAGAGCCATTTGAGGAAGATGCTCCTGTGCTTGCCCCAGAGACACTGCATTCAAGTGGCTACCCTGGCTTCAGGCCTGCATCAGTTAATTAAAAAATAATCACTTTTTACTGCTCCCCTTCCAGTTGTCTTCATTCAGGCAAATACGCTGAAATGACAAAAACAGCAGCCAAAAGGATTGCTTTAACCAGCAGACAGGGCATGAATTCAGCACATTTCCTGCATAAAAACATGACATCTGTATGGAAATGACCTATTTTCCTGAGCAGGCAGCAATAGATCACAGCAAGTTTCACCATAATGCTTCTGCAGAAGAGATTGGGAAGCACTTTGCCATCAGGTGCCTATTTCCTCCAGATGAACTAACTAGGCAAGGCATAATCAAGATGCTGAAAAGAAGGAGAGTTAGATAATGGTTGGACTTGATGATCCTGAAGGTCTTTTCCAACTAGAATGATTCTATGAAGTATTTCATTCAGTATCATGTCTTTGGAGCCACTGAGTGTGTTTTGATTTCTGTGATTATTCTTTGCTCATTTGTCCTCCACCTTGAAGGAAGCAAAGGACATAGGGAGGGATAATCCTGGCACCCCCTTTTCTTTTCTGATCATGTTACCATTTGCAAAGGATGGCAGACTGGCAGCATGACAGCTCCACACTGCTCTAATAACCACAGGAGCACGGCCTCGTTCCATGTTGGAAGCAAAAAGATGCTCCCTGCAGCTGCACCAACCCTGGGTACGTGGTGCCTGTCCCTGCATGCAGCCAGAGAGGGACACAGGCTCTGCCACACGGGATCCAAAACCGTCATGACAAATCCACCTTGCCATGACTTACGTTCACTCCAGCACCACACACGTGGGAATTCAGTGGTGGGCGATGGCTCAGGGCGGGCAGCTGAGGAGCCACATCTAACGTAATCTTTCTTTTGATTTCATTGACTTCATTGCTGGGCAGCTTCTCCTTTGAACTCAGCATATTCTGCTGCCTTATTCCAGGGGCTCAGCTGCTTCCAGCTCAATGCAGGGGCAGAACTCAAGCAGAATGACCAGCAGCACAAAGATCACCCCCCTGCCCAGCAACTCCTCGACAGGAAGATGCCCTACTCATAGAATACATAACTAGTAAGTCATTTTTAGGCTCACTTTTATTACAAAATTACAATTTTACTCAAGAGTTGCACAACTACAAGATTGTTATGTCAGTGCTTCATGAAACACTCCAAGCTGATTCAACCCCACTGCAGTCAAGTGCAAAATTCACCCTGATATTGAATGGATTCCCAGCTGAGAACTTCTTTGAGCTTATCAGGAATTAAGGTTTAGCTTCTTCTGCTGATGAAGTGAAATTATATCAAATCAAAGATAACACAAAAGACACATCCTGAACAACCACACATTCACTGAGCTAAGAGTCTTGATTTACAGCCTAGCATCCTAACCCTACATGGAAATCCATACATCACTGAGTCAACATAATCAGGCTTCAGACAGCTTACTTGAGAGCAAGAAATTCATCTGTTTTTCCTCTGTTCAGAAGCAGTAGAATTAGCTGGGACATTAACAGCAACCAGAATAATTACCGGTGCTGCCACTTCACCATCAGAGCTCTGTGAGGACAACAGAGATTTCCAGAGCACAAACAATCAGCAGCCTCCTTCCTTTGCCTTTCAAACCAGCCCTGAGTCATTTTGGCCACCGCTTATATTTCACAAATGTAGAACAGCTGTGGAGCAGCTAATGATTTACTCCCAGTCCTCTGGAATAGTGAAAAACCTTCCAGACTTGTGCTGAACCACTAAGCAACACTCTTCTCTGCACAGGAAAGATAACTTAAGACATCTGTGGCGACGTGAGATTAATGGAAGCAGGTTTTTGGGGGGGGTGGGGGGGTGGTTAAAGAAAGGGACACGTGGTGGGAGTGTTGTTTGCCATAGTTGCATGAATATTTATATAGAGAAATATAAATTTCTATAAATGTATAGATATCTCTAGGTACACATATGATACATTGTAGGCATGTACATACATACATATATACAGAGTGCTCTGTACACGTCCACGATCTGTATATACATCTATATAGAAATATATATACACACAAATGCACGCACGGCTCGCTGCTCCCCAGCCAGCTACACACAGCAATTCTCCCTCCTCCACAGAGCCAAGATAATCTGAGTTGCCTCTGCTGAACTCCCCACGGCTGCCTTCCCAGCCTGAATTAAATATAATACTAGTTTTTCTGCCATTCTGCTTCCTGAGGAACTTGGCAACCCTTCTGAATGACTTCAGAAGCAGCAATTCCTCCTCCATTGCCTCCACTAACCTATTCTAGGACACGCAATATGCTGCTAAGATGAAGTGTCCAAAATGCTAATGTGTCTGAGAAGTGCCTCCACTGACCTACATCAAGAATGTAGGTCTGCAGGTAGCTATTTTTAGCTAGGGTTTTTTAGTTTTGGTGGGTTTTTTTTTCCCCCATAACCAAAATTCCTGTATTTTAAGGAGCAGCTTGAAGCAAGCCATACACCTGGATCTCCCAGAGCTTTCAAAAAATCAGCCTCTTCACCTGATCCTGTCAGCATCTAGCTGCATACACACACATAGGTACACACAGTAGGTATGTAGAGACCCTGCACACTCCCATTGCATGCATCAGCCACCCTGCTCCGGCAGCAGTAACAACACAGAGGCAGTTACTACAGCTTCCCGTCAACGGCGACTGACTTTGGGTTGTTGCAAAAGGAACATCTCTGCTTCATCCCTGGTGCATACCTGTTAGAGATCCATCTGATCAGTGTTTTGTGCTCTGAAGGCTTTAACAGACTTTGGCAGGCTTGCAGGGGCTGGCAAAGCACAAGGCCTGTAATACCACCACGGCTAAGCGCAAGAGGCTGCTTACACAGCTGAGTTACAGGTAGGCAGTCCCGTCGGTACCTCTTACAGACTGGAGTCTCGAGGTGCAAAACACCACTCTACAGAAAAACCCAACAAAGACAACCACATTGTCAAACCCACCTGGTCAGTGTGCAAGCCAAGGTGTTCATTTGTCAGACAAATTAAGATCATGCAGACAGGGAAAAGCAATGCTGAGAATGGCAACAATCTGGAGAACTTGGGCCAAATGCTGGCAAAATGGGAACCTGTCAGATACTTGTTCACCTGCTCTTAAAAGAGAGCTTTCAACAACAATGTTATTGATTGTCTGTAGCCCAGTCAGATGTTTGACTTTCAGGTGCCACTTGCATTGTTATCCTTGGCACAGGTCCCACCTGTCACAACTTAACCCATCTCCCAGCGATGCCAATGTCACTGCTTCCATCAGCATCACTGGCTGCAGCATCATGGCCCCTCACTACTCCCAGGAGGGATCTCTATATTTATGTATAGATTATACACATTAGACATGGCCACATTTCTTTACTGGTTTGAAACTGAAGGGGAAGATTAACCAGGGGCTGAACAATGAGTGACTCTTTGCCTCAACCGGTGCCTTTGCTTATTCCCAGTGAGGGCTGAGGGACAAGGAGCCAATAGCCTGGACTTGGCCTCTCTATGGAGCACACTGACATAAACTGGGTCCAAAAAAATGTCTTTACTTGCCATATTTCTCTGCTTGCCAATACTATCCACTTTCCAAAGCAGCCAGGATTTGGGGTCACTGCAAGAAAACATAACAGAAGTGATGCCACAGGAAAGGATGCTCTGTGATTCACAAGAGTTCAGCAGCTCTACACCTCAGCCAGAGCTCAGCTCAGCTCTGCTGCGGGTTGCCCAGGTGTGCCCTTGCAAGGCATCTCCACAGCACCACAGAAACTCTGCATGAGTTTCCTAAAGAACACAGAGGGAAACTTTCAACTGACCAGCCAGCATCCATTACCAACATCCCAATTTTTTAAAGGTTGTTTTTCACCAGAAGGCCACAACGTGCAGTTTCTAAGTGCTGAGCGTTCCCTTGCTCCCTGTACGCACCGGACCTGTGTGTCTGGTGGCACCTGATTGCTCAGGGGGAAGCAGGTTAGCTGGCCACATCTGAGCCTCACTACTGGGAATGTATTACATCTTCCTTCGAGGCCTGAGCACTCTCAGGAAGGAGAGGACACAGCAGAGCAAGCACACTGCAACTCTAAGGCTGAGCAGCAACTCCTGCCCTCTTTTGAGCACAGCTCCTTCTTTCTCCAAAGAAAAGTCATTAATTAAATTTGAAAGTCCTATTAAAAAGCATTGTTTGGTGAGAGTTTTCATACTGCAGGTTTTTCCTGGCTTCAGTCACACTCTGAATAAAATCAAGCCAAACAATCACGGAACCAAAGAAACCTAAATGAAAATGAATCAGCCTTGATTTGCAAAGTCAAAGCCTCCAGAGTTCAATAGCAGCCTTTGGTTCAAGGATTATTCAGACAGTGGACATTATACAAATATAGACAGAGTGTAACTTAAAGGCCAAGCACAAAGCCAGAGCTTTGGGTAGCTTTCCAGATAACTCTCAGCTTAGGGCAGTTATTGTTGTGATAGGCTCACTTCGTTTTCAACAAGTATGCTGGACATTAATAAACACATTCCTGCAGTTCTTTACTGTGTAAAGTGTGCTTGGTGTCTCTGGAAAAGCAAAGTACAGCTGAGGAAAGCAAGGGAACAAACAATCCACATTTGCCCATAATCATTACATTAAAGCCTCTTTAACATTTGGGGAAAGTCATTCACTTCAGTTGATATGGTCCCTGTAGGACAAAGACTTCCAAATCTTTCTTTCACTTGTTTGTTTTAGAGTTACAGGTTCCCCCACCAGCAATGGTGCCAGGTCCCACCAGCAGCAGAAGGGATGGCACTGCCAGCAGCAGCAGCTCTATGCCAGTCCAACAGTGATTTATCACAATTCAGGAACTCCTGCTTCGAATTGATTCAAGCTCTGCTGCAGAAATCTGCATTGCCACAGAGAACCTCCCTTGCTGGCACACTGCTGCAACCAACGTGCCAAACTGCCGTGCCACAGGCCACGGGGCAGGAATATTTCTCCACAGTTAGTGGTATTTCACAGAATCACAGAATGGTCTGGATTGGAAGGGACCTCCAAAGGTCATCCAGTCCAACCCCCTCTGCAGTCAGCAGGGACATCCTCAACTAGATCAGGTTGCCCACAGCCCTGATGAGCCTCGGTGACTATCTCCAGGAATGAGGCCCCAACCACCTCCCTGAGCAACCTGTTCCAGTTTGTTTGAGCTCCCAAAGACACAGAGCTTCAACCCTTGGGTAAGCTAAAATATTTCTTCAGAGTTCATAGAATGTAGAGGGAAATTCTGCAGAGAGCTAGGAAATTTTAGTAGAAAAACAAAGGTCTTAGAAAAAGTCACTGGACATTAAGGGCTCAGCATATGCCATGGAGCTACTCAGATTGTGCTACACCCTACATGATTATCTGTTCTTTTAAGACACCCAACAGCTTAGTATTGCATATACACACATCCTCACGATGTCTAAAAGGAAGATTAGCAAGCTTGGCATTCAAAACCATCGGGGCTGAGGCAACATCCACTCTAAAGAGACTGCTTAGTAAGGCTGCAGGACAAGGAATTCCTGCAGCAACACCGGTGGCTCTCTTCCTCCCAGCCTTCTCCTCTCATCATCCCACAAAAATGAGCCATCTGACACTGCTCTGCAAATCACAGCCTTAGCTGATTTAACAGAGAAAATGCCACACAGGGGAGTGTTTCCAAACACTTCCACAGTGATCAAAGAGAACCTACCAGTTCCACTCAGGTAGCTACGTGTAGTAAATGCTTTCATGCCCTAACACCTCAGACAACTTAACTCCAATGACAACAGGAGTAGCAAGCTGGGAGGGTAAAGCAAAAGACATGCAGAAAAGATTCTGCAAAACCCAGCCTTCAGTGCCTGCTAATTATTCTTGGGTTTTCCTTAAAAGAGGGCACTCAGAAAGTATCCCCAAAGAATTCTAACATTAATAATCTTGTTGGCTAGCTGGTTACTGAGGACACTAGGTCTAAACTCTGCTCCAAATTTCCACATGGGTTGAACCTGCTGAGGCTTGTATTTGTCTGTCTGCAAAGGCTCTTCATCCTACAAGAAAAAGTGCTGAAAATCTTTTGGTTAATTTGTGAATGAAGTCAATCAGAAAAATGGCTAAGCTGACAGCAAAACCACTCTCTCTTTAGGGTTACTCCTTTTGTTCTGGAATACTTGCACAGACTCTCAGAGTATTTGGATCCATATGTTGCGACTTTTGGAGGTGAGACTTTTCATTCAGGTCCATTGCCTTAAGCAAGCATTAAGGTAGTATTTCATCACTGCCTTTGAGGATGTAGAACGAGGCTTCCAGCCTGTACCCACACAAGGGTTTGCTCCAAGCACGTTCCACTTCCACTAGCTGGAACAGGCTTTGAATTGGGGCATAGCTACACTTGCCCAGATAAAAGAGGGGGTGAGGGGTGGGGAAAGATGCATTTCCACTCAAATCAGCATGGCAGAACAGCACCATTTTGCTTCTTCATGCCAGCATGAAGAAGTTGTGAAACTCTGTATTGGGTGAATTCACTCCAGAATTCCCCATGGAAAGAGGTGTGCCATACTGTCTAACCCAGCCAGAAAGGGCCTGTGAAACACAGTAGTGAGGAACTCAGACTTCAGATCAAGCCTTGGAAAAGCTTAGGAAGCAGGAACACAGAATGGGCAGCAGCCTGCTGTCTGAGTGCACCCAAATGCAGGCTGCAAGGCACATGTCCTTGGATGAAGTGTGAGTCAGGAACCACGGCCACACTTGCAGCCACACTCTGGTAGTTTGCTTGACATGGCTTCTCTCACACCTAAAGGCAGCTCACCAGCTCTTACTGTGTGAGCTGCTCACACAGAGCAGGTACTTGAACAGAGAGAGCAGTAGCACAGTGCTCAGGAGCTACTGCTTGCTCGTTCGGGCACTGCACAGTGACGTTTTGCAGAGACGTTTCCCGTTGCTGTCCGAGTTTACAGCAGAGCCCACAAGCTGACTGTAACTACACATTTCTAGCTTAAAACTAGATCAGCTGTGATGTCATCATAAACAAAAGGCAGTTTTGCCCAGCAAGGTCTCTGGCAAGAGTTACCACAGTTTAACTCCTGCCCACTGCACCTCGTAATGAATGACCTGTCTGCAATACTGCCCTGCCTAGCCCAGCACGGGGCCTGGCCTGCTGAGGCCAGAGTTCAGAGATGCATCGCCTTCCAGAAGCCAGGTTATTCTTCATACCATGAAAATGAACATCCATCTTTCACTGTTGACACAGCCAAAAGATCCATGAAGCAACCTCCAAGTCTCAAACTAATCTTTTAACCCAGGATGAGTATGATGGTGACAACAATGACAATGCCCAGGCAATAGGAAAGAGCACTGATAACTGAGCACCATTATTATCCTTTCTGTTTTCCTGTACACAGTCATTACCAGCTAAGACTGGGACTTACCTGGCCTCTCTTTTTCTTCTCCACCTGTAGGGAGAATTTCAACATACATTCAATATATTTCAATATATATTCAACATATTTCAATATATTCCAATATATTCAGCAAGTGAATAAAATGAACAAAGGATAAAAGATCTGCTGCCAGGTTCTGAGCACCACCACAAGCTGAGCTGCTGGAGCCAACACCAGGTACTTGTACAACAATGATGGAAGATACAAAAATACTTATTTATTTAAAATAGTATCCTGCCAAACACCTCTCAAACATAAAAGCAGAACATTGGACTTTATTTCATTCCTTCCCTATACCATGAACTCTACTGATAACTGCTGCTGATAATGATAGAATGAACATTAATGCTCCCTTTAATTAGGAGTAACCCAGGCTGAAGCTTGTAAAGAGTCGCCTGCCACACGTCAGAGAGGATGCATCCACTTTAGTTTCCCGTGGTGGAAAGTAGTGCTGCCACCCACTCAGCCTCAGCTCGGCACAGGGAAGGAGCAGAACAGAAGCCATCACAACACACATTAGAGAGCACAGTTAAACATTGTCAACACTTCCAGAGCAAGCCATCCCCAAACGATTCCAGTACACGAGGAAAAGGAAGCTTCCTACACAAGGAAAGGAAAATAACTCAACATAAGCCAAAAGTCAGCTCTTTTAATACAAAATTCCATTTTCATAGAACAAATTTTATTCGCCGTGAACAAACATATCTCCTCACCCTTCACGGGGGAGAGTGCTGCTTAGCATCATGTTGACATTCCCTTTGCCTTTCTGCTGTCTAATTAAAATGTAAATATTATTTGCAACTGGCTTTGCTACATTTGGATACAAGTATGAACACCTGGGGGCTCAGTGACATTGACAAAGGCGTACAGCACCACTGTCACTAGGGGCTGGACTTTACCCTGACTTGCACAGCTCCACTCATTACTTGCCTGTAGTCTTATCGATGTAATTATTATGGTGACCCTGGCCTTTGCACTTTAATGTTTATTACTTTTAACACGTGCATGCTCTTCTACTAACTGAGGGGGGGTGGGGGGTGGGGTGGTGGGTGGAAGAAACAACAACCAAACATCAACAAATGAAGAACCCCCAAGGGATCAGAGCTGAAAGCAGCAGACAAAGCACCATCAGCTGAGCAGAGGAATCTGGGAGCTCTGGATGTGCAATATTTGTACTGATAACGTGGAGCTGCTCTACAGGCTTTTGGAGCCACCTTTCCACCTCAGAACACACACCAAGGATGAGGAAATGACTTCTGTCACACCCAGATGCCTCAGCAAGACAGACTGACGAAACAAGCCTGCAACCAGCCTTTTCCCTGAAGCTATAAATAGTAACACTTGGGGTGAAAACAACCATTCGTGGGTTTCTCTCCATTCAGATGCTTTGTGCTGGGTGGAACCGAGCTGCTCCCCAGGAGGAAGGAAGGAAGGACAGCTGGGTCTGAGGTGACCTCACATTGTGTGCTACAGCAGCCAGAAAGGCTCCTAACAAGCACCACCACGAATGCCTTGGGAAAACACCACCTTAACGTAGCGGGGAAAACACCACGACACGATCAGCATACGCCTGGCTCAATCGCCGCCACTGCTCTTCCCTTAAGACAAATTATATTCATAGATACTTCTGTATAAAACTCTGTATTTGAAAGTCTTTAGGGCAGTGCCTCAGCCACACAAGCGTCCAGCTACAGGCTCTCCCCGCCTGCCCCGGTATAAGGCGCCCGGGGGTTACATTCAGAGGGGCGCGGGGGGGAAGAGGGCCTGCACCGGGGCCAGGATCGGGCCCGTCCAGGCCTCCCCGTGCCGCTGCCCGGCCGGGGCCGCTAGCGCTGGAGTTAGGGCGCCACCTGGCGGCCCCGCCGAGACGCTTGTAGCCACCAACGGGGCTCCCGAGGCCAAGATGCCAACGGGACCACGATACAAACCGGGCCAAGATACCAACCGGGACCTCCCCGAGAAAGGAAATCCGATCATCTTTGGTCTCGCTCCAGTTTCAGCACCATCCCCGCTTGGGGAGGAAGACCGAGTGGCTGAAATTGTTAGGATGCTTTTATAGATCACTTCCAAAATTGAAGGCTTTACAAAACTCCTTTTATTTTCCCACTCCCACCCGGCTCTGACTACTCACTTCGTATTGAACATGAGGAACATCCCCAGCAGCGCCTCCCTCTGCTACCAGTAGGCAGAAGAGCCTGCACGGAATGCTACTCGAGGCCACAATCCTCATTTTTTTTTTCCTCCTGTTTTTACACAGATGGGAGCCACTGTAATTCCAGCACAAGGTGAGAAATAACGGATGGTGAACCGGATTTGTGCAAGTCCCGGGTGGTATCTTGGCAAGAGAAGCTGTACAGGGTTGTTTTGTTCTCTGTTAGCATCACAGTGCATTGAACCATTATTAACAAAATAGCTTTCAAGGTTCAGGTGGGGGAAAGGAAATCTCAGTAGGGGGAAGCTGACGTTTCAGGGTCAAGCCTTGTATTCCTATATATATATATATATGGGGGAATATATATATATATGTATATATATATGCTTTTTGTTTTCAAACGGTTTTATTAGGAAAGCTATACCAGACGCATCACTGTACAATGATTAAACATTACCTTTACAATTTATATTCACTTGAAATTACAGAATAAATATATGCACATTGCTGTACCTTTGTGTGTGTGTGTGTGCGTGGGTGTGCATGAGTGAAAACATTAAGTGTTTCCTAAAAGCTGTTAGTGAGAGGTGCCCAGTAGCTTTGTTTGTTTGTTTTTTTGTTTTCCCCTCTTTTCTCTCTCTCTTTTTTTTTCTCTGTACATTTGCATGTTTCTCTCATTAGGAAAGTGCGGCTGTCCTCCAACAGAACCACGGCGTCATGATGCAGTGTCACTGAGCATCCCCCTAAGTGTGTGCGCGCCACGTGGTGACATCCTTTGGGCTGCTCCGCTCCGGGTGGTTTCCCCCAGCCCACGGGATTCCCCCCTTCCGCGGCCAGCGGGACCTCGGTGGGAGCTACCAGGGGAGGTGGATGGAGGAGTGTCGGGCTGGCGGTGGGGGTGGCGGTGAAGGTGAGGATGAGTGTGCGTGCGAGGGAGGGAGAGAGACAAGAGTGAGACATTCGAGCAAGACCCTCCCCTCCCTTCCCTCTTGCAGTTTCCAGGCATGCAGCAAACTGCGCTCGTTTGCTTCTTTGCATTTTTCTTTTTTTTTTTTTTTTTTCCTTTTTCTTAAATAAATGTACAGAATCTGTGCCATGATGGGCAAAAAGAAAGCAAGCCACAAAATGCCACCTTCCCTCCCCCTCCCCTCCAAAGGAAAATATAAAGGAAGTTTACTGCGACAGGAAGAAAAAAGAAAAAGAAAAAAAAAGGGGGGGTGGGGGATAAGGAAATCAAGAAAATGAAAGGATAAAAAAGGAAAAAAAAGGAAAAGAGAGACACATATAGAATTTACTTAATCAGGATCAATACAAAGATCCCCCGATAATAATAATAATAATTATAATAATATACCTTAGACATGGCACAGTCAAAGTCTCAGTTTCAGTATAAAAAAATAATAGTTGATTAACATCTGCTGGCAAAAGTCTGCGAAGGCACTTCATCGATTAACGAGCTGAGAAGGGCCCTGCCCCGCAGCGCGCACATCTGGCGGGGGGGGCAGAGCACACAGCTGGATCCTCTACTCGCATGCGGCGGGGCGGGGGCGGGCGGCGGGGCGGCGGTCAGAACCGGTATGTGGTCTTCTCCAGAACTTCGAGGTAGTCCGGCTTGGTTTGGAGTTTGGCCCTTAACTCGAGGTATTCGCTTGTAGGGGTTTGGTGGTCTGAGAAGCCCTTGCCGGCCGCGAAGAGAAGGGTTTCTTTCAGCCTGGCGTCCTGCTGCAGGTCCGGGTATTGCATGCCAGGGGGGTGAACGTGTAGTTCTTTTAGCTTGGGCACGGTGCCGTACAGGCAGTCTACGAAGCCCACGGCACAGGGCGGGGGGCGGTCGCGGTCCCGCGGGCCGCCTCCCACCGCAGCCACCGCACCCCCGAGCCCTCCGCCGCCCGCCGCCAGCCCGCCGCCTGCGGGGTGCTGGGGATGGACGGCGACTATGGTGTTGAGCTGCGAGCTGGACACGGCCAAGCTCCACTCTTGCTCCTTCTCCAACAAAGTGCGGTAGTTGCTGCCCGATTCCTGCGCGGCGGCAGCAGCGTGGGTGAAGCGCTCGCCGCCGCCCCGCAGCAGCTCCGCCGCCTCCCCTCCGCCGCCCGGCGCCGCCGCCTCCTCCTCCTCCTCCCTGGGCTTGTAGATGGGGTTGTTGCACATCTGGGTCACCGGGTGCGGGATGTAGTCGTAGACGTGTCCCGCCGGGGGCGCCTTCTCCGGGGAGCGCTCCCCACCCCCACCACCGCCGCCGCCACCACCACCGCCGCCTCCCTCCTCGAAGAGCCGCGGGCAGCGCAGCGGCACGCCGCCCAAATCGGCCCCCTCCGCCCGCGGGCCGCGGAACGGCAGCTTCCTCCGGCGACGACGCAAAACGAAAGCAAAAAGCCCGGCAGCGACCAGCACGGCGGAGAAGAAGAGAACCAGGAGGCTGAGGATGAGGACGGAGAGCGGCACGGCGGCCGTGACCGGTGGCAGCTCGTAGGCGGCGGCGCCGGTAGCGGAGGGAGGCGGAGGGGCAGCGGGGGGCGAGGCGGCTGCAGCAGCGGCGGCAGCAGGGCGCAGGGCGGCGGGGCAAAGGGCCGCCAGCTCCAGGGAGCGCAGGTCACGGCGGGCCAGGCGCTCGGGGCTGGAACACAGCACCTCACCCACCACGCTGACAGAGCTGAGAGCCTCCAGCCACTGCTTGAGAGGCACCAGCTCGCAGGTGCAGTCCCAAGGGTTGAGCTTCAGGTCGATCTGAACGATGGCGTGGAGATGCTCCAGCACCCCGGCCACCGGCAGCGCCAGGAAATGGTTGTTGCGGAGGTTGAGGCGGGCCAGGGAGGTGCCGGCGAAGGCATCGGTGGGCAGGGTGCGGAGCAGGTTATTGTTGAGGAAGAGGAGCTTCAGGTTGGGCATGAGGCTGAAGGCTGCCGGCTGGATTTCCCTGATTAGGTTGTACTCGAAGTACAGGTAATGCAAACTCTGCAGGCCCCGGAACATGCCCGGGGTGAGCCGCTCAATGTCGTTGCCATTCAGGTACAGGCTCTTGAGATTGGGCAGGTTGATAAAAGCCCCGTCCTGCACGTAGGAGATCCGGTTGTTCCCCAGGTGTAAGAGATCCAAAGAGGAAAAATTCCAGAAATCAGAGCGGTAGATTTTCTGGATCAAATTCCCGCTCAGGTACAGCTTCTTGGCATTCAAAGGCCTGGGCAGAAGCTCGGAGATGTTGTGAAACCCTCGCTCCTTGCAGTTGACCGTCAGGCCCAGGTCGTTGATGTGCAAACTGCAAGAGCACCCAGTGGGGCAGATGATGGGGATAGGGGGACGGGTCTGGTAGGCAGCCACGGGCGGTTGGTTGGGCCCAGGGTACAGGCCGCGCGACGTCGGGGGAGGTCGGGGTGCCCTGGGCTGCTTGGTGGGTTTGGGCTGCTTGTTGGATGTTTTGTACTCAACAGAGGAAGCGGTGAAATGGAAGGAGGACAGCATCGAGGAAGGCTTTGTAGGCCACGCGTTCTCCTTGCTGGACGACAGCTGAGGGATGCCCAGGCTGGCTTCCACCTCGGAGTCGGACAGCATGGGGCAGAGCTTACTTCTTTTGATTTCCCGCAGGTCCTTCCCGTGGAAGTGGAAGGGGGTCTCGCAGGTGATGTCCCCCACCAGAGCGGTGTAGGGGATGCGCTCCAGCCAGCTCTTCAGCTGCACGATCTCGCACGTGCAGTTCCAGGGGTTCTCCTCCAGCTGGATCTCCATCAGGCTCCTGCCGATGTGGTCCAACATCCCGCGGTACGAAAGGACTTTTAGCCGATTCCCGCGCAAGTCCAAGTGGGTTAAGGACACAGACTTAAATAAGTTGGTGGGAAGCATGGGGATAAGATTGTCATTTAGGATAAGGACCCTCAGTTTACTCAGGTTGCGGAACGCCCCGCTTTCAATCCGTTTGATGACGTTGTAATCTGCCTGCAGATATTCCAGACTTTCCAAGCCCAGGAAAGTGTCGTTCCTGAAAATGTCCAACTTGTTCTCATGCAAATACAACCTCTTCAGAACCCGGAGCCCATTAAAAGCCCCCGTCTGAATGTCCTGCAGTGCATTGTTCCCCAGATTGATGGACACAGCATTGTTCAAGTGAAGAAAACTGTTGGTGTACAATTTCCTCATGGAATTCCTCTGCAGGTAAAGTTTAAAAGGTCTTGACCACGACTCTGTTATTTGACTAATATTTATAAATCCCTTGTTGTCGCAGTGTATATGGAAAATGCTCTCCTTCACTTCACAGTAACATGGATCAAAGCAGGGCTCATCAAGCTCCTCCGAGTCCTCTATCAAGGGAATTGGTGTAGTCCATGCTAGAGCAATTGTGCTTAGAAGAATTATCCACAACATCCTTCCTTTATGAAGCGTCTCTGCCGTGGAAGCTTTCATCATTCCTTGATGTTTACAAAACTGCAACGGGAAGGAAAAATGCAGATTTCAGTATTTCTCTCCTGCCCTGCACCTTTTCCCAAGCCCCTACCTGCTAGACATGTGTGAGGCTCCTGGAAAGTTGAGCAGTTGTTGGGCTAGACGTTCACAACCAACTCTAGGGGTGTGGGATGGGCAAGCCTTGCCCTGATTTACGCTTAAGAGATGTTAGACGGTTTAATCACGCGGCAGCGGCCTCCCTTATCCCCCCCCCCCTTTGGTATATGCCACCTATAAAGAGGACAGCACATGCAGACCACACAGCACCATGAGCACACAGGCTGGACGTGTTGCATCTTCACATGTTCTCCTCTGCAGGAGCAGCACTGAGGACTACACAGATTCCATACTCATTTGCAGTTCGAGCTTTGTAGCCCTCGCGGCCCGCGTTCACTATGGGCGAGAAAACACCAGTGGGGAGATTTCTCCCACCACATCCTTCAGACGTGCAAACTCCCAAAGTTACTGAATCCCTATCCTGCCCTCTCTCTGCCTCCTGGCTCGGTATATTCCATACACAATTTCAGAGGAATGTGCGAGGTTTGCTGATGTCCCTGGCCAGCTGGCTCCTGTCAGAATTCCCCCCAATGTCTTTAAAAGAGTAAATGGTTAGCAACCCAGATTTAAAAGGACATCTCCCCCTGTGCAAATGCGCCGAGGAATTAGTGCAACCGGTATCTTATCAGATAAATACACACCACATATTAGTCATTTTAGCTGATTAGAGCCTTTGGAGGTGATTACTCTTTCTAAAGCACATGCCCCTGCGATCAGCAGATCTAAAGGGAAGTGACAGCTAAGGAGCACCTAGGATTGAAATGCTGAGGCTGCCTTGGATTAGGGTGGTTTGTGCCCCCAGGACCAAGCAGGAGACACGGTTAAAAAGCTGAAAGTGGAAGGGGGAAAAAAAAAAGCAACAGAAAACCTTGACACTTACCAGCCAGTAAGTTATCTATCCTACTATATAGGTTCCCGAATGAAGACACCATTCTTCTCCAGTCAGATGAAAATAATACTGTACTAATGAGATGCAGCTCCTTCAACATATGGTTTCACCCTTCCTTGCACCAGATATTTTGAATGTATGGGCACAGAGAGATGCTAAGGCTGGTGATAATAACGGCGGTGATGCAGCCTTCCTTGAATCACTGAAATGCCCATTAGAATGGTCGGGAGCGATCGTTGCTTTGGGTCTTAATCTTTCGAGAGGAAAAGGTCCTTTTATTTTTTGCCTTCCTCGAACAAGCACTAGAAAATTTTGCCCCCCATCCACAAACTTAAGAGCCAAAACGATGCATTTAGGGGAGAGAAATGCCAGAGGAGAGAAATCCTTAGGATCGACTTGCAAATGAAACCCTCCCCTGTGGGAAAGAGGAGATGGTTGAAAGCATGAAAAGAGAAATACCCTCTGCAATTAAAACCAGCGTCTAACTGGGGAGAAGGGAGAGAGATGAGAGCTATATTGCAGTATTAGCCCCTCTGCCTCCTTTGCAAAATATTAGTCACTTAAGTTCTTTCTCTCCTGCAAGGGCTGTAATAAAAATAAAAAAATGAGGATTATTATATCTTCTTTTGGGGAGGGGGGGGGGTGTCCGTGACCCTAGGCGGAAACAAAAGGATCCAGAAAGGTTGTACTTACCGGTTTGCAGGAGAGATTTTAGCACATCGTTACCAACAACAACAACAAAAATAATTACCAAAAAAAAAGGAGAAAAAAATAAAGAGGGGAAGGGGAGGAAAAAAAGCTCGAGTTTAAGGATTGCCGGTTTCTCTCTGTCTCTCCCTTCTCTGTCTCTCCCTCTCTCTCTCTACTCCTGCTGAAGCTGAGGCAAAAGGAAAAAAAAAAAAAGGGCAGAAGCAGGAAAAAAAAAAAAAAAAAAGAAGCAAGCCTGAGACGTGCTGGGAATGCAATGAGCCCCTCAATGATCTTCTTTAGGATGCAGAGCTGCTGTTTGGCACACTCAATGGAGGAGGGAGGAGGAGAGGGGCTGCTGCAGGCTCCAGCGCTGCCGCCGCCGCCGCCTTCTCCGGGCACCGGCAGCGCGGAGCGGGAGGGCTGGGGCGCGGCGGAGGATCTCGGGCTTCTCTCCTTCCTTCCCCGTGTGTGTGTGTGTGTGTGTGTGTGTGTATGATGGTGTTGTTGCCCTGGATCAGGCTTTTCCACGTCATGAAAATGAGCTTCAAGAAGGGGAGCAAATGAAGGGGGCGCGCTTGGCACCGGGTCGGGGGCGCGCATTTGGGAAGCCCTGACTATACATTTTTTTTTACCCGGTTGTTTTTTTTTTTTTTTGGTTGTGTTTTTTTTTTAAAGAGGGAAGGAGGGGGATGGTTGACGGAGAGAAAGGGAAGTGGGAAACGAGCAGATGGGGGGGGGGGGAACCAAAAACAACAACAACTAAAACCCCACAAAAACAACAGCCAAAACCATAAAAGGCAAATTCCCAAGAAAATCAAAGAGGAAAAAGCGGCCGGGATGGGTCAGAATTTGCAAACCCACCGCCTCCCTCTCCCCCTCCCACCCACCCTCAAAAAATAATCAAAAAAGATCAACTCTGGAGGAAATCTAAGATGCTCTGACCGCAGGCACCACTGAGATGCGGCGGAGAGCATCCGGGTGGGCCCCAGAGAGGGGCAGGGGTGTCCCGCCCCAGCCGCCCCGGCTTCCCCCGCCGCGCACCCCTGCGCTGCCAGTGCCTCCTCCTCCTCCTCCTCCTCCCCCTCCTTCTCCTCCTCCTCCTCTCCGTCCTCTCTCTCTGTCTCCTTTTCTTCCCTCCTGTCCCGCTGCCGTGCCGCTGCTCCAGCCTAGCAGCCTCTCCAGGATCCAGCAGTCTCCCCCCTGCCACGGAGGCAAACCCAAAAAAACCTCGGGAAGGGGGGAGGAGAGAGACCCGGCACCACCTTTCGCATCCCTCCACACCGCGGATTGTGCGTGGAGGCGGAAGACCGCGGAGGGCAGCGCCGCTGGCCGGTGTCTGCTCGCCCCGGGAGCCGCAGGCAGGTAACAAATATGCGCGGAGAGGGGAGAAAAGGGGAGGGAGAGAAGTGACTCGCGGGGAGCGGAGGATCCGCGGAGGATCCGCGGGAGGCTTACGCGGGTTTGCCCGTGACTGAAAGTTGGCGGGAGCGGGTCGGAGGATCGGGGTGTGTGTGTCGTGGGCAGGGATGTGACCCCCGAAATACCTCTTGCATCCCTGCTGTCCGCACCCATGCACACCCATGCACACCCATGCACACCTTCGCACACCCATCCCCGCTCACACACATGCGCGTATCTTTAAGCAAGGCGGGAGCCGCGTAACTCACCGGGGCATCTCGCAGCATCCCCCGCTCCCGGTTCTCACCCTAATCCCAAACTCCCCATTCCCACATCCCCGGGGATTGCTCCGCCGGGAGGAGACTTAACTGGAACCACGGTTCGGTAGCAAAAAGTTGATGGGCAGATCCGCAGGTGCGGGAGGGGGGGGGCGGCCGCGGTTTCCTGCCGCCCCGACGGTGCGCTCCGCGGGCAGGGGAGCAGCCTGCGCGCCCGCGGACGTGCACCATCTTTCCCAGCCTCCGAAGCTCTCCGGTGCAATATGGACGCACCGCTCCCTCCTAATTAAACTGCTGCATCATTCATTTTCTGACGCGGAAGCAACATGGGGTACCAGCAGGCAACATGCACCTGACACCCCCCACCTCCCACCCCCCACCCCCTTTAATGAAGAGGAAGGGGTGGGGTGGGGGTGGGGGCGGAGAAAATGGGCGAAAAGGGGAAATTACAACAGTTTGTGCCTGCTGCCAGCTCGCACACAGCCTTAGCAGCGACTCAGAGAATTACCTATGCGCAGAGCACCCCCACCTTGCACCCCGCTGCGTTTTAGCGAGGGGAGAAAGGGGTCCACATCGATGATGGGTGGAGCAGAGGTGACGTCCCGGGGCGGCTGCGGCCATCCCGACCCGCCCGACCTGACCTTGCCCTGCAGCATCCCCGCGGCCGGCAACTTTCGGAAATGCCACCGACTAACGCTCGTCATCGTTTTCCAGGGCTTGTGCCTTCAAGTTTTGCAGATGGGCTGAGAAAAAGAGGGGATTGCAGGGGGGAGGGGGGTCAAAGGGTAGGGGAAAGGACACTGGGAGGGGATGGCCCTTGAATGCAAATCAGCTCTGCAGGGTTCCTCGGGGGTGGCAGTGTCCCCGAGGACATCCCTCCCCCTTCCTGTCCAGCTAGGGGGGCTGTGCTACCCGCACGGCCCTGCCCTCGCCTCCCGCTCGGCTGTCACCCGGGGCAACCCCCGTAGGACGCCTTTCGTGGGGGGTTGTGATAGGAGGGATATCGACCCTCACCTGCTGCTAGCATCCTTGATGCACCCTACAGCGAGATCTTAGCTCTCCGTGGGCTGAAAGACCTGTATCCCCTTGTGCCCGCCCAGCCAGCGGACAGAAATCACGGCAGGCTATTCCTCCACACCTCTCTCCAGCCAAAGCAGCTCGCAGCCTGTGCTGGCTCTGCTGGTTCTGTCGACACAACCTGCTGAGAACAGGATCAGCGTAAGCGTGATTGGCAGGAGCTCTGGCTAGGGGCACGGCAGGCTGATGTAACCAAGATCAGGATGTCACTTGCTTATTATTAATAATTATGATTATTGGCAAGTGAGCTATCTCCTTGCAAGCTCCTGTGCTGGAGCTGTAGAGGTAGAGAAGATGCATGTTGTCCGGGTGGGAGGCTGGCAGGTGTCCCCCTGGCTGCTTCTTTGCAGCCTCATTGCTAATTACTCAGACACATCTTTCCCCCTGCCCCCGACAGCCTGCTGAAAACAAGGGACTGAGAAGCCAGGGATAACTTCAGCGGCAAATGAGCAAAAGGCCTTGGACTGTACCTTTCCAAAAGTGTCATTCCAGCATTATGTTTCTACTGGAGACAACCATTCCCCCACTGCAGTCATTGCAACACAGTCATTTACTGCTTCCTTCGGTCTGCAGTGGGAACCAGCCCCTTCCCTCCCCAACAGGAGAGGCCACGGTGCAGAGAAAGAGGCAGTCTTCCACCAAAGCTCACTCTGCCTGGCCAGGTCTCTTCCAACCTTGGTGATTCTGTGAAAGAAGTATTCTGGTCTTATAGAGTCCCTTTTGCCTCCACCAACCTATGATAAGGGCAAAAGCAAGGGAAATTCTCTTGTAGTTATTACAGATGGGAACTGCTTCCTGGCTCTTTGCATTTTCTTAGAGCTGGGGAGCAGTCTAAAGGCTCTGGATCAGAGTGGTGAAAGGTTTTAGATACGGCCAGAGCCTGGGCTCCAGCTGCATTTCTGCTTAAAGACCCAGACAAAGTCAACTCCTGTCCTGTGCTCACACCCAGCTCACTGTCCTCTGGTGTCAAAGACTGGGGATCACCTCCAGATGCTGTTTATTGGGACAGGTGAACACATGGGAACCCGGTGTGGGAGGGGGAGCAGAGAGGCACGAGTGAGCTGTGATGCTGAATAGTCTGTGACACAAACCTCACATGCCCTTACTTGGCAGAGCTGCCAGATGGGCGCTCCAAGGGGAGATGTTCAGGTGGTCCTCCCTGGGGTGCAGGACAAAGCCCATGGCTTGGAGAGGGCTTCCCATGGGGCACCCTGCATTTTGGGGCCTCGTTGGTGTAACATGGGAGTCTTTGAATTAGGGGAAAGCCCAGGGTGCCAGGCTGTGGAAATCACAGTGCTGTGACTCTCCAGCACTGAGAGAGTGGTCCTGTACAGGAACATTCACAGCTGCAAGGACTGCAAGAGGCAGATGTCTGGTAACACCTGGGCTAGCTTCAAAGCTGAGCTTCACAGAGCAAGGAGCTAAACTTTCCGTTCACCGTTCTGGTGAGTGCCCTTGTATCCCCATGAGATTTCCATCAGTTGGCTGTGCTCAGGTAAACACATTTACAACTGAGCATTTCCCACCCTTTTCATTCTTTATTTTTTAACAACTATTTGAATATTCTTGGGTTTGTTTATTATAAATTGCCCAAACAGAGATGTTTTAGTGGCTTTGAAAATGTGGATGGAGGAAAAGCAGGACAGAGAATCTTTTCTGTATAGCAGTTAGTGAAGCAGTTTATGAGGCTTGACTTTTCCCCTCTGTTAGTTGATTTATGTGACAGACACACTCCACAGTGAGCAGGTGGAATTCACCTGCAGTCTTTCTTTGGAAGGGAACATTGCTGTCAAAGCCTGCAGCACAGGATCCCAGTGCTGCAGTAGGGATCTCAGCCTCTCTTGCTGTTGCATGCACAGTTCCATGTCATAGGGATCCCAGCTGGATGCAGAGGGCTGTCCCCCTCGAGTCAATGCAAAGGTGTTCTTGACTGCTGGAGGATGGCATTTGGACTGTGGGAACCTCAAGGAGTCTCTGAAGTACCTTCAGCCTGTCACTGGGTGCTCAGCTGAAGGCTGCTATCCTTTTCTCCACACGGCTCTGGGGTCTGACATGCTGTGTATGAGTACAGGCAGAGGTTGTTTGAGCTGCATAAGCACTGGTGAATGCACCTCAAATGGAGGCAGTGTAAGAACTTAAACTGGGCTTTTCTAGCTGGAATCCTGTGGGCTAGAGAGAGCTTCTTATGTCGAAGTCATGCTCCTGGCCACAATTTGTACTGTTAGCCTCCTCATTCTCAGTTATCCCATGGAGTAGCTGTTGATGTCTCCCCAGGGCAGTTATGTCCAGTCCAACTGAGGCGTTATTTTTAGATGGAGTTGAGAAGTAACAATGCACCAAAGTGTATTGCCATGGACTATTTTGAATAAAATGGTCCTCAGCTGCTTTAAACTCAACAGGATGCTGAAGCTGTGAAGAAAGTCCAGCCATGCCCCCTTAACAGGCTCTGTGTAATTGGGTTTTGCTCATGGGAGCTTTTTCAGCAGAGAGATTTTGCCCAGTATTTGATGATATGTGTAAATAATAAAAAGAAAAGAGGAATGGACTAATGGGTGGTATTAAAATAGAACAGCAAATACCAGCAAATCAGGAGCACAGTGTCTGTAATGGATTGTTATTGAAAATAGGAGAGGAAAGGAGGCAAAATAAAAGGGAGGTTTTAATGGACAAAATTGACAGTTCTGTTATTCTCACTGATTGCTGACATTTCAAGATCAGGTTTTTATCTAATGCTTCTACAGCCTTAAATGTTTCCTTCTAGTAAATCAGGCAGAGCTGTAGCTTTTTTCCCACCTCAGGCACGTAAGGAAGCCCACAATTTTACCGAGTGTGCTGATATTTATTATAGCCACTGTCAAACCCCTTCACACTCCACTTATATACGAGCTTCTCTTTGGCCTTTATTAGAGTGATCTACAGCCATGCTTAGGCATGCACAACTTCCTTTGACAGCAGCCAGAATTTCATGCGTGGATGAGAGCTGGAATAATTCCCTGGGGGTGATCTCCTCCCATCCGAACTGCAGAGTTATGAGCTCTGCTCCAGTGCAGAGAGGGGCTTCTTCAGCTCTTCCCATCCTTCACGTCAGCAGTTCTGCAGCCGCACAGCCGCACAGAATCACTGAGTCATAGAAACCTTTGGGTTGGAAATGTGCTTTAAGATCATCAAGTCCAACTTAACCCAGCACTGCCAGGGCAGCACTAAATCATGCCCCTCAGCACCACGTCTGCACAGCTGGCAAACCTCTCCAGGGATGGGGACCCCACCACTGCCCTGGGCAGCCTGTTCTGGGGTTTGACAACCCTTTTGGGGAAGGAAATTTTCCTAACATCCAACCTAAACCTCCCTTAAGGCAACTTGAGGCAGTTTCCTCTTGTCCTATCGCTTGTAACTTAGGAGAAGAGACCAACTCCTGTCTGGCTCCAGGGAGTGTAGGGAGTGAGAAGGTCTCCTCGGAGCCTCCTCTTTCAGGCTAAACAACCCCAGTTCCTCCATCTGCTCCTCAGAAAACTTGTGCTCTTCTCCAGCTTTTGTACCCTTCTCTGGACACACTCCAGCACCTCATTGTCCTTCTTGGAGTGAGTGGGCAAAAACTGAACGCGTTATTCAAGGTGCAGCCTCACCCACATCCTTTCTGATGACAACATTCTGCATCTTTTCTAAGCTTTTTGGTTGGTTGTTTTTTTTGTGTGTGTGGCTGGTTTGGGTTTTATGTTTTTGTTGTGGTTTTGCTTTGGGGTTTGTTTGTTTGCTTTAGTGGAAAACCTCATTTTGACCTGGTAGCACCAGTGCGGTTTCTGGTGTCCTAAATGAGGCTGAGCACAGACCACGCAAAGGAGCATCACGGACTTGCAACTGTGTTTTCTAAATATTTCCACTGATTGCCCAAAGAGCCCAGCAGCAGGCCCCAGGTGGCAACTGCTGAGTTGCTCCCATAAGAAAACCCTCAGATAACACAAGCCCAGCGTTTGAACTCTCTTAGTTGAAAGCCTCATTGCAGAATAATTGTTGTGCTTTATTTTTACACACTGAGGCGTTTTCTTTTGCAATCTCTGGTTTGCTTAGCTCGGTTTTTTTACCACCTTGGGAGCTCATCCTATGCCCTTCCCAGCTCCCTTATTTTGTCTGGGCACAGGGAAGTGGAGATTACCCCCCAGCACGTGCTGTAAGCAACAGCATGGATTTTCAGGACATCTGGATTTAGAGTTGCCAGAATTAGAAACACGAGCTCATGCTAGGGCAATCCCCCAGTCCTGGGCCATAAAGCCAATCAATTTAAAATGTAATAAAAGGCTTTCTTACTGCACTGAATGCTGTGTGGAGGAAGCCACTTTCTGCTCATTTGGAAAGGAAAGCTCATATCCTAAATTGCTTTTTAGATCAGTCTTGGTCCTGCTTTTAGTGATGTCAATGGTGACACTTCCGTTTAGTCCACTGGTGCCAGAATTTTCCATTTACTGCTAACTGCTTCTCCTCTTCCCCTTCTCCTCCATTTCCTAAGCTCCCTCTCAGCGCTACTCCATGCAGTCCTTCTGTGAGGACAGCTCAGACACAGAGACAGACCTTATCCTTCAGCTCCGAGGCAGCAGGATGAAGAGTCATTTTAATCTCCTGGTAAAAGCAGTGGCACAGCCATGGAGGAGATGGTGAGAATGATGGCTTCCCTGCTCCTGCAAGTCTTGCCCTCCTTTCTCTTGGCTACTGATGGCACCAGTCTTACAGGAGCCCCTAGTTATGACTAAGAGGTGATCCTTCATCCTAAATGGGTTCAGCTATGAAGTTCAAGATGAGCTGACTCACTCCTACTGCAGTTACCCCTAATGGAAGCTGTGGACTAATGTGTGTCTGTGAAAACAGGGAATTGGGTCTTAAACTCATGGATCTTGTCTACCACTTGGACTTTCTGGAGCTTGATGCAGTAACACATTAACATGCACTTAAGGTAACTATTTTTATTATCCTGAAAATATTAAATAGCAAGAGGCAACACCAGCTAAAGTGCTTAAGAGTGTCCTCCTCAGCCTTCAGCTCCAAGCTGTCCTCTGAATGAGCGTTACTCTCTGTTGTTCCCACCACCCAGAGAGGAGATACTGCCACCAGAAACTGAGCAATTCCTTACTGCCTCGTCTAGCCTCATTTTGCACAAGAGGGAAAGCTGAGAGCAGTAGCTGCTTTTCATTTTTCCAGCACCAAGGCAGGTCTCTGCTGAGATTTTGGCCATTTTTTATGAGGCTGAATTTCTTTGACAAGGTACAGTGGGAGCCACCATTTGGGATCACTACCTCCAGACAGTCGTCGAATGTTGATGCGTGAGGAGGAACAGACGTCTAGAAATTAAGACCTGTGAGGAAAGGGTGAGTTGAGACTCTTCTAAATGGCAGAGGAGGAACAACATGGCAATAGGTTTGAATCATACAAAAAAAAAATGCTGAAAAATAAAGGGGATGCTTTGTTCTCTACAAATAGCATTGGTCTTAATTTGTAGCTACAATGACTGATATCAAATGTTAGGAAGAAGGTTCTGCTGATGAGGATGACAAAGACTCCCTGAGGAGGTTGCAGAGCCTCTAGAATGAGAGGCCTGTAAAAAGGCAGGGAAGGTTCTGTGTTAGGAAAGTCAGAGGGAAGTTCCTGTAGCCCCAAAATGGGTTAGGTAATCTGCTGAGCATCCTCCAAGCCCTACAGTTCTCTGATCGCTCATGTTGAGGCACAAAATGCTTGTGATCCTATACCATAACCCCTAAAATACAAATATCTTCATGGAATAGAGTAGGAAAATTTAATACAACCCAGGTTTGGAACCAGCTGGCAATGGCACAGGAACGTGAAAGAACCGAAGGTTTCTAGGTCAAGGGTGTATGTGTGGCTAAGCCTGCTAAGGGTTGCACATCCAAGCTCTGGAGTGACACAACTGGCTAAAGTCATGACCTTGTATGCACAGACACACACGTGCATGGCACCCTGCATCCAGAGGTGACTTGAGGTGTCTTTCCATTTTCAAGGATCTTGTGGTTAGGGCTTTTGTTTTCTACTAATTTTCTATCTTTCTGCTCCATGTTCTATCTTTCTATCACCAACTGGCTTGCTAGACAGAAATACTAAGCTTTTAGTTAGTCACCTTCCAAAATCCCTTGGAATTCTAGGAAAACATTTCAATATAAGCAGATTAACAAAAAGCTCTGAGTCAAGATTCCTGACTACAGATTAAAATCTTGGGTGTTACTGTAAGAGGGACAGTACCATGCAGAGAGACTTCTCCTGAGGGTGTCTAGAGACAGGCCAAGGGGGAATGGTTTGAAGCTGAGGAAGAAGTTGTTCATTGTGAGGGTGGTGAGAGTCTGGCCCAGGCTGGCCAGGGAGGCTGTGGCTGCCTCCTTGCTGGGGGTGCTGAAGGCCAGGCTGGCTGAGGCCTTGAGCAGCTGAGTCTAGTTGAGAGGTGTCCCTGGGCCTGGTGGGGAGGTTGGAGCAGATGAGCTCTGAGCTCCCTTCCAACCTGAGCCATTCTATGTTGAAATGTAACATCCATCACCAGGGAGGTGGTTGAGGCCCCATCCCTGGAGGTATTCAATGTGAGGCAGGACAGGGCTCTGGGCAACCTGAACTAGTGCAGTATGTCCCTGCTTACTGCAGGGGGCCTGGACTAGATGACATGTGGAGGTCCCTTCCAATCCAAACCACGCTGTGATTCTATGATTTCCTAACCACATTTGCAGCATTAAGCATTTGCAGTTTCCAGGGGTGCAAGGAAGGCTTCCTTTTAGCTGTTGATTTAGCTAGGCTTAAAATCCAATGAATAAATTGTACATAGTTGATCAGCTTGTGGGGTGCACAGTGCCTACACACCAAATAATAAGCTACACATCCCACTGTGAGCAGTTCATGGCCAAAAGACTGCAGGAACACCACTGTGGAACTGTCAAAATAAAGCATGCCACGGACTCATAAATGAAATGAAGGAATATTGGCTCCAAATGGAGTCCATAAATACATGTCACACCTGTCCTCTGGGTGGTCAGCAGCAATCAAGCTGTTATATTCCAAATGTGTTTTCAAGCTGATACTGTCTGATGTGTCCTTCCTTCCTTCCTTGCTGAGCAGTATCAAGGCAGAAAGAGGAAGATCTAAGTGATAGGGTCTCACTGCAAAGCCATGAGACCAGGTGAGGTTAACTTATGGAGCTAAACAGACCCATGACAATTCAAGGCTAATTTTGACTTGACTGTGTTAACCCTTGGAGGAAAAAGCAACACAACCCTGAAAGGAGGTTTGCAGCAAAGGTTTTCAACACCCAGGAAGCCCCTGCACTTTCCAGCAGAGGTTACAGTGAATGTGGAAATAGGCTAACAGAAGGATTAATAATACTAACAATTTACACCGTGGGAGTGCCAAGGATTCCCTCCAGGCAGGGTACTGCAGCACCAAAAACAATGCAGGGCAAAGCTTCCCACCAGGGAGTGAGGTGTGCGAAGCTCCTCGTGAGCTTTCCTCTTCACACTCGCAACTCTGTCTCGGGCACAGTAAATTCAGCTGGGCTCTTAGCGGAGCTCTCCCAAGGGCTGCTCATTCTAACAGGCAGGTTCCATTATTTTTCCAAGTCCTATTCTAAGCCACAAAGGAAGATTGAGCTCTTGATGTCTCTCTACAAAAAGTGCCAAGCAGTCACCCAACTGGTTTTGAAGGTGAATCCCATCCTGCTAAACCAGACTTTTTCAGCAGCTGCATCAGGGAGCCCTCCAGTTTAGGGACATGATTTGCTTTTTGGTGAGAATTCTTCTTGCTTGCTTTCCTGCTAATTTAATTTTAAAAGAGAGTGTTATTAGGTTGTGAAAAAGTAATCTCATATTTTGCCATTTAAGTCACCTGGGGAGAATCCATTCCTGCTGAAGTCATTTGGGCACCACTGGCACCACTGGTGCTGGGGGCAGGCACTGGGCAAGTCCCAGCCTGGGCTCAGCAGCAGATGGGAACCAGACTCAGGAGCTGGATTGTGGAGCTGGATTGAGGAAGACAGGGATGGGGATGGAAGACAGAAGGGACAGAGTCCTGCTGGGACAGCAGCCAGGGAAGGAGAGGCTTGAGCCTGGGCATCCCTCAGCTTGCTGCTGAAGATGCCATGCATGGGCTGCAATCCTTGGGGGGCACTTGAGGCTCCCCTGTGCTGTCAGCTCCTCCCCACAGCTGCCCCCTCTGCCTTCCTGCCCCCCAAGGTGGGGCAGAGCTGTGGCAGTGCCCTTGGTGTGCAGAGCAGCAAGTCTGAGGCAGAGGCTTTGTGACCCCCAGGCCTTGTCAGGACCTCTGCCCATCTGCTTCTCCCTGGTAGCAGCAGCCCCTGGCTGTGCCAAGCTGCCCTGAGCTTCAGCAAGTGCCTGAGTGAGCAGAGCCTGAGCTGGGCACTCACAGCCCTGAGCAGAACTGGTTCTTTTCTTCCTCAAACCAGGACAAGAAGCAAGCAATTGTTCAGTGTTCAAGGGTAACAAAACAGTTCCATTCCTGGCTCTGAATTTTTGCTTCAGACACCAAGCAAGCAGGAGCACAGGAACAGGAGTGAGTTTCCTTGGGTGCATCTCATCCACTCACAGCAGTGGTAACCACCACGAGAGGCAGAACCACCTCCCTCCTTATGGGCTTCAGACCTCCCATCCCTTTCCACCACTGCTCCCTGCAATCACAGACCTCTCGCCTCTGCTCCTTGTCTTTGCAGGTGTTGCTAAAAGCTGCCCTCTAGATGGTGAAGTTTTCAGTCTGTCGCTCACCATCACTGTTGACCCAGGCAGAGCTTAATTTTGACTCTGATTTTTAACTCTCTGGCTGAGACATATTGTGCTGTTAAAATGGATTAAAAGATGAAAGCAGCAGAATGGCAAACCCGATGAGGAACCTCTCTCTGATTTTCTGGTGTGCAGTGCAGATGAAAACGGAGACATTTTTTTCCCAGCCATTTGCATATCTGCAAATGACTGCAAGGCAGGGTAGAAGGGAGCCAGCTGGATTCAATTAAAGAGAAAGGTAAAAGCCTTTTACTTCTGATTTTCATTTCACTAGTTGGAGCAGGGTCACAGTCTGCATTTCTTCCTGGCCATTGTAAAAACCAAGGAAGTCCTCAGCATCACATCCCGGGCACAGAAGTGCTTCTGAAACAGAATGCTGACACAAAATCAAACCATCTATTTGTACAGCAAGAATGAACTTCTTGTCTCGTGCAGTTTTCAGCATGATCCACACAAAGCTCATTTTAGGGCAAGCTGCTTAGGCAGATTTCAGGGGACACTAATCTGCAGGACTTTCACTGACTGCCCAACTGCAATGTCACAGTAAAGCTTTCTCCCCAAGCCCATCTGCAGTGTCCTGAGCTGCAAAGCTCTCAGAAGTGTGATACGCCGGCACAGGGTGCTGCCTTTGTTGGGGATGGCTGTGAGGCTTGCAGTATGACAGAACTCTTGCCATGTTTCTCTATTATTTCTGTTATTTCTATTATTTTAAGAGAAGGAATGAGGGCAGTGGGCTAGCAGCAGTCTCCTCCCAGCCTAGGATGGTATCTTCCAAGAAAGTATCTTTTTTTCTGTGATTTTCATCATCATCATCTGACCATATAACAATACCATGAAATAACAATAGCACCTTCAGTCAATTGCATCAATAAAATCAAGTAACAACAGCAACCCAATAACAATGCAACGACAACAGCAGCAATAAAGACATTAACAATGCTAACAACCTTTCACCAGGCCTCCACAACTCCCAGCCATCATTCTATGCAGCTTTCCAAACTTTTGGTTTATATCCTTTGCTTCCCCCTTCAAGGTTGCTGCAGCTCCTGGTTGTGCAGTGTCACAGCAGAGCTTCTGCCAGCCGTGCCTGTATGCAGAGAGGGGAGGGTGGTACATGTGGGACACAAATCTATGGGGAGAGGACAAGTAATTGTTGCTTCTTTATAGCCACTTGCACCTTCTAGAGGTCTCCAATTTGTCCTCACTTTGAATTATTTGCCTCAGTTGATGAACATAATCCTATGAGTAGTTATTCATAGGCATAATTCTTTTGTGCTGTGTACAACATGAAGGTTAGTTAAACCTTCCCTCTCTCTTGGCTTGCTGCATGCCCTTATTTCCTCATGCTGAGCCAGGACTTAGACAAGCCTTTAGCAGGGTAGCAGATGTCCCAGGTACACAGGTAACTGCTGAATTGCCCTCAAGTTAGAGTGAGAGGGAGGGAGAGCCAAGTGTCTAGAGCAGCGTATCCTCCAGGTTCAGCTGGCAGACAGGTTCAGATGGCAGACATTGTTTCCCCTCCTACTTAGCTATATTTATTTTGTCAGTGGATTTCCTCCTCCTCTGAGTCTTGCTGGTCCCTGCCATGCCAGGGAAGTGTGTGAAGGAGTCGCTGCTACCCAGGGAAGGGCACAGTCCTTGTGCACAGGGAGGAAGCAGAGAGGAGTCTTTGGAGCGTACAGACAGCTAACCTATATGGATTTGAATCACAGAATTTGAGTCATCATGCCTTGAGCACTGTGAAGAGAGACAGGGAGGTGCTGGAGCAGGTCCAGAGAAGGGCAATGAAGCTGGTGAAGGGTCTGGGGCAAAAGTCTTACGAGGAGAAGCTGAGGGAACTGGGGGTGTTTAGCCTGGAACAAAAGAGGCTGAGGGGAGACCTTCTGGCTCTATACATCTCCCTGAAAGGAGGCTGGAGTGAGGTGAGGGTTGTCTCTTCTCAGCAGTCACAATGGATAAGACAAGAAAAAATGGCATTAAGTTGTGCCAAAGGAGGTTTAAGTTAGACATTGGGAAAGACTTCTGCACCGAAAAGGTTCTGAAAGACTGGAAGAGGCTGCCCAGAGAAGTGCTTGAATCACCCTCCCTGGATGTATTTAAGAGCTGTCTACACATGGTGCGCAAGGACATGGTGTGGTACTGTCGCCGGTAGGGTTAGATAAGGGTTGAACTTTAATGATCTTGAGACTCTTTTCCAACCATAGTGATTCAACCCAACACCACCATGGCCACTGAACTATATCCCAGAGTACTATGTCTACGTGTTTTCTGAAGAGCACCAGGGATGGTGACACAGCTGCCTCCCTGGGCAGCCTGTTCCAATTCCTGACTACACTTTCAGTAAAGGAATGTTCCCTAATATCCAATCTAAACCTTCTTTGGTGCAACTTGAGGCCATTTTCTTCTTGAAGGGGGGCTGGTGAGAGGCTCTCACCTTTCTGACAGTTGTATGTCACGCCAGGGATGGAGACTACTTCCACTCTGGGTCCCTAGCACAGGTTTTCCCAGCAACCAAACCAGCATGTCCTGACACGTTGGGACTAGCAATGGTTTTGAGTCACTCATGTGGTGCCAGTGAAGTCTCTTGGTGGTTATTTCAGTGCAACACAGCTCCATAACCTCATCTCACATTATCACATCTTGTAGGAATGCCAAGACATCACATTGCAGCAACTTTGCCTTGCAAGCGACGGTGTCAAACTGATCAGTCCCTAGGCAAGGAGGTGTTAGATGTGTGTATTTCCAGCCTGTCTTCAGCAGATTATAACAGGTTGTAAAGTTGCTGCAATACTTACAAGGTTTGAAGAGGGAAGAGAAGGTTTCCAGCCCCCCCTCCCCAAGCCCTCTTGTGTAACCAACACTGGGGACAGAACTGGAGCACTGGCCACTTGCCATTTAAAGTTTTTTTCAGTCTCCTTAAATTCCATATGGTAAAATATACATTTCTCTTACTTCTCCTCTTCCCCCCTTCCCTCCCCCCCGCCAAGGTAATCTATCTCTGACAGAAAGCAGTCCCTCAAAAAATCCTCAGTTAATTTTAGGGCTAGCTTGCCCCATTTTTTGTGGGTGTAAGGAGTGAAGGAGCCTTTCTGCACCCAGCCTTTTTTTGCTCTCTTTGTACCAGAGCGAGTGAGGGAAGAGCCTGACTTCAACAGAAGAGATAAAAATAAAGCCAGCGATGGACAAAGCCAATTATGTTCCCCATTGCCTAGGGATGGGCAACCTAATTTGCAGCTGACAGTGATTTGATGGACTGAGCCATCCCTTTTCTGATCCAGCATTTGGAGTAATTTTTATTGTAAACCAATCATTACAATGTAGGACTCTCAGTACCATCAGTGTCACCGTGACAAATTCCCACATCAGTGTTAGTGTTGCTGCTGGGGTTTTTCCTCTCATCTTTCACTGCCTGGCACATTCTGGGAGGTGCTGGACGTGGTACACCATGGCCTTGTCCTCAGTGCCAGCCCTGGGCAGAACAGCTAATGGGTTGTGTGAGAGATGGTGCCAAACACAACGGTACCAACACTGGGAGACATGTTTCCAATCTCTGTGCTGTAATTTTGGCAGGGACGCTAAATTTAGTCCTCTAGCTCAGAATAGGCATGGAGTACACTAGCATAGGACTTGAGCAGTGGACATTTGCTCCTCCATCTTCGTCATCTCTGGTTTTGTTCCTTTATGTGGTTTATAGGGCATGAAACAATTCCTCCCTCAAAGATACTGTACAAGTTCTTGTCCAACATCTATGCAACACAGTAAATCCTAAGCCTCGGGGTAGAGTCCTGTAACGGGTTGAGGCAGCCCCTCTCCCCACCACGGGCAGAAATAATGACTGTGACAAATGGATTGCAAAAGTGATGGAAAGTTTCAGTGGAAAGCGGTGAGTGTGTGCAGAGAGCCAGAAGCAGTGACAAGAGAGACCCCAAAGCAGACCCAGAAACATCCCATCCCCACCTGAGGGTGCACCCAAGACCCCCAGGGCTCCTTCTTCACCCCCCCAACTGCTAGGCTAGTCTCAGCTGGCCAGATCCGAGACTGCCCATCCCCCCCATGGCCTTGGGCCTAGCCATGCCCAAGGCCGGGAGACATCTCCCCCAGTTACCAGGTGACAGCGAGGGGAAGAAAGAGGCAGTGCCAGACCCCACGCTGGATCTTATAGCGGTGCAGAGAATTAGGGTAGGAAATACCTGGCTTCCTGTGTCTGCCCACTGGGCTGGCCTTCTGGACACAGGAAGCACCTCATGTAGCAGAGGGCACCCAGCCCAAACTGCTACAAATCCTTATGGTCCCTGAATGGACACAGGGGCACAGCTTCTGCCCAGCCAGTGCTGGACAGAGCATCACTTCATTAGAACCAGCTGGAGTTTATTGTCACCAGAAAAGCCATTGGCTGTGAGGTGCAGAGATAAGGGCACATTTAGAGCTGGTGAGCTGAGAGGATACAGAGATACAGACGACCATAGAATCACAGAATGGTCTGGGTTGGAAGGGACCTCCAAAGCTCATCCAGTCCAACCCCTCTGCAGTCAGCAGGGACATCCCCAACCAACCAGGTTGCCTCAGAGCCTTGTTGAGCCTCACCTTGGATATCTCCAGGGATGGAGCCTCAACCACCTCCCTGGGCAACCCATTGAAGATCTGCTGCTCTTGCAGATGATGTGCCTTACATTCCCCTTCCCAGGTTTGTGAGAGCTCAGTGTAGGAGGCTCTATATAAGACTTATTGCCCTCTATTTCTGCCTAGCTGTGAAACCTGCAGGGTTTTTTTGTTCCACCAGAGTCTCCAATGAAGGCTGAGGAACAAATGTCAGGCAGACACCTGCAATTGCTAACAGGAGGTATAAAAGCCTATCATTTTCCTTAGATCACCAACACTTTGCTCTTTGGACAGGCTAATCAATGTCTCTACTCCTCCCAAAGTCTTGAGTTAAAAGAGCATTTTTAAGGATGTGACAGCAAGATGGTGAGATCTGCAAGGCTTGTGGTAGCTCTGCCCCTTCCACTCATGCTCTTCAGCTGCACAGTCACATGTGTGGAAAAATAACTACACTGAAGAGCTGTGAGGAGCAAACTTTTTGTTTTCTACTCATATGCTTTGGGCATTACTACTGAGATTTACTAATACATGTATTGAGCAAACATATCTAGATCAGTTTTGTTAGGTAAAAAAACTGAAATGAAGAAGAAGAAATACATTTAACCATTTGAGCAGAATTTGAAGGTCCCTAGCAGTGTCTTTTGGTAGCAAATTTAAGTATCACTTAAGTCAAGATGGCCCAAATGGGTTTCTGGGAAGAAAATAAACACGTGTTTTGTGCTTACATAGGCCTTTCCTCTTCCTTCTCTGTGGCTGGGTTTTAGAATCCCACCTTAGAATATACATTTGTGTTTCAGCAGCTTTCCCCAAATGAGTGAGCACCATATCCTTGCAAGCAACCCTCTGGAGGTAGCAAGGTAGAAGGAGGCCCAGCCATGAAGGGGACCCTGTGCAGGGAGGATTGGTCCTTCCACTTTGGGTCCTGCCCCTACAGCAGGCACACACATGGGGCTCCTGACCTTAGTTTTGGGGTGGCTTTAGTAGTGTAGCTGCTGGAGATGTGATTTGATCTGCACTGTGTGGTGAGAAGAGCTTATGGTTCAGCTGGTGGGAGCCTCCTGCAAGGTGTTGGGATGGGTGGCTGCATGGTCCCATGCACAGGAGACAAGGCTGTGATGGGACTGTGGCAGGCACCAGTGTTTCTGGGATTTCTGCCTGCGTCTGGGGTGAGAATCGTGCCCTTGTCGCTGCAGCACCAATGGGAAGTGCTCAGAACAGTCCTTGTAGAGCAGTTTCATGAACAATCTGTGAAAGGAAACAGATTGCCTCAGGCAAGACATCAAGAGGGTCATACACTTCTCTTTGTGCTTTTAAGTGCATATTCTTGCTCTCGGTGAAACATTGCCTTTCCAGAATGGACTTGGGCAGGCATGTGCTGTGTGTTGCATACATCTACTGTGTGCTGCACTCAGATGTAGGCACTTGTTTAGGTCATCCTCATCCAGAGAAATTCATATCAATGCGAAGGTCACTGTGCATCCAGATGTTGCTGCACATCTTCTTCATTTCACACAAGTCCTTTTCTGGGTCAAGTCAAAGGTTACCTATACTCATTTTGCATTCCCCAAGGCAGGATGATCACAGAATCACAGAAACATTCAGGTTGGAAAAGGCCCTCAGGATCACCAAGTCCAACTCAGAACCCTACTCTCAAAGGTTCATCCCTAAACCATATCCCCAAGCACCACATCCAAACCACCTTGAAACACCTCCAGGGTTGGTGACTCTGCCACCTCCCTGGGCAGCACATTCCAATCTCTGACCACTCTTGCCATGACAAAAATATTTCCTAATGTCCAGTCTAAACCTGTGCTGTTGGTGTCACTTTCTGATCAATGTTGCCTACACAGAAACATCTGCACTGCTTGTGGAGTGCCTCCTCAATGCCATGAGGAGCTGGAAATCCAGCATCTCACCTGCATGCATGGACAGCTTAGAATCACTCCTGCACACAGGGAAGTCCAGGTGCAGCGTGGTTGGGTCTGGGTTCACGGTGATATCACAGCAACAATGCTGGTGAGTGAGGAACAGGAGGTGGGTTTTGTGTTCTTGAAGTGGCTGACACACAGCTGAATTCCAGAAGAGCTTAAAGACAGCCATAAATCCATGCTGCACCTGCAGGATGAGCACTGTATGGCTGAAGCTCTTCATTCAAGGAGCACTGTGCTGTAGGAGCTGTGTCCAAGTCTGCCAGCTTGAGGCCAAGCATCATTTCAAATATCAGGGGACAGGGTCTGGCCTTGGGGGCTGAGGCTGCTCTCTTTGCCCTTCCCTTCTCACATTGGTCACCATGCTGAGGCTCTGAATTTCTACTGAAATCCATACAGAAGCTCTTGGCACCATGTCACTTTCATGGCAAGTTCACTGAAATTTCCTTCAGGAAGAAAAGAGGCTAAAGGGTTGCATGGTTTAGCACCAGACTTGGTATTGAATGGTTGGACCCAATGATCTTAATGGTCTTTCCCAACCCACACAGAAGATTTAAATATTTATTTATTTATGGGTATTGAGATTTCTAAGCAAGTTTCAGGATGAGTTTCTAACATTTTGGGGTTGTATTAGATGTGTTATGGAGACATTAAAAGTACAAGGAGACCTAAGGTCTAAAGGGACCTGCAGGAAGGCTGCAGAGAGACTGTTCCCAAAGGCCTGCAGTGACAGGATGAAGGGCAATGGCTTGAAATGAGAGCAGAGCAGATTTATTGGAGTTGAGGAACAAGTTCTGCACCAGGAGGGTGGTGAAACACTGCAACAGGTTGCCCAGGGAGGTGGTTGAGGCTCCACCCCTGGGGATACTCAAGGTGAGGCTAGACAGGGCTGTGGGCAACCTGATCTAGTTGGGGATGTCCCTGCTGAGTGCAGAGGGCTTGGACTGGATGAGCTTTGGAGGCCCCTTCCAGCCCAGCCCATTCTGTGATTCTGTGATTTTAATGAACACATCTGAAGCCCTGGAAAATGTCTTTCCCACCTTTCCCCACAGTCACTCTGGAGGAATTCTGGAAGCCTGTTGTGCTTCGGAACTGAATTGAACCTCTTTCCTGAGGCACATTTTCCATTCTCATCTAGCTGTTTACATGATTCAAGTACATTTTTACTGACTGTAGGTTCTGGTCAAGGTTTGCTAAACTTGAGGCTAAAAATGTAGGCTTCTGAATTGCTGTTGGAGCTCCCTGAGTCAGGGAGCAGTGATGTTTGCCCACCACAGCAATAGGCCTGTTCCTCCCACCCCATTCAGAAGCGCCTTTGGGACGATTCACCTGGCAGCAGCACTCTATCTTTAGACACTGATTTTTAAGAGATTTCTTTTTTATTTTTAATATAATCCCTCTTTCTGAAAATCAGAATGAGGTTTGTTAGAAAAATCATTTTAATTTCTGCCTTTTTGTTGTTTTTCCTTTTCCTTCTCTCCCTTCCCTCAGCACATTTTACAGTTAGTTGCTCATGCACAGTTCTTCTTTTGACAGCTCTCTGGAGCTACAGATGATGGCACAATGACCACTGTCATGCTCAGCCTTAACACCCAGCAGGGACCACAGAATCTTTCAATTAAATGATGTTATCAGTTAAATTTTCTGTTTGACCCCAGATTTCTCTTCCAGTAAGATGCACAGTTGGGACAACTGGCAGAATACGTGGCAATGAAGTTCCTCCAAGTAGACACCCACCCTAGCTGAGTCCCATGCTATACAATAAACTGATAAATAATAATGATCAGGGGGCTGGAGCACCTCTCCTGTGAGGAGAGGCTGAGGGAGCTGGGGGTGTTCAGCCTGGAGAAGAGGAGGCTCCAGATAGACCAAAGAGCAGCCTGCCAGGACCTGAAGGGGCTACAAGAAGGATAGAGAGAGACTGCAAAGGCCTGCAGGGACAGGACCAGGGGCAGTGGCTTCAAACTAGAGAAAAGAAGATTTAAATTGGATGTGAGGAATAAGTTCTTCACCATGAGGGTGGTGGAACACTGGAAGAGGTTGCCCAGGGAGGTGATTGAAGCCTCATCCCTGGAAATATTCAAGGTGAGGCTGGACAGAGCTCTGTGCGACCTGATCTAGTTGGGGATATCCCTGCTGAGTGCAGAGGGGTTGGACTGGATGAGCTTTTGAAGTCCCTTCCAACCCAGACCTTTCTGTGATTCTGTGATATATTGATTTTTAAGCACATTTTTTGATGGTCTCTTCTCTTCTCTTCTTCTCTTCTCTTCTCTTCCTCTTCTCTTCTCTTCTCTTCTCTTCTTCTCTTCTTCTCTTCTCTTCTCTTCTCTTCTCTTCTCTTCTCTTCTCTTCTCTTCTCTTCTCCTCTTCTCTTCTCTCTTCTCCTCTTCTCTTCTCTTCTCTCTCTTCTCTCTTTCTTCCCTTCCCTTCCTCCTTCCCTTCCCTTCCTCCTTCCCTTCCCTTCCTCCTTCCCTTCCCTTCCTCCTTCCCTTCCCTTCCTCCTTCCCTTCCCTTCCTCCTTCCCTTCCCTTCCTCCTTCCCTTCCCTTCCCTTCCCTTCCCTCCCTTCCCTTCCCTTCCCTCCCCTTCCCTTCCTTCCCTTCCCTTCCCTTCCCTTCCCTTCCCTTCCCTTCCCTTCCCTCCCTTCCCTTCCCTTCCCTTCCCTTCCTTCCCTTCCCTTCCTTCCCTTCCCTTCCCTTCCCTTCCCTTCCCTTCCCTTCCCTTCCCTTCCCTCTTTTCTTCTCTTTAGAATACTCCTCCAGAAGTTTGATTTCACTCTAATTGGAGCACAAAATTGTTGATCATTTTTATTGCACAAGTAGTGTTCCTCCTGTATTGATTTGAAAGTACCTGTAGACCTGAAAACAGGTTTCTGAAAGTGTGTGTGTGTGGGGGGGAATGATCACTCATTTGGGGGGATTATAAAAACAGTAATCCTCTTGCAAATGGTCCTTAATATGAGCCACTGGGCTCTTGGTCTCACCTCAGTGTGTTGACAAGCCCATCATTAGCTGTGGCTAATGAAAAATTAATCGAATTTTTTTTTTTTTAATTCAATACTGGATGACAAGTCCTTATAAATCCTGCCCTTGGGTCTGCATGGCAGTGAGGAGAATAAATGAGTTCAAAAGTTCACAGCTCACAGGATGTTAGGGGTTGGAAGGGACCTCTGGAGATCATGGAGCCCAGCCCCCTGCCGGAGCAGCACCATAGAATCTCATGCAGGTAGCACAGGAACACATCCAGACAGGGTTGGAAAGGCTCCAGAGAAGAAGACTCCACAACCTCTCTGGGGAGCCTGTTCCCCTCCCTGTTGACACCCAGTCCTCAGGTATTTATAAAGGTTTATTAAATCCCCTCTGTCTTCTCTCGCCCAGTCTAAACAGCCCCAGGTCTCTCAGCCTCTCCTCACAGGGCACATCTCTGTGCATACACCAGACCTGTAAGCAAGGGTGAGGTGAGCTGGGCAGTTGATGATGGCTGCTTTTTCAGTAGGTTTTAATGTTTCCCCTTAACATCTCCAGAATTCTTACTGATGTATCATCCTGGAGGGAATTGTGTGAAGATTGAATGGGAAACTAAAATGCCATGTGAGCAGAGAATCCTGGCATCTGCATTAGCATTACTGACACCAGCCTGGAAGATAATTAATAAAACAGAAAGAGGGCAGGATGTGCCAGAATAATGGGAGAAAATACCAAGCTCTCTGCCCTTTCCACAGGACAGGGCAGGCCCCACGTGGTAAATCCCACAAATATTTCAAAGGTACTAGGAGTACCCCCAAGTCCTTCCCATGCATCACTAATAGTATTACTAGCTTCAAGAGCAACATAGTGTCAGGGTTGATAGAATCATAACACTTCTGTGGTGTGTTGAAAGTAACCCCCAACAAATTGGAGAATGACCCCCAGGATAAATCCCCAGACTGGCTCAGAAGGGTTGGAAGCAGACTGAAGCTCTATTTACAAAGCAAGCAAAAATCCAGGAACAGAAAATGCCAAACACTTATGCAGATATTTGCACCTTAGAAACAACACAAGGACCCCCTTGAACTCTTCCCAGACCCCTCTGGACAATCCAGGGGGGCTACTCACACCCTCCTCTCTTCCTCTCTCCCTCTCCCCCTCCTTCCCTTCTCGGTACCTCACAGATGCAAACACAGCAGCAGAAGGTCAGGAAAGAGCTAAGGCAGCAATGCAAAAGCAGAGATGGCAGAGAGAGGAAGCAAAGAGAGAGAGAAATGTTTATGCAGATCACTTCTACCCTCATTAGCAGACCAATGGCATTATAGGGACACATCATTGGCTTTCTTTTTTATCCCATGGCCAATTCTATTTACCTTTTACTCAAAGATGTCCACAAAGTTCCTGTTCTTTGTTTATGGTTAGGACACTAAGCTAAGGCACTTAGCTTTGAACTTAACAATTTCTTATTGCTAGATAAAGATTTGTGTTGAATTAGAGCACCTCAGGGCAGCTTTGCAAGGTACAGACATCTGCAAGTGTTTGCAGCATCAAGGGGGAGCAGGAAAGATATGGAAAGGACAGAGCAGGACAGATATGGAAAGAATGGAGCAGAACAGATATGGAAAGGACAGATATAGAAAGGATGGAGAAGCAAAGTGTGGCAGGCAGGTCAGGCAGCAGTCAGAAGCTGCTGCTGGAAGGGACCTCCTGCCCAGGAGCTCAAGCCCCATCCATCAGCTCACACAGCTTCTCTTTGGAGGTCTGCTATAGCTGCACACCTGAAAGATTTTTTAATGTGTAGAACAGAGGATTTCCTTTGAAGTAAGTCCTGGCCTGTGTAGGATGCAATCCCCATCCTTTATTCAGGTGATCTTTCAGTACTGCCAAGTCCACACCTGCTCCTCCTTCAGGGCCAGAAGACTTGACCTCTATTTCTGCTTTCTCCTTTGGTTTCTTTTTCTTCTCCTTCCATCGCACCACTGTGTGCTCACCACACATTCCCTTCAAGGCCCACCATCACCTCTGCTTCACTCCCTGACTCACCTTGTGATACCTCAGCCTGCATCTCTCAAATCTCTCTCTCTCTATAGCTGATGCAGGTGTTGCTCAGCCTCAGATCCTCATCCAGTGGGACTGCCTTCTTTGTGTGTTAGGTTTGTGCCCTTGGCTGGGGTGCAGTCGTGCTTCGAGATTTCTCAGTGAACTTATTACAGGCCCAGAAGTTACTCATGCACAGGAGGAACTGCCATCATTAAATGCAAACATATGTCCTGCCTATCTCTCGTAGTCAAAAAAGCCCAAACTGATTTATTTACACATTCAGGAATCAGTTTGCCAAATGTAAGAATATGTAAGGCAGCAATTATGGGCATTGCCCAAAGCTGCAGTTAGGTATTTATGAAAAAATAGCTCCCCTGGGCAGCACTTCAGATGAAATATTTGACTTGGAAATGCTTTTATTTTTCAGAGTTCTGGTTTCTGTTTTGCAAGCTAATGTGATTTTTTGTTTTATCATTTCTTTGAAAGGTCACATTCCTGAATCTTGGAGACAATGATTGTGCCAAAGCTGATCTGTATCCTCAATGAGGACCTGAAGCAAAGCCAGAGAAGCACAGAATTGTCAGGGTTGGAAGGGACCTCAAAGATCATCCAGTTCCAACACCCCCACAGGGACACCTCACACTAGATCAGGTTTCTCAGAGTCACATCCAGCTTGGCCTTAAAACCTTCCACATGGAAGCTGGGGTCCTTCCTGAGACTCCCCTCTCCCTCAGCACCAGCTAGTGCCAGAGGGCAAGGCAATGTAGGAGCCAGCTTGCAGCAAGAAGTGCTGAGGGACCTGGGGCTGTTCAGCCGGAGAAGAGAAGACTGAGAGGGGACCTGATCAATATTTACAAGTGTCTGAAGGGTGGGTGTCAAGAAGAGGCCAGGCTCTTTTCAGTGCTGCCCTGTGGTAGGACCAGGGGCAATGGATACAAACTGGAACCCTGGAAGTTCCACCTCAACAGGAGAAGAAGCTTCATTGGTGTGAGGGTGCTGGAGCCCTGGAGCAGGCTGCCCAGAGAGGCCTGGGGAGTTTCCTTGTCTAGGGACTTTCAAGACCTGTCTGGACATGTTCTGTGATGCAGTGATGTGTTCCTGTATGACCTGCCCTAGACGACCCTGCTCTGGGAGGGGTGTTGGACTGGATGATCTCCAGAGGTCCCTTCCAACCCCCCAGCATTCTGTGATTCTGCTATTCCGTAGCCAGCATCACTACAACTTGCAGCACAAGACATGTAGGCAGTGAACAAAACTTCCTTGAGGACATGCCTGGCTTCTTAAGAGAAGGTTTTTGCAAAGGAGATCACAGCATCACATCTGATTTTGTGATGATAACTTTTATTGTATTCACTGAAAAACACCATTTGGACTGATTTATTTATTATATTATTATTCTTAATCATTTGTTTATTCAGACATGCCCTAAAATGTAATTAATTTTGCTCAGACCATTGTTGCCAGTTGACATGATGGATAACAGGTAGGTTGTGCATCTCTCCTCTAATAGAGCAGCATCCTATCAGCCACACCATTTATTGCATTACAGATGTTATCGAGCGCTGGTAGTGGTTCACATGAATAGTTCTGAAGTCTGATTGCATTTGGTTCCTTATTAGAGAGAGTTCCACAGTGCAGAATATTATGCCGGTAATATAACGCAGAAATTGCTTCCAGCATGTGAGATGTGCAATTAGAATAGGCAAATATTTAACTCCTGGTATGCTCTTGGGATCACAATGTCAATAAGAGGCTGGAAAAAAAAGAATGGTTTCAGCAGCCAGAAGTGCCTGAGAAGGGTTCACAGCCTAGGGAGACTGACAGGGATCCCCAGCACACAGGGCCGAGGTGGGAGGGAAGGTGATGATAATAATACAATAAGAATACAATACACCAGGTTGGAAGAGACCTTCAGGATCATCGCGTCCAACCTATCAACCAATCCAACCCACCTCAATACAATACAATACAATACAATACAATACAACACCCACCTAAACAACTAAACCATGGCACCAAGCACCCCATCAAGCCTCTTCTTGAACACCTCCAATGAAGGTGACTCCACCACCTCCACGGGCAGCCGATTCCAGTGGGCAATCACTCTCTCTGTGTAGAACTCCTTCCTAACATCCAGTCTAAACCTGCCCTGGCGCAGCCTGAGACTGTGTCCTCTTGTTCTGGTGCTGGCTGCCTGGGAGAAGAGACCAACCTCTGCCTGTCTACAACCTCCCTTCAGGTAGTTGTAGAGAGCAATAAGGTTACCCCTGAGTCTCCTCTTCTCCAGGCTGAGCAACCCCAGCTCCCTCAGCCTCTCCTCATAGGGCTTGTCTTCCAAACCCCTCACCAACTGTGTTGCCCTTCTCTGGACACACTCCAGCAAGACAACATCCTTCCTAAACTGAGGGCCCCAGAACTGGACACAGGACTCAAGGTGCAGCCTAACCAGTGCAGTGTACATGATTACATTTGTAACAAAAAGTAGAATAGAACAGAGCCATAGAGCTGCTGAGGTTGGAAGAGAACTCAGATCCTAAGACCAGCTGCTCACCTAGAGCTCACAATCTCACTGCCACTAGACCACATCGCTCAGCACCACCTTCACATAGCTTTTGAACACCTCCAGAGACGGCCAGGGTGGGGACTCCACTACCTCCCTGGGCAGCCTGTTCTAGTGCCTGAGAACCCTTTCAGGGAAGGAATTTCCCCCAATATCCCATCCAAAGCATACTTGGCACGACTTGAGGCTGTTTCATCTTCTCCTGTCACTTGTTGCATGTTTCAAGAGACCAGCCCCCACTACTCTGCAACCTCCTTTGAGGTACTTGTAGAGGGTGACGAGGACGTCTCTCCTTCTCCTCTTCTGAAGACTAAGTGAAGGTTGGGATAAATTTTGTATCAAAATATTGAACATAAAATGAACAAGCATCTAGTTATGACAGCAATGTATGGCAATGACATTCAGTTGATAGGAGTGCCAGAAGAAAATCATAGAACCATTAAGGCTGGAAAACACCTCCAAGATCATCAAGTTCAACCCAACACCACCATTCCCACTAACTAAGGCTCGGCATGGAGCTGCCTGCTTGCACACACACATCTCTGAACATGCTCACCTCTGTATGCAGGTTTCCTCACCATGGTTGAGCCTTTGCAGGCTGGCATGGATTTCCCTAAGGAGACACAGAATCCCAGCATGGTAGGAGATGGAAGGGACCTCTGAAGCTCATTTAGCCCAAACTCCCTCTGCTGGAACAGAATCACCTAGAGTAAATCACCCAGGAACATGTCCAGGTGGGTTTTGACTGCATCCAGAGATGAAGAACCCACAACCCCTCTGGGCTGCCTAAATGCTCAGCAGCTCTCACACTTTTTGGAACTTTGCCTTATTGGGGAGAAACCCAACTGTCCCTGCCCTTAAGCAGTGTGGTAGTTTTAGGCTATGACTTTTAAAATGTTTCACAGATCTTGAACAGAAAGTATTAAAATGTAAATAAACCACCATTGGGAGTACAAAGGAAAATAAAGATGGTTCTAAACAATCCCACTGGAAAGATTACTCATGCTAGCAATGGAAACAATTCCTCTCTCTTCTCGCTTCCTCGGGCTGGGAGGTACTAACTGGCTTCTGCTTGACCTTGGCTGCATTGTTTTGGCTAAGCCTAACAAAATATCTCTCTGCTCCTTTCTCTTGTCCCTTCTATGTACAGGGGGCTAAGGGGGGGGCAGGGAGGGAGAAGCTATTAGCTTCCCCTGGTCTTTGACCTGGGGGGTCCTTGTGCTGTTCATTAACTGTAAATCCCTGTAACTATTGTAACTCCTGGATATTTTGTACATCTCCATTGCATTCCATTGTTGACTGTAGTTTTGCTTCTAAATACAGCTTGCATTTGCTTCCAACTGATCTGCTCTGGCAATTTAATGCTGGGGGGAATTTTCAACCCACCACAAGCAGGCACAGAAGCTGTAAGTGGCTATTGCTCAGAGAAGAGGAAAAAGACCCCAAAACATTTCATTGTGACTTCCCTCTTAATATTCCTTCAAGGGCTTGGGACAATCTAGACCTGAGGAAGCCCCAGATACAAAAATAAAATAAAGGGTTGTGTTTCTATTCCTTCAGAGCCTTCTGCTTTTCAGACAGAGCTGGAACTGCTCTTTGCAATTTTCCTGGCTGGTGCTGCCACATGCCATTATTCCTGAGCATTTTCAGCAGGGGACAGATGTATGAATTCACATTTTCTATGGAAGGTTCCTTATGGAGCCAGCATTAACAGGCAATGATTAGATAAGATAACACCATGGGAAATTCCAGATGGGGAAAAAAAAGGGCAGAGCTGGGTATGCTGCAGAGCTGAAATGCTATCAGTCCTTATTGAAGGGGCCTTCATCTAGGACATCCAGAGGAATCCTTTCAAAGGCACCAGCTTTCTAATGATGCTTAATCATTTGGATTTGACAAACCCTAGCAGCAGCAACTGCCTAGATGCTTAATAATGGTGTGATGGTTTTCTGTCAGCCTTCTGCTTGGCAGTAGAACACGTGTGCTTGCATTATTCCATTTGAGAGAGAGGCATTTTTATCTCCTGAAATCAGATGGCTTTGTCTTATATCTCTCTGTATTTATCAATTAATTTTAATATATATATTTTTAAGGATTTCATTTGACTAACACCATGGGAAATTTAGGATCAACCCAAGCCAACGTGCCAGTTAAAAGTAGAGCTGCAAATTCATCTGCTTCAGTTCCAGTGCTCTGTTATGGAAATCAGCTCTCTAATCAGCAATCATTTATCATCACTTTGTAAGAGTTTGTGTGGCAGCATGAATTGAGTCATTAATTGCAAATCCACCAGTGAGATCTTGGAATATGTCTGTCATGTGTAGGGGTGCACGTGAAAAATGGTGAAGGGATGAGCAGTGCAGATAATGTGAGACAGTGCAGCAGTGAGGAAATACTGAATATGAAACACAAGAAGAGAGGAATTTTAACCTCAAAGATGATCCTAAAGGATTTCTGAGCATGTGCAGAAAAAGGGAAAGCAAAGACTAGAATTAAATGCTGAATCAGGGAGGGGTTGGAACTTGATGATCTTCAAGGTCCCTTCCAAGCCGAATGTCCTAGTTTAGAGCCATGAGCTGCCCAGGGCAAAAGAGCAGAGCAGATATTGTACCCCTTCCCAAGGAGGAAAATAAAAATGCTCCACACTGGATTGGATGTCTAAATGGAAATTCTAGTTGTAAATCCATCCCAAAGGCAATTGGGTAACAGGAATACATTCCCAAACTAGGCTCAATCCTTCACCTGTGCCTACCAGGCCAGAACCTTCCAGAGCCTTCCAGAAACCTCCACCCCCTCAGCCTCAGCAACCCAGGAGCAGCAAAGCTTCCCCCCATCACTAGACACAGCTCTGCCACAGGCTTCCCCAGGCTCTGTGGTGTAGCTAGAAACTCACTGCCAGCCAAGGTCAGGAGAAAGCCTCTGCCACACACACTATAAGATAACAGCACAGAGCCTGAGTTGGAGAGCAGAGAGAGACAGAGCTTTGGCTGTGCACTGCCTCAGAGAGAGGTACAGGAAAACTGAATAAATAACAGATTACAATATCCTGGGACAAGCTGCCCATCCCCCTGGGACTCTTTGGTTTCTGGAAGACTTTTCTTTATGGCTATACTCTTCATTTCTCTTAACCTACAGCACCAAACCTTTCTATGAATCTGTGCCTATCCACCTGCTGTTAAACACATGGGAAGCTGCCACAAGCTTACATTCCACTGCATGGAAACATGCAGAACTTTCCTAGCTCCTCATCTCTAACTCAAACTCCAACTACAACCTGCAGTGGAGGAGTGTCAGGATAAGAGCTAGTGGGAAGAGATGCTTCAGAAGGGTTTCAGATAGAATCATAGAATTATAGAATTGTCAGGGCTGGAAGGGACCTCAAGGCTCAGCCAGTTCCAAGCCTGCTGTCATGGCCAGGGACACCTCACACTACAGCAGGTTGCTCACAGCCACAGCCAGCCTGGCTGCAAACACCTCCAGGCAGGAGGCTTCCACCACCTCCCTGGGCAACCTGGGACAGGCTCTCACCACCCTCATGGGCAACAACTTCTTCCTAACAGCCAATCTCAATCTCCCCATTTCTAGTTTTGCTCCATCCCCCCCAGTCCTATCACTCCCTGACACCCTCAGAAGTCCCTCCCCAGCTTTCTTGGAGCCCCCTTCAGATACTGGAAGGCCACAAGACTTTCCAGCCTGCACAACCCCAACTCTCTCAGGCTGTCTCCAGAGCAGAGCAGCTCCAGCCCTCTGCTCCTCCTCGTGGCCCTTCTCTGGACACCTTCCAGCACCTCCAGATCCTTCCTGGCACAGAGGCTCCAGCACTGGACCCAGAGCTCCAGCTGTGGTCTCAGCAGAGTGGAGTAGAGGGGAAGAATCCCCTCCCTGGCACTGCTGGCCACACTTCATTTGATGCAGCCCAGGATGTCTAAGATGCTGTCTTGCCTCTTGGCAGCTGAGCTTCTCTGTTTCTATTTAGTAATTTAGATTTATTTAACTGCTTCAAATTAACTGGGATAAAGCAATATAAATGGAAGGAATTTATGGAAATTAATTAAGGGGTTGATGAAGCTGATGGAATTTTTCAGCAGAGCCCTAGTGAAAAATCACTGTTAAATCTCATGCAACTCTAGCACAACTTTGATGGTGATGTAATCTTACCAAAAGCCCCAAATCATGATGTCAATTATCCTGAGCAGCAATGTGTGTCTATATCTATCTATCTATCTATGAAGTGTTGCATAAAAGAGGAATTTTAATGTATTAGAAAAAATTGGCGACATGATTGGAAGAAATGTGTTAATGAGCATGTTCTGCCACACATCTTTTTGAACATTCACCTGGAGAGATCTGAGGACAGCCCTAGCAACAATGTGATACAAAATAATTAGCTTGTTTTCAGGGCTTAAATAGTCATTACTTCCTTGTGAAGTCCCTCATTAAGCTAATCCTAGTTTATAATGCACTAGCAACCCCTCTTTATGTGGAAGCCACTTCTGGGAGGGTAAAAATAACTTCAGATTTTGAAATGCTCCCAAAGATATGCAAAACTGTGGAGCCTGGGACAGGAACAATACAGACTGAAAAATTTATGTAAGTCCTTGATTTCTTCGTTGCTGCCCACGTGCAATTTGTGCACCTGAAGCCTGCAGAAACAACAGTTTAAAGGCTGTCATGAAACAGTTTTCCCCTTTCTGCTTTGAAAGCTTGTGACAGCCTCTTGCCATCGTTTTCTTCACAGGTCCTGTTCTAACATTACCCAATTATTTCCTGAAAAGTGTAAAGGTTTTTCCCTGGCTCACAGTATAATAGATGAAGGACTGATTTTCAGTTTGATGTTTGACTTGAGCCAAAGGAAAAGGAGTGATAACATGAAGTTGATACAAAACAAAGCACAAAGCCTGCGCTGTAGGACACAATGGGCTCTGATCCTCTCCCACAAAAAGAAGAAGAAACACACACACACAAAAAAAGGTAGGAAAAGGTGTAGTGAGATCTGTACCTTACAGCTGCCTTTGGCCACCTTGGGCAGAATTAATGCTTCACTCAACTTTCTGCCTTTCTTGGTAATTTACCTGTGGTCAGCTGGAGGTAATCTTTAGTTGCAGAGGCCTCAAAGCATGTAGGAACAGGTTCGTGTTTATGCAAGCTAATGAAATTAGCTGAGCTGGAAGAACAGAGAGTGATGCTGAAAATGAAGCATTGCCCTCCCAGTCAAAAGGAGTAATTGACTGGGGGGGGGGGGGGGGGGGTGGGGGGTGGAGAGGGGAAACAGCTGAAAATTGAGCCAGTGAATCTTGCAAAGAGACCAAAATGAGGCAGGGAAGCCTGGATCTCCCCATGCCTTGGATTTACAGCAGGCAAGGAATTACATTTCCCACACAAAGACAGAGTTGAACTGCTCATTTAAATAATTTGTAGAAGCTTTTGTATCAGCTTATGCTCAAAACCCCAAAACTGGAGGAGATCACCACAGCGAGCAAGAAAGCACCTGAGATCAGCTGGATACACACAGAGCAGCAACACAGAGGGCTTCTGACAGAGCTATTTACCCAGGCAGCTGAGGGAAACCTGGGTGCTTTACCACATCATCTCATATTCTGTCTGTTCCCTTTACACTTTCTCTCCTGGTACAGTATCAATAATTCATCTCCTTTTTTTACATGGGCTATTTAATATGTTGTAAGAGGCAAAATATACAACACATGGGTAAGGGAAAGAGATTTCCTGCCAAAGGTGTTTAGCAAAGCCTAGCAACAAGGACGTGTCTCACCCAGGCGTGCTAAGTAATTCCCTTTCATGTCCATTGTTAATTCATTTTTTGCATGGGAGGTGCAAAAATGACTGCTAGAAATGGTGTGCTGGGAGACATTATCAGTGATTCCCCAATCTAACCTACACAAAATAGAGAACAAATAAACCACAATGCAACAAGGCACTGGAATAATGAGATATTGTGTCCAGAGCAGTGGAAAAGTGTACACTAGATACCTCTTCCTCTTATTTTCTTTTTTGCTGGATCTTTGGAAGAAGCTCTTCAGTAGGAGGCTGTGAGACTGGAACAGGCTGCCTGGGGAGGCTGTGGATGCCTCCTCCCTGGCAGTGTTCAGGCCAGGGTGGATGAGGAAGTTGGAGTAGATGATCTCTGAGGCCCCTTCCAACCTGAGCCATGCTAGGATTTTACAGTTTTACCCCTTCCAACCTGAGCCATTCCAGGATTATACCATTTTAATATCTATTTAAAATTTTCCTCTGGGCTGTCAGTCAAAGCTGCTGACTCGCTCCTTAAGTGAGGTTTTGTCAATACTGCCCAAAGCAAGTTGACCAAGTCCCTGTCCTCATCCCACTGAAGGCTGGGCCAAGTCTTGCTAGATTAAGAAGTCCTTAGCAGACACTCAGGCATGCTCACAGGCTCACACTGAGCTGCGTGAGCAGAGTGCATTCAGGTGAGGAAAGATTAAGCAGAATTAAACATGGATGTCTTTTTCATGGAGTCATCTCCCAGAAGACATCCAGTTTCTCAGCATTCTCTTCCCAAGGCTGCTCCAGCAGTGTCAGATTTGACTGCCAATGACAAGCTGTACACAGGGAACAGACGTTCCTGAGCCTATCATCACTTATTAACTGTTGTTACTGTCGCTGCCAATGCCCTGATACCAACAGGGCTGCTTTCAACACCTGGCTTGAAGATAGAGGAGTTTATGACATTCAAAAGTATCTCAGAAGAACTGACAGATGCAGGCAGGTTCAGAAGCAACTTACACAAGGAACAGTATATAAAGGCATGCAACAGCTGACTGGCACCTTGTTTAACCCTTAGGATTTGACTTTGGGGAGCAAGGTCATTTTCTCCTGATAAAGTATCAACATCTCGGTCTGTAAATCACACCCTGGTGTCAGCACGTTGCAGGGTATGTGGGAAAAGGACTAGCAGAATGGTAGTGCTGCAGCAAACAGTATGAAGAGACCTGTGATTGAGTGGAAAACTCAGGCAAACTGACTGTCTTGATTCCTGACTAACTCAAGGCATGGAGTGAATGTTCCAAGGTGCTGATTATCTTCAGCTTTTCTAAGATTTGAGATCCTCCTAAGTGTTGTTTGCTTAACAAAAGCCTCAGGCTTGGAGAATGGAAAATGCCTTCAGCTGTTGTTTTATGGATAATGAGATGTGAGCCTCATCCACAGTACGAAGAACTGAGTCCTCTCCATCTACATACTGCTCTGGTGTGCTCTGGCCCTATCCAAACACTGGTCCATCACATCCATCTTAACGGTGAATGCACAGAAGTTCCTTCATCAAATGCAGGTTAGATTTCAGTGGGAGAAGACTGCTGTGGGTTAAAGCTATCCTGATCTTCCCAGTAAATCTACACCCACAGGATTTCAAAAGAAGAATTTAAACACCTCCACAGCCTGGTGGAAGACCATCTCCACTTCAGTTGCTTGCAGATGGTTGCAAGGACAATCTAGACCTGAGCAAATCTGAGTTGCACCAATGCCCTCATGGGTTTGGAGAAACCTCAGCAAGACACAGGAGGCCAAATAAGCAATGATCTTGGGGTGATGTGCAACTGTTGAGTTCTCCTTTGAGAACATCAAAGCCAGCCTGTGAGGTACCAATACCCAAGGCTGGTGCAAAACTGACCCCAAAGCTGCACAGCTTTGCAGCAGGTGGCACCACTGCATCCCTGGCTCTCCAAGTCCTGGACACAAGTCCACTGTTCCTCTGAGTGCTGCATGCTGCACTACACTCTTGCTCAGAACATTCCCCACCCTGCTGTTCAAAGAAATATATCTTCACATTCTCCAGACAGAAACTAATGATTCAGAGTGATCAAAATAAAATTACTTCACTGATGTGTTATCTGCAGTTGGAAGAGGCACGTTTCAGTTGCAATACAACAAGGCAGACAAAGCAGAGGGGTTATTATTAGCTAGGCACAGTCCCACAGGACTAGAGGTATGAGATATAATGTATATAAGGACCCAAGGGTGAGATTATTTCAGGATAATGCACCCTTTAGGTTTTTAAATTGCATCCCAAGCAATCAAAGCTGTTACCATAGCATTCCTTTTAATGCACAGATAAATTCGTGGCTCTTGTTTATATAGCTCATCCTCTGGAGGCACTAATATGATTCCCTTTAAAATTCAAGTTAATGAGAAAATAATGGAGCATTGTAGATATAAGCAAATTTTCCCCCCACTGTCACTGTCATCATCTCTTATACAGCCAGAGGGCTCTTTGAAAGTATAAGTTGAATTTATTCTATGTACCACCAAACCTCTAAATATCTTTCTTTACACCAAGCTTTCTGATTCCAGCCTAAAGCCAAAAGCAATTCCCGTCTGAAGATGTTCATAAATCAGCGCATCATCCATAAATCTCACCTTAGCCCTAATAAGGAATCTGATATTGTAACTCCTCAAACTTCACCCTGGCAATGTGCATTCCTCCTTCACTGGCTTGCCGGGGCAGAAGGTGCTGACGGGATCCTGTGTGTGGCCAGGCAGAGGGTCTGCGGATCAGCTACGGAGAGTGTAATGAAGCCACGGTTTTGGTTTTTTGCCTCCCTTTGTACCCAGTACTTCAGGAAATCTCTGGCCATTTTCAGGGCTTTTTGGAAATGTCTTTTTTACTCCACCAGCTCTCCTAATCCTCTTCCTAATCAGCTGAGGAATTCTGTTCCCACGGAACGTTCTCAACTGCCAGCAGCAATGGCCTCAAGTTGCACCATCGGAGGTTTAGATTGGATACTAGGGAAAACTTCTTTACTGAAAGGGTGGTCAGGCACTGGAACAGGCTGCTCAGGGATGTGGTGGAGTCACCACCCCTGAAGGTGTTCAAGAAATGTGTAGACATGGTACCTGGAGACATGGTTGAGTGGGCATGGTGGTGTTGGGTCCATGGTTGGAGTGGATGGTCTTGGATAGCTTTTCCAACCTTAATGATTCAATGGTTCAATGATTCTAAATCTATTATAAGGTGGTACCAAAGCTCAGAAATTCGTTGTTCTGGAAAGGATGGGTGATATCTGCATAATTGACACTAGCTATCATTTATTGTTCCTGCATTGGGATGGGTTGAGGCCGACCCCCTCCCCACCACAGGCAAAAATGAGACTCAGACAAAGGGATTGCAAAAGTGGTGGAAAGTTTAAATGGAAAAACAGTGAATGTTTACAGAGAACCAGAAGCACAGTGGCAAAAGAGATCCCAAAACACACCCAGAAACATCCCACCCCAGCTGAGGGTATACCCATAGCCCTCAGGGCTCTTTCTTCCCTCCCCACCCTCTCCACTGTTAGGCTGGCCAGATCTGAGATTGCCCTTCCCCCCCAGCCTTGGGCCTAGCCAGGTCCAAAATACCAGGAGACATCTCCCCCCAGTTACCAGGTAGCGGCGAGGGAAGAAAAGAGGAAGTGCCAGGACCCCTGCTGATGTTTTATGGGGAGCAGGGATGAAATACCTGGCTTCCTGTGTCCACCCACTGGGCTGGACTCCTTTGGGACACAGGAGGTGTTTCTCTTTTGGACACAGCAGGGGACACCTGGCCCAAACTGCTACACTGCATATAAACAAGCAGCTCTGTGGACTGGACCTTCAGGCATCCCAGGCTCTGTAGGAGTTATGAAAGTGATGCAATTCACCAGGACTGGAGCATTGCCTCTGCTGTCACTTGAAGACCGTGGGAGTTTTGATTTGAGCAGGTAAAGTTTCCGGTCTTCTGTGGCAATTCCTGCTGGTGAGGACTCCTCCTTCACAAGATTTATGCTATCACTCCATAGTTTTTCAAGCATTTCCCTTCTGTCTTTGGTTTCTCTTCATATCACCTGAATTCTAAACTGGTCTCGTTAACCTTCACCTCATGCCAATCCTGGCTATATGCTGAATCATACAGAGTCACAGAGTGGTGAAGATGGGAAGGGACCTCTGGAGATCACCCAGTCCACTCCTCTTTTGCACTCTTGCTTGAAGCTCTGTTTTATTCCTGCCACTGGGGATCCTTCGCAGTTGGTCTGTCTGGAGTCAGAGGCATCTCTTCTGGAACATGTCCAAATTACATTTTCTCCTCTGTGGGGCACCAGATGCTGCTGAGCCATCTGGGATTTTCCAGACATCAGTACATGGTTCATGAAGAGCTGCAGGCATTTTGCTTCTGCCTTCTGGAATCACAGGTTGGGGTGGTGAGACTGGCACCAGCCACAACTCCAGGATTTGGAAACCTCTTGCCACGGTCCAGCACTGAGACTTGCAGCTTCCTATAGAAATGGAGTTACTGACTTCAGTAAGAAAAATGGAGTGCTGGGAAGTCAGTAATGAAATCAGCCTGAACCAAGTGAACTGGAGAAGGTGGTCTGTTGTTGGAAGTACTAAGAAATAGTATTTAAGTTGTCAGCAGTGGCAGGAGAAAGAAGGCTGCAAAGCTTTGAGATTTGTATGTTAGCAGAGAAACACAAGGTGATGAGGCTGAGATTTAGATAACCAAGAAATCAGAGTGATCACTTTAAACAGTCAGTGCTGAGGCTTTAATAGACTTCATTCTCCTATTCCTCAGGCTCTGGACATCTCAGCAGAGCATGGGCTTCTTCCTCTAGGTTTCACAGCTTACCCTTGCAACACCAAAGCTCCCCCTGCGCATCCCTGTTTTCAGTAACACCACGGAGCTGACACAGTTGGAGTCAGGCTCAGCCTGTCCCGCTGGGATCTGACCGGGAAAACCATCCTAGTTTTCCTCCTGACAGATTTACTTTGAATAAGTTTATATTTCAGATTGCCTTGGGATGGGAACTGTGTGTGGAAAGATCTCAGGGGATCAGATTAAGTAGTTTTAATTACAATGCTGGCCTCTATGGAGATGCTTTTCTTGAGGAACATTCACCAAAGGCACTGTTTTGGAGGTTTGTTGTGATTAGGTGTTCTTTGTTGTTAGCATCACTTGGTGTGTGGGAATTTTACATATCTGAAAAAAAAAAAGGGGGGGGGAGGTTGGGGAAAAATGTAGGTGATAGTGTTTCCTGGAGTCTGTGTACCCACCCTGTGCTGCCACGCCGTACAGAGCTAACGCGGAGCTGTGTTGTGGGCAGCCTCTCTGTACTACTTGCGAATGAGCACACACAGTTAGAAAGGGCAGGGGTTCAGGGGGACTGCCTGAGGTTGTCCTCTCCACCTCTCTGCAGATCTAAAATTGGTCTCCACATTACGTTTGGGGCAGTTTGCCAACTCAAGCATTAGAGATGTCAAAAGGCACCGTTTCTATTCCTCCCCTAGGGAGGCTGTCTTAGCATAGCTGACCTGGCAGCCAGACATCACTTCTCAATATACAACTCCATTCCACCCCTGATCCCATTCATCCTACTTGCAGCCCCACATAACACCCCAAAAGATCCTTCTGCTCCTCAGGCTGTCTGACCACTCTTGATGTTGTCTTCTAGTTACTGCTCAGCTGAGTGACACACGTGTACAGGCACAGGAGGGAAACAGCCTGAGTGAACCCACCCAGCTCTGGAGCATTTTACTGAGCTCTCACCACCTCATCTCAAGTTCACTGCATCTGCTGCTTGCTCTCTAAAACACAAATCCCAAACTACAGCCCCAGGAGGGATATCCCACTGAAGAGGAGGAATGATTATTCCTTAATAACAACAACACATCAGCAACAACCACATCATCAGCAAGAACAGCAACGGCAATAGCAATAATAGTAATAACAGTAATAATAGTAATCATAGCAATAGCAATACCTACAGTAATGGCAGTAATAGTAATACACACAGAGGTGTTTTTTTTCATCTCACCAGGCAAATCATTTAGTCTCATTTTGAGGTTTACTTGAATGAATTTTAGCTGGAGTTGGGGTTGTCAGAGCCTGAACCCAAGTCCAGGGAAGGCTCCTAGCTCATTTTAATGCATATTAGCAGTCTGGGTTCTTAAACCTCAGACCTTCATTTTTCCAGATCCTGACTGACACAGATCAATGGATTTTATTCCAGAAACTCAGCTGGGACCGTTAATGTCCATTAAATTGGAGACAGTGTTGGCCAGACAGGTGCCAAAGTGCTTTTCTGAACTGGGTATTATTTAGACGGGAATTGTGTAGGTTGCCGTAAAAGCCGTGGTTCTGACTCTCTGGCGAGACAAGTCAAAACAATGAGGAGGGAAGGTAAATGAATGCATGATTTGCACATTTGTTGCATGACCAACTCGATATTTTTCTCTCTTTCCAGTCAGATGAATCTTTCTTTAGTGGATTAAAAAATACTGAAGCCCTCCTTCCCTTTATGGTGGAATGAAACCCTTCCAATCTGTGACCAAACCCCTAAATTCTGTAGCACAGCTGCATGTGTCTCAGCAGGTTGTGGGTGTAGCCTTGGGGGATTCTAAGAGGAATGAGGGAGTGGGATTTAACCATTTCATTTTATTTCAGATCTGAAGTGCCTTGTGTCTCCTAATTGCCTTTCATGACCCTTTGGAGTTGCGACCCACTGGTTGAGAAAAGCTGCACTAAATAAATGGAATTGTGCCTTATTAAAATCCAATTTTCCATCCTTTTCTCAAGGACAGTGTGGGTTTGCATCTTTTACCCTGAAAAACCATCACTAAAGGGGCTGAAGAGATAACATTGGTGATGGAAGGGAAGTTGTGCACCTCTGAAATACGTAGATTGGTGTCCCTGCTGTTTTGTAAGCAGACTTTGCCCCGAGTCCTCATGATCCTTCCATTTTTGGGCTGCTTGCTTGCCTCAGCTGTGGCAGTAAAACCACACAGGATGAATCCAGCTGGAACTAAGCATGGAGAGTGACCACAGATGCACTGCAGCAAGGAGCATCTTGTACCAGCACATTTGATCACTTGATGTGTCCTCTTGCCCCGATCTGTGCACTGGCCCTGTGAGAGCACCTGCAGCAGTGCCTGTGTCTTTTAGGTGTGAGGAAACACTGTGTAGTGCTCAGCCTGCTCCCTGGAATGGCTTCTCTTCTGCACCCACAAGCAAACTTCAAGGACTTTTCATTCTTTTGCAGCAGCCAGTCCAGAACAAGAGCCTTCCTACATGTTTCCCCAGCTGCTTCAAGAGAAAGTGTCTGTTTCCCAGGCTGAGGAATGCTAGGCAAAATACAGGAATTCAGCTGGCTCTGAAGGCAAGGGCCTTTGGCCACTCAAAGCTGACCATGGCTGTCCTTCTGTGCGGTGCATAAGGACGGTCACTCCTTGCCCGCCTCAGAAGGGCCATGCCACACACTCAGAGCTTCATTCTGTGTGGGACAGCAGTCTCAGCTCACAGGCAGGGGACTGCAGAATACATTCTTTGCTCTTCCACAAGTATCCAGGATTTCACTTCCAGTAGGAAACTGGCATCTGAAGTGCAGAGATAAAAGTGATAATCCTTTGGGTTTTGGAAAGATAACTTCTCTAATACTACAATGCCAACAGCAAATACACCTGGAGGTGAAAGAATGGAATGGAATGGAATAGAATAGAATAGAATAGAATAGAATAGAATAGAATAGAATAGAATAGAATAGAATAGAATAGAATAGAGTAGAATAGAATAGACCAGGTTGGAAGAGACCTTCAAGATCATCAAGTCCAACCTATCATCCAACACCACCTAATCAACTAACCCATGGCACCAAGCACCCCATCAAGTCTCCTCCTGAACACCTCCAGTGATGGTGACTCCACCACCTCCCCGGGCAGACCATTCCAATGGGCAATCACTCTCTCTGTGTAGAACTTCCTCCTAACCTCTCAGCCTAAACCTCCCCTGGCTCAGACTGAGATTGTGTCCTCTTGTTCTGGTACTGGCTGCCTGGGAGAAGAGACCAACCTCTGCCTGTCTACAACCTCCCTTCAGGTAGTTGTAGAGAGCAAGAAGGTCACCCCTCAGTCTCCTCTCCAGGCTAAGCAACCCCAGCTCCCTCAGCCTCTCCTCACAGGGCTTGTGTTCCAAACCCCTCACCAACTTTGTTGCCCTTCTCTGGACACGCTCCAACAAGTCAACATCCTTCCTAAACTGAGGGGCCCAGAACTGGACACAGTACTCAAGGTGTGGCCTAACCAGTGCAGTGTACAGGGGCAGAATGACCTCCCTGCTCCTGCTGGCCACACTGCTCCTGGTGCAGGCCAGGATGCCATCGGCCCTCCTGGCTGCCCGGGCACACTGCAGGCTCATGTTCAGCCTACCATCGACCAGTACCCCCAGGTCCCTCTCTGCCTGGGTGCTCTCAGCCACTCTGACCCCAGCCTGTAGCACTGCATGGGGTTGCTGTGGCCAATGTGCAGAACTCGGCACTTGGATGTGTTCAGTCTGATGCTGTTGGATTCTGCCCATCTGTCCAGCCTGTTGAGGTCCCTCTGCAAAGCCTCTCTGCCCTCCAGCAGATCAACTCCTGCCCCCAGCTTGGTGTCATCTGCAAGTTTACTGATGATGGACTCAATGCCCTTATCCAGATCATCAATAAAGATATAGAACAGGATGGGGCCCAGCACTGATCCTTGGGGCACACCACTAGTGCCTGGCCGCCAGCTGGATGTGGCACCATTCACCACCACTCTCTGGGCTCAGCCTCCAGCCAGTTCCTAGCCCATCACAGTGTGCTCCCATCCAAACCAAGGGGTGACAGTTTAGCCAGGAGTTTGCTGTGGGGGACAGTGTCAAAGGCCTTGCTGAAGTCCAGGGAGACTACATCCACAGCCTGCCCCACATCCACCAGGGGGGTCACCTGATCATAGAAGGAGATCAGGTTGGTGAGGCAGGACCTGCCCTTCTTAAATCCATACTGGCTGGGCCTGATCCCTTGGCCATCCTGTAAGTGCTGTGTGATTGCACTCAAGATGACCTGTTCCATAATCTTGCCTGGCACTGAGGTCAGGCTGACAGGTCTATAATTCCCTGGCTCTTCCAACTGGCCTTTCTTGTGGATGGGCACCATGTTGGCCAGCTTCCAGTCTTCTGGGACCTCTCCAGTGAGCCAGGACTGCTGAAAAATGATGGAGAGTGGCTTGGCCAGCTCATCTGCCAGCTCTCTCAGCACCCTAGGATGGATCCCATCTGGTCCCATGGACTTGTGGGGGTCCAAGCGGCTGAGAAGATCTCTAACTATCCCATCCTGGAACAGAGAGAAACTATGCAGCTCCCTGGCTCCTTCTGCCAGCTCTGCAGGCCAGCTGTCTGGAAGACATTCTGTCCTGCTAGTAAAAATTGAAGCAAAGAAGGTGTTAAGCACCTCTGCCTTTTCCTCATCCTTTGTTACAACGTTCCCCTCCATGTCCACCAAGGAGTGGAGGTTGTCCTTGCCCTTCCTCTTGCTATCAATATATTTACAGAAGGACTTTTTGTTATCCTTCACAGCAGAGGCCAGTCTGAGCTCCAAATGTGCTTTTGTCTTCCTGATTTTCTTCCAAGACCTAGCAACATCCCTAAACATTCCGTAGGTTGCCTCCCCTTTCTTCCAGAGATGGTACACCCTCTTTTTTCCCCTTAGTTCCTTTAGAAGTTCATTACCCATCCAGGCTGGCCGTCTGCCCCGGCGGCTCATCTTCCGGGACACTGGCACAGCCTGTTCCTGCGCCTTCAAGAGTTCTGCCTTGAAGCAGCTCCAGTTCTCCTGGACCCCTTGGTTTTTAAGGGCTGTTTCCCAGGGAACCTTCTGAGTTAGTTCCTTGAGTAGCCTGAAGTCTGCCCTCCGGAAGTCCAGAGTGGAGGTCCTCTTGCTGCCCCTCTTGGCTTGACTGAATACCGAAAACTCAATTATCTCGTGGTCACTGGTGCCTAAACACCCTCCAACCACCACATCACCCACCAGCCCTTCCCTGGTGGTGAAGAGGAGGTCAAGCAGAGCCTTACCCCTGGTAGGCTTGCGCAGCACCTGGGATAAGAAGCTGTCCTCCATGCACTCCAGAAACCTCCTAGACTGCCTCCTCTCTGCTGTGTTGAGATCCCAGCAGATATCAGGCAGGTTGAAATTACCCATGAGAATGAGGTCTGATGATCTTGAGACAGCCTTAAGCTGCCTATAGAATGCTTCATCAACATCTTCCTCCTGGTTGGGTGGTCTATAACAGACTCCAACCAGGATGTCTGCCCTGCTGCTCTTCCCTCTAATTCTCCCCCACAAGCACTCAACCCGATCGTCCCTGATCTCCAGCTCAGTGGCATCTAGTGCCTCCCTGATGTACAGGGCCACCCCTCCACCCCTTCTTCCTTGCCTGTCTCTCCTGAAGAGCCTGTAGCCATCAATTGCAGCACTCCAGTCATGCGAGTCGTCCCACCACGTCTCTGTGATGGCAACTACATCATAACTTTCCTGCTGCAACAAGGCTTCCAGCTCCTCTTGTTTGTTGCCCATACTTCGTGCATTAGTGTACATGCACGGCAGCTGGGCTGCTGGTTTCACCCCTGACTCCAGCTTACCACCCTCAGACTCCTGTCTGGGGGGACTGGTTCCAGCCCCTTCCCCCTTCAAATCTAGTTTAAAGCCCAATCAATGAGACCTGCCAACTCCCTTCCTAGAATCTTTTTCCCTCTGAGGGATAGGCCATTCTCGTAAGAAGGGGTTATCTGTAATTCACTTAGCTAGCAATGGAATACCTCTGCTAATACTATTTATTGCACACCAGAAAACCTTGCAAACACAACCAGAAAGGTCTACCCAGAATTTTCTTGCTAAAGACAAGGAAAGCAAGGTTTTTTTAAAGGAAGAATTGCAAATAATGAGGAAACACACAGCTGACTTATATAAACACATGAGCAAATACATGTTGATTGCTACTCCATGTTGATAAATGCAGCCTATTGAAAGCTGGGAGAAAGGAAAATGTCTGCTAAGTGTTAGAGCATTGCTGAATACTAACCAGGAAAGAGATTTCAACTTTATTGTTGGGAAATCCCCAAAGCCTTTGCTGCTTCAATAGGCAGCTGTGGCAAAGGCAGGACAAACAGAATGCTGTGCAAAAAAGAATTAAACCTCTCCCAAAGGGGCTGGTGATGCAGACCAACACATTTCAGGGCTAAAGGCACTCCTGGTGTGATAGAATCTGGTGGGGTGCTGATAATTGGTGTCAGTAGAGCTTGATCATTTAAACCACAAAATCCCAGCATGCTGGGGGGCAGAAGGGACCTCTGGAGACCATCCAGTCCAACTGCCCTGACAAAGCAGGGCACCCACAGCAGCTTGCCCAGGAGCACAGTGGCCAGGGGGGTTTGGAATACTTCCAGAGAAGGAGACTCCACAGACTCTCTGAGCAGCCTGCTCCAGGCCTCCAGCACCTTCACACCAAGGAAGTTTCTCCTCCTGTGTTCTGATGGAACCTTCTGTGTTCCAGTTCATGCCCATTGCCCCTTGTCCTGTTCCTGGACACCACTGAGCAGAGACTGGCCCCAGCCCCTTGCCCACCACAGCTCCTTTAATTCTTGCTGAGCATTGTTCAGATGCCCTCTGGGGCTACTCTTCTCCAGACTCAACAGCCTCAGGGCTCTCAGCATTTGCTCCTTACAGAGATGCTCCAGGCTCCTCAGCAGCTTTGTAGCCCTCCATTGGCCTCTGCCCAGTAGATCCTTGTCTCTCTTGAACTGCAGATCTAAGAATAAGTAAAATAAGTAAAAAAAACAAAGCCAAGAACAGGCTGTGTGTGTTGCTCATCTTTGGAAACAAACCTCACCTTTAAAAATGTGTTTGAAAATACAAAAGCATGAATGAGCAGGTAGTGACCTCTGGGGTTATACAAGAGGCAGTCAAGTGGGGAACATCTGCATGCAGCTCTCCTGGCTTTATTTTTGATCAAAGTGATAACAGCCAGAAAAGCTATCACCAGATATCACAACTGGGTGGCACAGCCATCACTGCCCAGGTGCCAGCAACCAACAGGAGGTACTGAATGATAACTGCACTTATTATAGACATAATCTAGATTTTCTACAGAGACTTGATGGAATGGTTTGGGTCAGAAGGGCCCTTAAAGGTCATCTAGTTCCAACCCCCTGTCCATGGGCAGGGACACCTGACACTAGCCCAGGCTGCTCTATAAATATCCTGTTGCCAAGCTTTCAGGTATTTGGTGACAGTTCAGATAATAGCCTTAGAAATACATCTGGATCCAATGTGTTCTGGCAGCCTTCATTCAACTATTCCACGAGGTGGGGGTTTGTTACCTTTGGTGAGGAGCTGAAAAGCTCCTTTGAAGAGTTGTGCTCTGTGAAAAGGAGAGAAATGAACCAATCTTCCCCTCGAGGAGCAAATCCAGCATTTCCAAAGGTAATGCCATGGACAAAGGAACGCTGAGTGGCTACACAACAGCCCTGATCTTGTCCCAGGGAATGTTTTAATGTGCTGGAGAGTTTAACAGTCAAAGCCATTTCAACATTTTGGTGGTTTGCTGGCTTGCAAACCTGCATTGAAGGCACTCAAGGGAAAGTAAATGCATCAGGGAAGGAAGGCCATATGAAAAGAGAATGCTGAGGCAGTTGGGGTTGCCAGGTTCTGGCAGGTGCAGGTTCATCTCCCTGCAGTGTCACACACTTCCTGAGCCACCCAGAACATGTTCACCCTCTCCAAACTCCACCTCTGTGTCCAACAGAGAACTAAGTTGTTTCCTATCTCAAAGATTTGTTATCAAGCAAAACATGGCCCAGACTGAAATCCTTCTAGGCTGGGCAAGTGCTGCAAGGACAGGATATCTGGAGTTCCATGGCTGGAATGTGCCTTCCAAGTTCTCAGGCACATAAGGATGGCATTTCAGCAGCAGGGCTTTCCCCTTGCAGATGAAGATAAGCAAACCAAAGCTGAAGGTGTGTGTGAACCAAGGGAGAAATTGTTCCTTTAGTGAAAAAACAGACTCAGGCTTTTGAGGCTTCCTGGACTGCTGGATCCAAATATGACAATACTACCTACAAGCACCCCCCCAGATCAGAGAGCAGCAGTCTGGAAATTAGTGTATTCTAATGTGGAAATGCTAAGAGATGCAGCTGTGCTTGCTCTCCCCACTGATCCCCAGCCTTCAAATTCTTCTAAATTAAATTGTAAAATAATGATCTCCCCCTCTGTTTTCTGCTAAGCTCCTGAGTTAATCCCTGCAGAAACGCACACAGAATACACCGAGTTAGGCAAGCAATTACCTCTAAAACAGAGCAGGCCTCAAACCAAAGCATTGCCACAATTTCCAGTGCACATTTGAACCCAGGGCTGAATTCTGTTCCTGGGTCTGGTTGTTGTTTTTTTTTGCCTAATGCTTTCATTTTTAACCTGATTTTGGGGAGGAAGATCAGAGCATGATTTTAACAGGAACATTCAGCTGGTGCAGCAAACACACGTACCGAAATAATCTGCAACAGCCTGTCTGCCTCAGCTTTTTTAAGCTCCTGATGATTTTTTTAACGTTTTTTTTTCCCCCTGATGATTTTAAATGGCAGCACAGAAAGAAGAGCAGACAGGCCTGGAAGAGGATCCTCTCTGTCAGCAGCAGCACTCGATGCCAGACTGTTAAATCTAACAGAGCCTCTGAGCCTAAGGACCAACCACCAGCGGCAAGTGTAATAACTTTAATTAAAGTGAATCAGTTATTCAGGATTTCCATGGCTTTAATAAGAGCACTGATGCCAGAGGAACACAGGTATCACAGAATCACACCATGAAAGGGATTACAAGGGACCTCCAGAGATCCTCCAGTCCAACCCCCTGCCCGAGCAGGGTCACCCAGAGCAGGGCACACAGGAACACAGCCAGGAGGGTTTGGAAGCTCTCCAGAGAAGGAGACTCCACACCCTCTCTGGGCAGCCTGCTCCAGGACTCTGTCACCCTCACCATACAGAAGTGTCTCCTCATGTTGAGATGTTGAGGAGGTACCTCCTGGGTTCCAGCTTATTCCTGTTGTTCCTTGTCCTATCACTGGGTGCCACCAAAAGATTCTAGCACCTTCATCCTGACACCCACCCCTCAGATACTGATTGACATTGATTAAATTCCCTCTCAGCCTTCTCCTCTCCAGACTAAACAGCCCCAGGGCTCTCGCACTCTCTTCATAGCAGAGATGTTCAAGTCCCTTCATCACCCTCATAGCTCTCCACTGGACTCTCTCCAGCAGCTCTCTGTCTCTCTTGAACTGGGGAGCCCCAGACTGGACACAACAGTCCAGATGTGATCTTACCAGGGCAGAGCAGAAGGGGAGAAGAACCTCACTAGCCCTGCTGGCCACACTTTCCTTCATGCACTCCAGGATGCTCCTGGCCCTCTTGGCCACAAGGGCACATTGCTGTCTCATGGAGAGCTTCCTGTCCACCAGCACTCCAAGGTCTTTTTCCATGGAGCTGCTTTCCAGCAGAAAAACTTCTAGCCTGTCCTGGTGCCTGGTGTCATTCCTCCCCAGCTGCAGGACTCTTTCATTTCTCCTTTTCTCAGCCAAAGGGCAGATGGATTTCAGCACACTTTCAGCCTGCATGGTATCAAAATGCTCTCCCCATAGTTGTGTAGCTCAGAAGAAGCCATCGCAATGCTAGGCCAGCTCTGGCTCTGTGAGTCACACACAGAGTTGTCTGTCTTTGTTTCCCAGGGTGTCATGCTGACCCAACTGCAGGTGACAGGTTGTACCATGCAGTGCCTCTGGCCTCTAGTGCCCTGAAGACATGCAAATGAGTGAGAAATACAAAATGCTAAGTTCTATATGCTCTGTAATTACTTTTTCTTCCCAGCTGCCTTTCTCTTTTTCAGACACCCTCTTTCTCTTGTGCATCCACTGCCACAGGGTCAGAAAGAAAAGTAAGGGGGGAAAATGAGTGACAGTGAAGAATTCATGTGGGGCTTTGGAGAGAAACCAGGATATTGATGGGTTTATTATAGTCCCTGTGCTAGCAGGTTTCTAAGATGTTAGTACACTGTCAAATATTTCTCAAGGTTACCAGTGTAGGGACACAATTATGTTGCAAGTTGCCTGCAAGATTAATTAAAGGTATTTCAGAGATATGGGAGGAAAAATGTTCCAGCAGCTATTAGATTGTGAGAAATGCCAAGCCAAAGAGTAGTTCCCCTTCATTTCAGCCCTCTTCAGATTAAGTAGTCCCATGTTTAAGGCATGCCCAGGAGCAGGTACAATGTTTGGGCTGAGATGCAGAGTGGTGGTGAGGCAATACCGGAGACAGCTCATGCAGGGAGTGGTCTGCAGGGATTGTCCCTCCAGGAAAGTGAGTTTTGAATAAAGATTTCCCTAGGCCAGAAAGCACCAAGAGGTCCCACGGGGGCAATGAGGGCAGGCCCAAGACACAGGCTCACCAGGACTCCCCTTTACACTGACAGCCACTGGGCAGGCCCTGGGAGGGAAGTGGGGAACCTTATCGCTCAGCACTGGCAGCAACATTATTAGTCCAGTTCATAAAAAGGCTGAAAATTACTGCAAGACCCTGAGAGCTGTGAATATAGGAGGTCTTGAAAAACCCAGCACCCAAACACCAGCAGGCCAGCACTTCAATCCAAGCCCTGCACCCACTGCACTGCAAAGCTATCTATCCTCTTTTTTAAACCCCAGTCACTACTGAGGGATGAATGCTGGATTGAGGAGGGCCGGAGGGAGTTACTGACACCAACTCAGAGACCTTGCTGCAAAGTACTGGAAGAAGTATGCCACTGCTGGCTTCCCTCCTCATCTTGCAAAAGGACAGGGCTGGATGACCAAGTGTCTGAATGACTGACTGAACAGGTGAATGAAGGGAGGAGGGAATGCACAACCAAATAAATATATCAAATACATTGCCAGCTTGCTGGACTCCCAGAGCCAGGGAGCTCTCCAGGGTCCTTGCCAAGCTGCGGGGGAGGTTGTCCTCACTTTCATTGGAACGTAAAATCTGCTTTCCCCACTGTCTCCTCATCTTTAATTTTTACCAAAGGTCAAAAGGTGCTTTGCCTTTGTAAAAAAACCCACAGGGTTTGGCTCTCTGTGCTATCAAACTTGCAGCCACATCCAACTCCTGCCAGACCAGGAGCACCATGCTCCTGCTGCTCTGCCAGTGGTGACTGAAGACAGTGGAATACCCCAGGGAACCCCAAGGGCCACCATGCTGCTGGAATAACTGTACAGCCCTGGTGGTGGTACAGAGTTTGTGCTGTCATAGGATCACAGAATTGTTTTGGTTGGACGACACCTTTAAGATCATAGAGTCCAACCCACCACCACTAAGTCACCTCCAAACCATGTCTCTCAGGACCACATCTATAAGGCTCTCAAATCCCTCCAGGAATGGGGTCTCCACCACCTCTCTGGGCAGCCTGTTTCACAGCTTGACAACCCTTTCAGTAAAGAAATGTTTCCTAATATCCAATCCAAACCTCCCTTAGCACAACTTCAGGTAATTTCCTCTTCTGTCACCTGATATAAGGTAGAAGAAACCAAACCCCACCACACTGCAACCTCCTTTCAGGGAGCAGTAGAGAGCAATGAGTTCTCCCCTCAGCCTCCTCTTCTCCAGATGTGGTGGTGAGAGAAAGTTCTCACCCCCCACACAAAGAAACCACGGCTAACTCAGTTGGAGAAGCAGATGGCCAAGCTGTATTTGCAAGCAGGAATGAAATGCAGTGAATACGTACACAACATACAGCATTCACAATATATACAGGAATACACAGCAGTCAACGTAATACAGGAGACATTTTCCCTCCTCCAGCCAGGAGGGTTCCCCTTTCCTGTACCCCCTCTCCCTCCCTACCTCCCTTTTTTCCCAAAAAGGGTTAGAGAGAGAGAAAAAGGCAATTAAGGAGGAAATTCTGTTAGCTCAAAGTGTGTGCAAGAATTAGTTTTCTTATCTGGTTAACTTTGTTGGTTCAAGGTCGACTCCGTCCGGCAGCTGCTGCTTCAGAGAGAGACAGAAACAGACAGGCCCACAGGAACAGTCAGAACTGAACTGAAATTCAAACAGAACTAAAACTTAAAGTTGCATTCTAGCAATGAAATTCGTTTAGAATATCTGAATGTTTTTCAAAACATTCAGCCAGAGTGTTCCAGCAACTGTCCCTTTCTTACAGGCACAGCCTAAAACGGTCACACCAGACTAAACACCCCCAGCTCCCTCAGCTGCCCCTCCTCAGCCCTGTTCTCCAGCTTCACTGGCTTTGTTGCCCTTCTCTGGCAACAAGGAAGGCTCTGGCTCTGTCTCTCTCTCTCCAGCTCCTCAATATCCTTCTTGGGGCGAGAGGCTCAAAACTGAAGGCAGTACTCAAGGCATGACCTCAGCAGTACCCAGTCCTGGAGGCTGTCACTTCCCATAGGAAAGACAGCCTCACTTCAGCCTCTTTACCCTCTCCCCACAGCTCTGAAGTCCTTCCCTCCTCACTGACCACAGCCCCAGCCTCACATTTGTGATATTCCACATTAGGTTGCCATACACTGAGCACGGCAAATGCTTCTGCAGGCTCCAGCTTGCAGGAGCCACAGATCTGGCTTCATGGGAAGAGCTGCAGCCCTTTGGAAGAGATCCTGCTGATCCACATTTGTTTATCTTATTTGGTCTAAAATCCATCTCTGCTTTGAACTTTGTGATCTGATTAGCAGAAGGTCACTTGTGTTTCATCCCTCTTCCCTCTGCTTGGGAAAAACACTTCTGCAGCAAGGACCTGGAGGATGAAGCTCTCCTGGCTTGAGATGAAGGCCCTCCGAACGAGAAGCAGAGAGCTATGGCTGCTGCTTTCATTAGCTTTCACGCATTCACACACAGATGGAAGGGCTTTGGGAAGGCAATCACAAACTCAAGAGCAATACACATGTTTCTTTTGTTTAATAACTACAGCAGCAGCTGCACTTCCCCCTGATAATATTTCTGTCACTCAGGTCAAGGATAATGAAATAAAATTCCAGTAAGGTTCCCCCAAACTTTGGCATCTTTTCAATTGAAAATGCTCCCCCTCACAAAACCTACACCTACAAAGACAGGATCAACAGTCAAAGGCTTGCCTTCCCCCTGCCTGTCTCTCTCCCAGGAGAGATGATTTTTACCCAGTTTCCACTTAGGACATTCTGCTGAGCTTTCTGAAGGCAAAGCAACTTTTCTAAACGTTGTTCCTGCCTTTATTATTCCCTGTGGGTGGAGAAGTTTTCTGCCCTCAAGAGAGCCAGCGTTGTCATTCCACATGAAGGCATTTTTCCATTTGGAATCACAGAATCATCGAATTGTTTGGGTTGGAAAAGACCTGTAAGATCACCCAGCCCAGCTGTCAACCCAACCACTATGGGCATCAAGGGCATTGAAGCCCTGGAATAGGTTATCCAGGGAGGTGGTTGAGGCCCCGTCCCTGGAATTGTTTAAGCCCAGGCTGGATGAGGCTCTGACCAGCCTGATCTAGTGTAGGGTGTCCCTGCCTATGGCAGGGGGGTTGGAACTAGAGGATCCTTGTGGTCCCTTCCAACCCTGACTGATACTATGATACTATGATCAAGCCATGTCCCCAACTGCTGTGTCAAGGGAGGTTGTGGACAGGCGGATGTTGGTCTATTCTCCCAGGCAGCCAGCACCAGAACAAGAGGACACAGTTTCAGGCTGCGCCAGGGGAGGTTTAGGCTGGAGGTTAGGAAGAAGTTCTACACAGAGAGAGTGATTGCCCATTGGAATGAGCTGCCCAGGGAGATGGTGGAGTCACCTTCATTGGAGGTGTTCAGGAGGAGACTTGATAGGGTGCTTGGTGCCATGGGTTAGTTGATTAGGTGGTGTTGGATTGGTTGATAGGTTGGACTTGATGATCTTGAAGGTCTCTTCTAACCTCATCTATTCTATTCTATTCTATTCTATTCTATTCTATTCTATTCTATTCTATTCTATTCTATTCTAGTTTTTGAACCCCTCCAGGGATGGGGACTCCACCACCTCCCTGGAGAGCCTGTGCCAATCCCTGACCACTCCTGCAACAAAGAAATGTTTCCTAACATCCAACCTAAACCTCCCCTGGTGCAACACGAGGGCAGGTATTTATCTCCATTCATGGTTTAGATCAGTTCCTTTCCCCATCCAATTTTTCTGAGACAGTTTCTGAGAAAGGTCCAGGGAGACCCTAGAGCAGCCTTCTAGTACCTGAAGGGGGGCTACAGAAAATCCAGGAAGGGATTTCTACAAGAGTGACAGGAAAGTGACAGGAAAAGAGGCAATGGATTGAAGCTCGAGAAGGGTAGATTTAGACTGGAGACTAGGAAGGAATTATTGACAGAGTGGTGAGACACTGGCATAGGATGCCCAGGGAAATTGTGGATGCTCCCTCCCTGGAGGTGTTCCAGGCTGCATGAGGCCTTGAGCAACCTGGGTTGGTGGGAGGTGTCCCTGCCCATGTCAGGGGAGTTGGAACTGGATAATCTTTAAGGTCCCTTCCAAACAACCCATTCCATGATTGGATGGAAGTATGTCTCATGGCAAGGATTAGCTATGCAAACAGCAGAGTGCAATGTTCTGCAGCAGGACCCAGATGACTGCTTGTAAGGAAGTGCTTGCAGCAGAGGAAATCACTGCTAAAAGCAGGTGTTTACTCAGGAAGCTGAAGCAATGTTTTCCTGTCACCTCACATCAAGTCATTTAGGGTGCATCATGCTGTATTACACCACATCATGTTCCTACATATGCTGAAGAGCCCAGAGTGGAGTAACATGATGTGACAGACAACATTTAGCAAAGATATTCACTTATTTGACTCAGATCCCTGCTATCAGTTTGAATCAGGGAGTGTGGTCCCAAGTGAAGCTGACAGATGGATGTGACCTCACCGGGGAAGGGCACCCAATGTACATCTGAAAGTTTCTTCTCCTGTACCTGGTCCTCATCCTGCTGATGGTCACTGCTGTCCTCAGCTCCTCTTACACAGCATGTTCTTCCCTGCTGGGAGCGGGCTGACCGGCTGAGTGTCATTTACTCTGACGTAACTCATGGCTTTCACGTGAGGCACTAATCACATCCTGCAATACAGGGGAGGGAAGTGCTGTTGAATGTCAGCTGGTGGAACTGCTGTAAACAGTTTTTACACGAGTGGAATTGTGAACTGCACCAAAAAGAGCGTTGGGACCTTATGTGTCGAGAGGGACTCATCCTTGGAGACATTCATCCTTGGAGACACTCATGTTTTACAGTGTGGCAGTCTTTTTGATGGGCTTAAAAATGTTGAGGCAGTCTTGCTCTTGGAGGAACTACTTCAAGGTGATGCTTCAAAAATTAATTTAGGAAAGATGTGCACTCTGAAGAAAAGGAGTGAGTGAAGCAAGTGACCGAGTGTAAGCCCTGCCATATGAGGAGTTTTGTAAACATCAGTCACAGAGTCACAGGATGGTAGGGGATGGAAGGGGCCAGGGGTAGGACTCTAGGTTTGCCCTTGCTCAATTTCAATAGAATAGAATAGAATAGACCAGACCAGACCAGACCAGGTTGGAAGAGACCCCCAAGATCATTGTGTCCAACCCATCATCCAGCACCATCTAATCAACTAAACCATGGCACCAAGCACCCCATCAAGTCTCTTCCTCAACACCTCCAGGGATGGTGACTCCACCACCTCCCTGGGCAGCACATTCCAATGGCCAATCACTCTCTCTATGAAGAATTTGTTCCTAACATCCAGCCTAAACCTCCCCTGGCATGGCTTGAGACTGTGTCCTCTTGTTCTGGTGCTGGGTGCCTGGGAGAAGAGACCAACCCCCACCTGGCTACAACCTCCCTTCAGGGAGTTGGAGAGAGCAAGAAGGTCTCCCCTGAGTCTCTCCCTGAGCAAAAGAGCCAGAAGATCACCAACAATTTGCAGGACCCTGGACAGCAAGCTGTCCGAAGGTGAGTCAGAATTTGGCAAGAATTCATGAGGCATGGGCCTTTGCCTTCCCGTCCTTTGCAGAGGGACTCCTCAAGGCTCCTCTCATTCCGCATTTTGCTCTGCAGTCTCCATCAGACATTTGAACATTTGTCCAGATGCATTTGATCAAAGTAGCAAAGACATGCTAGCAGTGACATTAATGATTGCAAGATGCACTTACAAAACTTGTGTGCACATCTCCTGTGTGAAAAGCCACAGCCTCCCTGCGGGCCCACACAGGACCAGCACACTGCCCAAAAGGAGCTGAGGGAAAAAGGTGCAGCTGCAAAAGAAGAAATACAAAGGAACACCACAAACTGTAAGTTTGCTTTGGCCTGTGCCACCTCAGCCAGCATTGTTGGAATGTTTTAGGCTGGAGGAATCAATTCAGCCCTGATCACAAGATGTTTGGGAAAGATTGTTTTGCATAAGCCCCCAAAAGGCTCGGGGCACCCCCTGCCAGTGCTTGCTCTGTGAGCAGCTGCTGTGTTTGGTGCTGACGTCGTTGACTCTTCGCAGGAAACCTCGGGAGCCTTCTTGCCTGGGGCAGTCTCCTGAAGCTGCGGCGATGGGCTGGGATCTTGCAGCAGTGATCAGCAGTTTCTGCTGCCTTGCCCTGAGCGTGGGCTGGTGCCTCGGCTGGGCTGCGGCGCGGGGAAGCCCTGGCGTGGTTGGGTTCCCCAAAACGCAGCAGAAAGCAGCGAGGGAGGCTTCTCCCTGCAGCTGAGGAGTGCTGAGATGCGTGAATCCTCATCCAAACGGGAGGTAACTCGGTGAGACAAAACCGAAAGCGGCCCCGAGGTCCAACACCCAAAGAGCCCACATCTACCCTGAGAAGCACCGAGGAGCATCACCTGCTGCTGCCTCTGTAGCATTTCCACCTCCCTCTTGTGCCCCTTCTGGTGTGATTCTTTCCCAGCCATGCACTGAAGTGTCAGAACACAGCAGGAAATGCTGCTTCTTGCTCTTGGTCACACCAGTCTCTCCAGCGGCTTTTAAGAACAGGCTTCTGCCTACCTGCCTCTGCAAAGGCACTGCAGCTTGGGCTTGCCTGGAGAGCTCAGTCTGGTGTGTGAAGGTTTTGTGAGAGGAACTCCTTTGAGCCAGCCTGCTGTTCTCTTCTTACCTATGAAAAATAATTGAAAAAAAGAAATGATTAAATAATTAATACTGGATGTTGCTTAACAGTTGCTAAGAGGCTTACTTAATTTTCTGAGGCTTTTTTTCCCCCCCTAATTTAGGAATAAACCAGACAAAATTGAGCAGGCTATTCTGAAGCTGCAAATAACACTCTGAAGAGAATTGAAGGAAGCACGTTTCTTTGATTAGAATGTTTTTCTCATTAACAGGATGTTCAAATTAAAGCAAAACTATTTGATGCGCAGAGCCTGTGGCAGCGTGAAGTTAACACTGGCGTGCTCCCGCATTTTACCTCATGTTTACTAATCAATCAAAAAAGACTCTTGCTGGCAAGAAAGGTCACATCTTTCATCTCAGAACTGAAACTTTTTGACAACAAGCAATTGGAATTTCTCCATTCCATTTCAGTGCACAGAATGAGAGCCCAGGGTAGCAGGCTGGTGGGTACAGGATTAGATGAAGAACCAGCTGTGGATGTTGGGTGCCAAGTACTCCAAGGAGACTGTCTTAGCTCGAGCAAGCCCATAGAATCATAGAATGGTTTGGGTTGGAAGGGATCTTTGAAGGTCATTTTGTCCAACACCCCTGCCTTGAGCAGGGACATCTTTAACTAGAGCAGGTTGCTCAGAGCCCCAGACAACCTGACCTGAAATGGTTACAGGGATAATGCAATACAATACAATACAATACAATACAATACAATACAATACATACAATACAATAAACTAGGTTGGAAGAGACCTTCAAGATCATCAAGTCCAACCTATCAACCAATCCAACCCACCAACCAATCCAACCCACCTAAACAACTAGATCATGGCACCAAGCACCCCATCAAGTCTCCTCCTGAACACCTCCAATGATGGTGACTCCACCACCTCCACGGGCAGCCCATTCCAATGGGCAATCACTCTCTCTGTGTAGAACTTCTTCCTAACATCCAGTCTAAACCTCCCTTGGTGCAGCTTGAGACTGTGTCCTCTTGTTCTGGTGCTGGCTGCCTGGGAGAAGAGACCAACCTCCACCTGTCCACAACCTCCCTTCAGGTTGTTGTAGAGAGCAATAAGGTCCCCGCTGAGTCTCCTCTTCTCCAGGCTAAGCAACCCCAGCTCCCTCAGCTTCTCCTCATAGGGCTTGTGTTCCAAACCCCTCACCAACTTTGTTGCCCTTCTCTGGACACATTCCAGCAAGTCATAAGGCATCTCCCACCTCTCTGGGCAAACTGGACAAGTGTTTTACCACCCTTAGTGCAAAAAACATCTTTCCTGTTTAGTCTAAACCTCCCTCTTGCAGTTCAAAACCATCACCCCTTGTCCTGTCACAAAAGGCTTTTCTACAAGACTGTCCCCAGCTTTCTTGCAGGTCACCTTTAAGTACTGAAAGGTCTCCCTAGAGCCTTCTTTTCTCCAGGCTGAACAGCCCCAACTCTCTCCCCTGCCCTCGTAAGAGAGATGTTGTGGTGTTATTCTAAACTAGTAGAATAAGTAAAGCTTTGGTCAACACTGGTGTCCAGGTTTGGCTCAGGTGACAGTGTCAGGGCTAAGATGCCCACGTGTGCCTGGGTCAGGGTGCTGTGGGACAAGGCAACCTTGCACAGTGTGCATGCAGCAGCTACCTGCGGTGCTAAGGCACATTCCTCCTCCTTATTCTCTTCCTTGTTTTACCTCAGGGTAGAAACAACCTCCTGTGCCTTTACCATAGTTTTCTAGTTCTATTCTCTGAAATTCTGTTTAAAACCCTGTATCTTGAGAAAGTGACATTTCTTGGGAGGTGGGAAAAAAATCCCTACCCTCTGTTTTCCCAGGTGAAACACACAGTCTGATAGTTTCACAAGGGAAATAGTCCCCATGCAAGTTGTTCTTTTTCTCTCCTCATTTCTTCCGCTACAAGCACAGGAGCATCCCCGATGTCCCTTTCTATCCAGGCAGGGAAATTGTGCCTCTGTGGGAGTGGTTCCTGTCCATCTGTGGGTGCAGACGGGAGCTGGACCAGGGGCTGTGAGCAGATGTGCCCAGAGCACACTGCTCAGTGCTCGTCTTCACTGCCTGCTTGGCTCTTCTGCGAGTTACAGCCATGCCCTTGGAAGAACCGAGGGGAAATCAGAGAAATTATCCTGACATATCACTGGTTTGCTAGTTTCTCTTCCCCTCCACTGGTTGCACAAATATCAGCCACCTCCAAGGAGTCTCCCAGGTAGTGACACTAGCAGGACACAGTCTTACCCCTGGCCAGGACTCACAGCCTTGGCCTCCTGCAGAAATCGCTGCTCTGAAAAGATGCCCAGGTTGCCTGCAGCTACAGCACATGCTGCAAGGCATTACACACACGGAGGTGAGATTCATTTGAGTTCTGGGCATCATTAGCTCAATTAAAACTGTGATTTTTTAGATCAGACCTACAGGCCATTGCAGGAAAGAGTAATCATAGGACAGAAATGAGTTCTCTAGTTAAAAAAGAATTCCCAGGACTAAAAACGTAATCAAAGGATGTCTCTGGCATTTTATGGGGAGCTGGGAGGATAATAAAACTTGCAGCAGTGCAACATTTGCATTTTGGTCGTTTCTCTCCATGTTTTTCCACAGACTGCCTTTCTTCTCTGCTCGTTAATCACATGCACTGCTACAGTCCTGGCATTTTGAGATCACTGTTCACATCAAGACTGAAAGGAAACTAATTACAATCACACTTCGGGGCACTTGTTTAAAGCTCGTGTGGTGCTGACTGCAGCACCGCAGCCTTGACCTTTATTTGTAAGCATGAAAATAAGGCAAAGATGAAAGATTGCTTTTCCTCCAGCTCATATGCAGGGATCAAGAGGCCCTCTGAAGAAGTAGGAATGTGGTAAGTCCCTGCACAGCCTTCTCTCCTCGCCTCCTCTCCCATGCTGGCAGCAGAGGCCAGTAGTGCTATGCAGAAGCTGTGCTCCGCTGCAGGAGAGGTGAACCAGAGCACCACGGGGCTTGGCAGCCCTCCCTCGGGCTGCTGGAAGAACATGCAATGAATTAGCAGACCTGAGGAATCCGTCATTTAACCCCTGTCTAGAGGTTTTTAGTGAATGGCTGGCATCACCTGGTCCCTGCTGATAGGGATGTTGACATGTGCAGGTTACCTGTGCCAGCCCCAAGCAGTACTGCAGCCTCTTCTGCCGCTCACCTTGTAGCTTAATCACAGAATAATAGGGGGTGGCACCTCCGGAGATCACCTAGCCCAACTTCCTTGCCAAGGCAGGTTCACCTCTAGGTGATGCAGGACAGCATCTAGGAGAGTTTTGAATGACTCCAGAGATGAAGACTCCACCAACTCTCTGGGCTGCTTGCTCCAGGGCTCCACCTCCTCATGTTTAGATGGAACTCCCTATGTTAATAATACTAATAGAACCACAGAATTGTTTCACTTGGAAAAGACCTCTAAGATCATTGAGTCCAGCACCCTGACACCAGCATGGCTATTGAAACATGACTCAAAGCCTACAGGTTTCTTGAACACCTCTAGGGATGGTGACTCCACCACCTCCCTTGGCAGCCTGTTCCAATGCCTGACCACTCCTGCAGCAAAGAAATATTTCCTAATATCCAATCTAGTCTCCAGGTGGATGCATTGGGGCAGTATAAGGTTCCCCTAAGCTGAGGCAATGCAGGTCATCCTAGTATCATCTCTGATGCCATGAAATGGGAATGCATTCAGAGCATGCTGCATGACAGACTGGTTGAGCAGGCCTCGCCTGCTTCTGTGTCCCTGGATTTTCACAGCTGTAATTGCAATAAACAATTACTAAGCTTCAAACAACCTGCAAGGTTAGTTACAGAGATGGCTTTCGGCCCAGGAGCTGCTGAGGTGTTGTTTGCTCTGACTGCTGCTTTCAGTGCCGTTACCTGGCCTTCTGAGCCTGGCCACGGTGTCTGCTCACAGAGCATCTCCTGAGCTTGCAGCCTTCCTGAGTTCTCTCAGCTCTGCGCTGAAAGGAGCTGGTTGAAAAGCTCACCAGCACTGAACGCCAGCGAGGTGTTCTCCTCCTGCATTTACAGCTGTGCTCACCCTGCACAGTCATCCCCCTCGCCAGGCTCCATTTTCTAGCAGAAATCGCTGTTGGAGCCCTGAGCCTTGGTGGGACCATTGGCAGCATATGCCAGGTAATTTGCACCTCTTGGTTGGAAAAGTTCTGTTCAGAGCAATCAATCTCACACCCACTAATCAAACCTCTCCTAGGTACGGTACAATACAATACAATACACCAGGTTGAAAGAGACCTTCAAGATCATTAAGTCCAACCCATCAACTAATCCAACCCATCTAAACAACTGAACCATGCAGCCAAGCACCCCATCAAGTCTCCTCCTGAACACCTCCAATGAAGGTGACTCCACCACCTCCACGGGCAGCCGATTCCAATGGGCAAATCACTCCCTCTGTATAGAACTTCTTCCTAACATCCAGCCTAAACCTGCCCTGGTGCAGCCTGGACTGTGTCCTCTTGTTCTGGTACTGGCTGTCTGGGAGAAGAGACCAACCTCTGCCTGGCTACAACCTCCCTTCAGGTAGTTGTAGAGAGCAATAAGGTACACTGCAGGCACAGGAGCCTGCTCGCCCAGTCCATGCTGGGGACCTGGTGGCCATTCAAGCTGAGAAGCAAAGACGGTTTCCCGACACTTGTGTGGTGTATTCTGCTGCTGTCTACATTCTTCAAAGCAAAAATTTACTCAGGCAAATATTTACAGAGAAAAAAATAAAGACTAGTGAAAGCTGCTGCAGTGAACTTCTAATTACAATCCACCAAGTGTTTATGAATAAATTTATCTATTATTTGTCTACTCCTAGAGCTCTGCCTACACTTTGCCTTGTACCGTTTCAAGCTGAAGGAAACAATATGCAGCATGGAAATGAAAACAATTTGACTTAATTATTTACACCATTACCACCCCTTTGAATGAGGCCCTCCGTTTCTTGGGTGTTTTGTAAAATTTAACTGGCAATTATGCTTGCTTAATTAATTTTATTTATCTACTACTACAATAAGATCAAAAAAAAACCCAAACCCAAGAAACCAAACCAACAAGCTCCTATCAACATGCAAATTGCCAGCTATGTCTCCCGATTGCAAATGTTGCTTTTGAGCTTTTTATGATAAAGAGTAGTATTTTGTAGCATTTCCTTTCCAGTGCAACTGGCCATGCTCCAATACTATTTAAGTGCACAGAGGAGCAGCCTTGGAGGACAAGTAATCATACTCCAATGACACCAAGATCATTAAAATAATGGTTCCAAACACATGGCAAAATTAGTCATTGCAGGAGTGCTTTCGTCTCTGAAGTGTTTCAGCAGATGGTGAAGAGAGCTGAAAGAGGAGAGCTGAGAGAGCGGGAAATGCATTTCCATACGGCGCACAGGGCGCTCACCCCAGCTCGTCTGGAGACCCATCCCGCACCTGGGGCACAACCAAACCTTCACACTGAGGTGTTGGAGGGAAGCTGAATGCTGAATGTCAGCCTGGGAAATCCCTGCTTTGCTCTGTTACAGTTGTCAGGCAGATTCGTGGCGCGATGAGAACAAATGAGCGTGTCAGCAGAAGTTATTGTGCTAATTTGTGAAACTCTTAATGAGGGATTTTCAGAGCTCATACAAAGGAAGAACTATGTTATTAGATTGCTTGCACATGGAGTGCACTTTGATATGGGAAAGGAGTTGGGGTTTTATCAGCAATGACACTCTGCTACAGTGCTGAGGCATCAGCTATTAAACCCAGTTGGAGGCCAGTCACAAGCGGTGTCCCCCAGGGCTCAGTTTTGGGGCCAGGCTTCTTTAATATCTTTATCAAGGATCTGTGTGAGCATTGAGTGCTCCCTCAGTAAGTCTGCAGGTGATGCCAAATTGGGTGGGGGGCGTTCCTGAAGGCAGGAATGCTCTGCAGAGGGATTTGGACAGGTTGGATGGCTGGGCCAAGGTCATTTGTATAGGATTTAAGAAACCCAAGCACGCAGGCAGCCAAGGCCAGCAGCATCTCAGCCTCTATCAGCAGCAGTGTGAGCAGCAGGACCAGGGCAGGAATCATCTCCCTGTGCATGGCATTGGTGGGGCCCCACCTTGAGTGCTGAATTCAGATTTTGGGGCCCTCACTTCAAGGACATTGAGAGGCTGGAGCAGGTCCATAGAAGGGCACTGAAGCTGGTGAAGGTGCTAGAGAACAGGGATGGTTAGGAGCAGCTGAGGGACCTGGGGTTGTTTAGGCTGGAGAAAAGGAAGCTTGGGGGAGACCTCGTTGCTCTCCACAGCTCCCTGAGAGGGGGCTGCAGTGAGGTGGGGGGCAGTTTCTCCTCCCTAGTATCAGGTGACAGAAGAAGAGGAAGTAGCCTCAAGTTGTACCACCTTGACTTCCTTCCTGACTGGCAAGTGTTCTGGTCCCATGCTGAGCAAGGGAACAGTTGCTTACTGTATTACAAACCCCTTAGCTCTGTACTTGTGCAAATAACAGCATTTTGTGTACTTCTATTGCACAAAGTTAGCAAGAAAAAATAAAGCAAAACTCCCCCACACTTCCCATCTCTTCCCATTCATGAGCCTCTGAAGAGGGGCTTGTAAGCTGCAGCTTTAGCAATCCAGGTAATCACTTTGCATGCAGCTCACCTGCTTAAGCATGGATGGTTTTCAATGTCTGTGTTAAATGAATGATGATTTCAGTCCAGTTCCTTGGGGGCAGGTGACCATTTGTTGAGCAGACATTGCACGAGACATTAACCTACAATACAGAATCACAGAAAACATCTGTTTGCAAAAGAGCTCCAAGCTGATCCAGTCCAGCCTTCAACCCAGCACTGCAGGGTCAGCACCAAACCACGTCCCTAAGTGCCAGCTTCACACTGCTTAAACCCCTCCAGGAATGGTGACTCCAGCACTGCCCTGGGCAGACCAATCCAGTGTCTGAGAGTCTTCTCTGTGAAGAAACATTTCCAAGCATCCGGCCTGAAACTGCCCTGGTGCAGCTTGAAGCCATCCCTCTCAAGTGGTTGCATGGACATGGGGTGGAATGTGTCCCACAATCTTTCAGACTAACTGTGCTCAGAATGGCTGTGAGCTTGCACTGACCTCCAATGCCATTTCCAAGCTGAATCACCTGGGAGGGCCAGGTCTGAGGGACACTTTGTGCCTTGGTTTCCCATCTGTGAACGAGTAAAACAACAACACTGGTAAAACATTGCTGAAGTTTTCTCTTTTGGGAAGGGCTCTTGTAGGAACACCAAATCTTTCTGAAAACTTGATTTACCAAGCCCCCTGTGACAGGAGTTGGTAACCTCTCTCTTTTCAGCAAGGCAAAGGTTTTATTTTGCAGTCTGAGCTTAATTCGTTTTTTCAGAACCACACCATGGAGGCCTAGAGGAAGTTCTTGCCTTGTGTTCAAGGAAGGCCCTCGATGTTTGCATTTGCATTGACAGAAGCTACTGTTCTCAATACTTTGGTGCCAGTGTGGAGTGCTTAAAAGTGGCCAAGCTCCAGCTGTGCATCGAGTTTAGACCCTAGGCAAGACAGCATTTCTCATACTTTGATACCAACGTCTTTGAGGGAGAAGGAAAAGCCAGGACTGAGCAGCAGATACATGGAAATCAAAGCTTTGAGAGTGCCCTGCTGCTATGCAAAGAGCTCCCTCTGCACCAGCTACCAGAGGAAGGCCTGATGTTAGTGATTACCCGTGGGACTGATTGGCAGTGATAAGCAGATGAAGAAAATCAAACACAAACATTGAAATGATTCAGTGATCTGCAATCCAGAGCAACATGAAATGGGCAATGTGTCAGAAGCTTGTGAAGCAGCAGTCCTGGCCCATGTCTTGTAGAATCATGGGACCATCGAGGTTGGAAAGACTCTCTGAGATCATCGAGTCCAACAATCAACCCAACACCACCATGCTCATGAAATCATGTCCTGAAGTGCCATGTCTATGTGGTTTTGAACACCTTGAGGCCCCACTTCCCTGGGCCACAGGCCTCCAAGCTGACTGTTCCACTGATGACAACCCTCTGAACTCTGTTGTTGAGCCAGTCTGCAATCCATCTCATGGACCAATCCTCTCATTTCCTGAGCTCTTCTATGAGGATGTTATGGGAGACAGTATCAAAGGCCTTACTGAAGTCAAGGTATATGACATACAGTACAATACAATACACCTCCAGGTTGGAAGAGACCTTCAAGATCATTGCATCCAACCCATCAACCAATCCAACCCACCTAAATACAATACAATACAATACAATACAACACAACACAATACAATACAATACAACAATACAATACAACAATACAATACAACACAACCCACCTAAACAAGTAAACCGTGGCACCAAGCACCCCATCAAGCCTCTTCTTGAACACCTCCAATGAAGGTGACTCCACCACCTCCACGGGCAGCCCATTCCAATGGGCAATCACTCTCTCTGTATAGAACTTCTTCCTAACATCCAGTCTAAACCTCCCCTGGTGCAGCTTGAGACTGTGTGCTCTTGTTCTGGTACTGGCTGCCTGGGAGAAGAGACCAACCTCTCCCTGGCTACAACCTCCCTTCAGGTAGTTGTAGAGAACAAGAAGGTTCCCCTGAGTCTCCTCTTCTCCAGGCTAAGCAACCCCAGCTCCCTCAGCCTTTCCTCATAGGGCTTATGTTCCAAACCCCTCACCAACTTTGTTGCCCTTCTCTGGACACGCTCCAGCAAGACAACATGCACAGCTCTTCCTTCATCTACCCATTTGGTCATGGTTTCATAGCAGGCCATCAGATTAGTGAAGCAGGCAGCATTGCCAGCAAGTCACTCGGCCAATCCTGCTTTCCGTGAGACGTCAGAACTGGGATTCCTGCTTTAGCACAGAAATTCTGCCACTCTGGCCCTTAAAACTGGAAGGGTTGTTCAACCAGGAGATCTGCTGATTTTAATTGGATGCTTGAACTGACATAAAATACCCATTGCCCTTATTTACCCAAAAAGGGGTTTGTTTTGGGGTTGTTTTTTTTTTCCTTTCCCAATTGTTAATTCCCTTACATGTAAAGTGACATCTCTCAAATGAACACAGTTTATTGCTTGCCAGGAGCAAAGCCTGCCTCATTTAAGAAAACCAGCATTAAAGCTTTTGAAGCATATCAGGGTGTTTTTATAAAACAATTATCATCACAAATGCTATCTCTGCTCAGAATAGCCTCTTCAGGCCACCACCAAAGCCTGAAACCTTGTTGCTGGGCCTCCCCACCCCAACATGTTTTACCAATTGCATTCACTTAGGTCATCCTTTGATTACAACTTCCCTATCTCAGCTAAGGCATTCAGTGCCAAACTGAACCTATCTGGAATCAAGTGATGCTGGGAGAAAAGCCCCAACAAACAAATAAGATCAACTCAGTGTTTGAAACGAAGTAGTAGGTTCATTATTAATAACTGACAACAGACAAAAGAGTGCAATGACCTCTCCAGCAGAGCATTTAAATCTTTGCACAACATGCTCTGCTTGTGCTAGGCTGGTTTCACAAACAACAGCTGTGGAGTTTGTTAACAGATGAATCCCCTTGAGGTAGCTCAGAGAAGCCAAATGTGCTAAGCTGAACACCTCATTAAAGAAGTGCTTTAAAAAGCAAACCGAACCAAAATCCCCCACAAACCAGCCAACCCCCAAAATCATTTCACATTCCTCTTACACACATAGAGATGCTCCATGGAGAGTATTCTATTAAATGGAACCCACTCTTCTGTGTTGCTGGAGAAAGGGTTTTTTAAAGTCATAAATCACAGAACCACAGAAAGCATCCTGTCCGAACAGACCTCCAAGCTCACCCAGTCCAGCCCTCTACCCAGCACTGCAGGGTCAGCACCAAACCATGGCCCTAGCACCAGCTCCACAGCTGCTGGAACACCCCCAGGGATGGGGACTGCAGCGCTGCCCTGGGCAGAACATTCCAATGGCTCAAGCCCTCTCTGGGACCAATGGCCTCAAGGCAGGGAGGGGAACATCCAGCCTGGAAGAACACCTCCTGTCAGCAGCAAATAGAAAGCCTCTGAGACTGCCCTGCTGCTGCCTGGAACCATTGCCTGGCTGCTCCTGTCTCTTAGAGAGCCAAGGAGCAGCAGCCTGCTGTCCCCTCCTCACTCCAACCTCCCTTCAGGGAGCTGGAGAGAGCAATGAGGTCTCCCTCGGCCTCCTCTTCTCCAGCCTGAACACCCCCAGCTCCCTCAGCCCCTCCTCTAGCCCGGGGGCTCCAGGCCCTTCTCCAGCCTGGCTGCCCTGCTCTGGACAGGCTCCAGCCCCTCAATGTCCTTCCTGCAGGGAGCACCCAGAGCTGAGCACAGCACTCTAGCTGTGGCCTCCCCAGTGCTGAGCACAACATAATTCCCACAAACATGGGAATTCATTCCTACAAATATGGGCATTAATCACCTTTTGTTATCAGTGGTTTACTATCTGCATCAAGAGTATCTTATAAAAACACTGCTCACAGTCTCTTTTAGAGATTTAGTGGTAGTTTCAGATTTAGGAACAAGTTCTGCACCAGGAGGCTACTGGAACAGATTGCCCAGGGAGCTGGTTGAGACCTCATCCCTGGAGCTATTCAAGGTGAGGCTGGACAGGGCTCTGGGCAACCTGATCTAGTGGAGGATGTCCCTGCTGACTGCAGAGGAGGTTGGACTAAGTGACTTTCAGATGTCACTTCCAACACAATGTGATTCTGTGTAATGACCTCAAATAGAGATGACTGAGAACTTCTTGCTCCTGAAGTCCTGTGGAGCAGCAGTCCTTTTCCTTCAGAAAATGACAGGTTAAGGTTTTCCCAGATGACCTCACATTAGAGGGTAGCCATAGGCTAGGGCTCATGTTAATTTTCTACCCACACCTAGTCTGCCTTTCCTGTATCAAGAAATACATCAACCTCATTAGGCATGATAATTTGGAGTTTCCATAAGAAGCACTTGACATGGATCAGAGCAACAGGAATTGTGCAACCCCAAGGTGCAGCAACTGCAGCACAAGGCTTTAAACTGCAGGCTTACTGCTAAGCAAGATTTCCTTTACCTGGTTGTATTTTTGAGAGCAGTGGAATGAAATTCCACTCAAGAATAAGAAGGCTTTGAAATCTCTCTCTGTGTTTTATCTGGAAAGTCTGTTACAGGTGGCTTCTTTAGCTGGGAACTGTTGGGGTTTTTCAGTCCCTCTCTCCTGATGACTTGAGAAAACATAATCCCCACAAAACAGATGCAGAAGGAAGTGGCAATCTTGGTGAAGAAGCAGCTTCAAAGCTGCTCCTGATTAACTGGAAAGCTGTCATCTTGGGTGCTGATACAAACCTGAGCCTCAGCTCAGCCTGCCTCAACATGCCATGGCAAGCTCACATCACAACCCAGGCAAAGCCAGGAGATTTGGCTCAGGTGCTTCCCCTAGACACAGGGAATGAACCTCTGAGGGTTCAATCGCATCTCTGGAGGCAGAGACGTGGTGTTGAAGGACATGGTTTAGCACCACCCTTAGAAGACTCAGAGCATGCTTGGTCTGGATTATCTTAAGACTCTTTTCCAAACAAAACAATTCTCTGAGATGCTGAAAATATGTTGGTGGATTTCCTTCTTCACCTCTGCATTACCCAAGCAGCAGGAGATGAGGGCAGAGTAACTGAAAATTCCTGCATCTTCCCTCTGTTCTGAGGCGGCCTCTAACCTGAGTCCCTCACAGGCACTTCTGATTTGTGCTGGTCAGGAAGACCTGTGTCAAGGGACATACAGAAACCATAACTGCTCTCAGCTGGCTTGTATGCCCACCTCCCAGGCCCTGCTGCACTGCAGACTATGGATGGTGACAGCACAGAATTGTTAGGCAAGTCCATGGGGTAGAACTATAGAATCATTCTGTCTGGAAAAGCTCTCCAAGATCATCCAGTCCAACCATCAATCCAGCACCACCATGGTCATCAAACCATGTCCCACAGTGCCATGGCCACACGTTTCTGGAACACCTCCAGGGATGGGGAAAACCACCACCCTCCTGGGCAGCCTGTGCCAGTCCCTGACCACTCTGGCAGCAAAGACATTTTTCCTAATATCCAACCTAACCCTCACCTGGTGCAGCTTGAGGCCATTTCCTTGCATTCTATCACCTGATACTAGGGAGAGGACTGGGCAGGACCCCAGTTCCAACCACTGCCATGGGCAGGGACACCTCACACTACAGCAGGTTGCTCACAGCCACAGCCAGCCTGGCTGCAAACACCTCCAGGCAGGAGGCTTCCACCACCTCCCTGGGCAACCTGGGACAGGCTCTCACCACCCTCATGGGGAATAACTTCTTCCTAAAAGCCAATCTCACTCTCCCCACTTCTACTTTTGCTCCATTCCCCTCCAGTCCTATCACTCCCTGACACCCTCAAAAGTCCCTCCCCAGCTTTCTTGGAGCCCCCTGCAGATCCTGGAAGGCCACAAGAAGGTCTCCTGGGAGCCTTCTCCTCTCCAGACTGCACAACCCCAACTCTCTCAGGCTGTCTCCAAGCAGCTCCAGCCCTCTGCTCCTCCTCGTGGCCCTTCTCTGGACACCTTCCAGCACCTCCAGATCCTTCCTGGCACAGAGGCTCCAGAACTGGACCCAGAGCTGCAGCTGTGGTCTCAGCAGAGTGGAGCAGAGGGGCAGAATCCCCTCCCTGGCCCTGCTGGCCACACTTCTCTTGCTGCAGTCCAGGCTCTGCTTGGCTCTCTGGGCTGCAGGTGCTCACTGCTGGCTCCTGTTGAGCTTCTCCTCCCCCAGCACCCCCAAGGCCTTTCCTTCAGGGCTGCTCTCCAGCCAGTCCCTGCCCAGCCTATATCAGTGCTTGGGATTGCCCTGACCCAGCTGCAGGACCTTGCCCTTTGAGTCTTGTTGAACCTCATGAGTCTGTCATGGGCTCAGCTCTGCAGCCTGTCCAGGTCCCTCTGGATGGATCCCTTCCCTCCAGCTGTCTGCTGCACCACACAGCTTGGTGCTGAGGCTGCCTCAATGGCACTGTCTGGGATTTTTCAGCACAATAGAGGCGAAGATCAAATCACTGACTTCTATATTAGCCAGAAATCCATGGAGACATCTTTGTCCTCTGGTGTGTTTTGAAAGGATCACAACTTTGTCCTGGGTCAGGACAGTTCATGACAATAATCTCCACCAATATGAAAAGCAAACACAAATAGTCATAGGGAATGATTGAGACTTAAGTGATGCATATTAAACCAAATCAGTGACTTTCACCTTGCAGAGCCAGATGTAATTATCAAAATAGTTTTCACCTTAAGGAGATCAAAAAACTGTATTTTTGGGGGGTGGTATTTAGCACCAGTTACTGCATTGCCCATAGAGTACTATGGGATAGTTCTGTTATTCATTAAATAAAAGAGCTGAAAGACTTTTAATTAAGTGAGATATATTTCTGTTACTCATTAAATACAAGAGCTAAAAGGCTTTTAATTAAGTGAGACATAAATGAATTCAAGTTGATGTTGAACTCGATGATCCTAGAGGTCTTTTGCAATCAAAATGCTCCTTTGGTAAGGCAAGCAGGACATGTATATAGGAATAAACCCCCAATAAATAAAGAGAGGATTAACTACTTGCAAGTTGTTCAATGATTAATTAAACAACGGACCAAACAGGAGCTTTCCTTGCCCTCTCTGCTCAAGATTTACACCACTGAGCACCCAAATCCTTGATCTAACAAAGTGTTTGCCTTTAAGGCAGCAGTAATTTAAGGCTGCTATCACAGTGGATGCTTTTCCATTAGGCAAAATAACTCTGTCATATATTCTCATATCTAATTCTGCCCTACATTGTGATAAATAACTCTGGCATGCATTCCAATAGATACTGCTGGCATGCATTCCAGTGTCTTTGGACTTGCATCTCTGTAGTGAAGGGGAGTGTCAGTCATCCACAAGCTGATTGAAAATCTGGATCAAAAGGTGCTGCTCACAGGGGATGCAAAGAGAAAGTGACTTTTTTTAATGCATCTCAAGGATTCCAGCCCATTCATAGCAATGAAGATCTCAGAGACAGAGCAGATGCCATCCTACCAGTGTGGTGCCTTTGGTGGAAGGCAGCTGAGATGTTATTTCTGTGTTTTGAAGCCCGCAGCAGTACCTGTGCAAATACTCTGCTGAACATCAGAACTAACCCCTAGGTGTCACTGGGACTTTCCACGGGATTCTGGGATTGTAATTGTGAGGACAGCAAATCTTTGCAGCCTGTGATGACTTGCTTGTCTGTTTTGAAGTCTTCAGCCAACACCAGACATGTTTTGCTTTGCTGCCCTGTGCTCCTACAGAGCAAACACTCAGTGCTGCTGCTTGGGATGTGCTCCAAAGGTCACCCCAAGGTAAGAACTTAGGGAAAGTTAAGGGGATTCACTTATTGCCTGTGTGATGTTCTGGGGCATTTGCAAAATAACATGTGCCTCATTTCACTGAAACTTGCACTTAGCACAAATCCTCACCCCCTGCCACTAGGCAGTGCCAGGCAGGGGCCTGAGAATCGGATAGCTCCCATCACCTCCATCGCTGCACCATATCATCTTGAGCAAATAGCTTGACCTTCCTGTGGTTTAATATCTATTTATCTCTTCTCTGGGAAGCAGGTTTGCCTGCAGGGAAGCTGCTGGCCTGTAAGGTAATTTTAGGCAATCCTATGGGAAGGCAAGGGTGGCCAGCGGAGCTGTCTGCCTGCCTGCAGCATCTCCCAGCACCACTCTGAGATGCACAGCTATGACTATGCATATGCACGTCTCCCTTGGGAGTGTGAGGCTTGGCCTTTTCACTCTGGACGCCTGGACTCTGTCACATTTATGAACCACCCTGTGGGATTCTTTTTGCCTTGTTGAAGATGGGAACACCCTCACGTTGGGCTGTGCATGGCTGATTATCAAGCCCTGGCACAGGCTGCCCGGGAGGTGGTTGAATCAGCATTCCTGGGGGTGTTTACAAATGTAGAGATGTGGTGCTGAGAGACATGGCTTAGCCCCAGACATGGTAGAGTTAGGTAACAGTTGGACTCAATGATCTTAAAGCTCTTTTCCAACCTAAATGATTGCCTGATTCTGTGATGCAGCTTGCAAGCTGCACAGATGCCTTCCCAGCGTGTCTACAGGTCATAATCCACAGCCATGACCACAGCTCCACCCTGGCTTTGCCATATCTGCATATCTGGCCACGCAAGATGGATCTGACCATCAGTACACAAGTTCTTGCTCATGCAGGTTGGGTCAGAACTACTACCAGGGTGTCTGCATCTGGGGCAATCTATCTTCGTGGTGCTGCACAGGCACACACAATCAGATCATGCAATTAATTCATGCACATAATCCTGTGTTGTGGACTGCTCTGCCTGGTGTAATAATCAAATACTTTAGAAAAACAAAACCAAACAGAAGGCTAGAGAGAAGGACCACTTTGGTCTTCTTTATCAGGTTATCACCACTTACTCTAGAGAAACACTTCTATGGCGTGGCTTCTGCGTTCAGCTGCAGAGCTTTTCTCCTGCTGCTGGGGAGCACCATTACAGATGGAGCCTGCACTTCAGTTCCCTTTAGGGGTGGATCCCAGTTAGCTGAAGGTAAGCTGTGGGAAAGCACCACTAGAGGTCACTCAGAAATAATTGTTACCTAATTAGCACACGTTGACCCTACATTTCGGGATGTTCTACTGCTTTCTTTTTTAAGGCATTGCAGCCTGGACACTTCAGCTAGTTCTGACAGAACCCTGAGGAGCTGGAGGGGGAAAAAATATTCTATCAGCTCTTCCCTCATGTGACTCCTCCCAAGGCTCTCAAATCAGCTTTGCAGTTGCCTCTGCAGGCAGCAAATCATTCTGTCCTCAGCGATGAGCTTAATAAGGGTAGTGCTGGACCTCTGGAAGTGCTGGGTTTAGAGGCATTCAGCCCTGGCTGTGTGATCTCCAATAGCTGCTCACCCATTTTGGAAATGAGACCAAAGAAAATCGTGCAAGTGAGGGAAAAGAAAATAACTCATCAATGTTTCCAGGTCCTTCCCCATCCACACTGCAACCCCTGTAAATATTTAACTGCTGCTATAAAGCAGAGAAAAGTAGACCTTAGTAGCAATTGTTTGGCTAAGTGAAAGAGGTGAGAAGCAAAGTTTAATGCTGATTAATGGCTATGTGTCAAAATATCTCTGCATGTGTTTAATCAAAAGCAGATGTTCTATTTGCAGGACTTTTTATCATCTCTGAAAATGAGGATAGCAATTTATTTGCCAAAGACAACAGGAAAAGAGAGCTCCAATTAGTATGTTCTCTAAGGTTAAGGCCACCAACTGCTGGTGCACATGCATACATCACCTGATACATGCAGTCAAACACACTCAAGGGACTGAGTCCTCCCGTTGCTCAGCAGATGATTTGTGTTCAGCCAAAAGGAGGAGGCTTTCACTTCAAATGCAGCTCAGCACAGAAGAAACTCCCAGAAGGGATGCTCTGCCAGAGCTGACCCACGTTTATTTCATTTCTCTTCTTGGTTACTGCTGATCCTCTTCCCATCCCCACCCCTTCCACTTGGTTTAATTGGCAAAGAATGGATTAGCTGCTCAGTTGATCCATATGTATGAACGTGACAACCAGAAAGAATCTTGCAATTTCCTGAAGAACCACTGAAAAACCTCACAAGAGCAGAGGAGCAGCTTGAGGAAAAAAAACAACACATGAAAGCACTGCAGGGTGAGTGAGAAATCTGTCAGAGGCTCTTACATCCTTCTTGCTTCATCAAGCTAATAAACAAAAAGATCATCAGCATCTTTCTCCTTTTCTTTCTCCCCTTCATAGAGAGATCATTGTTGCAGAGGGAGAAAGGCAGAGTTAGCCACAGAGTAGCATCCTGACTGAGCTAATGGAGTGGGGATGTAATCATGTTTTAAAGCAGTAAAGCATCCTCCAAACTTCTGCCCCAGCAGCCTGTAGGGCTCATTGTGACAGCACAAGGGGTAATGCTCTTAAACTGAAAGAGGGGAGCTTTATGCTAGATTTAAGGAAGATGAGGGTGGTGAGACACTGGCACAGGTTGCCCAGAGAGGTGGTAGATGCCCCATCTCTAATAAAGGTCAGGTTGAACAAGGCTCTGAGCAACCTGCTCTGGTTGAAGATATTTCTGCTTGTTGCAGGAGGATTGGACTGGATGACCTCTAGTGCAGAGCTGGCCTGCTACATCCCTTGAAATCTGTACCTCCTGAAGAACAAGAGCTAGTGGCTCAAGGTCTTCAGGATCTGCGGCATCTTTCATCTGCACATACTTCACCTGTCCTAAAGCCATCAGCTTTCCATCATGAATCATGCAACCACGTCTGCCTATTTATTTACTAGGGCAAGCTTTGACCTTTCTGTGGTGACATTTTTTCTTCTGAGGACAAACAGCATTTGAATTAGAACAGAAGTTTTCATGCCAGGCCTATAATTCATGTGTTCTCTCTTGCAAAGGGCTGGATAAAGAAGGTTCAGGGCTGTTTCACAGAAACACTGCTTTAAAGCCAAGCTTAACAGTTTCTCCTTGGGAAGACCCTCTTCTACTCTACAATGAGTAAAAACTTTTAAACACTTCCACCTCCTCCTGAGCTTGCAGAGGTGCTTGCTGAACTGCCTGCATGCAGGAAAAGAGGTCAAAGCTTCAAGCCTGAGATGGAGAAATAAAGGGACGTAGAATCACTCAGGTTGAAAAAGACCTCTAAGATCTTTGAGCCCAGCTGTAAGCCAATGCCAGCATGCCTGTAAAACCATGGCCCCAAGTGCCATGGCCACAGGTCTTTTGAACAGCTTGAGGGATGGTGACTGCAGCACCTCCCTGGGCAGCCTGTTCCAATGCCTGACCACTCTTGCAGCAAACATGTTTTTCCTAATCTCTGATCTAAAACACCCCTGATGCAGCTGAGACCATTTCCTCTCATCCTATTACTCATTACCTGGGAGAAGAGACCGAGACCCACCCCTACAATATCCATTCAGGGAGCTGTAGAGAGCAATGAGCTCTCCCCTAAGCCTCCTATTCTCCAGGCTAAATACACCCAGCTCCCTCAGCTGCTCCTCCCCAGCCCTCTTCTCCAGAGCTTTCCCCAGCTTTGTTGCCCTTCCCTGGACATGCTCCAGGCCCTCAATGTCCTTCTTGTAGTGAGGGGCCCATAGCAGCTCTCAAAACAGCAGCTCTAATTAAGGGAAAAGGCCCCACCAAAGAAGAGCTCCTGCAAAAGGCCAACGGTTGTAGAGTCTTATTAGAGCAAATAAATAGCAGGTGATCTGAGGCAGAGCCTCTGCCGCTCATTTTCAAGGAAAGTTGCAGCTTTTGATATGCAAATCTTTCTAAAAGTCCCGAAGTCTTGAGTAGCAGCTACCTCAAGCTATCAGTTCCCCTGGCTGGATCACCACAGAGCACTTGCTGCCAGTTACACATCCTTTGTTCCCCCATCTCTCTGCTCTTCTGCCCATTGTTATAGCAGCAACTACTGCAAAATATTCTCAGCCGGGGCACATGCCCTCCCATGCCTGTCCTTTGCAGCTCCCCCAACAGACCACCTAGCATCAGAGAAAGCTCCCAGCAACGTTTCTCCCCAGCTGACACAACGATTTGCAAA